>OU015750.1:75783497-75815668 GCA_907169655.1 Acomys percivali
CCTGGACTTGATTTGTAGACCAGGCTGGCCTTAAATTCATATAGAGAGCCACTTGCCTGTCTCCCTGTATGCTGGGATTATGTGTTTGCCACAGTGCCCAGCTGAAAGACATTTTTTTGAAGAAAATTAAATTCTCCCCTAAGTTGGATTTGAAGTGAGTAACTTGAAATTTAATTTTTAAAAATTGAATACTTTTAAATTTTACTAATTGGACAAGGTTGGGACATGCTCTTGTATAGATCAGTCTATACTGCTGCTGGAGATTCCTGCTGCTGGATGTTGGGGTCACAGGTTTGCATTACTGGGGGGATTTGCTCTAACTGGTTAAATGGAGAGATAAGGAGTCAATAGACCTTCAGTCCATTATAGATTCCTTTTTACAGAGAAAAACACCATCTGGTTAGGTCAAAATTTACTGTCATCTGTAGAAATACTTAACTGCTAAAATTAAGAGATTCAAAATTTGAATGTAAAAATTTGAAAAAATAGTGGCTGGGGAGGTGGCTCAGTGGTTAAAACACTGGAATTCCCAGGAACCCCCTGCAAATGCTGGATTTGTGGACTGAGGGCCTGTCTGTAATTTTAACTTTTAAAGTCTAAGGGTTCCTCTAGCCTTCCTTAATGGTCAGGGTGGAAGAGCAGTCAAGAGTGTTAGCAACTTCAGCCATGTCCTTCACAAGCATGCACACGCATTTGTACAAGCACAATACACATGCTACACACATGAGAATGGGAAAAGAAGAAAAACATTAATATTAGTATCCACAGTTTCACATAGTAGTTGTTAGAACATTCTCTGAAAGAAACAGCTTAGTCTCCTGAGGTTCAGTTTCCTTTTACTTAAGTTTTCAGATGAGTGCATATCTGAAAGTGCTGACTAATTTGACTGGCACCTATCTGGCTTTGCTACTGGCTTTTCCATTTCTACTCTGAGCTGTTTGATACACTTTCTTATTTATCGCCACCGAGATTTGTGGGGATTATATTCTGTGGGTAATGGTCAGTAAGGGGTTTTGGTTTTTGTCTATTTCTCAGTGTTTTAAAAGATAAGAACAGATTATCACAGTACACCTGGTTTAAAGACTTTATGAGTAATTACATGTACTCAGAGCACTGTCTTACCATATCTAGTAAGCACTAGAGAAACATAGAGAACCAGACCCAGGGTGTCCTATTGAGTGCCTGCTGCTGGCTTCCTCTATTAGAATGTGGTAAATTCTCGGAGCAGTTGGTTTCTGTTGAAAGTGTAATGGCAGGTCTTTTCTCCACAACTTGTTTGCCTCTTCTTGCAGATAGAAGAACTACTAAGTGCCATGTCAAACAAAGAAGGCTCTAAAATTAGTTAATGCCATAAGGGAGCAGAAAACAATGTAACTGCATAGACAGTTTTGAGTGTTTCTCTTCTGAGGGCTCTGTACTTTTGGTAATCTCAGAAGTCATTCCTAATTAACTCATGCACAGCTCCACCTAGGAATCCTCATTGGTTTGGTAAAGGTATCAAAAGATACAAGTTCTTAATAGCTGAGAACTGTTCTTTCAAATAGCTTAATACCTGCCTATACAATTCCAGTGTTTAAGTTATATGAGAAATTAATCTGTACGAAATACTTACGCACAAAGGTATCTTCTGTTTTGAAAACAGTCTTTGTAACACATTTTAAAAGACGTTAGTAAGTTGGTTAGTTGCTCATACAAGTACTTAAAAGGCTATGCAACTTTACAAGAATGTAGTAGCAAAGAAAATAGCTGAGATAAATTTCCCCTGGACTGTGCTGTCATGATTGACCACTGAAACTCCTGCCCCGCAGATTGACGTATAGTCATATCTAGATTTAAATCTCAGTGTAAGATTTAAAAATCTTCTTTATGCTCGTCATAATTTATATAACATTTAATAAATGTTACAGTATTACAATGGCATTTTTTGCAGTTGGTGTTGCAGTATCCTTATGATATTTTTTGGGGGGAATTTTTTTGACTCTCATTGTCAAAATGATTAGACATGTATGACTAGACAGTATGATTAGAAGATTGTTATCTTTATGCGAAAGTCATTTCATGGATGTGTTTTCTTTTTAAACCTTTCTATAGCATGATGACAGAGATGATGGTGTGGATTATTGGGCCAAAAGAGGAAGAGGTCGTGGTACTTTTCAACGTGGCAGAGGGCGATTTAATTTCAAAAAGTCAGGTAGTAGTCCAAAATGGACTCATGACAAATACCAAGGGGATGGGATTGTTGAAGATGAAGAAGAGACCATGGAAAATAATGAAGAAAAGAAGGACAGACGCAAAGATGAAAAGGTAGACATTTCTGATTTTTGAGAGATTTTTTTTTTAGTATGAGCTTGGTAGGCACATCAGTTGGTCAACTTTTAGAAATGTTATGGTTAACATTTCCTACTCAGATTTATTGACCTCTAATTTTCTTTTCTCTTTTTAGGAATAGTCGCAAGATTGCAACAGAGAGCAGACTTGACACATTTTTTAAAACCTGAGTTTTGTTTTCAAATAAGAATGTAAGCATTTTACTTAAAATTTACTGTTTGCAAGTAGTCTATAGAAATTTGTTTTAAGTCTTCAGATACCTTGAAAACATAGTAGACTGTATGTTGAAAATTGTATTGAAATAAAGTAGAAAATGTTCCCTATCATATTTGTAACTATCAGCTTTTAAAAACCTTTGACTGTTTTGTTACATGCATTGTATTTCTGCTTTGTCTGAGAGATGGTCAAGTACAGCTCTGATTCTCTTTGCCTCCCTGTTAATGTTTGATGCTGAAGTAAACGTTAGCTCTACATAAAGATCTACACGAACCCTTGAGCAGGAATTGTTTATCCACACTAATTACTTAACCTGCACACATCTGTTTAACATTTTAAATTTGAACACTACATAGTAGGCTGAGTAATTTTTGAAGAATATCACAGAGTTGCTATTCTGGTCAACTAAACTAGATTCACACTTCAGCAAATAAATAAAGGAGGACAACGGCTTTGTTAATAGCTAAAAAGTACACATTATTAAAAGTTAGGTTTGAGAAAGTGGTATTTTTACTGAAAGCAAGCAGTGGCTTGTAAAATCATTTAAAGAGTCTTATATGAATTAAAAGTTGGGTATTCTCGTCCATTCTCATTTGATAGTTTAAGTCATGGTCTTAGATACCAGCTACCTAAGAGAGAGAGAGAAACTGGTGTGTAGTATCAGTTTAAGTAGAAATCCTAATTCCACAGACCTTATTGTATTTTTAAACAAAACAAAACCACAACAAAACTTTGGAATCCTTTTCATTCATAGGAAGATTATCCTGCAGCGTAATGTGATGCATTGGTCATTCAGTACCCAACTGTTTAGCTTATGTATTCATTGGGTGCTTTGAACAGCTGTAGAGTATAATCTATAATTTAACCACAAGATTAGATAGGTGCAGTAGACTGTTTAGTAGTATTTCAGTAATTTGTTTTCTCTTAGTGTTGCCAATAGAAGATTTTAGCAGGAAGCTTGTAGCATTGATTAACTCCCACACACACCTTTAATTTAGGTTTATGAAAACAGCCTTTTTTTTTTTTTTGGAGTCTATTCTTTACATCAGTGATCTTTCATTGCTATTTGTTTAATAGCTCTTGAAGGAATATAGTGAATTTCAGGGCTAAGGTTGAAACTAGCTGTACTGCACCAGAATAATTAAAGGAGATAGTGCTTATTCTGTTAATGTAAACTTTTAAAGCCTGTAAGTGATGGCTCTTTCATGCTCCATTTTGATTTACAATGTGTCATAGACCTTAAATAGCTAGCAGCATTTGCTAAGAGCTATTGCCAAAATTGAACAAAAACCAAAGGCAACAAATGATGTGTCTATCATGATTTCACTCAGTAGTGCATGACTTCTCCCATTAATTGTTTTTCTGAAATTATTTAGTAAATCAGAGAAAATACTTGCAAAACAACTTTATTGCTTCAATCTAGACATAATTAGTACCACCCTGTTCAGATTAATACTTACATATAAAAGTTACATGTATTTAATTCCCTAATAACTTTCATGCCACTCTGTTTCATGAATACATACAACTTTTAACAGTTACTTATTTATACACTGAATCTTCATGTTTGTACCTGCTTTGGTACTTTTGTACAACAGAGAAAAGTTGATTTCCTGAAAAGTTATTTGATAGGGAGTAACATGTTATATTTTAAGTGTGAGCTCAATGCTGTAATTTTGGTTACTGTCTTTTAAAAGCTAAAGAGTATCCAGTACATTATATTCAAGTGGGTGGTTATAAGAGTTCTGGCAGTAGAACACCACTGGGAATCGTCTCCTTTTCAGAGCCAAACATAAAGTATCCTGTGTGTGGGTTTTTGTTTGTTTGTTTTTGTTTTCTTTAGATCATCATTTAATTTCCCACTCATGACATATTACAAAAGCTAAACAGTGCCTCTTGGTAAAACTGCTTGATTTCAATGCCAGGAAAATAACTTATTCATGGCATACTATATGTTATACGCTGCATACACATAACTTCCTTTCCCCAGAGAAAAGAAATAAAAATGAACCAAAGGATGTTTTCCAGACAGAATAAGAGAGTAGTTTCAGAAGGCCATGACTCAATTCTTAGGTTTGTACGCTTTGACATCTTAGGAGTTTTAATATAAAAGGCAGAGTCTTTGCACTTGTTCAAAGAATTGTTACTGTTCCCTTTTGTCACAGTTCAAATCAGTGTTGGGAATAAATTATAATTTAAGGGAAAAACATTACCCAATGAAAATGAATGTTGATGGCTAAGCGATTCTTACTCAGTGTGGTGTGTATCTCAGCAGGGACCCTTGTAAACTGTCATATGCCAATAAAGTGTCCTAAGTGGTACTAGCTGCTGTCTGTTTACCTGACTCTGAGGCTTTTCTTGAGCGAACTCTCTAGCTACTCTGTGTATACAATTTCGAACACCAACTCAGGTAAACTTCGTAGGTGGTTTGATAAGTGTTTTTAAAATTTCTTCAAAACTATCTTAATTGCTTTCTCCCCTCTTCCTAATAAGGAAGAGGAGATTGCATGTAGTTTTTAGTGAGCCATTAAGTCTGAAATGCACATGAATTCCAGATAGTCATCAAGGAAGAGAGGTCCTTGAAAAAGGCACAGAACTTTAGTCCTAGCACTTGGGATACTAATTCCAGGCCAACCAGGGCTGCATCTGTCTTAAAAAACAAAACAAAACCACCATTCTTTTTGTCTTGAGACAGCATCTCATGTGGACAAGGCTGACCTTAAACCCAGTATATACCCAAAGTTGACTTAGAGTGCCTGATGCTTCTACTTTGACCTGTGTGTTGGTGTTCCAGTGGAGGGCTACTGCACTTACATTGAACCCAAAGCTCCGTGCATGCTAGGCAAGCACTCCCCAGCCAGCTGCTCTCTAAGTTAATATCTCCTTAAGATGTTACAATTGGATTATTCCCTATAAAAGTTACTGGAAATACAAAAGAAAGTTTATGTGAATGCACATTTGCACGCCTGTGTGTGTGTGTGTGTGTGTGTGTGTATACACACGTGTGCACGTGTACCAGTGCCCACAAATGCCAGAAGAGTAGAATTCCCTAGAGTTACAGTTGTGCACCACCTGGTGTTGGTGCTGGGAACTGAACTTGGTCTTCTGAAAGAGCTTCCTGCTATTTTAATCCACGAGCCATTTCTCTATTCTGAAAAACTGACCCCTTGCTACAAATTTCTTTTCCTTTCTCTTTCTTTTTTCTCCTTTTTTTCTTTCTTTCTTTCTTTTTTTTTGGTTCTATGAGACAGAGTTTCTCTGTGTAGCCTTGGCTGTCCTGGATTTCCTTTGTAGACCAGGCTGGTTTTGAACAGTGATCCACCTGTCTCTGCTTCCCAAAGTGCTGGGATTAAAGGTGTGCACACCATGCCCAGCTCCCACAATTTTTTTAAAATTGCATTTTATTTATTTATGTGTGTAAGTGTGTGAGGGAGGTCAGAGCACACCTTTTATAGGGCACAGTTTGGTCCTACCCCATAGGTCTCAGGTTGTCAAGCTTAGCAGCAAACACCTTGTCCCACTTGTCTCTTTGGTGGCCCAGGAATTGATAGCTTTTGATAACTTTTATTCTTAAATTTTGAAGCATGTCTTGCTATGTAGCTCAAAGAGGCTTACAATTTCTGAATCAGATTTTGGAGACCTGGAATTGGAGATGTGTGTACCACTGTAGCTGGTTTAATTTGGCAAATTCTAATAGATGGCAAAGTTAAAACACAAAATCCACCATAGAAAAACTTGTTGCATTTGTAAAAGGATGTGTAAACTTGTTAATAAATTAAAGCTGAAAGTAATTTTTATATTTTTGCTGTTTTTAGGATGTTCTTACACTGTAGTACCCAAGGTGCCCTGGGCTGCCTCTGTCTCCCATGCTGACTTGGAACTTAAGGCAGCCTTTCACATGTTGAGATTTCTGGTTCGTGGTGTTAAGCCCTGGGTAGCTTTCTGATTCCAAGAAGTTCCTGAATAGAGAAGGCGAATGGAGACACACTTCCTTGTCAGGGAAATGGATGTGGTTAGATGTAGTTTCTTCAATGGACTCTGATACATGCTTCTCAAAATTGGGAGTAGTATCTGAGACTGGGTTGGCCACTTTTCTATTGCTGTAATAAAACACCATGAGCAAGGCATTAGAAACAGAAGGTTTTATTTGGGGCTTATGATTCCGGCAGAGAAATTTTTTAGGTGTGGTAACCACTAGAGCTGAGCCACAAACAGGAAATGGAACTGGGGATGTCCAAAGGCTGAAGGTTTTTACCTCAAAGCTGGCCCTTAGTGACACACTGTTGGCTGTTTCTTAACAATTAGACTTTATTATACAATCCAGCAATCCTATACAAGAAGGAAAAAGGGTTAAAGGGAAACAAGAGTAAACCTTCCGGTATCTGTTCCATGGGACGGAACCCCAGGTGTCTCTGGCCTGTAATCTGGTCTCTCCCTAAATCCACGTGTGATCTTGTTCCAAAAGATGCAGCCTCCTCTCTCCTCCATCTGTATCTCTCTTGGGTAAGCAATGGCCTGACTGGGTCAGGATCTCTGCCCCCATCAGATGTTCTATTAGAAACACAATAGCTGGGCTGGAGTCCCCATCCACATCCTGAATTTCAGGCCCAGGATGGCTCCATTCAGTCTATCCGTGGTGTTTTAAAGAAGCAAAGCCCGCCAAGACTGCTTTCACCTGGGACAAAGCTTACAATCCTTCCCACACACACCCCCTTTTCTTTAGAAAATAATTAAGAACTATATACACAAATATACACATATACAGAATGAAGAATCAAATACATAACCCAATCCTTTTATATTTGTGTTAACCTTGGAGAAAGTATTCCACTATCCTATCAAAAAGGGCCCTTTTCCTGTTGTCTAAAGTTTTTTAAAAGTCTCTTCATTAGAAATTGCAATTATCTATAAAGGTGTTTTTAATTTTTAAACTAAAGCTTTTAGTAACACTGTCTTCAATCCCATCAGAGACCCAAGAAGGAAATTTTACCTAATGGAAAGGAAGTGTTGGCAGGCAACTTTCATGTGTCGATAGGACAGAGAGAGCTGATCACTTGGACAGTTACCGGATTCTCTTCCATCGTTGGGGCAATCAGTCTTTAGCCTACTGGCCCAAAACATCCAACAAACTGCTTTGTGATGCAGGAGTTTCGACCGTTTGGTCCACCTAGACTCTGTAATGCTGGACAGTCAACTTTCCAGTTTCACTGTTGATCATAGCAGACAGTCAGCCTGTCATCAGCAGTAGATAAGAGCAGTTTCTCAGTTTAGTGACCAATCTGTCACCCTTGTCTTTTGATGCCCTCATCTTTAATGATGTATACGGAGATGCGTCCAGGAGCGGATGTCTCTCTGTTAGGAAAGCCCTCATTAAATGGCATATTCTGTGAATCTCTGAAGAGTTTGAAGACCAACTATTTTTACAGTTGTCAATCTATTTCTTTGAAGACATATACAAGAAACTAAACAAACCTGTTCTATGACCAAGTAAATTAGTATCTAGTAAGATGTATAGGTAACTACCAACTTTTATCTCTGATCTTTCTGAACAGGTTATTAATAGTTTTTTATAAGACATTAGCTTTTCAAATGAGTGGCACATGAATAATACATTAAATAAACATTGAACAAAATCCTGTTTCTATTAACGTACAATATAGTGATAGTCTATTAACAACATGTAATACATAAGGCAAAAATGAACAATACACAATTTAAGTTTTTATCAATGTGAAGCAAAAGTTGAATAAAATAATCTTAACTTTCCATCAATAGTCTTAAATTTCTCTGTCAAGCCACCCCTCTTAACCCCCCTCCCACACAGCCAACAATTGGGAACCAAACATTCAGATGCCTGAGACTTGGGGCACAGTTCTCATTTGGACCACCACAGAAGACAGGTTACTCACGTTTAGTGATGTGCTGTATCTGAAAGGGCACAGAAGACTGACGTGAGTTAATTTTGAAACAGTTACTACATTGGCTGTCCTGACTCACGAACTCCATTCCTTTGAGTAACTGTCTGCAGGAACATGTTTGTTCTGATTTGTGCTGCTGCTGCTGCTGGCACAGGAAGAGCATGGCCCCACTATAATAGAGCGTACTACTGTTATCATGTAAATCAGGCAGATGCTTCTGGTGACTGCCGTTGTTTGTTGGATGCCTCAAACCTGGAGATAACTGCAGTTTGGTTGAAAGGAAATAGAGTTGAAGATAGAAATGTGGCAGCTGCTAGTGCAGATTTGTCCCAGAAATCTGCTGAAATCCTGAAAAAGTGTAAGCCTTGAGGATCTTTGGGAAGCTCTCCAAACAGGATGAAGTAGTGAGTTTTCTGTGCCTGGGTTTTGAAGGCACTCTTCCCATTCTACCCCTTTGAATGTTTACCAAGCTCTATTTCTTCTGTGACCGTAGATGTTGCTTTTCAAGGCTATAATGGAACTAGGTGTACTCCAGTAGGTTTAAAGTGACTGGAGCCAGGGGTTGGAGAACTCAGCTACCCACATGGTGGCCCACAATCACTTGTAATTCCATATTTAAGAGATCAGATGTCATCACTGGATCTGTGTGGGTTCCTGCAAGCAGTGTGGTGCACATAAACATATAAATAAAATACTAAAAGGTGGTGCAGGAGCTTGGACAATTTAGCCTTCAAATCCTCAAGGAGGGACAGGTCATCATGAGCTGCTTTCACAGTCAGTGAGAAAACGCAGTTAGGCCCAATCTTGACTGGGTCATTAGGTAGTGGTGTTGGGACATGGGAGAACAGAGCCTACAAGGGAGGCACACTAAAAGTCTCAGGCAATAGCCAACTTTATTCAGAGCCCCAGATACATACTTTGAAGGTTAAGAGAAATCCTAAGTTTTCATGAGTTCAAGCAGTATACAATCATAAGGGTGAGCTGCACATGGCAAAAACATTTTTCCATACTCACACGAACATTTAATTGAGTAACAGCAGCAGGCAATAATGAGTAATCTGAAGTAAACTCACACCTACCTTCCACTCCTGAAGATGAAAACATTGCAAGAACAAGTCCGTGTTCTGAAGAAACTTGAGGTCACTGTTTTCTTGGAGTGTTCTCAGCAGCACTCCAGAATTCCTCACATGACTTCATCCTGGACTGTTCCAACAGGTAGGTAATCGCAGCTGCTAAGAGCTGAGTAAAAAGTTCATGTTAGGGAAGAGGATCATGAATTTGAGGCCAGCTTGATATATAATCTTCATCCTGTCACTTTGTGCTCTCCCTACCCCGCCCCCCATGTAGAAACAGACTCATGTCACCAGACTGGCCCAGATCACCATCCTAAAGGAGAGCCTCATCTTCCTGCCTCCCAGACGCTGGGATTATAGGACTGTGTTAGAGGCTAGCTACTAAACTTGCCTGCTTGTAATTGAGAACAGCTGGTGTGATTTACAGTGAAGTGAGGGCTGGCCCGTGCCTTTAATCCCAGGAGGCAGGGACTGCTGGAGGCCAGCTTGATCTCCAAGTGAGGCCAGGACAGCCAAGGCTCAACAGTAAAGAATGGTTGTTGCTCCATAGAGGACCTGAATTCTAATTCGCAGCACATGGTGCTGTGCACATGGTGGTGCACTGATAACCATAAACTCAATTCCAGGAGAATTCCAAAAAGGCATGCATATAGTGCATATACATGCGTATGTGTAAAACAGTACAAAGTCACATCTAGAAGCAAGTGATTCCCCGCCCCCCCTGTTTTTTTGGTTTCTTTGAGACAGGGTTTCTCTGTGTAGTGTCCTGGACTAGCTTTGTAGACCTGGCTGGCCTCTGAACTCACAGATCCGCCTGCATCTACCTCCCTGAGTGCTGGGATTACAGGTGGGCATCACTGTGCTGTACCGGGGCTCAGGTTTTTGGTTTTTGTTTTGGTTTATTTTACCTGTGTGCGTTGATCCCCTGGAACTGGAGCTAGACTGTTGTGAACTGCATTGTGGATGCTGGCAATTGAATCTGGGTCTTCTGGAAGAGCAGCCAGTGTTTTTAACTGCTGAACCATTTCTCCAGCCACCAAAGGCATCTTTATATCCTTCCTGGCCCATATGTACCTGTGCACTATGTGCATTCAGTATCTGCAGAAGCTGGACCCCTGGGTCTGGAGATAGAGCTGGCTGTGAGCTGGATGAGTTGGAAGTTCAACCTGTGTTCTCTGGAAGGACAGCCAGCTCGTCTGAAACATCTTTCTTCCCTGATAGCCTTTACTTAAAAAATGAGAGGACTTTGAAGACTCCACAGCCTTCACTCTCAAGGGCCCACTAGCCAGTCCAAATGCCTCAAACACAGCTTCTTCCACCCCAGGTTATACCATGGCTGCTTGCCCAGCGATCATGGCCTCCCTGATTGCTTCCTTTGGAACTCACAGGCTGGTGAGCTGAAGGGAGAGATGGGGAAGATGAGGGGGCTTTACTTTGGGAAGAGGCAGTGAGTTCAATGCAAGGGTCGATGGAGGAGAGATACTAAACATCTGAAAAAGCCAAAAGAACTCCTATAAATTTACATATGATACAATAAGTATTTTGGATACACACAGTTTAGATGAGATGACACTTGGGGTGATAATACTCCTGTAAGAGCCACAGACCAGGCACAAGGAATTTCCAAGTTGTTGGTCAGTTGAGTTTGAGAGACTCCAAAAACAACTTGGTATTTTTGCTGCTACCCTTAATGGCCTCTCCCAAGCTGAAGGTAAGTCCCTATAACTAGCCAAAGACATCACACACTTAGGATGTAAGACTTGGAGGCATTGTGTTGATCCCAGAACTTGGGAGGTAACAGCCGCAGTTAAGAGGCCAAACTTTGAAAATGTCAGATCATGTCTGGAAAAGCCAGGCGTGGTGGTGTATGCCTGTAATCCCAGCACTTGGGAGAATTTGAGGCCAACCTGGTCTACAAAGTGAGTTCAGGACAGCCAAGGCTACACAGAGAAACCCTGTCTCAAAAAGCAAAAACAACAAAACAATAAAACAAAACTAAACAACCCCAAAATATCACCATCACCATCGACTACAAAACCCCCATCAAACAGCAAAACAACACAGTCCTATTTGTTTCTTTTCAGGAATGCTGTGTTTATGCTCAACTTTTTCTAGTTTGGATTTCTCATTTTAGGTTACTTGGCTTGTTTCACTTACACATCAGATACTTTATTAACTAAAATTTAGGATTAAGAAAACATTCCTAACAAAAATGTATTTAAGATTTTCAAAACTCAGTGTCAAGTCCTTATGGCATGCCAAATCTTTAGAATTATTTGACGTTTTGTAATTAAATACATTCCTACAATTAAATATCAATTTATGGAGTGAGTTGTGGTAGGTATAGATACATGGCCAGTGTTTTAACTTTTTTTAGTATGTTTTACTGTCAATGCAAAAAGGGTCTGTGTTTTTAAGTAGAACCTTTTTGCCTTTTACTAGGTTTCAAACGTTTGAAAAGTAAAGGGGTAAAAGTACCAGGGCCAGTGAAATGGCTCAAGCAACTTGGTACCAAACCTAAGGTCTCAAGTTCTATCCCTGGATTTTAGGTAGGAGAGGGTTAGTCAACTCCTAAACTGTCCTTTGACTTTGAAACAGGTACTGTGGCATATACACGGATGGCCGCGTGCACACTAGATACATATAAACAACAAACGACTGGATATTGTGGCTCAACATGAGTAATCTAAGCATTTAGCTTATAGCAAAAAACCCTCCAGTCCGTTGACAGAATGGCTTGCCACCATTGGGGCAGGCTATAGGACGGGACGCCTTCCTTACAGAGGACACTTCCTACGCATGCGCCCTCCGGTGGCAGCCATTGGCTTCTGGCCTCCAATCACGAGCGGCGTCCCGCAGCATCGCCCAATGGGCCTAGGCCCCGGCCGGGGCCCGCGGAGCTTGAGCGCGGTTGATGGGGCGGAAGCGGCGAGCTCTTCCGGGAAGCTCCTGCTTGGCGGCAGTGGCGGCGGCGGGCCGGGGGTGGTCGTGTCCGCCGACTTCCCAGACACCCTGGCGGCGAGCGATGCCGCTGGACAGTGAGTAGCTTCCGGTCAGCGGTCGGTGACGGAAGGCGAGGGGTGGCCTTCGCTGCGGCCCCAAACGCTTCCCGGGACGGGCTCTCTGGGAGCAATCGCCTGCCGGTGTAATATATCACGATAGCACAAAAGGACTCGTGGGCGCTTCAGTGTGATCTACGTGACAGTCACTTGTCAAGTCTAATCGGTAACACTCTTCGAAGCTACCAACGAACAGTGCTTTCTTGAACTTGCTTCACCAATGTCTTTCATTCTGAATATATTAAGAAACATGCTGGCATATTTTGGTGTTCCTGTAGACCAGGTAAGTGTCTTTAATTAGTTTTGCTAATGGTTTTGGGGCCTCAGATTGTTGCTTTGAGACAAGATACCACGTAGCTCAGGCTAAATGTCTGGACTTTGCTGACTTATTATTTGGGTTTCATTATCGTTCTTTTGAGCGAGGATATCACGTAGCCCAGGCTGTCCCTGGATCTCCTTGCCCCCAGGGCTGGGGTCACAGATGTACACCTCTAGGCTGGATTTTGGTGTGTCATTTCGAATATTTTCTGCCCTGACTAGTTTTTATTGTCAATTCAGTATCAGAGTGATGTGGGCAGAGGGAACCGCAAGGAGCTGCCTAGATTAGATCGGCTTGTAGCCCTGTCTCTAAAACATTGTCTTTATGGTTGATAGCTGTGGTAGGGCCCATCCCTGTGGAGGATACTATTCTTAGGTAAATGAGTTCTGAGCTATGTAAGAAAGCTAGTTGACTGAGAGCATGAAGCCCTCTGCCTCGGTTCCTGCTTGACTTCCCTCAGTGATGACTTAGGACTGAGAAGTTGTGCTGTCTTGTTTTGTTTCAATTTGACACAAGCTGTCATCATCTGAGAGGAAGAAACCCTGACTGAGAAATTGTCTCCAGAAGATCAGGCTATACGTAAGTGTGTAGAGCATATTCTTAATTAGTGGTGAATAGGGGAAGGCCCAGCCCATTGTGGACGGTGCCATCCCTGCGCAGCTGGTCCTGGTTCTATAAGAAAGCAGGCGGAGCAAGCCGGTAAGCAGCACCCACTCCTCCATAGCCGCTGCCTCAGCTCCTGATTTCCATGTTGAACAGTGACAACGCTCCTCCCCAGGCTTATGAGGTCTCATTATGTAGTAGGACGGCGACACCGCAGTGTAACGATACGTAAAACAGAAGTGTGAGCCAAGTGAGAGAGACTGACAAGGGAATCTCAAGTTCAGGGTCAGACCATCTTGAACATCAGTGATCTGATGCCCTCTTCTGGTGTACATGAAGACCGAGAACTCACATAAAATATGTGAATTCAAACAAACAAACAAACAAACACCCCCCCACTCCCCGCCCCAAACAAAAAGCCCCGTCTCAAGGAGCTGGGTGCAGTGGCGCACACCTGTAATCCCAGCACTCAGGGAGGCAGAGGCAGGTGGATCTCTGTGAGTTCCAGTCCAGCCTGGTCTACAAAGTGAGTCCTGGACAGTCAAGGCTACACAGAGAAACCCTGTCTTGAAGAACCAAAAAAAAAAAAAAAAGAAAGAAAGAAAGAAAAAAAAGTTTCATTTAAGAAGATTTATGGCCAAGTTTCTTTGGGGTATGTATAGTATGAGAGCACAAAAGTTCAATAACCCTGGAGTTCATTGGAGGGGGAGAAGATGGCTCTAAGATCGATAATTTTATCAGTTTTGTCTGTTGAACATGTACATCTCAGTTGTCTTGGTTCTAGGTGATACAGAGGAGTAATGCATGGCTCTTGTGCTTGTGATGTTGAAGTGGTTCACACCCTTAGTCTCAGCACTTGGAGGGTGTAGAGGCAGGTGGCTCTCTGTGAATTTCAGGCCAGCCTGGCCTCCATATAGCAGTGGCTCTCAGCCTCCCTAATGCTGCAGCCCCTTCAAAAAGCTCCTCCTTTGTAGTGATTCCTGACCATCAAACTGTTTTGTTGTTTCTTCCTAACTGTAATTTTGTTACTGTTAAGAATCTAATGTAAATGTCTGATATGTGACTCCCTAGGAGATTGAGAACCCAGAGTTGAGAGCCGCTGTCCTGGAGTTCCAGAGCAGTGCAGGGCTACATAGACCCTACCTCAAAACCAAACAAACACAAAGAAAACACTCACAGAGTTCCACCTGCCTCTGCCTCCCAGAGTGCTGGGATTACAGGCGTGCGCCACTGCACCCAGCCAAAAATCATATCTTATGAGTGAGAAATATTTACTACTGGATGGCTTTCTGTAGTGTCGCAATGCAGCCCCTCCTTCCTATCCCAGCCTGTACTTCTGCCACAGGAGCTGTCAATATGGCTGCTCTTGCCAGGGTATCAATGCCTCCTCAGTGAGCTGCCTCCCTGAGATGCCACCGTGGGAGCTGTCCACGGTGGTGGTATCTCCTCTCCAGTGCCAACTCAAGCTGTAGGGAAAGGCTTTCCTGCCTTTGTAAGCACTCCCTTTGTAAACCCTGTAAAATCTAAACTTTGTAAACCCTCAAGCTGGGAAAGTGGCCAGGCCCCTGACTGAGGAGCTCCAGCAGCCAGGCTACCCCCACCCAGACCTCTCTAACTGTCACAACACTGGTTGCAGCCTCCATAACTGTCACTAAGGTCATCTCCTCAGTAGGACCCATCCCACATTATGCTAATTTTAGGGGGAAAGTCTCAACAAAAAGCTACCAATCCTTGAGCTCCCAAAGCCCAGGACTTGAAATCCCACTAATTCTCGCTGGAAATCTCTGCTCTGAAAAGCTCCATCTTCCTGAGAAACCCTATATAAAGGCTATGTCTGCCCTGTTCCCTGCTGCCTTCTCCCAGGAGCAGAAGCAGCCACCCCTGGATTCGTCCCTCCCAATAAATGTCTTTTAAGAGGTTTGCTGCCTGGTATGACTCTCTTGGGAAAGAGCAGTAAAGAAAAGTGGAGCAGGGCTGAGACTCCTGAATTCCTCAGCTCATCAAGGCAGCCACTCCCCTGGGAGCTGCAGTGCCTCTGCTGAGGAGGCCTCCCCTCAGAGCTGTTTGTTTCCTGTGTTTCCTAGTCCAAGGACACCCTTCCATCCCAGTAGGAAGGACAGCACTTACAGAATGGCAAATCATCCACAAGGATGGTGGAAAGAATTGGAAAAAAGATCAGGGATAATGCCAAGATTTTATACAAAAGTAAATTAAAATATAATGTTGCCCAGTTATAAAAAAGCAATAGTGTGACAAATGAGTTTGGAGGGGAAGGAGGAGGCCAGGAGTATTGTTGGAGATAGAGTTGAAGAATCCTGCAGACAGTTGGACATATGGTTCTAGAAGAGGCTAGGAAAGAACATTCGGGTTAGGAGTTTGTTGTGTCTGTTGGTGTTTGAAGCCATGTAGTTAGAGTAACAACGGAGGAAATCATTAGATGCTGTTGAAACGTTTTCCATTTCAGTCGTAGTGAGACAAGAAGCAGCAGCTGGCGGCTTCCTTAGCATTGTTGGGCCCTCATCAGTTTCTGTGTGTCCCTGACGTCTGAATTCAGAAGTCTGGGGTAGCAGAGCTGTTCCTGCACAACCTTGGGGTTGACGTGACTGCATCGCTTGTGAGTTGAGAAAGTACAGAACAAGCCAGGATGAGGTGGGCCACGCCCTCTGTGGAAGATGCATTGGTGGCTGGGAAATTCAGCACATTTGTTATGTACAGCCAAATGAGGAGTCAGGGTTATTATGGGGCTGAACAGGGCTGCAGTGTTTCTTATATGCAGTTGAAGGAGGGGTGGGTTAGGTAATCTTGGTGTGGGATATTTTTAGGGGAGCAGTCTCGAGCTGCAGTTCCCGGGCGGGGGGGGGGGGGGATGGAAATTGTGGTTAATGCTGTCGTTACTTACACTGTAACCAAACTCAGCCTCGGGGGAGGTCTTGCTGTTCTCGTTGGTCTGAGGCATCCTTGCCCTTGACATGACACACTCATGTCATTGACACAGGAATTCATCTGCTCCATACAGAGTTGAGAGTTCAAGGCTAGCCTGGGTTACATGTCAGGACAAGCCCAACCTGGGGAAGTTCCAATGGTTTCACCCCTACAGGAAGAGTTATAGGTAGTCAGTGACCACTGAGAGGAATGAGCTCCCATATAGCTTATGCCATCCAAAGTGGTCAGCCCTGGACACATGTACATACAGTCAAAGCTAAATGGATAGTTGGTTATGTGTACATATGTCTGTACATACATACAGATTTATCAGTACTAATTAAAGGAGAGACCATGACTCTGGGAGGGGGACATGAGAGGAGTTGGAGCAGGGAGAGGGAAGGGGAAAGTGATACAGATGAGAAAATTCCCTCAAAAACAAATAAGAACCGCCCCAAAAACCTATTAAAAAGCCATACAGGAATAAAGCCTAACATGCTTCCAGGAAGAATTTCTTCTCTCTCTCTCTCCCTCTCCCCCTGCTCTCTCTCCTGTCCCTCCTTTCTCTCCTTCCCCACACCCCCGAAGGAGCAGCAATATTGAATTTCTTTTTCTTTTCAGTATTAGGATCAATGTATTCGCTTGTTTTTTTTATTGCTATGATAAAGCATGGGCCAAACCAATTTAAGGCACGAAAGTGTTTATTTGGCCAACAGGCTTCAGTCTACCAAGGGTAGCCAAGTCAGGAACTGAGGCAGATGGGGTGTCTGATGGGTTTGAATCAGCAAGGCCCCATAGACTGGTGTGTTAATGATTGGCCCATAGGGAGTGGCATTATTAGGAGGTGTGGCCTTGTTGGAGGAAGTGTGTCACTGTGGAGGGAGACTTTGAGGTCTATATATGTTCAAGCTATGCTCAGTGTTACACACAGCCTCTTTCTGCTGCCTTTTGGTCAAGATGTAGAGCTCTAGGCTTCTCCAGCACCATGTCTGCCTGCTGGCCGCCACACCCTGATTAAATTTTCCTTTATGAGGGGAGCCTTGGTCACGGTATCTCTTCACAGCAGTGAACCCTAACTGAGACAGGGGGATGGAGGGTGCTGCTTACTGGCTTGCTCTCCATGGCTTGCTCAGCCTGCTTTCTCATACATCTCAAGACCACTGGCTTAGGGGTGTCCTTGCTCATAGTGGGTGGGGCCTTTCCATGCCAGTCAGTCATCAGTCACTAGTGTTCTCTGTGGACTTGCCTGCAGTCCAGGCTTACGGAAGCCTTTTCTTAGTAGTGGCTCACTTTTCTCAGATGACCCCACCCTGTGTCAAGTAGACAAACATCTAGCACAGTTAACTTTGCAAATTCTGGTTACAGCTTTGAAATACAAATGAGAGGTAACAGACCAGTGCACTAGAGAGGGTAGTGGGAAAGAGATCGAAAGCAAGAAGCCTGGGAAGGAAGAGAGGGCTCTGTTTTACATAGAAAAAAAAAAGATGATGGAGGGAGATTTTTAGATTATGAAAAATGAAGTATGTCATATAGAAGTCTGGCTTTGGTTTTGCATTTTGGGGAGTTTAACTCTAAGATGTTAGGCAAAAGTGACCTACCAACTGACCTATGCTCCCTGTTCCTGAAGTGTTTGGCTTTTTTGTTAGAGGCAGAGTCACTTGCATGTACTAGAACTGGTATAGGGCGATAGCAGACATTGGTTGCAGCTTTATTTGACCCAGGATAAATGTTGATGTCATGAAGGGCTTGCAAACTGTTTCATTGTGAGGACCCAGTGTACTTGTGATTTTGATATAAGTTTGTAATTTTTAAAAACATCTTTTGTCGGGCTGGAGAGATGGCTCAGTGGATAAGAGCACTGTCTGCTCTTCCAGAGGTCTTGAGTTCAATTCCTGGCAACCACATGGTGGCTCACAACCATCTGTAATGTGATATAATGCCCTCTTCTGGTATACAGGTGTACATGCAAATAGAGTACTCAAATACAATAAATAAATAAGATTTAAAAAAAAAAAAATCTTTTGTGAGTTTTTCTCCCTCTAAGAGTAAATTGGGGGTTATTCACTTGCAAGAGAGCAGGAACCACTTTTGAATGGAGAATGACCCTTAACACTGAAGTGATTAACCCGAAAAACCTGTGCTTGGTAGGAAACTCAGTGAAGTCAAAACGACAGCTCTGACAAGGAATAGGGAGGTGAGACCCGTAGTGTGATAAAGATGGCTAGTAAAAGCTTGAAAGAGTTAGGATCACCAGATGGAGCTATGCATGAGGATGACTGCATGTCCACTGTGACCTCTACTCATATGGATGGTCCATAGAATATTTATTTTTAGTTTGTGTTTATGTGTTGGTGCCTACACCACATGTGCACAGTTGGTACCAGTGGAGGTCAAACAAGGGCGTTAGATTACTTAGAAATGGAGTTGAGGGCAATGGTGAGCTGCCATGTGGGTGTGGGAGCCGACTCGGGTCCTGCAGGAGCATTAAGTGCTCTTAACCACTGAGCATCCCTCTGTCACCTCGCCATTTTCAAAGGTATTTAAACGCTGTTAGAATTTTATGTGTGTTAATGCATGCGTACACATGCATGTACTCATGCAAATGTGTGCATGGTACGTGTGTGGAAGTCAGGTGACAACTTTCAGGAGTTGTTTCTCTCCTCCCACCGTGCGAGTCCTGGGGATTGGACTCAAGTTACCAGGCTTGGTTTGGTGACAGGGATCCTTGCCCACTGCGCCATCTTCCCTGCCTTCATTCAGTTTTTGGTGTGGGCGACTAAACCTAGGAACTTAGGAATTGTAAGGTACTCCCGAGTGTAGAATGCTTCCAGTAGAAGTGTTTAGCTCTCCCAAAAGTCTGTTTCTTCCAGATTGTGCTATCTGATGCGGTAGCCACTGGCCACGTGCCTCTGCCCCTCTTCTCCTCCTACGTTTTGACACAGGGTTTTGGTATGTGCGAAGCTGTAAGCCCAAGTGGCTGTGACCTTTCAGTCCCCCAGTGACTCCACACATTGGGATTACAGCATGTGCAGACACCTGTGGGACTATCTGGATAAGGCTGAGACTCCCAGCCACGTATCTTCTAAGTATCTAAATTAAGTTCTGCGACAGGTATAACATAACAAAGTTTGAAGACCCAGTGAAAAAGCAGTTACTTCATTAGTAATATAAAAGTGTCAGTTGCGTGTTAACATATCTACTATATCTGTTTTTCTTAGATATACATATATACTTAACTGGAGTATATTTTAAACAAAGCTTTATTTCTAGGATTTGCTGACTTGGCAAAATAAAAACTCTGGGTCAGCTCGGAGCATCGTTCGTATTATTGGGAAAATGCTTCCTTTGAAACCTTGTGGAAGACCTTGTTTTGAGGTAAGTTAGTCAGCATGGGTTATTTAGCACAGTGTATAAAAGTTCCCAGGGGACACAGGACAGAAGGACAAAGGAAGAAGTGTGCCTGCAAGCCAAGGGCCTGTAGTTTACTGCTACAAATAACCGTCTCATACATGACTTTTTCTCTTTCTTTCTTCCTCTTTTTTTAAAAAAAAGATTTATCTATCTATTTATTTATTTATTATTTATCTGCCTGCATGTACGTCTAGACACTAGAAGAGAGCACCAGATTGCATTACAGATGGTTGTGAGCCACCATGTGGTTGCTGGGAATTGAACTCTGGTTCCCTGGAAAAGCAGTTAGTGCTCCTAACCACTGAGCCATCTCTCTAGTCCCATGTTTTTGTTTCTTTAATAATATTCAAAGACAGGTACAAAAAAAAATACCAGAGCTTGTTTTTCTCTTACTTTATATTTTCACCGTGAGATAGCATCTTTCCCCCTTGCTAACATCCTGTAGGATGCTTGCTTGTCCCTTTCTGCTTTGGACTGTTAACTATTTAATATAATGAACTGAGAGGTCTGTGTATTCCCTCTGGAGCACTGACTTGGTTCTCTTTTTTGTTTTAGTTGCTTCCACACTTGAACTCTATGGAGTCTGATGAGTATGAACCTACAGTTCCGTCTTTTGCTGATGTTTTATGTGTGGCAAATGATGAAGAAGCCAATTGTCTCAGATTTCGGTAATTTTATGTGCTTCCTTGGGACATGGGTGTAGCTTAAAACTTGACTTCTTGCATGTGTTGAAGTTGTTCCTAATGACTGGACATTTTTGTTGTTTTGTAATATGCTGTGCCCAGCACTCCTCTAATATGGACGACTGTTGCCATCTCCTTTTCTAGCTTTTTTATAGAATATATTTAAAATTTTTTTTCACTTAAATTTTTGAAAATGACTTTCCTTTTGATACATAAATGCATTTTATTTTATCAGATCATCCCTCACCCTCCCACTCCAACTCTTTCTGTATCCTCTTCACTCTTCCCAATTTCATGTTGTCTTGTGTATTTGAGTATGCATGGGGGCAGGGAGGGGAGAGTGTGTGTGTGAACTCTCCTAAGTCCAGTTGATGTTGCCTGCGTGTACATGGGTGGAGTGCTGTCTTAGGACTTTTGGCTCTTAAATTTTCCATTGAGAAGTCATTGGTATTCTAGTGGGCTTGCCTTTGTATGAGATGTAACTTCTTTTTTGAAGGTTGCATAACCTTCCTTTTTTCCTATACATTTAGTGTTTTAACTATAATATTGCTTGGGGAATTAGTTTTTGGCCAGTGTGTGCTCTGTGTACTCCTTGGCTCTGCATGGGCATCTCCTTACTTGCAAGGAAGTTTCTTCTAGGATTTCATTGAATGTTTGCTCTGTGCCTTTGGCCTGGAATTTTTCTATTCCCATGATTTGCAGGATGCCCCAAAGTTCCTGTGTACCACTCTCTTTAATTTACCACTTTATTTGATTCCACCATTCAATTCCTCTGTCTCCTCTTCAGGTCCTGACACTGTGTTGTTGTTATTGTTGTTTTAACCACATTCATTCCACTGAGTCTTTTGAATGGGTGGTTGAAAATTTCATTTCCATCTCTATGTGTATAGTCAATATTTCTTTCTCTTTGTTGAATTCATTTTTCACGTCCTAAGTTGTTTTCATTATTTCGTTTGTGTTTTCTTGGACTTCAATTGGGAGTTTATTCTTGTCCTCTTTAACTTCATTCAAATGTTTGATTCTGTTTTTTAACTGTTCGAAGTCTTTATAATTGCTCTTATAAGTTCTCTGTCTTGAGATTCATTTGAATTGTTTCTGCCAAGGATTATTATTATAGGGTTGGTGATATTTTGGGGGCATAGCGCCTTGATGTTTTCATATTGCTGTGGTTTTGCAATGAGGTCTTGGGCATCTGAAGTTAGGTGGTAGAGTTGATGGGACTCTGTAGTAAACCTGTGTCGAGTGGGTGTTTGCTCCTGTTTTCTCTGTTCCCATATTTGGATGGAAGTCCTGGAACTGTTGAGCAGTCTGGCTGTGTGAGTGAGTGTGGGAGGTCTCCTATAACAGGTGGAACAAGACTGAGGTGCCAGCAGAGCCCCGAGTGCCTCCTGCAGACGTGAACCTAATACCTGGTCTAGGAGCCAGTGGCTTATCAAATGAGGGTGAGGGTCATATTAATTTTGTTTTCTGTATTATAAATAAAGCATTTAAAATTAAATGTTAGATCTGTGCATTCAGCCCTCTATCATGGTCTCCATGCAGGCTCTGTATCCATGGGTTCCCATACAGGTTATACACCATGAAATCAAACATGATAGATAGAACATATATATAATATATATATTATATATGGAGAGAGAGGGAGAGAGCGAGCGAGAGGGAATTCGAGAAACTACCCAGAAACACGAGCAGAATTTGTTGTATTTCGGAAACTGTGCTGGATTTACAAAAATGAAGTCACGTAAAAGTCTTTTAGTGAGTATAAAATGTCTGCAGTATTACTTCATGAATACCTAAGTGGGCTGTATTTCAAATTTTAGATGTGTTTATACTCCTAGGAAGAACAGACTTATATGTTACAATATTCAAACAGAGGCTTTTAGTATCGTGAATGTCAATTAGTCAGAGGTTCTATCTAAATTTATTATGTATCAAACTAGTTTATTAATTTTAAAAAATTTGGAAGATATAAAGTGGCCCTAATACAGTCCTGAGTGCAAGGCCCTTCAGAACCTTATGCAGACTTTCTAAATAAACTTACACTATTAAAAGTTAGTTGGTAGCTGGGGGTGGTGGCAAGGCCTGTAATCCCTAGCACTCAAGAGGCAGAGACAGGTAGATCTCTGTGAGTTCAAGGCCAGCCTGGTCTACAGAGTGAGTCCAGGACAGCCAGGGCTACACAGAGAAACCCTGTCTCAGGGGGGAAAAAAGTTAATCGGTAAAACAATTATTGGGTAAATATTTTTGTTTTACTATTTGAGGAAAGGTCGGTTTTCTCACTTGGTTTGCTGCTCGTTGGCTGTGTGTTCTATATGTGAATGTATAAGTAAATAATAATATGAGGTGATTTTTCTTGGTGAGTCTAGGGATCATCTCAAGGGAAAGAGAGGTGCTTGAATCCAGGGCCTTGCACATGTGAGGCAAGAATTCTGTACTGTGCTACAGCCCCAGCCCCTAGTTTTTTTATTTTATGTTTTTTGTTTTTCCTTTCTCCTTATCTCCTTAAAATATTGTCTGTCTGTCTGTCTGTCTGTCTGTCTGTCTGTGGTAGGGGAGAGAGTATATACTCATGATGGCTTTTTGGAGCTGTAGATGAGCCATCTGACTTGAATTCTGGGAGCCAGATCAGTCTGGACTTTATAAGAATCTGTCTCAAAAAATCAAAAACAAACCAAAAAACCAACCAACTGTTTAAGAACAGTGAGCTATCTTTTCTGTAGCCCAGGCGTTTTGTTTTTGAGATAGGGTTTTTCTGTGTAGCCCTGGCTGTCCTGGAACTCATTCTGTAGACCAGGCTGGCCTCAAATTCAGAGATCTGCCTGCCTCTGCCTCCCAGGTGCTGGGATTAGAGTAATGTCCCAGAATGCTGGGCCAGAGTTTTTCTTTTCCAGTTGAACATTTTCCTCCCTTTGTTTCTTCTTTCCTTTAACCCATAGACATAGTATATGGAAAAAGGAAGAGGAAGGGAAAATTGCTCTTTTTCATCCTTCAAAACTAATTTGGGATCCATCATCAACTGCTGTAAGACAGAACGAACCAGTGACAAGTGATCTCCCAGTAAGTGAAGCTGCAATGAAAAAGATAGCTGCCCTTGAAGATGAGCTGACTGTTCTTCGGTCTCAGATTGCTGCGATTGTGGCAACGCAGGGCCTGAGAGAGAGTGAAGAGGCTGGTAAGTGTTCTGGAGTTTGTTTGTACTCGAGTGATGCTGAGCAGTCCTCCTGCCTCTGCCTCCCAAGTGTTGAGCTAAAAGGTGTGTGCCACTGTGCCCAGCTAGGAACAGATTTATGAGGAAGTCACTCACTGTAGAGTCACATGACTGCTTCCTAAGTTCATTTTAGAAAGGATACATTAATATAAGTACTTCTAACCCCATTCTAATGTTTTGATTTTAAAATTGGAGAATGAAGTTGAGATTTCCTGGGGGTTTCTAGAAATCACTATATTTCCTCTTTAAATGCATCCTTTAGGATGTGCCCTGGTATATTCTGACTGAAACTTGAAGTGGGTGAGTACCCAGGAATGACTCAGATGGATTTGCTTGCTCTTTTGGCTGCCTGTCTGTGTGCAGCAGCACTGCAGATTGTTACTGGCTTGACTGCTTTTGTATTTACGCTAGAGAATTGTGCCTGGTTTTGGGTTTTCACAGACTGCTTTGCTTCAGGCTTCATTGACTTGAGTGATGGCTGCAGCGTGGAACAAGTGCCATTGTTATCCGTGACCAACGGGCCGAGTGCAGAACCACACCCCTTTCCAAGCGTGGCACTGTCTTCTCCTCCTCCGCCACCACCTCTTCCTCGGCTTTCTCTCCAGCCTTCAAGTCCTCCTCCCACGCAACCTGGGTCTGCTCAGACGTGGGACATGGACAGGCCAGCTGCTGCTGACTGCCGTCATTCAACAAGCCAGAGAGTTACAGATGTTCCAAGCATGCTGGATGTTCTAAAGGACATGAGTAAGGTCCAGCTTCGGCCTGTTGAAAGGTGTGTCCCCAGAATTTTGAAAAGGAACTGAAATTTTATCAGTTTTTAAGGAAGTATTATGAGAGTTGTGGCTACATCTTGGTATTCCTGCCGCCTGTGGCCGCCCTTCCTGCACTCAGTCACACTCAGTCCTTTGTGACTAGTTCTTCTGTTGTCTCACCATACTTCACTGTTTCTTGATATGTTAACTATGTACAGGATTAGGAATAACTTTTCTCTTCTCTGAGGTTGGTTACCTTCAATGGAAGGTTCCAGAAGTGGCACGGTTACATCTAGTTGTAATTCAGTGAAGACCGACTGGATGGTCAGATTATTGAACAACCGAGCCTAATGCTCATTTTCATGGAATAACCTTTAAAAGATTTCTTTAAATTCTCCTATTCGGTGGTGCAGGACAAGAAAGTCATGGCACATGCCTGTCTGTATTCCCTGCACTTGGACAACAGAAGCAGGATCACAAGTTCAAGGCCAGCCAGCTGGTCTACCTAGTGAACTCTATGGTAGGAAATTAGAAGTTAAAAAGTAAGGGTGTAGCAGTGAAAATGAGGAACTTTAGGTCATGACAGGTTGTGGGAGCCACTAGGCCTAGTGGTTTCTTGGTTTTCTGATTTTGATTTTTTTAATTTTTATTTTTAAGACAGGGTTTTTCTATGTAGCCTTGGCTGCCCTGGACTTGCTTTGTAGACCAGGCTGGCCTTGAACTCACAGCAGTCCACCTGCCTCTGCCTCCCAAGTGCTGGGATTACAGGCGTGCACCACTGACTTTGAATTTTTAATACTCTTGATTTCTTAATTCATGGCAGAAACCTCCTTAAAGACTAATTATAAAATGCTCATATTCCTACTGTGTTTGTGAACAAAGAGTTAAAATTGCATGAAAGTTTTAATGTATTTGAAATTTCTTTTTTAAAAATAGGTCACCGGGTGGTAGACCCATTCAAAAGAAGAAAAGAAAAAGCTCACAATGGGATCCGGTGTCTATAATAGCTAATGCACTTAAGCAGAAGTTTGCATTTCAAGATGATTCCTTTGACAGAGAAAACAGGTCTTGGGAGTGTTCTCCGTTTTCCAGTCCAGAAACCTCCAGGGTGAGTTGACATGAGTCCTGAGGAGTGCGCCTCGTGCTTGCACCTCATGCAGGTACCTTGAAGTATCTACACCAGGCAGGCTATATACATCATTTATTTTCTATTATTTGTTTATTTGGGGCAGAATCTCACATGGTAGCCCAGGCTAGCCTGGAACCTGGGGAGATCCTGCTTTAGCCTCTCAAGTGCTGGGAGGAGAGCTGTGACAGATTTATCCATTAGTTTTTGTTTTGTTCTGTTTTTCTTGCCAATTTTGCATTACTGTTTTTGCTATTAGCTTATATGGAATAAAACAGGATTTGAAAAACACAGACACAGCTGGGTGGTGGTATCCCACACCTTTAATCCTAGTGCTTGAGAGGCAGTGGCAGGCGGATCTCTTTGAGTTTGAGGCCAGCTGGTCTACCAAGTGAGTTACAGGACAGCCAAGGCTACGCAGAAACCTTGTCTTGAAAACAAAACAAGAAAACAAAAATAAAAAAGAAAGAAAAAAAGAGAACTGGAACGCAACAAGAGCACAGGTGCGGGCTTGTGGTGTTGTCTCTGTTGATGTAGCTCTTTGTAGTGTGAACAAGATGCTTGAATTTGAAGAGGACTGGAGGGTGTGGACTGTGTAACAGGTCAGCCCAGCCGTGCTGGGTGTGATGTTTGCTGTCAGATATGAAGGGTTTGGAGTATTCAGTTGAATGAATGTTAAGCCTGTTTTAAAAATAAGATCCTAGTCCCTCTGACCCCATCCCCCTTGCCCCCCCTCTGGCTGGCTAGGAGCTCTCTTTGTAGAGCAGGCCTGCCTCTATATCCTTAGTGCTGGGATTGAAGACTTGTACCACCGTGCCTGGCCAGAATCAACATTACCTTTACTGGGTGTTTGTTGATGTCTGAAAACGTATCACACATTATGAGGCGACTCTCATACTCACTTGGTTGAGGTCAGACACAAGGATGAGCCTTGCGTTCAAGAGGTCTACAGGAGGAACAGTACCTAAAACCAAGAGATAGCAGTCAGGAATGCCCTGCGGCAGAGACCAGAAAACTGAACCTCTTCCAGCTGCTATGTGTAGGTGTGTTCTTTCAAGAGGCCACACTGCTGAGTAGGTGCAGCCCAGTAGGTTGCCACTCAGATGCTGGCTCAGATAGTAGTGTTTTATATGTGTATGGTGTATGAGGCTGCGGATCTAGTTAAGTGCAGCGTGCCTAGCCAGCATGCGTGAGGCAGTAGGTTCAATGCCCGGGGCCCTAAAACAAACTAGCAAAATACCCGTCCTTCTGACAAAACAAAGAAAGCAAAAGTTTCAATGTGTGCCTGTGTCTGAAGTAAGTGTTTAACTTCTGTGTAGCATCTGTTACTTGCAAGGTGAAGGTGCCTCTGGCCATGTGCTCTACCTGTATGAGCTAAGCAAACACTAGATGGCACTGGCTGGAGACAAGCGAGCAGCAACAAGCAGCTCCCTGCATCCTCAGTGAGCTACAGATACCTTTGTTTTATCTTTTCTCAGTGTTTACAGTGCACAGAGCTGGACTGTTCCAGTGGGTCACTCACTGGGCTCTAAGAGGACTGTCTGATGCTTGCTCATTGCTTCTTAGTACTTTCTTTAAAGAGCATTGAAATTGTGTGTGTGTGTGTGTGTGTGTGTGTGTGTGTGTGTGTGTGTATGTGTGTGTGAGAGAGAGACAGAGACAGAGAAATACAGAGACAGAGACAGAGAGACAGAGACAGAGACAGACAGAGAGAGAGAGTTTGAGAAAGCTGGTACTCTTCCCACCTTGTGGGTCCTGGTGATTGAACTCATAGGAGGCAGGGGCCTCCTGAGCCCTGCCTGCCTTTTCTTAGTACTTTCTTATTCACCTCAGTAGCACTTAGCTTCAGGTTGCATATGGGCACTCACACTGTTGTTGACTGAAACCTGCTTTGGTTTGAAGGTGGCTGGTATCCCCAGAGGTCTGTGTTCACAGCGTGATGCTAACTGGGGGGTGCTGTGGGCTATTACAAAGGCCTCAAGTCACTGGGGTCATGTTTGTAAAGGGAATTATGGGAACCTGGCCCCTTTCTGGCTGTCTTCTGATTCCTCGCCCGCCCCTCTTTGCACCCCTGCTGTGGTATATGCCCCTAGAGCCACCAGTCTCAGCTGGTGACCACCACGAGCCCTGATGAAGCCGCTGACTTTGAGTCCTCAGCTCTGAGCTCGGCTCCTGATCCAGCTTCCCCGTTGTTTGCTGTGAGGGAATTAAAGCTCTAAGGATCCTCTAGGCCCTGCTCTCTAACTCCTTTCTCTCTCTCTGTCTTTCCCCCCCCCCTTTTTTTTTTTTACCATTTCAGTAATTTTTGTGCTAAACATTTGCTTTCTTTCAGTTTTGATGCCACGTTTCTCCAACAGAAAGTCAGCGATCTAAGGGCAGGTGATTTATAAGAGCAGTTGCAGTTGTCCAAGGTATCGGAAGAAGAGCTGACCCAGATGTTCTCGCGGTGCCTTCCCTGCCTCCTGGAGGGCCGCGCCTCTCAGGGTGATGAAGCTGTGCATGGGGACCTCTCTGGGCCATCTAAGACTGGGAGGCATGACATTTAACAGCTGCCAAAGATGCTTGGGTCGTGTATAGACTGCGCTGTATGTGAGTGCTACTGAGAATGAAACAGACTTCAGGGCTTTCCTACAATTACACGTCCTTCTTAAGTGCCTTTCTGTCTTGTAAGTTGGTATGATATGGTTTATTTGGCCTTCAGCACCATGGAGATTTTCTGTGAGCAAGAGATGATCATTTTTTTCATTAAGATGGTCATAGTTGTAGTCCTATAGGGTTGAACTTCCTGAAGCGTGCTGAGCTGTATTTATTCTGACTGCCAAGTGCTGCAGGTGGGAGTAACTCCTGCATTTCCCACTCTGGCTGTGCACATGCAGATGCTGACATGTTCCTCTGTTTTCTTTGCACCCATTTTTTTTTGTGTGTGTGTGTAAATAGATTGTATAATAAATGGATCTTTTGAACATGATTGAATTTTATAACAGTTTAAGTTATATTCTTCCTATTTTATGAAGTCTGATTTCTTTGTTGGAAGTAGTTGTGTAGTTAGAGCTTCTTGGGGGTACAAGTGAAACATAATTTGCAGTAGACATTCTCTCCTCCTCTGTATGCTGCTGTGACCCACATGTCGGCATCTTCCCACATGTTTTAGCCATGCTACAGCCAGGGAGTGGGAGGTAGAGTCCATGTCAGTGGACTTAACACCCACCTGCTTTGCCAGGCTCTCAGCTTTCAGAAGAGCCAGTCGCGTCTATCACTACAATTTATTTATCAGCATTTTATTGAGAAGAGCTTAGGAATAAAAGCTGTTGTGCAACAGGGTCTCATCTTGAATGACTTATGGCTCATCTTAGTGTTTTCCATGTAATGACTCCTTCAGTCCCCACATCAATAAGATTGGGTGGCTGTCATTTGCCTCACTCAGCAGACAAGAAACTGGGCATAGGGAGTTCTGAGCCCCGTTACTCTCCCAGGCCTCGAAGCTTATTAAGTGGTCAACTAGGATTTAAAGCCAGGCAGATGGATTTTCCAAACCACCTTCTAATAATAGGAAACATTTTAAACACTTACAAAATTTTAACCTATTCATTTAAACTGTGCATTATTACTGAAGGCATTTCAGACGGTTTACAGATAAAGTGTGTAAAAGCAACAAATAGAATGTCAACAAAACAAAACAAAAACCCCTTAAGGCTGTAATTTTCTATACTTGCCACTAGAGGGAAGTACAACCCTGAGCACACCCAGGCTGACAGCAGCTGTTAAGCAGCCAAAAGACGACTTTTTAGATGTCATAGAGAAAACAAGGTTAGATTAAGTACTAATTGCACAGGCAGCTTATATAAAGGACCATCATAAATTATAAATAGCCATATCCTTGACACGCTTAAGATTATTCATCATTAAGCTAATTCAACTCCCCTCCCCCCCAGCAAATAGATATATATCTTTAGCTAAATTATACTCGCTTGCTTGTTTTTCCCTGCTTATTTAGTGTGTGGGTCAGAGCAGTTCTCAGCGTTGTCTGTGTAGGGTTTGGAAGACCAGTCTCAAGCTGTGAGGCTCAATGGGAAGTGTTCTTACCTACCGGCCACCTTGCTAGCCCACAAATAGAGATTTGTTAAAGGTCAGTTGGTAGCACAAGGCATGGCATTGTTTAGTTGTTAGCATCCAAGATTGCAGCAGAATTCTCCCAAGTTTTAGGGTTTGAATGTGACCGTGTCACTGTTAGCGATAGAGCAGAGGGGCTGCTGCGAATACATGATTACAGATTTTGCTTTCATCTCAGCTTTATCTTGTAAAGTGATGGACGTTTCACTGAGTAACAAGGATGTATATGTGTGTCATAATACAGGCGTGGATCATCTTCCTTCATCTTTCCTGATGTGAGTCCAGCATCTGGTCAAGCGCTAACCCTCCCTGGGCATCACCGGCTTCAGACCGCGTGGTGATGAGTCAGGTGCTGACAGTTATCCTCTGGGTGGGTTTCTGCCTGTGGCACCTGCCTGGCTACCTTCCCCAAGGCCCCTGCTTAGCTCTGCCTTAAGCAGCTGGCAGCGAGGGACCTGTGCCAGGCCTGCTGTTGCTGGCCTTCTCTGGGAGCCATACCATGCTTTCTGTGTCCACAGTCCTGTTGACGGTCACATGATGACTAATGGCAGCAGCTGAGTAGCAGCTTAAACAGTGAACATGTAGTGTGTATCAGCCACAGTACGGACCGCTCAAGTAGACTCATTTGTTAAATCCCCCTAGCCTCCTCAGAGGGACCGTCACACCCCCTTTTCAGAGGAATGAAGAGGTTGGCACCAGACCCAAGTTTATACCGCTGTGATCTGTGGCACCATGACTCAAACCTCGCGAGAGCAGCATGCAACTTCTGGTCCACAAAAGGACACGCTGGCACAACCTCGTGTCTTCTTGTTTGTCCTTCCCACCACATGAAGACTCCTGTCCGTGCTTCAAGCCTTTCAGGGAATGTGGCCACTGCCTGCCCTCTCATAGGCGGTGAGCTTCTCTCGGCTGTTTGTTGTACCTGTTACAGTAGTTGGTTCCTGGTCTGGCTCTCCCATCCTACCAGGTTCTTCTGAGCAACTTGAGGATAAGAACTGGGTCAGAGCGCCGTACTTCCCTCTACACCCGACAGTCACTAGGTATATTAGTTTACTTCACTTAGCTCAGCTTTTCAAGACAGAGCGTTATCCCCATTCTATAGATGAAGATGGTGGAGTCTATACCACCCAGGCAGCTTGCCTAAGGCCAGTTTCTACCAAGTGGAAGAGCTGGGATTAAAAACCCAAAGTGCCTGATTAGTAACCTGGGCATGTCATTGTTAGACCATGGGACCTCTTGACACACAGCATCACATTCGTCAAAATAGTCTTGATGTGAATGTAAAGCTATCAGGGCTGGGCCTAAGCTGTGTGTGATGGCATTCGGGAGGTGGAGGATCAGGACTTTAAGGTCAGCTCAGCCTACAGGAGATTGTCTTAAAAACAAACCGTCAAACTAGCTTGGTTTGGTGACCCAGAAACTGTCCTCATAGCTACCCGGAAGGCTGAGGCAGGAAGATTGCAAGCCCAAGGTCTGCCTGGGCTGCAGACTGAGGCCAAGGGCAGTCTGGGAACGTAGACACTGTCTCAAAATGTGAAAAGAAGGCTGAGGTTATAGCTCAGTGCTTGCCCAGCACACATAAGGCTCTAGGTCCAATGCAGTATTGGGGAGAAAACAGTAACAACCTTGTGCGTCTGCCTGGCCCACAGTGCTGCCACTGTGTGCTGCTGCTCCTGGCATTCCTTGGTTGTGTGTTCCTCCAGTGTGGAGAGACTCCACTGAGAAGCCAGGGAAAGAGTGGGGACTGAGAACAATGGTCTCCTTTGTCTGCAGCTGGCCGGGCAGATGGATGGCTCTGCGGCTTAAGCTTTAAGGTTGAGAGGCAGATACCACTTAGCTAACGAAAGCCTATTGTGAAGGACAGGGTTTGTTGGTGAGGCAGATCAGATTCCAATTGGATGGCAGCCAGTCAGTGAGACAGACACAGGTAGACATGGATGTGTTCCAGCAGCAGACATACGTGCACAAGCATTTTTCCCTTAAAAAAAGAAAACAAAGGCCCTGGATGGGTGTGTTCTGTTTTGGTTGACATCAAGTGGAAGCAGTGCAGAGGAAAGTGCTGGTTCTGTGAAAATGGCCCCTTTCCTCTTAGCAGCACGGCCACTCACCTCCGCATACTCCACCCAGTTATTTTGTTCTCACTGTTTTTGGTTTTGTTTTTGGTTTTTTGAGACATGCTTTCTCTTTCTCTGTGTAGCCTTGGCTGTCCTCGATTCGCTTTGTAGACCAGGCTGGCAAGGAACTCACAGCGATCCACGTGCCTCTGCCTCCCAAGGACTGTGATTAAAGGCGTGTGCCACTGCTGCCTGGCCTTGTTCTTGCTGTTTTAACACAACAACAAGGCCCCCACCAAAACAAAAATCCTTGCTTACCTTGTTCAATTGGAGAATGTTAATGTTTTCTTCATTGTAAAACCAATGGGAGTTTTCTAACATTTTCACAC
>OU015750.1:75817266-75828312 GCA_907169655.1 Acomys percivali
CTTCTAGCTATGTGACTACTTAGTGACTTAGTAGAGTTCCTTTCTGTACTTTTTTCCTGTTGTGCACTACGGGCTAGCCCAGGGCCAGCAACCTGAGTGTAACGAACTCTAGAGCACTGGTTCTCAACCTTCCTAATGCTGTCAGCATTTACCGCAGCTCCTCATGCTGTGGTGACCCCAGCCATAAAATTATTTCATTGCTACTTCATAACCGTAATTTTGCTACTTTTATGAATCATAATGTAAATATGTGATAAGCAGGATAGCTGATATACAACCCCCAAAGGGGTTGTGACCCAAAGCTTGAGAACCACTGCCCTAAAGCATCACCAAAGGACAAAGTAGACATTTTGGACACTGTCCCTGGGGGCCTGGGAGAAGTTCCAAGTACTCAACTTCTGCCCCATGAGGTGCAGTGGACTCTTCCCGAGAGAAGTAGGCACTGTCCCTACTTGGGGAGAAATATTATCCTAGCTGCTAAGAGCGCAGTTTCATTCACACTCTTGTGAGTGTAATCGTCCTGGACACCAATTCCCTGTGTTCCTTTCCCTGCTCTTGTTTCTGAGCATTCTGCTTCCTGACTTCATATTTTCCTTACTCAAGGGCTGTCCTTGTGTGTTCATCCAGCCCCTAACTTCTCAGGCGTTTTACTTGTGGTAAGTCACAAATGTATGTTTTTATTGGTGCGTTTATGAAAATCATCTGAAGGTCTGGGGAGTTGGTTCACCGGTGAAGTGGCTGCTGTGTGAGCTTCAGTTGGGCCTGGGAGAGGGAAACCCCAGATGGACAGTTGTGGAGTACCGGAGGGCAGGATCCTGACGGGGTGAAGGTGGCAGGGAGAGAGAGACCTGCCCGCCCTGGCCTGGAAAAGGGTCTTGTTCCCTGAGAATGATTCTGGGCTTCGACCCTTCCAAACCAGAGGCAGCAGGTGGGTTAGACCCTGAAGCCTGTCATTCACTGCTGCAGAGGTTCAGAGCTTTGAAGTTTCAGGGGGTGTAGTTAGAAGCCACAGCTGCCTGCCTCCAGCAGGGTGATAAATACCCACGATGTCTTGAAAGTCTAAATCTCTTACCATCTCAGTGTTGTGGCTGCTTCTCATACTCTTAACGTACTCGCGGGACACCCTTCATCTCAAGTATAATCCCACTAGGTTTTATGGTCTGGGGTCTTGGGAGGGTGAGAGGACCTGCCCAGCCCACAGACGGTAAAGCTCAGTGTGGCAGGAGAGACCCTTGGTATGCAAGGAGGAAGAATGCCACAGTGAAGACAACTGTGGTGACACTGGACCCTTTTCCGATACAGACTTAGCAACAGCATGAAGCAGAGGGAAAAGAGCTCTTCCTACCCTCCCTCCATTATCGACCTGCAGCCCCAATGTACAAGGAACCCAAAAGAAGCTGCTTCAACACCTCATTTCTCTTTCCTCCGTTGTCCTCCCCCACTTGAAAAAACTAAAATATTTGCCAGTTTTTTTCTTTTTTCTTCTTTTGAGACAAAGTCTTTCCGTGTAATCCTGGCTGTCCTAGAATTTACAGAGATCTACCCTCCACGGCCTTCTCAATACTGGGATTAAAGGTATGTGCCACCATGCCTGGCATGTATCTAGAAAATTTTTAAAGGATTTTAAAATTATTTGTCTTATGTATGTGTGGATACCACAATTGTGCCTGGTGCCTAAGGAGGTCAGAAGGGGAAGCAGATGCCTTGGGACTGGAGTTATGGATGGTTGTGAACTGCAGTGTGGGAATCGAACCTGGTTCCTCTGCAAGAACAAGTGTTTTGTTTGTTTGTTTGTTTTTTTACTATGAACATTTTATTTTTTATCTTGAATAATATTTTTTATTGAAAAATAAAATCATTCATATTACATCTCAATTGCTATCCCATCCCATGCATCCTCCCATTCCTCCTTCCCTTCCACTTTCACCCCATTCCCTTTCCCTGTGACTGTGACTGAGGGGGACCTCCTCCCCTTGAATATGATGCTAGGGTATCAAGTCTCTTCTTGGTAGTCTGCTATCCTTCCTCCGAGTGCCATCAGGCCTCCTCATCAAGGGGACATGGCCAAATATGGGGCACCAGAGTTCATGTGAAAGTCAGTCCCCAGTCTCCACTTAACTGTGGAGAATGTCCTGTCCATTGGCTAGGTCTGGGTAGGGGTTTGATGATGACTGCACGTATTGTCCTTGGTGCCATAGATCGACCAGAAGCCCTGGGCCTAGATCCACCCATCATAGTGTTCTTCTGAACAAGTGTTTCTTAACTGCTGAGCATCTTTCCACTCCTTTACATTCCCCCTTAAATAAACAAAACAAAACATTATTTTCCTTTCTTCACTCGTGCAGTTTTTTTTATGTGCTTTTCAGTTTGTTGCGTGTGTGGCATACGCAGATGTGCACTTACTGAATGAACGGCTTCTCTGCTCTCTTGTCCCTTCCCCTGTCTTTTTTCTTTATCTGACGTATCTACTATTTCTTCACTTACCTTGCATAATTCTCAACATCCTACCATAGTTTTACTACTTTTAGTTTTATGGTCATTTGTGTAGTATTAGAGGGTTTTATATGAAGTATAAAAAGATTAATTTTATCTTTATTTATGTGTATCTGTCTGTGCCTGTGTGTCAGTCATGTGCATGTGAGTGCAGATACAGAGACCAGAAGGGGCTGCTGGGTCCCCAGGAGCTGGAGTGACAGGTGGTTGTGGGCTGCCTCAGATGGGAACCAAACTTGGGTCTTCTGCACGAGCGATATGCGCTTTAACTGCCCAGGCCTCTTTCTAGCTCTTTTAATTGATGTTAACTGCATCTCCGTGTCTTGTATAGTTTGACGGTGTTGCTGTTACATAGTTTGGCTTTCCACTTGCTGAGTGGTACTGGGGAGAGCTCCCCCAGGACGCAGCAACACAGATATGCATGAAACATGAAAAGTAAGGCCACACGACTCCTTGAGAATATTATCACTCTACTGCTGGACTCAAAGATGCTGGGATGGGCACAGTGCCTTTACGGAGATTTCAAAAGTTCTCTGGTAAAAAATTAACAATGACCCGAAAGAGAATACAATCTATGATGCGAGTGGAAAGGCAGCAGCACACAAGAAACAGCAAAATAGCAGGAAAAAGTAAAAAGATTAAAAAAAAAAAACTGCTGAAAATGAAAAGATTAATGAATGAGGTAAAAGGGAAGCGTGGTAAGTGTCAGCGATGTTTCACCCAAGCACAAGACACTTCAGGGTTGTGGACAAGGCGGGCACGGTTCTACATTAGAACAGCAGTAAGGAAAAAATAAAGTGAAAAAAAAAAAAAAAAACAAGGACTCTGGGATGATAAAAAGATTGATTCTAAGAAACTATGGGGCAGAAGGAACAGAGATCAAAACTAAAGGCTGAGGATGTATTTAAGGAAATGATAGCAGACAGTTCCCAAAGCAAGAAGAAGAAATAAACGTTCAAATGCAGGCGGAAGGCAGGGCCCTGAGCAGAGAAGAACTCCTTTACAGTTTAGCCAAGATGTCAAAAGTACAGAGCAAAGGGACAATACATTTCTGTGTTAATTTGTGCGTGTGTATCTGGGTACACACATGCCACGTGCATATAGAGGTAGGGGAGAACTTACAGCAGTCAGTTCTCTCTACTATGTAGGTCCTGGTGATTGAACTCAGATCATTAGACTTGGCAGCAAGTGAATCTTAACTGCCCAAGACACAGTATTCAAAATTCAGAAAGTATGGTCTCAGACACCAACTTCTGCAGGCACTTTCTGGGAACCCTCTCTGCATACTGGCTGGCAAAGCAGGTAAGTGATCTTCAGACCTCCACTCTCCTCCTCCAATTCCAGTCCCCAAGTCTCATCCTGCTCTGCAGGCTCTCTCTTTTCTCTCTCTCTCTCTCTCCCTCCCTCCCTCCCTCCCTCCCTCCCTCCCTTCCTCCCTCCCTCTCTGTGCCCCATTTCCAGAGGACTATGCAGCTCTTGTGTCCCCCACCCCCCAATCCAAATTCCCTGCTTCTAGCCCACCTGCATCCTACTACAGAGACGCTTGTTCAACCATGTTCATAACAGCCAGAAATTGGGAAAAACATAGATGTCTGTCAATGGATAATTGAAAAAGAAAATGTGGTACATTTACACAATGGTATATTACTCACCCACTAAAAACACGCACACAAAACACCAGGCGTGGTGGAGCACCCCTTTAATCCCAGCACTCAGGAGGCAGAGGCAGGTGGATTGCTGGTAGTTTGAAGCCTGCATGGTCTACAAAGCAAGTCTAGGACAGGCAAGGCTACACAGAGAAACCCTGTCTCAAAAAACCAAAACCAACCAAACAAAACACTCACACAAAATCATTAATTTCACAAGTAAGTGGATGGAAGTAGAAAAAAAAAAATCCTGAGTGAGGTAACCCAGGGCCAGAAAGACAAATATGGTATATATGTGGATGTTGGCTGCTATGTCACTGATAATCAAGTTACAAGCCCTATAACCACAGTTGCATGGTTAGAGACTAAGGGACCAGGTGTGGGTGGATCCCTCTAGGGAGGGGAAATAGAGTAGAGGGCGGTAGGTGGACTGGGGTGGGAGGAGCACATCGGGAGAAAGGGAGTGCATACAGGGAGGACAACTAAAATTAGGGTCTTCTGGAAACCAGTACAGTAGACGGTTCCTATAATACATACATATGTGAGGGAGATCAGACCAAACCAGAAGCAGCAGCAGCTCTGCTGTGTCCAGATTATCAGATGGTCTTTAGAAGAACCTCGCTGGTACCTGATAGTGACCTCCTCCACCTCTTCCTCCCCCTCCTCCTCCTCTCCCTCCTCTTCCTCCTTCCCTCCTCTCAGCTCCTCCCCATCTTCTTCCTCCTCTTCCTCCCCCCTTCCCTCTTCCTCCTCCCCCTCCTCCCCCTCTCCTCCCTCTCCTTTCCTCTCCCTCCTCCCTTTCCTCCCCTCCTCCTCCTGCCCCTCCCCATCTCCCTCTTCCTCCCCCTCCCCATCTCCCTCTTCCTCCCCCTCCTCCTCCCTCTTCTCTCCTCCTTCCCCTCCTCCTTCCCCTCCCCACTCCTCTCCCCTCTCCTGCCTTGGGTTAGTAAACCTCTGAAGAGTCAACCCCACGAGGCCTGGGGAACTTTCCAGTGGACTTAGGTGGCATTAATATGGATTGGTGAGTCACACTTCGGTGGGCATTCGTGTTGAATTCTTACCCTGCTTCTGTGTATCACTTTCCACTCACTCACTCACTGCCAACATTGGAGATCCCTGTGGGTTCACCGTTTTCCTTTCTCTGAGTGGGAGTTCCTCATTGCCTTGTATAGGTACCCCCTCAATGTGGATAGCTCCAGGTATGTGCGTGCATACAAGTGCACATGTGGCTGTCACAAGGAAGTTATGGTGGTTTCTCTGCTCTCTAGATAGCCCAAAGCCAAGATCCTGTTACAGAGACCAGTGTGCTGCCCCTGGCAAGCAAATGGTGGGAGGGAGGAGCAGGTGTCCAAACAACAGACTAATTGGCTGGCCCTAGGCCTCACTTTCCATGTTCTGAAAGAGTTTTGGCAGCAGCAGGAGCTACCAAAGTTATGCGAGTGTTGGATATGTATAAAACTGTTAGTTAGTCTTTTGGCACTTTAGACAAAAAAACTTTTTTTCTAAAGGCGATGACAATTTTCAGTGTTATAAAGGGAACAAAGGCATTATTTGCAAATTAGCACATCAATAGTGAGCCTTCCAAATATAATTCAAATAGCAGAAAGCAGGCTGTGGTAATCTGGCCAATTCCCTACTCCTTGTAGGGTAGTAGGTGTGCCAGTGTGCTTTCAGTATGGGGGGGTGTGCCAGTGTGCAGTATGGGGGTGTGCCAGTGTATGTTCAGTATGGGGGTGTACCAGTGTGCTTTCAGTAAGGGGGTGTACCAGTGTGCTTTCAGTATGGGGTGTGCCAGTGTGCTTTCAGTATGGGGGTGTGCCAGCGTGCTTTCAGTATGGGGGTGTGCCAGTATGTGCTCAGTATGGGGTTGTGCCAGTGTGTGAAGGAGAGAGAAACCTGTTTTTTAGGATCCCAAGTGTGGGATCGGAATGGTCTTGGGAGAGAACAGGTGATGTTAATCCATTAGAATACCAACCACCTCATGTGGGAGCTTGATTGTTGCCAGCCGAAAAGATCTCGTGAACAGACTCTGGGAGGAGATATATAAATGAGCCGAAAACTGGAGGCGGGGCTTTTTGGAGACTTTGGATAGTTTTGGCTGTTCATCACTCCACTTCGAGATGCTCCTAGAGAAAACTGCTCGAGGGAAGGCTTCGGGGCTTCCGACTCCTGCTGAGGTTCCGGGTTCTGCTTACTCCAGGTTCCAGCTGATTACGCCAGGAAAATAGTTCCTCGGAACTGATATCCTTACGGTTTTGTTATTGTGTTCCTTAATCCTCACTTCCTATTGTTTTGGTTAGTCGGGCTAAAAGTGACATAAGCTCAGTTAATAAGTTGTAATAAAATATATTGGATAAGAAAATTGAACATATAAGTGTGCTTTCAGTATGGGGATGTGCCAGTGTGCTTTCAGTATATTCTGGCTGGCCACATTGCGTGCTCAGGACCCCAGACTCTGTATTTTTGTTGTTTTTGGAAAATAAACATGGGTCTTTGAAGTAGAATTTCTAGAAGACACGTACTTGTTATAGACTGCCTAAGAGCATTCTGTGAATCTAGGGCAGGACCACCGTGCTGTCTGCGCTGCCTTCAGCGAAAGAGGCTGATTTCAAGAGCTCGAAGTGGCTGGGGTCGTTGCTGGTGTGGAAGATGGGTTGCACTTTTCTGTAGGCTTTCTCTCTCCTCTAAAGGCTTTACCCCTCTCCTCTAAAGGCTTTACCCCTCTCCTCTAAAGAATGGCAGGCAAGGACCTCCAGCCTCTGTGGTTCGGCATCTCCACGAGGCAGGTGAACCTACCGTTACTATCGCTGTGCTCTCACCCAGTGGGTCACATAAAGATTTCCCAGGTAACTCAGCGATGTGTTTTACAGCAGCCAGGGATCTCATTTCATTATATCTCCCAATATCATACCACATCTGAGCTTTTCTTTTTTCTTGTTTCACAAGTCTATTGGGGATTGCATTTAGCCATTTTCATTGGAACAGATTTCTAAAGTTCAATTTAGAAATGTGCCAGTCTGTGTGTGTTGTGTTTACATATGCGCCCACATATGTGGGTGTGCATTCTTGTGTGTGCGTGGAGACCAAAGGGAGACACTCCATCACTTTTCACATTATTCCCTTGGGACAGAATCTCACTGAACTCCAGGCTCACTGATTGAGCTAGGCTGGTTCAGTGAGCTCCTGGGAGCTGCCTCTCTCTGCACCCTCAGCACTGGGGTTATAGCCACACACAGCCATGCCATGCATTTTCTTACATTGGTGCTAAGGATTCGAACTCAGATCCTCAGGCTTATGCAGTAAGTGCACTTACCTCCTGAGCTGTCTCCTCCTCCTGAGAAGTATGCTCAGAGCAAACAGGATGTCAGAAGCTCCAGACTTGCGCATCAGCTGTTGAATTGTTTGGAGACATTGGAGTAATTGGAGACATTGGGCAGGATAAATTATACATGGAAACAATTTAAAACATAATGGTTTCCCTAGAAGTCTTTAAAACATTACAAAACAAAAGATTTCTTGCCTAGTGCAGCATCACTCAGCCCCATGTCCACAATGAGATGAGCGATGAAGGGTAATTTATAACAGTAAAGCAACAGTGATGTGGGCATTTGCAGTTATTAGCTTTGCACTGTTTGTGTGTCTCTTAGACATTTTCATTTGTCCTTTAGTTGCACTGTAAGGAACACTGCTTACAATCATCATAATGACACGTGCCATTTTGACACAGCCCTAGGCATTTTCAAATGGTTCAACTAAACAGGTTGGCACTGACCCACTCCAGTTCTGCACTACAGCTCAGAGGGTGGTGACACATCAAAGGTCACACCGGCTGCCATGTGATCACAATCATTTAAAGATCCAGCTACTGTTGCCACAGCTTCTGTTTCTGAGGGATGATGGGGGCTACCATCTGCCACCACAGTCTGTCTGAAATGGGATTCCCAGATACAGGGTTTCCATTTTAAACTAGCAACTGGTCTTGACAGACCAAAGTGGGCTGTCATCGCACCCTCTCATCACTTAAAGGGACATCTAGTGACACAGAGGCTGCCTGTCCTTTCCAGGGCTCCTGTTGCTGTGCCTCTTCCCTGGAAGGCCAGTTTCCTAGTCCTTCCACTTCTATGTCCTGTTTTTACAGGGTTAAGTTTCAACAGCCAGGTGCAAAAATGCATGTCTTAGGCGGGGTATGGTGGTGCACGCCTTTAATCCCAGCACTTGGGAGGCAGAGGCAGGCGGATCTCTGTGAGTTCAAGGCCAGCCTGGTCTACAGAGTGAGTCCAGAACAGCTAAGACTACAAGAGAAACCCTGTAAAAAACAAAAACAAACAAACAAACAAACAAAATGCACATCTTTAGTCCCAGCACTTGGGAGGCAGAGGATCTCCATGTGGAGGCCAGCTTGGTTGACACACTGAACTGCAGCCTAGCCACGGCTATACAGTGAGACCCTGTCTCAAACAAAACCAAAACTAAACCAAATCAAATAAAAGCAAAGGAAGAAAAAAAGCTTGAAAAGCTTCAGTCCTAGGGGTCTTCTGTTCTAGGGGAACTGAGGCAGAACTCTGGAGTTGGAGTAACTCCAGCCCCAAGCCTGCACTGCAGGACCTTGGCTCAGTAGCTTTCTCAGGCCCCAACCTCTTTTTCCTTACCCCTCAAATGGGGTGGTGGTTGTATCTCATCTCTTTGAGATGACAACGCCTAATGTTTCATACTTTGGACATTGTTTGTTGCCCAGTGCCGCCCGTGCTGAAGTTTAGCAGTCTGGATTTTGTTGAGGTGTTGGGGACTTTAACAGTGGGTCTCCACTTAGTTCCCAAGAGAGTGGATTGTTATAAAAAGAGAGCACCTGACCTCTGAGCCATTCTGTCTTCTGCCACTTCCTTTTCTAACTCTTCAGCATGTTGTGCTGAAGCCAGGACAGGGCTCTCATCAGAAGCCAGGCAAACGGGGCTGCCTGAGCTTTCAGACCAACAAACTAAGAGCTAAAGAAACCTCTTTTCTTTATTAAGCACATAACTTCTGGTATTTTGTTGTAGCAAACAAAAACATAATACACAAAGTAGTGGGGGAAAATCCTGAGAAAGATTGAACAGACATAAAAAAAAATAGGAGTTACCAGTTATCAGTTTGAAATGAACCTTCTATATAATTAGAGTTAGACATCTTTTTGTAATTTCTAGTCCTGCCCACACTGATGGATGCTGAGAACCAAGTAAGTACTAAGCTGTGTGAGGGAGTGCTGTGGTTACCCCAAGGTGATGGCCAAACCAACAAGTATCATTACTTGAATTGGATAGGCAAATTGTTAGGCTTCCAAAGATCACCAAACATGGAAGTTCAATGGCTTTCTTCTTATTTTTTTTCCACTTTTCCTTAATATCTTTAGAGGCTGCTTCTGCTTTGCCTTCTCCCTCAGGTGTCTGTGTCCGTAATGATTGAAGTGAGACAAGGAATTCAGAAGTCACTGACTCAGGCCAATGTTTGGTGACCATGAGTGCCTGGCATCATACATATTTCGTCAAACGCAGTTGGGCTGACAGAGATTCTGTTGCACTTGAAACCTGCATCAGAGAGAAGCATTAACTGGTTATACAAAGGTCAACTAGATTAGCATTGTAGAATCTGCTAGGTAGGTAGATGGACTGGTTAGAGCACAGCTAGATGTGATCAGTGTTGCTGTGAGATGACTCCCTGCATGGTAGAGTCAACATGGAGAGTCAGGAAGGTTGGAGGACAAGGCATTTTGGGGGCATTTTGTTTTGGAATTGAGATTATGACAAGTTGAAGGCTTAATGAGAAGTGCAGGTACATAGGATTGTAGGAAATACGATTTATGAAATATGATTGTGGATATTTTGCAGTCTTGATTATTCTGTGTCTATCTATGTTAACATATATGCAAGAAGAAAACATGGCCTCAGTTTCCTGGGCATAGGAAAGTTTTGTTTTGTTTTATTTTTTATTTTTGCTGGTTCTATGTCCAATTTATTTCTGGTCAGGCATTCCAAGTAAGTGCACTTCCCATACTTTGAACAGTGCTGTGGGCTCTTTGCTTTGTAAGCCACTGAGCCTGGATTAGAAAATAGCTCATATGAAGTCAAGCTCACTCACCCTTTCATAATCTTGCAGAACTCTGATGGTTTTGTTCTCTATGTGCTGTTTCAGTGATTGCAAAGTGAACAACTTCAGTATTGAGACAACAGTTCTTGAGATTAAAAAAGGCATTTATACTGGTTTTCTTAGTTAGGGTTCAATGGCTGCAACAAAACTCCAAACAAAAAGCAGCTGGAGGAGGGAAGGATTTATTCAGCTCACACTTCCATATTGCTGTTCATCACCAAAGGAATTCAGGGCAGGAACTCAACCAGGGCAGGAACCTGGAGGCAGGAGCTGATGCAGAGGCCATGGAGGATGCTGCTTACTGGGTTGTTCCCCATGGCTTGCTCAGCCTGCTTTCTTATAGAACTCAGGACCACCTGCCCAGAGATGGTCCCACCCACCATGGCCTGGGCAGTCTCCCATTGATCACTACAGCTGGATCTCATGGAGGCATTTCCTCAACTGAGGCTCCTTCCTCTCTGATGACTCCAGCTTGTGTCAAGTTGACACACAAACCAGCTAGTACACTAATGTTAACAATGCAGTCCTGTAGTATATAACTTAGCATTGATCATGGAGAGCTCAGGTAAAGTGTTTTCAGCCACTCCCCCCCCCCCAGCTTAAATATCTTGAGAAATGGAAGAATAATCAGACATGAGCATTAGGTAGGGGTCAAAGAGAAGATGAAAGGACTGTGCTAAGATATTTTTCAGTGAGTGAGCCACTGGGAGCCGAGGTCATCATTATGATTGGGGGGGCGCAGTGAGTGAGCCACTGGAGGCTGAGGTCATCATTGTGATGGGGGGAC
>OU015750.1:75828322-75838961 GCA_907169655.1 Acomys percivali
AGTGAGTGAGCCACTGGAGGCTGAGGTCATCATTGTGATGGGGGGACAGTGAGTGAACCACTGGAGACAGAGGTCATCATTGTGATGGGGGTGGGTAGTGAGTGAGCCACTGGAGGCTGAGGTCATCATTGTGATGGGAGTGGGAGTGAGTGAGCCACTGGAGGCTGAGGTTGTCATTGTGATGGGGGGAGCAGTATCTGTCTCATTCAGCATCTTTAAAATTTTATTGTTGTTTTTGTGTGCTCTCACCCATGCATTAGACACTGGCCCTATTTACCTTGACCTTTGTGGATTTGCTCCAATGCTGCTCAGCTGTTGAAGATTGATTGTCTACAGATACCACATCGAGATGCTTGCAATGTTGGTCATACTCTGGTTTGGCATGTGTGAGGTTTTTTTACTCTTTGCTCTATTTCTTTCTGAAATATCTTCGGTCTCTCTCTAGGTCTCTGTGTCTGTTTGTCTGTCTGCCTGTCTCACTTATGTAGACCAAGCTGTCCAGGAACTCAGAGTTCTGTCTGCTTCTGTCTGCCTTCCAATACTGGTGTCAAAGACACATGCTGCCATGGTCAGCTAGTTACCTTTTGAAATCTTTTACATAAAGTTTCTAAGATTATTTTGTCTAAAGTTCAGTTTCAACCAAACATATGGCTTTTGGTTTTTGGTTTCCTCTCTATCTCTTTGTCTCTGTCTCTCTGTGTCTGTCTGTCTATCTGTCTCTCCCTCTCTCCTTCCCTCTCTCCTTTCCCCCCCACCTCTCTTTCTCTCTCTCTCTTTCTCTCTGTAACTCAGGTTGGTGGAACTGATAGAAATTCCCCTGTGTCAGCCTCTGTTGTCTGGTAGACATTGTGATATTTCCTGAGCTTGAATAGGACATATCCAGAGAAGGCTAGTCCCAGAAGCATCAAACTCAAAATTGTAAAAGTAATGGTGGTGGTGGCGCACGCCTTTAATCCCAACCCTCTTGGAACAGAGACAGGCAGGTCTCTGAGTTAGAGGCCAGCCTGGTCTATGGAGCAAGTTCTAGGACATCCAGGGCTACACAGAGAAAACTTGTCATGAAAAAATCAAAACCAAAACCAAAACCAAATAAATGAACCCATTGGATGATGTGATTTGAGGGTACATTCGAGACACACACTGCAGTGGATGCACACGGGGAGAGCCTTTCCTTGTGCTTCCTCTGAGCAAGTTGTGAGGTCAGGGGAGGGTTTGTTTCTGTGCTTTCTATGCATATATTCCAAAAATTGAAAACCTGGCATTGTCCTAAGTAGTTTGCTCTTCAGATAACCCTTGGGGAACACCGATCACCATGCTAATACCACAGAGCCAGAGCCAGCGGGGATGAGCAGAAGACAGGGCTGAGCAAGAGCTCCAGCTTAGGTCACGGTCTACGACAGCTCTAACACGCTGGGGCTTCAGGGGTGAATTGTAACTGCTAATCTGTTTTAGAGATGGGGGGAAGAACAACACTTAAAAATAAGAAGTCTTTGAAAGGTTTTAGTGCCTACCAGTCACATGCCACCTCGCTGTCCTTGCAAACATCTCTTGCATGCTCATGAGCGTGTTCCACACTGACTAGTGTTTGTGTCAGTGTGGAAGGTAAGCTCAGACGAAGTAGGTGGTGCTGTTGGTGGTAGAATGGTCCTGTCCGTCTATCTGGAGACAAGATCATACCCATCATGCCGGGGGGGGGGGGGAGGCTTTTGCATCCCACATCGGGAGAGGTGGTTCACTTGAAGCGTTTCATGAAAACTGTCTGGAGTTCTATGCAGAGATCACAGGAGGCTTAAAGGCCTCTGGTCACCAATGTCAGACTCAGGGGGAAAGAAGCGTGATTTCTGGTGAGTTCTCAAATTCCAAGAATGCAGTGGAGATGCTCTGGGTGCGTTCGGCTTCCTCATTGCTTTAGGAAGCCAGTTTCCTTGTAGCTACATGATGTTCTCTGTTAGTTCTCATTTTATGTATGCACACTGCATGTATGAGTGTGCCCTGCATGTATGTATGTGCATACTTGTATGTGCACTGCATGTATTTATGCACACCACATATGCATGCATGCATGCATGTATGCTCACTGCATGTATGTATGTGCACTGCATGTGACTGCATATGTGCATACTGCAAATATGTGCCCTGTGTGCATGTGTGTGCACTGCATGTATGTAAGTGCACTGCATGCATGCCTAAGCCTACAGACGACTACAGAAGGGGTCAGATCCTTCCGGAACTGGAGTTACTGCTGTTTGTGAACCACCCTGTGTGCTGGGAATCTAACCCAGTTCTGCGGTCGGAGCAGCAGCTGCTGACAGATCTCTCCTTCCAATGCTCTCAATTAGTAAAGAGTGGCCCACTTGGATGGCCAGAGGTAGATTTAAGTTAAAGCAATTATCATGTCTCTCCATTTCTTTTGGGGAAGTGACAGGTCTGAGGCCTTTCTGTCACAGTGTCCTGCCTGGATTCCGGTTCTCTGGGGAGATGGTAGGAAGAAGAACTGAAGTGTTACTTACGGCTGCTTCCAGATGACTCACCAGGTCTCTAGCAATTCTGCTGTGAAGCCTGAAGTCCCAGTGGGAAAAGCAGAGTGGGTTGTCAGCCCTCCCAGGTCATCACACTCAGGGAGGAAGACGGAGATGGTGCCAGGAGTGACTCCTGCCCAGCGCTCTCACTTGTGGCCTCAGGGCTTTCGTTTGCTGAGGCCCAGCTTTTGTGGCACTTGTAAAGCCTAGCCACCTGGGTCCTGGGTACTATTCTCGGCACTGCCAACACTTTTTGAGGTAGTACCCCCCCCTTCTTTTTCTCTCTCTCTTCAGTGTTTCTATGTAGCCCTGGCTGCCTAGTCTAAGCCCTGCCTGAAGACTAGACTGGCCTCGAACTCACAGCGATCCACCTGCCTCTCTGCCTCCCAAGTGCTGGGATTAAAGGCGTATGCTACCACCGCCCAGCTTGTTTTTGTTTCTTAAAATTGCAGGTAAATGAACAATTATGTACAGATAGAAATTTTTTAAACATCTGACCAATGTGGCTGGTGTGAGTGAATGTGTGTGTGTGTGTGTGTGTGTGTGACAGATGCAAGGTAAAATGTGGGGCCACTGGGTAAGTATATGAAGATATATTTACCTAAATGGACTTCCTAAAATGAATGTCCACTTAGAACCTTATCTGGATATAGAGTTTAATTAGGTCACACAGGATTAGGGTGCACCCCGATTACATGTTGTCCTTGTAAAAAGAGACTATCATCAATAGGCAGAGATTGAAGTCATATTGTCATAATTCAGAGGCCACCAAGTGATTCCTGGAAGTCAGAAGAGGAAAGGAGGGGTCTGCTCAGGGCCTCTAGAGGGAGAAGGACCTGCCACTGTACTGACCTCAGACTTTTAGTCTTCATAACTAAGATTTGTTTTGCTTGTTTTAGTTAACTAATTTTGTGGCAGTTTGTTATAGCATCATGTCATGTGACTTTCTGGAGAGATGTGAACAGACACCTATTTACTCTAGGTAGGGCACTAGGTAAGACTCAGTTATGTCACGTGATGTTTTGCTGAAAGCTGTCCACTGAGAGAAGTCACGTGTGTGTGATGTTTTGTTGGAAGCATACACATGACAGATCAGAGAAACAATTCCCCAAGGCTGGTGAAGCGGTGACTTTATTGGGTTACGTAAGATGCATGTGTGAGAGGCTGCTTACAGGACCATGCATAAAACCCCAGGCTGCATGTGGGTGGGTCCAGCTTCTGACCCACAGGGCTCTGAGTCTGCCAGGCCAGAAAAGCAGCAGACAAGTGGCCAGCAGAGGACTCCATAGCAACAGGAGCTATGGTAACAGCTCTTGCCTGTTTTGCTGGAAGTGGCTAGTGACCCAGAATATCAGGGCTCAACTGGTCCTCAACAAATCTGGCCAACTGGACCTGGGATTACACACATACACTTGTGTCAAGAAACCCATTGCAGCAGGAAGACAGAAGTCAGTGTTAGGCTCCCCTGGAGTGGAAGTTTCTGGTTTCTTTGAAGACTCAGTTGTGTCACGTGATGTTTTGCCTAAAGCTGTCTATTGAGAGGTCACATGTGTGATGTTTTTCTGGAAGATGTCTTGTGAGAGGGCATGTGGCATTTTGCTGGAAGCAGACGCATGAGAGGGCACGTGATGGTGGGAAGAGTATAAAAAGAGCCCCAGGGACAGTGGGACGATGCTTTTGGCATTTCTACACCATGGAACACATCGTTGGACTTCGCTGGTCTTTGCTTCACAGAGAGATATGGTCCAGAGAATGGGTCATGGTACTCTGTCTGAGTCTGGCGGCTTCCACTGACTTGTAGTGATTCCGCAGAGCCTTTGCTGCTTCTTCAGGATCGTGCCATGGCTACAGATTCATGTGCCTGTTCGGTGCTGGCTATTGGACAGACTGCTGGTATCCTGACAACACAGCGTGGAATTGGCCCAAGGAACTACATCTAAACAGGTCCACAACCCCTTTTTCCTATTAGCATTCTTTCTCCCCTTCCTCTGGTTGGTGCGTTAGAAGTGAGATTGAAGTGTTTAAGAGCCCTAAGTAAAGTAGGTTTTGAGAAATCTAAGCCTACAGTCCCCACCTAGCTCCAAGGCTCATCTAGAGGCAGAGTTGGATGTGCTGGTCCCCCAGGCTCGAGGGCTCTGCTGCAGCATGGGGCCCACTTGAGTCAGTCTCTAGAACTCAGGAGCTGCTGCAGGCAGAAGGTCTTCATGCCTCAGTCTCAGGGAGCCTGTGGCTCCTGTCTTTGAGACCTTTGAGACCTGTTTCTGGTCTATAGACTTGCTCCTCAAGGAATTGCTCTCTCTGGCACCCCAGAGTTCCTGAGAGCTTTGATTTGAAACACTCTTCAGATCTCAAATGGCTCTCAGAGCTAGTCTCCCACTGCTGCCATGTTTCCAACCATGCGGCAGTTGGCTGCTTTACACACTTAAAGGTAGGTGGTTCTGAGTTGGACACAGGGCAACTCCTGTGTGTGCACTTTGCTGTCTTCCTACATGTTCTAGGCAGGATGGACAAGAGCTTGGTAGCGGATAATGGTCTGCACCTAGAGAAAAAAAAATATGCTTGATAAAATACAATTCATGAAAGCTGTATCCTTGGTGCTCCCTGCCCAACTTGCAGTCAGAGCCGCAGGGCAGTCTACCTTTCTCAGAAATTGTTTCCTGTTTCTATGTGCTTGGCGAGGGGCCTTGTGAATCCTCTAATTTCTAGGAGTCTAATTTCTCTGAGTCTCTACGTTCCAGTTAAGTTTCTGAGTTTTTTTGTACCTTCCTCTTCCCCCCAGGAAAGAATGCTTTTGTTCAAAGGAAATAGCCACACAATGCTGCGTTTCTCTGTAACGTGCTTTCACCCCCTTTATAGATGTTTGATTATCTCCTACCATTTATGGAACACTGGTCCACTGCATCACAATAATTGTTATTTATTGTCAGGCCTTGCCCAGTTATAAATCTCTGCAGGAATGACGGCTCATTGTAAAAATAGACAGGTTGCCTAGACAAAATAACAATGAAAAAGAAAAACAGTAACAAAAAGTCCGCCCCATAAATAGACAACACGCAACAACAAACAGCCATAAACAAGCAAACCTGGAAAGGGCAGTAAAGAAACCTCAGAATCGAGTTGCATCACAGAAGAAATGGCAATCACAGACATCAACAGACTATTTCATCCAATGTCTAATGAGTATATACATATCCTTCTCAGCAGCTTTTTGAAATTTCTTTTTTTAAACTACATCACATTTTAAGCCATAAATAAAGGCTTAAAAGAGAAACCAGGTGGTGGCAATGCACACTTTTAATCCTAGCACTCAGGGAGGCAGGGGCAGGTGGATCTTTGTGTATTTGAGGCCTGCCTGGTCTACAGAGTGACTTCCAGGACAGCCAGGGCTACACAGAGAAACCCTGTCTTGGAAAACAAAAACAAAACCCCACAAAAAATAAATAAAAAGATTTTTTGCATATTATCAGATCTTAATGGAATAAAAATCAGTGTTAAGGGAAACTACATAAACTATACATATACACACACATAGACAGTTAAGAACACACTCACGCACAATAAGTGGGTCATTGAGGAAATAAAAGAAAAGATCCCGGAGGAGAGGAAAGTGAAAACACTACTTACCAGGTCCTGCGGGTTCCAGCCATGGTGGTTCCAAAGGGACACTTTGCGGCTGTCCCCACTGACATTGAAAACATCAGGAAGACCTCAATTAAATAACCAAATGATGGACTGCAAGGGCTTATGGGGGCAGGTGGGGGAAGTGGTAGGATGACAGACCAAAACCAAATCCAAGTTAGTAAATGTAACTAAATAGTAAAGATCAGGATGGAAATTAGCAAAACAAAACTGAAAGAACAACAGGAAGAATTGGGGAAACAAAGAATTGGTTCTTTGAAAGAGAAACAATATTGGCTAACTCTTAGCCAAACTAACCAAAAGAAAAAAGGGAAGTCTCAAGTTGTAATCAAATGAGAGATGAAGATGAGGCCATTGCATCAGAGTGTAATGGAATTCAGAGGACCCTTAATGAGTAGTTTGAAACATATTTCAATAAATTAGAAAACCTAGTAGAAGTGGAAAAATTCCACATACAATTAGTCAAAATCAAACTGAGAGGCTATAAATAACTTAGATGTATCTGTAAAGTGGTGAGATTCAAACAGCCATAAAGAAAAGAAAAAAGTAAATTCCAGGACTAGACAAATGCTACTGAACTCCACTAGAACTTTAATGAAGATCTTATATCTTAAGTCACTCCATTAAAATGAATTATATTTGTACCTTGGTATCAAAACCAGATTAAGACATAAAAAGGGGAAAAGTATATACCAATTTCCCTATAGATCTAGATGCAAAAAATTCTCAATAACTAATGAAAAAATCAAATTAATCAATGCATTAAGAACATCTTATGTCATGACCAAATTAGTTTAATCCAAAAGACACAAGGATGGCTCAACAGGTGCAGATCAGTAAGTGTACCACACTTAATAATTAGAGCCCAAGGAAAGAGATTACAGAATTGACTCGGGAAATACAGAGATCTTTGGCAAAGTTCAACATCCTTTCATGAACAAACCCTAAAGAAACCTGGAAGAGAGGGAACATATTTTACCATAAAGAAAACTACATGATGAGCCTGTAACCAACATTGTATGAATTGGCAAAATCCAAACATATGCCCTTTGGGTTTTTTTCTTTGTTTGTTTGTTTTCTTCATGTGCATGCACTCCATCAATGAGCTACGCCCCAGCATTCCTCTTGATCAGCAGCCAAGCAAATGTGTCTGCTCTTCAGTATACTGCTTGACTTCTTAGCCACACTGATAAGGCAAAATGAAAAAGGAGGAGAGGGAGTTACAGGTCAGAAAGAGAGAAGTCAGACTGTCCCTGTTTGAAAATGATGTGAGCATCTGTTTAAAAGGCTGTACTTCCACCCGAGAATTCTTTTATTTTTTTTAAAGATTTATTTATTATGTACACAGTATGCATCAGATCACATTATAGATGGTTGTGAGCCACCATGTGGTTGCTGGGAATTGAACTCAGGACCTCTGGAAGCACAGTCAGTGCTCTTAACCACTGAGCCATCTCTCCAGCCCCACACCTGAGAATTCTTAAACAATACCTTCCAACAAAGAATCAAGATGCAAGATCAATGAACAGAAGTCACCAGCCTTTTTATATACCAGTAACAAGCTGAGTGATGAATCCGGAAAACAACTCCATTTATTACAGTCTCAGAGAATACTTAGGGATCAGGCTCAGCAAGGAGATAACAGAGCCCTGGGTCAGCAGAATTAGCATTGCGACAGCAGGTTGTATTCACAGAGGCACTTACAGGTTTAGTGCAATCCCTGACAAAAATCTCAATTACGCACTTTACAGAACCAGAAAGAGATGATATCTTTTGTTCACATGGAAGAACAAAAGACCCTGTAGCAAGAGTAATTCTGAGCAAAATAAGCAATGCTGGAGAAATACAAAACCACATTTCCAGTTATACTTCAGAGCTATGATGGCAAAAACATCATACTGCGAACACAAAAGCACACACATACAGACATTTGTGGCTTAACAAACATTCCTCAACGCCGCCTCCCCCCCCCCCATCCTCTCCCAGACCCAATAAAGCCCTAAACCAAACCTCCTGACCCAGAGCAGTGAGACTGAATTAATTCTATAGGAGAGGGTGAGGTGAGGAAAATATCTAAGTGTTGTGCAATCATTTATGAAAATGTCATACGGAAGTCAATTATTTTATACAAATAATATATGATGATAGAAGTTTAAAGAGAAGGATTCAAGCTAAATTTAGCCATGAAAGGTAAGAAGAAGTAATTTTGTAAAACTACCCTTTAGTTCACTTGGCTTAGTTTGAAAACCATAAAACTGCCCATATGCCTGCTAATTAGACAGAGTAAGGTGGGGCATGTGCATTCGAATTTTTAAGGGAATTATTTATTTTTATTTTACATGTATTGGTGTTTGCCTACATGTATGTTGGTGCACCAGTGCCCATGAAGGCCAGAAGAGGCCAGGAGATCATCTGGAATTAGAGCCAGCCCTATGGGGGAGCTAGGAATTGAATCCTGGTCTTCAGGACGAGCGATCAAGGCTCTTAACCACTCAGCCATCTCTTCAGCTCCCCCAAAGTGTTTCTAAGGAGGATAAGAGGCTCACTGCTACCCTCATGTAATTTCTTAGCACACGACAGCACAGAGCTGTATAAGCTTAGCAGAGGGTAGAAGGCAGTGGTTCCTCTGTTTCTGTAGGCTTCTTTTCCAACTGCATAGGAAATACCTAAAGCCCTTTGTCTGTCAGGGCCACTATAGGAACTATTGTGGCTTTCCCAGAAGAGTATGCTCAGAAACTCAAAGGGTGGTGTTGCACATCTGTCATCCCAGCACTCAGGAGGCAGAGACAGGAGGATCATAGTGAATTCCAGAGCAGCCAGGAGTAAATAGAGGGACCTTGTCTGAGGATATGAAAGCAAGAAAGAAGGAAGGAAGGAAGGAAGGAAGGAAGGAAAGTGAGAAAGAAGGAATGAAGGAAGGAAGGAAGAAAAGAAAGAAGGAAGAAAGGAACCATGACTTTCAAGGCCATGTTCTAAACACTCAGTACCTAGATCACAGTCATGAACTTGAATTCAATTATTGGGAAATTTATTGCTGCAATTTCTGCAATTTAAAATGTTTATGTTTGTGTGCTGGCATGAGTTTTGCAGGAGCCCATGATGACCAGATGAGGGTGGCAGAGCCCCTGGAACTGGAGTTACAGGTAGCTGTCAGCTCTGGGTGCTGGGAACATAACCCAGGTCCTTTGCAGGAGTGGTGAGCACTGCTTTTAATCACTAAACAACCTCTCTAGACCCTGAAATTGGGTTTTATTTGTTTCTATTTAATGCTAACATTATTCTGATATGACTTTCAATTTATGAGTTTTATGTTCCTTAAGAAGTATTTATTTGGGCCAGGTATGGCAACACATGATTTTAATTCTAGCACTAAGGAGGTAGAGGTAGACAGATTTCTGTGAGCTGGAGGCCAGTGTACTCAACATAGTGTCAGGCTAGCCAGGACTGCATAGTGAGTACCTGTCTAAAAAAAAAAAATCACAGCTGGGCATGGTGGCTCAGGCCTTTAATCTCAGCACTCAGGGCACCAGAGACAGACAGATTGCTGTGAGTTCAAGGCCAGCCTGGTCTATAGAGTGAGTCTAGGACAACCAAGGCTACATAGAGAAACCCTGTCTCAAAGGAAAAAAAAAAACCTATTACTAAACCTCACCAGAGCACATTTGGGAAAGGCATCTGCGTTGCCAACCTTTAATGAAGAGTGTTTTCTGTATGTGAAACGTGAAGCACTGTTCAAAATAAACAAGTGAACACTTACAATCCTCAAAGTCCTGACACGGATTACACTTTCCACCATTATTTTTCAGGTGACGAAGCTGGGCCAGGGTATTTCGGAACATCCCTAACCTTGGTGAGTGGCAAAGTCCAGCCACAGGCTCAGTTATGTTAAGTACAATGTCACAGGAAGAACTCACACTTAAGCATCTGAGCTAGTTACATTCAGCTGCCACTTTGACACTAGAGTCACCTCAGAAGAGGGGCCTCAACTGAAGAGTTTCCTGGATCAGATTGGCCTAAGCGAATGTCTATAGGGCACTGCCTTGTCATCACTTGAGGCAGGTGAGCAAGCTCTGTACACTGTGGGTGGTGCCATCTTTGGCAGGCACCATCTCATACATGTCCTGTGCTCTCTGAGAAAGCCAGCTTAGCATAAATCTGTGAGTGAGTGAACTGGCTCTCAGCATTCTGAGGTTTCTGCTCCAAGCTCCTCTTTTGAGTTCCTGCCTTGACTTTCCTTAATGATGGGTTGTGTATGACTTGGAAATAGAAGCCAAATAAACCCTTTCATCCCAAAGTTACTGTTGGTCAGGGTGTTTTATCACACAACAGAAAGCAAAATAGAACATTAATTACAGTGAAACACACACCCACACACACACCCCACATATGAAAAACAAAACCAGCCACTAACTGACTGTCTGGGCCAGAGCACGTTGTGTGTGTGTGTGTGTGTGTGTGTGTGTGTGTGTGTGTGTGTGTGT
>OU015750.1:75843227-75857118 GCA_907169655.1 Acomys percivali
TGTGTGTGTGTGTGTGTGTGTGTGTGTGTGTGTGTGTCTGAGCTCTTAACCTTGGTTTACTAAAAAAAATAGTTCTTTGAGTTCTTCCTTTCCAAGCAACATAAGAGTGAATTCATTAAGTCAACAATTGATGACCCATGTGCTAGGTGGCCTAGCAGATTAAGACTTCAAGGCTGTGTTGACACACGGAACAAGAGCCCTGTCTCCACTGCCAATTAGACAACTTGTATTAAATTACTCCAAGAGAGCCATTAACAGGCAAACCTGAGTTTTTTCACAGTTAATTTCTTCTTTGCCAACAAATGAGCAGCTCAGGACAGTCCCAGACGGTAGGGAAGGGCAGGTGCATCTACTTTGTGCACCAGGCAATATCTTTACCTTCTGATTTTTATTATACTTGCATTTTAACCACTGGATGTTTAGTAGTTTTATTTGTTGACTTCCTCCTTAAGACTAAATTGCAACATGAAAACCTTTCTCCTATAAACCTGGCACTCCTAAGAATGCCCCATCCTAAGTTAATTACAATATAATTATAATTTAAGCCAAACCTACTTCCTAAACCCCAGGTAGAGATTTCATTGGCCAAAAACAATGTTTTCTTTACTGTTTCTATTTTGTCATCCTGAGCAATTGATTTCCTTGATTTGATCTCAGGTGCATAAAACCAGACCACTCCCATCCAGAGTAAGAGAGGGTTTGAAGCTGGAACCCATCTGCTGTGTTCTCACCCGAGGCCACGCTTAGGCCCAGAGCTTCCTAACACCACAGCAATGAAGACACATACAGTCAGTTCACAGCTGTACAGAAAACACACGCTAGTGTTAAGTTCCCACAACTCCCCTTCCTGCCCATACCTGTAATTTCAGCATTTCATCCACCCTTTTCCTAAGTTCTTCATACTTGCTTCAGCCCCACGTCTGACAATCTTGCTTACTTCAATGAAAACACAATCAACTTTCCAATTCCTTCCAAAACCTTAAGTCTGCACACCCCAATCTCTCTCTAGGAACATATTCCAGACCAGTCAAGTTTTTAACGTTTCACTTGTATTATGAGAAAAAAAAAAAAAAAGACCCACATCAGTCACACTCAGGAAATGAGAGCCAGCTGTCTCTATCAGCGTGAGAAGTGGCTGGGTTGAGGCAGAGATGCCCCCCTCTCTCACTAGGTAAAGAGGAACCCTGCACTGGCAGCCTCCGTCTAGCACTCGTTTAAGCCAGAACTTTTAACGACAAGGCTCGGCGCACAGTTTGGCTGAATAAGAATGCCGCAACACACTGGATTTTACAGCCACGTGTGCAGAAGAACGGCAGCCGTCCCAGGCTGGCTCTGCTTGTCACAGCCGTGATGAACCGCACTGGCCTGCTCAGAAGGTAAAGGCTCTAACAAAACTGAAAGAATTTCTTTACTTAAATAATGTTAAATTCAGCTAAACAGTTGTTCACATGAAAGTATAGCAGGAAGAAAAGAGAAATATCCAGTTACTGTCGACGCCAAAGAAATGCACACCAACCAACCATGGACCAAAGGGACTTTGGTATTGTAGCCATATCAGACAAAAGTGTGGCATGGAGCAGGGAGCAGGGAGTTTCCTGATGGCTAGGTGACTGGCTCACAGTAAGTGTTTGAGACCTGTTATGTCTCCCGTGAGGCTGATGCACCTCGTGCTCCATAACAGGAGTCACATAAACACAAGCTTATCAGCTGGCTTGTTAAAACAGTGTGCAACATTGCTGCACTGGAGAGTGACTTGTGCCTTGCTGACAGGATATCATTAATCTGAGGAAATCATACTTGGTGCCACAGACTAAAAACTATGGTCTCAAGAGGAATGCATGAGAAGTTAAAAAAAAAAAGTTTCCTTCAAGATGTACTTGGTTTGGGCTTGTGATCTTATCAGGAAATCAGAGAGATGGTCATCGGGAACAGGCAGTTAGAAAGATATCTGTAAGGATTGAGGTTGGGCAGCATTGGGGAAGAGGAAAGAAGTTTAAAGTTAAGGCCTTTATCTGCGAACAACAGTATATTAATAAACTCTATACCATATTTACAAAACGCATTCTCTTGTATTAAAACTAACAGTATTCTGTTCACAGTGCCATTGTTTATACAGGTAGCAATCCCATAATACTCATGTATTTTGGCATGGGAATCAGTAGCGTTTGGTATTTACAGAAAAATGTACACGTGTGACTATAAACAGGTCGCTGAATCCGTAAAAGACAGATTGGCTAGCGGTGCAAAGGAATGGCTGTACAGCACCTTCCGCCGGCCGGGAGGGCAATCCGGGCTTCAGAAGCCGCAAAGGCGCCACGTCTCTGACACAAAGTGGCCCAGAGTCAACAGCAAAGCAAGGAACCCCCTCTTAGGTTTGGGTACACTGAGTATTCTTAGTCCAAAGTTTTAGACCCATTGTCTGGTGCATGAAATATAAAAGTTAAAAAGATTTATTATTATTTTATAATAATAATAACTATTATTAAAATAGAAGGTACTCTCTCACACACTCCTGTTTGTGCTCTGGCACTTAAGACCAATCTTGCAGGTTCCAAGTATGCTGGTGTTGTCATGCAGGTCAGCTGTCAGATGGCGAACCCGAAACTGCTCTGGACTTAGGGGCCACTGCCCGTCAGTGTGACCAAGGGCCAGAGGGGGCCAAGGCAGAAGCACCCTTTCCTTACTCCCAGTCTCTTCGGTTAGGCAAGCCGCCCCAGAATCAGCTAGCTCCAATGACAGGATGGGGCTGCTCATTTCGGCAGCTAATGCTGAGGTGACAATGGCTTCTGTACACTTGGATCAACGAAGGGAGGCGGTGAGTGCCAGGCAGGTGGCATTCAAAACCCAGAGTGGTGGGCTTGTGTCGAGGGCACGACGGCCGCGCTCCTGCGGACCCGGTGGCTGCCCTAGGGCGAGGCGCCTTCCATCTGCTCCAGGGTCTCAGGTGCGGGGCCCGCAGCGTCCTGGCCGCTGCCCCTGCGTCTGTGCTGCTTGGACAGCAGGCTCTTCCACTGCGCTTTGTTGTGGGCGAGATGGCTCAGCATGCTCTCCGACAGGGTACTGTTTCCGGTGAACCGGGCCCACTCCCGGAAGAGCGGCTCCACGATGTAAGTCATAAAACCTGTAAAACGCAAAGTCACAGGCGAGGTCACAAGGGGCGGGGGCGGGGAGGGGGTGTCAGACGCAACCTGCTTCACACACTTGGCCGAGACCCACAGTGTACAGGCATGGGGGGCAAACGAGATGCAGTCCCTACATTCAGCTTTGTGGCTCCCATTTAAACTCTGAGTATCAACCAAACTCACAGAATTCTTGTGGTAAATGGCCTAACACCAGTTGAATGGTTAAAGCTCCTGACTTAAGTTAATAAACATTAGCTGCTATTATTTGCAGAGAGAGAGAGAGAGAAATGCAAAAAAAGAAAAAGGGTATGGAACTATCGAAGGCAGGTGGAGAAAGGAGGAAGCGAATGCAGACAACCCCAGGAATTCAGCCAAAAAGAACTCATTCAGGTTACCTGGCGGGATGCTTTTTGGAGATTATTATTTTATAGTATTGACTTGCTATCAATGACGTCAGGCAACCACATTTTAAACAAAGTCATTGTGTGTGTGTGTGTGTGTGTGTGTGTGTGTGTGTGTGTGTGTGTGTTGTAGTGTTCTTGTGTATTTTTTGGGACAGGGTCTTGCTATGTAGCCTAGGCTAGCCTCTTACCTCAGCCTCCCAGATGCTGAGATTACAGGCATGAGCCACCATGCCCAGCTCTAAATATTCCCCATCAACACAGAGCTGGAAAACAGTGCTCGTTAGGGATTGAACCCAGAATTCTGCACATGGTAGGTAAAGACGCTCTACCGTTGAGCCCATGCCCAGCCCCTTTGGCATATACTAGGTAGACCCTGTACTGCGAAGCCCATGCCCAGCCCTTTCACACATGCTAGGTAGACCCTGTGCCGCTGAGTCTGTACCCAGCCCCTTCGGTGCAGATTTGTACCTACAAGAAGAAACTCTACTCTAGTGACTGCAATGGACAGTTTGATGTTAGACTCCCTAGTTTCTTCAAATCCCCTTCCTGACAGGGTCTTTTTACCAGCTCTGGCTGGTCTTGAACTTATCTTGACCCTCCTGTTTCAACCTCTAGAGTGCTAAGGTTACAGGACTCTGCACTCACCCAGATAAAGTATCTGTTCTCTTAATCATCCAACACTCGCTGCCGTCTAATCCTATCTTACTGTGCATGTATTTTCTACATAACGAAGATAACGTTTGTATAATGGGGAATTGCCACAAACGTGGATTTATTTATTCTTCATTGCCTGTCCTTGAAATGGAAGCATGAAAAAAAAGAGGCAGATTTTTTTGTCATAACATTTTTTCCAGCAAACAATCCTTTATATTTATAAGCACTTTATATTTATAATTGTAAGGCTTGACCTAATGCCAACACTGGACAAACTGCAGACATTTGGCCTGTGGGGGTGCTGGGGAGATGGAGGGCAGGCAACAATGGGAAATGCCATTTACATCTCTGAGGTATCTTAGGTGAAATGTGACTTAAATCTTGTATGGTGTCACTGAGGTAACCCAAGCTCAGGAGCGACATGCAGGCTGCAGGTCGGTGGTTTTATGTCTGATGGATTATGATAACAGTAGGATTTTCTCTTTCTACTTGCTAGTCTTGAATTTTTTATCATAAAGATCAGATATTTGACATCTTTTTTTAAAAAAAAATGAAAAATGAAAGTGTTCTAAAATTCAAGGTGTGGTTTTAGAAAGTGCCGCCTCCTAAGTAGAACAGTTGCAAACCCAACATTAAAAAAATAAAATAAAATAAAATTCAACCCATTTTCTCCTGTTTTACCCTGGAATTATTTCTGTACTCATACTGGTTTTATGTGAAGGATTTTTGCTCTAGATAGAAAGTGAGTTTAAAATCTGAATAAGCATCAGACAAGCTTGGGAAACGGTCGCACCACCGTGCTGCCAGGCTCTTGTTTCTCCAGGGATGAGCTCACTGTACCTGGTATTATCCTTCCGCTGTGGTGGGGGGGAAGGGGGGAGTGGTGGTTTTAAGGCAACACAGCTTGAGGGAAACATCTTTTTGTCTTCCTATAGATTTCGCCAACCAAAGATTCATTTGATTTCCTGTCTTCTGAAAATGCTGGAGAGAGGAGAGGATTGAGTGTGGAAGAAGGGGGAAAGTGCTGCTTCCTTGTGGGAAAATATGAAGTACTTCAACCGAAAGTCAAACTTAACCAGGACTCACACTCGGGAACATCTCACTTTGGACTGGGATAGGAAAGAGAATTAGAGCAACACATACTTTAACCGCTGAGTCATCTCCTGGGGAGATGGAGCAAGGGGTAGTGGATGGCTCACTCAGAACTAAGGATGTATGAATGAAAAAGTCTGTTGGGAACCCATTCATTCGTTAGAAATCTAATTCAAAATACAACTTAAAAAGAATTTGAATGGAATTGCCCTGCATAGGTGGGCACCTCCTCGCAGAAGACACCCTTTGTTACACGAAAATTGCAGTACAAGGTATGGAAAGCTGCCCTATGAACTCTTGGTCTGGGAACCCCGCCCCCCAGAGGTCTCTAAAGCAATGTAGACGGTTGCCATGGTTACACACCACAGGTACACCATAAGAGCCTACTGCAGAAGAGACCTCACAATTTGGATGAAAGGCATAGAGAAATAAATCTCAAGCTGACTGGGAAGCTTCTTCCTCCATGGCCACCTTCCATTGTGCCAGAGGATACGCAGGCTGCTTTGGAGAAGTGAGACTGATACCTGAGTGTTGGAAACCTTCGTGCTGCTCTCCTGACCTGCCAGACAAGATGGCGCCTATTGGCACCCCAGCCTGTTCCACAGGAAAGAATTTCTTGTCTGGTATTACAATCCTAAAAAGTTCATGGCTACAGAGGTCACAGGCCCTAGGATAGAACGTATTATTTCAACAAACGGTCGTGCTGCCCAGCTGTCTCTTCTATCTGTGTTAATAGATCTGGGCGGCCCCCACCTCTGTCAGAGAAGCCTCCTTCTGCAGTGGACAGCAGGCAAAGTAAGAGAAGAGGAGACTGAGTACTCAACATAGGATGAGACATCTAAACTAGCCTGTTTCCTCATGAGCTCAGAGCAGCCGTGGGTACTCACATGAGCCTATAAAAAGGCTAGTCAGCTAGTGTCCCTGCAGAGATGGGGTAGACAAAATTTAGGCCCTACTCATACTGAGTTCCTTTTGGCAGTGGACAGTTGCTGGAATAGGGCTAACATTTTACTACTATTACTACTACTACTATTATTATTATTATTAAGGATATAAGCACTGACAAGTTTCCCACGCTCCAGTGAACACTTCAACATTCATGCACATCTGGTTAGAACTAATTGGACTTGGGTCACAAAAAGATAAAAGACCTGTGTGTGTGTCTGTCTGTCTGTGTGTCTGTGTCTGTCTCTGTGTGTGCTTGTGTAAGTATATGTGTGTATGTTTGAACGTGTGTGTATATGTGTGAGAGAGTATGTGTTTGTATGTGTGTGTTTGTGTGTGTGTGTTGGGGAGCTATGGGGAAAGTTGGAGGGGGAGATAGGAGTAAATATGATCATATTTCTTTACATACATGTATGTAATTATCAAAACTAAAGGAAAAAGGTTATATATAAGCATCTCGATTAGTCAGTACAATAGTCATAGACACAAGATGAGAGGAGGTGCTTAATTGGGGAGATTGAGAAGAGAGAAAACAGCTACACTGAATAGGAGCCAGTGGAGAAATGATGTGTGCGTGTGAGGGTCTAGAACTTGCAGCCTTATTAGTCCCTTCTGTTTAGTTTTTTTCCAGGTTAGTCTGATGTACCTGTCACACTTCCCAGCCTGAACCTGTAAGAGGCGGCAGCTCTGTAGCAGGAAGAGTTATGGGCAGAGCGTTGTTGTTTTACAATCACCTCCTCTTTCTCTTTATTATTGTTGTTCTGATGTAGTAGCCACGGGAGTTCCCTTTTTACTCAATCCTCATCCCGTTTCTGAGGCAGTATCTATGGCAACCACATATTACTAAGCTGAAAACCAGGACATATGATGAGACAAAATACGTGTATGTTTTCATGACAACAGGACAGAGCTCAGAGATCAGCCCTGCCTTCCTGATCTAGGCTGTATGCTTAACAGTGTAAAGGTTTTTATTTGGGAACTGTGTGATGCAGAGTGTTATAGTCAGTAACCTGGCAAGCTTCTTTCTATCCAGAGTTTATCAAAGGGAATCTCAGAATTAGGAACACTACCTATAAAACCCATAACCAAAGGGCTTGGCTCCAGGAGGCCAAGGCTGTACCTCTGTTGCTGCATTGTCACTCCCCAGTAGTTCCGAGGTGCCCTGTACCCTGGGTCCTTTTCTTTACTTCTCTCTCTGTCTCTGTCTCTGTCTCTGTCTCTCTCTGTCTTTCTTTTCTTTTCTTTTTTTTTAAGGGAGGCTCTCACTATGTACCTCTCGCTGTCCTGTAAGAGCTACAGGTTAGAGTAGGTTAGCCATAAACTTATAGAGATCTATCTGCCTGTCCCTGCCTCCCAAGTGCTGGGAGTAAAGGTGTGTGCCACTGTGCCCCACTTCTCCTAATTCACCTCATCAGGATTTGGGGGCGAATCAGTTTAATTATGGACACAGCATAAATATATTGAAGGTGACTTGGGGAAAGTTGGATTATTTTTTAACCTAACTAATCCCACATACATATGAATCTGAGTATGTGTGTGTGTGTGCGCGCAGTTTCTATTAATCTTTGTAGCTGTGTTTGAATGGTTGCTGTTTCCTGACTTTATGACTCGCTCTGTGGGGCTACGGATTGGATGCCACCCTCCATGACTGTCAGCATACTCCCACTTTCTTCATTGTAAGCTGATCTTTGCCGAGGACCCCTCCTCTCCCAAGGCCAAGGCATTAGCCCTTGAGACCTACAACCCTGTGAATGCAATGGCCTATGTGGGGTCTGGTGCTAGATGCCAGGGGTGGGTCTTGTGAAGGGAGAGTTTAAGTTGTGCTTAGTCTTAAAGGAAGCACGTCCAGGAAAAGAAAGGCCAGCTTTACATGTAGATAGACAGTGTTTTAAGACATAAGGCAGAAAGAGTTCCTCACTAAAATGAAAAAGGTAAAAATTTGCCCCCTTTATTTGCATAAAGGTCTTATGTGTCATATGGTTAGATAAAGTAATAATCATTCTGGATACATGGAGACCACACAGGACAGCTCAGCACAGTCGACACTTGACAGAGAGTGTGGCTTATGAGAACATGGCTGAAATATGTTTTGAACTAGAAAGTGTAGAAACACTGACATCTGGCCACAAGGGGACAGCAGGGCCCTAGGATTTCAGGCCTAGAGACTAGGCCCTTGGAAACAACTGTTGAGAACTGAAAGGGTGCTAAAGCGCTTAGCTCACATGGGAGGGGTCTAAAAGCCTGATACATTTGGATTTCCACTCATCAAATGCTAAAGAGACTGTGAATGGCTAATTCAGTTTGACCTAGAGTTTATTCTCTGTGTGTGTGGTGTGTTTCTGTGTGTGCATGTGTCCATGTGGTTGTATATATGTACGTGGGTGCATGTATGCACGCAGTTGGAAGCCTGAAGTCAGTGATGTTTGCCTTTCTCATCTGTTCTCCCCTTTATTACTATTATTTATTTTTTGGTGTGTGCGTGCATGTATGTGAGTGTGCAAGTGTTTGTGTGTGCTCATGTGTGAATATGTGCACATGTGCATGTGTGTGCAAGTGCACATGTGTTTTGCATGCATGTGCATGCATACTGTATGTGTGCATATGCATGCATTTGTATGTGTGTGTGCATATGGAAACCAGAGATACATTGGGTGCTTTTTTTCCAGATACCTTTTACCTTCATTTTTAAAATTATTCTTTAAAAATTAAAAAAAATGTTTTGTTGTAATTTACACATATGTATGTGTGTCTGTGTGTGGGTATGGGCATGCGAGTGAATGTGCGTGCAGCGGCAGCTGTGAGCCACTGGACATGGGTGCTGACAACCACAATGGTCCTCTGCAGTAGCAGTACATGCTCTGCACCACTGAGTCATTTATCCAGTCACGTTCTTCTGTTTTTGTTTTTGTTTTTTTGAGACCAGGTCTCTCACTAATTCAGCTGGGGCAGCCGGCCAATGAGTGCCAGGCATCCTCTTGTGCAGTGTTCCCCAGTGCTGGCGTCTCATATAGGTTCTGGGGTCTGAACTTAGGTCTCCATGTCCGTGTGGCTGAGAGGCAGGCTCATCCCTGACAGCAATCTCCCCACCCAGTCCTCCTCATGCTTCAAGTCAGGGTCTCTTACTGAACCTGGAGTTTGCCCGGCAGATACTACTGACCAAGTCATCACTCCAGCGTGTGGATTCTGTTCTTTCTGTGGTGCTGGGGATGGGTCTGGGGCCTTGCACTTTGCATGCAAGTGCTATACTTCTAAACTTCCCTCCTTGGCCTTTCACACTGGGTCTGGCCTTAGCGGCCCAGCATCCCATTGCCAGGGTTATGGGTGTGCACCTCCGGGCCTCTCTTGATCATTATGCTATTCCAAATCACAAGCTTGGTACCAAAACTTAGTAGTAAGCTAGTTAAGGGTCTATAACAAACCCCATACCTTAACTGTTCTAATTTTTCAATCGAGAATTATCTAAAAGATCTGCCATGATTAAAGTGTTTACTTGGCCCCAGGCATTTAGATCTCTGGAAGGCTGTGTGTAATAATAAATGATAATAAATTATTATTATATAATATCATACCATATTACATAATTATATAATTATACAAGATAATTATATAATAGCCATTATAAATTATATTATAATCAATAATGATGATGATGATGATGATGTCTGGCAGAGGTGCCAAGCTGTTCATTTTAAGTAAACACAGATTTGGACTCACCAATTTGTATGCTAGGGATTGAATCTTCCTGTTGATTACAAAGAGGACTGATTTCCAGTTCAAATTTCTGTTCAAGGTCACCTAGGAAGAAAGAAGAAGAAACACATGGCAGTTCAGCTCCTCACAGAATGCACATCAATGGCCTTAAGGACCATACTGGGGGAAATTGTTCCTGTCTCTTCCCTTGGGATCGTTGGGAACCCTTTAGGACCGCCGGCTCTTGGAACTCGCGCCTGGAGATGAAAAACCCGTGGGCATCAGTGATGGCCGACACTGGCTCTTGTGAGTAGGTGTGCGCATGAGTAGGACAAACTTTAAAAGTGCATCTATTTATTCTCTCTGTGTATGTGGCGTGCATGCACACGCGGTGTGTGAGTGGCAGTGAGGGACACGCGGTAAGAGGAGACTCTGGGGATTGAACTTGGGTTGTCAGTCTTGGTGGCAGGCGCCTTTGCCATTTTCAGTGATGGAAATGTTTTCTGCACCGTCTGTTCTGGGAACTCTCTGGAGCATATCCAATATACTAGGAACTGAAATTTTAATCTCTTTTTATAACTTTAGCTAGCCGCGTGAGCCTTGGAGATACCACACCAGAAGGTGCACAGGAGCACATGTCCTTCAGAACGCAGCTTGGTCTCTACCACCTTCTGCACTGAGCCGTTCGCTAAACGGTCTCCACCTTTACATGGATTCCTGTGAGATTGTTCTTTCTCTTACTCACCCGCTAGACAAGTAAGAAACATTTTTAGTCTTCAGGAATTCTAATCAAATAGACTCTCTCCTCCAGGGGTGCTGCAGGTTGGCATTTGGGCTATTACAGTGTAAACCAGCTATAGTTTTTGGTGGCAACTGTAACATCCCCTGTGTGTAATTAGTAACAAGTTTTGTTGAGGATTAGACAGAGCTTGAGGTGGGTGTTCAAGAAAACCTTTAGGAAAAACTATGTTAATTGTGGCAGTATCAATCGGTATTCACAATTGTACAAAAATTCCACTTTTTTAAAGTGTTGAGGGGCAGAGAGAAGGGGAACCCTAATCCCCACCGTGAGGATCTGACCAGTTTTCTAATTCACAGGGCACCATTTTCCTCTTTGTGTCTGGAGACTCAATTTAAAGCATTTTAACATATGCATCATACCCATGATATTCATTCTAGCTGGGCACAGTGGCCGATGCTTGCAACCCAGCATTCTAGAGCCCGGGGCAGTGATATGAGTTTGAGACCAGCCTCTTTTACTTATCAAGACCCTGTCAAGACCCAACAGCAGCAGCAACAATGACAATGACAGTGACAGCAGCCACAACAGCAGCAGCAGCAGCAGCAGCAGCAGCAGCAAGAGAGACTAGAATTGTTGATAGAGGCCTGAGTGCCAGGGGCAGGGTGAGATGATTTGGCATTTGAGTCATAACTGAAAGCCCGAATAAGCTCGATCAAGGATGGGGTCATTCCTATAAAGCTAAGAGACAATCAGTGTGGAAGGATGATAGTTCGGATGGGTCAGGTCTAATCTTCTCAAAGCTTCTAGACTGCAAGACAATTGACTGACAAGGAGTAGGTCTGTGCCTCAGTTCCTTTGTCTGCCAGGAGATGTGCAGTGGGACTTTGTAGCGACTGCAGTGGCAAGAATATTATGCTGCATGCAAGCATCTTACGAGGGCCATTTTTCCCCCATAAAGAAGCATCATAGTTACCTTATTGCTCCGTGTCACTAATTCCTCGTAGTTTGACTTTGATTCCTGAACTGCATGTCTGCCCAAGTGATATGACCCCTGCCCCAAGTTGCTTAAAGTCTAAATAAAGTGTTCAATGAGCAAAGTTCAAGCTTTAAATCACAACCACAGCGCAGGATAGAAACCAAAGCAAGCACGGAAGAGAAGAGTCTTGATTTTCAATTCTGTAGTCGAAGCCTCCTCTCCCACTGCTATTTCAATAGTTCATATGCCACACAGTGAAGCAAGCACTCGCCCTACATACTCTGAGACCTCTCTGCTCTAACTCCACCACACTTCCTTTTGTTCCGATGTCAGTGGAGACTTTGTGTCTTGGTCAACTAGAATGGAGTTTTTAACTTCTAATGACACACTGAATGCACATGGAATTCTAGTCATAGGAGTCACATGAACACTTTGACTCCTAAAGTGTGACAGTGAGCAGAGCCCTCCGGCCCCGTGTGAACCCAGCCCTACTTTGTCTTTTGTCTTTGGGACCATCACGATGTCATTGACACATCTTTCGGTGGACGCTTTTTTTTTTCCCCCAAAAGAGGCTCACTGTTGCTGTCTGACCTCCCCACAGAGCTGGCGTGTAAGACACTTCAAGCTTTATTTGTTCCCAGCCTCTTAAACCTGATCCTGTCACTAGCAGGAGGGTGCTGCTGATGCCCGAACAAACATCCTGAATGTTGAAACGCAGCCTGAAGAAACAAGGCTGTGATTCAAGGCCTACCTCCCACCCAACGTCAAGACTCTGCTGATTTACTGCCTTCCTTCTGAAGGAAGGTAATCACTGAAAAGTTATGCTCTGCCTTAGGACCATTTGTCTTTTCACAGAAAACCCCACATATGTTATTGTTGAAACTATGTTCAAATGGTTTAACTCAGTCCCTTGGCTAATTTTGACCTATTTCTTTGGAAATTTTAAGAACCTAAGAAGGCAGCTCTAAAGTGTCCTATCAGAATGGAAGATGCTGGCCTCCAAACAATGCTTAGCCTTTAGGCTTTGCTCAACTAATTAAAATGAAGGTCAGGGCAAAAATCAAACTGCCCATCATAATGTTATAGCCACAGAGGAAAAAAAAATATACGGCTGTCTATGTGTGCCTGTATATATCTTGCTTTCATTCATTGTATTGTGTCATTATTACTTGTTTCTATAGTAAGTCTGTGATATTTATTTAAATTTTTCTTCCCCATGAAAGGGTTGGATGGTTCACAAGAGAGTTAAAGAAAAAGGCTACAATAGTCAAAGTTGGTGAAAGAACAAATGTCATGACAGATTACCCAGTGCTGTTTTATTAGGCTAATTGCCCAAAAGGAGAAGAGGGGGAGAGGAAACCTCGGCTGTGGGATCCACTAACCTTGCCTGTAGAATTCTTCACAGACCCTTTCACTCCACTGCTTGCTCATCTCCCAGATTCGACAAGGATTGCAAATGTCAGCACACTTCAAGGCGATCTGAGAACAGACAGGGCAGGGACTGGCTGTCAGAGGGTGTCTCTTCAGCAGCAGATGTACCCCAAGCCAAAGGTGCTGCCAGGTCCGCCTGTCTGTCTCATGGTACCAAGCCCGTATTTACGGAGGGCCTCCCCGACATGCCTCCTCAGGAAACAACTGTTATTCATAACTGCACAAAACACTTCATTCAGAACTCCCACTTTATAGCATTGAGGAGAGAAGAGCCACCGTCCAAGGACACAGCTCTCCCAAGAAGACTTGGGGTGGGCAGGCCAATGAAAGCCTTGCTCTGGCTCCTTCTGTTGTTCCCCCTTCTGAGCCTGCAAAGATCTGGCCACAGATCGTTTGCAATTTTTTCATTTAGATTTTTAAAAATTAATTTATTCTCTCATATGTTACATCATCCTGATTGTAGTTTCCCCTGTACCCCCATCTCCTCAATCCCCTGCACCTCCTCCATACCACCCCCACTTCCTCCATCTCATCCCACCCCCTCCATCCCCATCCACTCCTCCTTCATTTATTTTCAGAAAAAGTCAGGCCTCCCAGGGATATCAACCGAACATGGCATATCAAGTTGTAGTAAGACTAGGCACCTCCCTTCATATTAAGGCTGGATGAGGCAACCCAGTAGGAGGAAAAGGGTCCCAAAAGCAAGCAAAAGAGTGACAAATAGTACCCCTCCACTGCTTCCTCTGTTAGGAGTCCCACAAAAATACCAGCTATACAAACACACACATACACACACACACACACACACACACACACACACACACACACACACACA
>OU015750.1:75857128-75871175 GCA_907169655.1 Acomys percivali
ACACACACACACACACACACACACACACACACACACACACACACACAAGGCCTAGGTTAAACCCACATAGGCTCCCTGATTGTTGTTGGTTCAGTCTCAGTGATGGATGTCACTCTTACGTCCACACAGCAGAAAGGGTTGGACTTGATCCAACTCAACAATTCAATTCGCTTATTTTTATCTGAAAAGCTGTAAACCTCATCTGAGCAAGAAGTCAGGGAGGAAAGGAGTCAAAGCCGAGCTGGACAGGCCTCAGGTGAAGGACGGCTATTGGCTTTCCAGGGTTTGATGGCACCATGATTAACAATATGCCCTCACATTACAGACTCCGCCCTTCAATGGCACAGCTGTCACACTGATTAACGTTCTGTCAAGGCACAGAACTTGGTAAATGCAGGTGACTCAGGGCAGAGCCCTTGCTGTGGCATTCCTGGTAAATTCTGTCCCTCCAGGGTGTGATTCGGAGCTCTGTTTTGTCTATAGTAGCACCTATACAAGAGTATAGAGTGACCCTCCCCCCAATAAGCTCGTGTATCTGAATGATTGGTTTCCAGTGGTGGAACTGTTTGGGAAGGATTAGGAGGTGTGGCCTTGTTGGAGGAAGTGTGTCCCTGGGGATGGGTTTGAGATTTCAAAAGCCCACAACATTCCCAGTTAGCATTTCTCTCTCTGCCTCATAGTCTCAACAGGTAAGGTGTCGGCTATTGCTCCAGTACCATGTTTGTGCAGACTGTCAGACTCCCTGCTACGACATCATGGAGTCACCCTCTGAAACGGTAAGCAGACCTCCAATTTAATATTTTCTTCTGGAAGTTTCCTTGGTTGTTGGCACGTCTTTACAGCGACAGATAAGTAACTAAGCAAACGATTGTACACTTGCTGATATATGCAACCTTCCATCGAGGTCACTGTGATGAGGCAGTTAGCAAACAAGGAAAAATAAGGGACTTTCTACTTTCTGAAACCATGATTTTGCTTGTTTGGAAAGCACTCAACCGCCGCGTGTGTCTTCCCGAGCGTTTAACAAAGTAGGTCACCACTCTGACTTCACCACGGATGGTAGCTCCTTCTCAAACGTGCTAAAAGCATTGATCTCTTTTAGCGATCCCCAAGTGTCTTCAAGCAGCCAGGCGAGGTGGCCTTTGTTGCTTACCTGAAGCATAAAGTGTCTGTCCTGTGCACTCTCCAGTCTCAAGTCTTCATTGTGGAGGTGAGCTTTCAAGCGCGCCAGAAACTCGTTCTGTCTGTTGATGTCTGTGGCCAAGATCAGGGAGCCCAGCTGCTGTTCAATATCCTGTCTGCATGCGAAAGAACAGAAGAGAAAGACACACTTACGCAGCCGGTCCCACTCAGGGCGCTTGATTCTCTCACCACCACCACCACGTATGTGGCTTGCCTCGCTAGCCCTTAATTTGTTTACCACACGGGATCTCAGTTGCTCCCAGCCTGAGAGTGAGGCTTCTGTCAGAGCTGCACAGAGAGGCTGGGACCTTGGGCGGGTGAAGTCACGTTCACTGCGCATTCCCACAGCTGCCATGGGGGAAGATGTGAAAGAGTAAAGAAGAAAAGCCTGCTCTAAAAGGAGCACACAAAGCTTGGAAGGAACCACAGGCATCTGGGTTACGCCTTGCAAGAGGTCAAAGTAGCGTCAACTTTAAGATGTTCACAGAGGAAGAGAAGGTGGTGGCAGCCGTCTTAATGTTTAAAAATATTTATTTTTTATCTCGTTTATCTGTGGTGTGTGTGCGTGTGTGTGTGTGTGTGTGTGTCTGCGTGCCGTGCCACATGTATGACAGCACCCACACTGGCCAGAAGAGGGCACTGGACTCCCTGGAGCTGCTGTGGGTACTGCAAACTGCAGTCCTCTGGGAAGAACAGTCAGAGCTGTTAACCAGTGAACCACCTTCCCAGCTGAATGGTCACAACTTGGGGGACAAGAATGGTGATGGTATTATGGGGTGGATGAGTCAGGAACAACACAAAAGAGACCGCAATAGGACTTAAAGGCAAACCCGACACCATTGTAAACCAGCAGGAAAGAGACACGTTGGTATACACGTGGCACAGCAGAATTGGGACATTTTACAGAAGCAGTGAAGGCAGAAGAGCCTTGTTTCTCACACAGAGATCAATAAAGAGAGTAACTGGAGTTCAACTTCACCCCTAGAAACAGACGGTGCCTGAAGCACAGCACGTGGTGCGTGGCTGGGCCGACCAGAGTCAAGATACCCTCATAATTCCCACGCAGCCCAAGAACTTTGCCTGCCCTGACTACCCCCAGCTCTGTTTTACTGCTCTTTCTCTACTGATTTAGGTCACTGCGCATGACTAACAAAATGCCTTAATTTTATCTGCTTTCAAATTCTATACCATATACCAAAGTTATATGGTATATATGAGTGTGTTTTGTGGGTAGGCTTTGCATTATTTATTTTTTTTAACTTAATTTTATTCTTTGAGAATTTCATACATGCATTCCGTGTATTTTCACCAAATCCTTCCCTTGTCCCTCCCCTTCACCCTGGCCTTCCTCCATCTCAATTTCATGCCCTCCCTTCCTTGGTTAACATGAGCCCAGCGGTGTACACGGCTGTGTACGGTGGTCACTAGCTAGAGTGTGCCACTGTTTTGGTTGCTGTTGCTTTGAGACAGGGTTTCATATAGCCCCGGTAAGGCCTAACCTTCCTATGCAGCAAGGCTGACCTTGAACTTTTGGTACTCCTGCCTCCACCTCCCAAATATGGAATTTCAGTAGCATGTCACCATGTCTGGCTCATGTCTTATCCTTTTGGCTTGAAGTTATGCTTTCAAATTCATCCATGTTGGCATGTAGGCTCTAATACATACTTTTCATTATTTTATTGTATTCTATTATAATAATAAACTATACTGTGTGTATCGATTTTTGATGGCCACTTCAGCTGCTTCTAGTTTCTGCCCCATAAACACACTTATGTAGTTCCACTTATGCAGGCACAAAGGTCACTCTTGGGTATGCAGCCAGGAGTGAAATTTCCAGATCATGGGGTATGTTCACCTCTGATTTGCAAGATATAAATGAGTACAATGTGTCTGGGGAGTAACTGAGAAATTAGTGTAAAAATAATTTGGCAGTAGAAATGAGATGACAAAGAGCTCATCTGCAAACTTATATTAACATGTTAGCAAGGATGCAAGTATAAAGATATATATATATATATATATATATATATATATATATATATATATATATAAAGATACTTATATTATGGTTGCCTATAGTAACAAAGCATCTTAGGGGGAAGGAATCCATGAGTAGGAGATTGTAACTGTTGCATTTGTGCTGTGCAACTATTAAATATTATATTTATTGATATGCAAAATTTTATGTTTTATTGCATAAGAAATCAGGATGCAAGGAATATGAAATGTGACCTTGGTGGTAAGAGAGAATAAGTTATATGTAAAGGAGATTATGGTTGATTTTCTTTTCTTTATATTTCTAAATATTATATGCATTTAAAAATATGAGCAGTTTTACAATCAGAAATTATAACATGTTAATTAGGAAAAATGTATCCTGAGTCATACTGAAAGAAAAATTAAGAACCTCAAGTAATATTTGCAATACATAAAAATGGTTATTATACATAATATACAAAGAGTTCTTACAAATGAATGACAGTGATAAGAAAATAGGAAATGAGTAAAAACATTGTCTCTAAATAAATAGCAATGTTTAGTAAATATATAAAACTTTTCGATGTCAGCTTAAGTAAAAGATTCATTGTGATTGAAGAGAAGCTGTCATGCTGTGTGTGTGTGTGTGTGTGTGTGTGTGTGTGTACACATATGTGTGAACATTGCAAATATTTAAAATGCCATAAACAATATAACTCAATTTGAGAGATACTGTGATACTCTGAATTTTAAAGGTTCTTGTTACATATTATCACATTGTTTTTTAAGAAGCTGTGTTGCCATTGATGACATTAATGAATTACAAGAAAATCTACCAACAAACAATCACAGTTCAGGGAAAGATATGCATTGTAGATGTCAAGATTTCTGGGAAAATAATATTTTGGTATATCTGCAATTCTGTTTTCAGATGATAAATATGATAAATGCCAGTTTTCAAATGGAATGCATGGAGTTGTGTGTAATCAGGCATTCAACCTAAAGAAAGATTTGATTGTGTGGCTGGAGAGATGGCTCAGAGGTTAAGAGCACTGGCTGCTCTTCCAAAGGTCCTGAGTTCAATCCCAGCAACCACATGGTGGCTCACAAGTATCTATAATGTGATCTGGTGCCCTCTTCTGGCATGCAGGAGAGTACATGCAGGCAAAAACACTATATACATAATAAATAAATAAATAAATAAATAAATATTTAAAACAAACAAAAAGAAAGATTTGATCATGTTTCTTTACTACACTTTTATAAGTCTTGTTTTCCAAGAGACAAAAATCCCTTATTTCAGAATCATGTTATGGCTTTTTGGCAGCAATACAAATATGAACAAATATTTTCAAGAATGAAAATCTCTCACTTAAAAATAATGCTTTATCTATGTAACTGCTTTGTGACTGCACGCACATATATGAGGAAATATTTTCAAGACTGAAGCAAACTACAAGTAACGTTAGAGTCAAGACATCTGATGGACTCCTTGAGAGCTACTTTATAGCTTTCATCAGGTGGATAGTGATGTATCACTGTCTCAAGTACAGTGCAACACTAGTTTATGTTCTCTCTTATTATAAAAAATGTTATTCATAATGAAATAATTTGGAAATCATCTAATTTCCAAACAGCAATGAATAATCACATCTATTTGGATACAGTATTGACAAACAGTCAACACAGTAACTTTCACTCACACATTGGGTGGTATAGAAAAAGGCCTTTATTACAGTAAATGGACACTATTAGACGGCTGGGGTGAGTAGTGCCTATAACCTCATCACTTGAGAAGCTGAGGCAAGAGAATTGATGTGAGTTTGAAGTCAGCTTGGATTACAGAGTGAGACTGATCCTGTCTCAGAAAATTCCAGAAAGAAGGGGATGGAAGAATGTTCAGTGGTTGTGAGTGCTTGCTGCTCTTGCCAAGGACTTGAGTTTGGTTCCCAGCACCCACACTAGACGGCTCACAAGTGCCTGTAACCAGCCTCAGCTGCAGTAAGGGCCCCATCTTCTGGCCTCTGAGTGACTTATATGCATGTAGTATGCATACGTACACACAGGCACACACATGAACCAAACCAAACAAAAAGCTGAAAAGAACAGCACATGAAACCTGCATGTATGTCTTGCGTTTTGTTGAAATGGGGTTGTACTAAAAAAAAAAAAAAAAAAAAAACACTGCCAGGAAATATAGCTGCTGGGTTAACATTGACTACTCCCCCTGGCAGGGGTGCGAGAACTTGTACTTTTCTTCTTTGAACTGTGTGAACCTGTCAGTGTTCTGTCTACTGTTTTGTTCATCAGAAACGACAACCTCATTATGCTTCTAAATGAGCACCTTTCTCAGCTTTCTGTAGTTCTTGAATTGATCATAGCTGGCTTCCCAAAGGTCAGGAAAATAACTCTAAAGTACTTCCTCGAGGGTAGAAAAGCTAATAGCGATGAATATAACTTTTGTTATAGAGTCCGTTCACGATTATCATTATGTACTGATTAGTCTTCCAGCCACGGCAATTTGTGACGCAGCATCTCACAAAGACACCGTGGCTCAGGAATAAATGGTATTTGTAATGCAAGCCATAGGTGTGAGAGGGAGTGAGAAGCAGTGAGCAGGGCCGGGGAGACTGTTGGGGGGGAGACTGCTTTGGGGGGGACTGTTTGGGGGGGGGCCGCTCATACTAGGCCAGTTGTTCCTTCTTTCCATTTATCCTCCCATTATATTCCTTTCCTGTCCTCCTTCCTTCCTTCCTGTTTTGTTTTTGTTTTTTTGCTTTTTGTTTGTTTTATTTCCAGGCCTCAGTTCCTCCTGTAAGTTGAACATTTCCTTCTGGGGGAGACTGCCCGTCGTCGTATGGCAGAACATCACTCTGACCTGGATCCCCAGCTTCTGCATATACTTAAGAAAATGATTGGTTTTTTGCCATTCACCTAACTCCCTTGGGTCATGTACATTTTCATGAAAGAGTTCAGACTTAGTGGTGGTGCCTTAAAACAGTATATTGGCTAACCTGGGGACCATGAGGTACACGAGCAAATAGGAAACTATGGAAATTAATATTTTCTGCTTAAAAGGCAAAAGACAGCTAACCGTGGTGATGCTCACTTTAATCCCAGCACATGTGAGGCAGAGGCAGGAGGATCTCTGAGTTCAAGGCCATCCTGGTCTACAGAGCAAATTCTAGGACAGTCAGGGCTACACAGAGAAACCCTGTCTTGGGGGGGGGGAGGACAACAAAGAAAAATAAATAAATAAACCTACAAAAGACATTAAGGAGGAAAAAAAAAAAAAGGCTGAGGTCAATTCAGTTGACAAATCCATTTAATTTAATTTGTTTTGTTTATTTTTTGAAGTGGAGATTTTTCTCTTTAGCCCAGACTACCCTCAGTCTCAAAATGATCCTCCTGTCCCAACTTTAAACTGCTAGAAATATAGGCGTGAGTTACACACAGTTTAATAAAACATTTCTGGTTCCTCGTTTCCCCTGAGACCGGCAATGACAAAGCACACTTCACTGGCCTAGTCCTTAATCTAGCTTGCAAATTCCTATGTTCCTTCTTGACAAATATTTATTCTTTGAATCTAAGCGGGAGGACGGTTTTGTTAACACAAGAGACAGGGATTTGGCAAAGCAGAGCCTTGTTGCTGAAGAGTGTAAAACAGGAGGGCTGTTTATTATCCTTCCCTCCGACTTTAGGTCATGGACCGACCAGGCCAGACCCTTTCAAAGTGCACAGAGAGATTCTGGTTTCTGGGTTTTGGTACCTGACGCCGGATCTCTTACCGGACAACTAAGTGAAGGCAGGACACCCAGCAGCTGGCTCCCTGCTATTGATGTAGGGGGTCCCCAGCACGCCCACCAGAATGTCTCGTCCACGGTGTATCTCCGCAGCACTTACGTCATTTCCTTTGGCAAGTGAGCCAGAAGCCTCGATTCCCGAAGCATGCCGATTGTAGATCGCCAGTGGTGATTCTCCAGTACAGACATATTCTAGAAAGAAAGAGAACAAGAGCTGCAAAGGGGACAAGTGCTAGATAGTGATCGTTCTCAGCCAAGCACACCTTGGGGGAGGCCAGTTGTTTTTTCTTTCCAGCCAGAGGCAGACCCTGACCGGAAAAGAAAACCAAAGTAAAAGAGCCATGCCTGATCCCTGCCCTCAGGCTGCAGACCAAACCGGCCAGAGGTGGGTGTCACAGCTTCCGGTCTCATCGGCTGTGCTGACCACAGCTGGCAAGAACCTCCTTTCCCCAGCTTTCATGGCAGTTGGCAACACACTCTGGCTTCTGAGCCCAGCTCAGTACTGTTTTGATTATTGGTCAGGTGGCGGTTCTTTTTACAAAAGATTTTATTTTTAGTTACGTATGCGTGCTCACGGGTCCAGGTGCCCTCAGAGGTCAGAAGAGGGCATTGGATCTCCTGGAGCTGGAGATACAGGAGGCTGTAAGCTACTGGACTCTAGTACTGGGACTCTGTGTCCTCTGCAGGAGCTGCCTGCTGAGCCATCTCTGTAGCCCCCAGTGATGGATTTTTATGCTCACTAAAGTTTAAGAACCGCGTTTGAGGGGACAGCTTTGTCTACCCTCATGACCAGAATATTGGCATTTAGCCTATGAAGTCTGAAATGACATCTGTAGTGTTTTCCTTGCTTACCTATTGTGATAATCTTCTTTGGGGGGACATCCATTGTATCTAGCTTCTCCCCTGAGAAGTGTGCCTTTTTCCCCCTCTTTCCGTTTTTTGGTTTTTCTGAGGTAGAGTTGCAGAATTTACAGGCCTTCCTTGTTAACATCTAACCCAGGCTGGCGTTTAGCTGTCAAATTTCCTGCCTCAACCTCCTGAGTTCTGGGATTATAGGTATGTACCACCAAGCCCAGCCTCTGTAGTACTTTAAGAGTAATTTTAAAGTAATAAAATATAACATAAAAAGATAACATTATCTAACAGTGAAGGAAAACTGTTCAATGAGGTACCTTATGTAGTGAGGATTGTAGAGGCAAAAAGTGGGTTGGGGCTTGCCTGGGGTGGGAGGGATGGGAGGATGGGGAGTTTTTGCTTAATGGATATAGAATTTTATAAGATGTTTTAGAGATGCTGCGTGATAAGGACTGCACGCCGCTATAACTGCACTTAATACCACTGCATTGCATACTTCAGAATGGCTGAAATGGTACATTTTATAGTGTGTATTTTATCACAGTTCAAAAAGAAAATTAAAGGGACAGAAGTAAGGAAAATTGTTGTTCTAAGTTTGCTTCCTCTTACTGTGATAAAGACCGAGACCAAGGGAGGCTGGGATAAAGGGTGTTTTATCTTACAGCTTTATCTCACACTTCTAAGCGATGTCACTTGGTGTTAGTCCTCCACTGAGGGAGCTCAGAGCAAGAACCTGGGGGCAGGAGCTGAGGAGGGGCCATGGAGGAACACTGCTTCCTAGCTTGCTCCTCATGGCTTGCTTAGCCTCCTTTCTTAGCCTCCCTAGGACCACTTGTTTGGGGGGTGGCACTGGCCCCCTAGTGAGCTGGATCCCTCCACGACAGCTCATTAATCAAGAACACAAACTACAGATTGCCAAAGGCCAATCTGATGGAGGCATTTCCTTAAGGAGATTCCTCTTCCCAGATAACTAGCTAAAAAAGCAAAGCAAAAACACAAGCCTAAGGAGATCACACAAGGCATACAATCCTCGACTTGTTTGTAGCAAATGAGAAGAGTGTGTCCACGAATGACACAAGCCAGGGTCCCCTAAAAACAAACAAACAAACAAACAAACAGAAAGAGTTGGAGAAAACTGCACCTATTCTTGCTTCTGAAATCTCCCCATGACTCCGCTGTGATGAGCACCTCAAGCCTGTGTCCTGAGCCCATCCCTGCAGAGAGTGTTACCTCTCTGTTAGCCTCTCTGCTGCCACACAGCCATTATTTTTATCTACCACTTGACCACGTCTGAGCCAGTGATGACATTTTATTACCTTCATCTCCTTGTTTATTATTTCCTCTTGGGCATGGGCCACACTCAAACCAAGGAGAATGTTTGTTAGAAGTAACGTGCTAGACTAATTTGTTCTGATTGTAAAGATTTATGAGCACAGAGAGCAATAGGTCAGAGTGATGTAAAAGGCGCGCAGTCCTGCGGTGACATTTAACTCACTCGCTCATTGAGTTCACTTGCCAGACTCATTCAAGCAGATGCAGACACAAGCTACCTCACAGGAGTGTTTCAAGGGGCCCAAAACGGTAACAAGACCTAATGCCAAATGACACCACATCTCTGGTGAGTGGAACGTAAGTGTCAGGAGGATGGCCGGAGGCACTTGTCCTGTGTGCCAGCCTGACTTAACATCTCCATTAACAATCTTCCTGAAGACAAGAGTATGAGCCTACTTAGGAAAGTTGCTGGTGAGAGTGTGTTTGGGTAGAAGTACCAAGGAAATGAGAGGAGACTGAGCAGACCGGGAAGCCGACACAGGTGAAGGGTGACTGTGATTGCAGACTCTTGCGGGCAGAGTCTTATACAAACAACAGTTTGGTCAGGACGGTGTTGGAACCAGGGCCATTCATCTGCCTTCAAAGGACTAAGAAATGAAGGGCAGTGACAAGAGGGCCATACCAAGCACTGTCTTTGGGCTAAGTGAGTACTTTATTTCACTTCATTTAATGCTCACTTAGCCCTTGGATGTTCTTAGCTCAGGTATAATAAACATTTCCCCAGGGAAGCGGCGTGTGGGGCTGGCACCCATAGCGGTGTGGCTAAGGAACATCCTAGACTTATGCCCGCCAGTGTGAAGACCTGGACCATGCCCACACGCCTTCTTGTCTCCCAGGGATTTCCTCTGTGTTGCTATATCTAAGCGCCCAGAAGCCAGAACTTCATAAGCTCATGAATACCTACAATTAGACTTAGTTTTACCCTCACTTTTCAGAAGTGATATCTAAAAATGCAAGCCATCCAGTCTGTCCTGCTTATTTGTAAACATTAGGGTTTTTGTTTGTTTGTTTGTTTTTTCCAAGACAGGGTCTCTCTGTGTAGCCTTGGCTGTCCTGGACTCGCTTTGTAGACAAGGCTGGCCTCCATCTCACAGCGATTCGCCTGCCTCTGCCTCTTGAGTGCTGGGATTAAAGGTGTGTGCCACCATGCCCTGCTAACATTAGCATTTTAACATCTTGTTTTTGCATGCTAAATGCGTTCAGGGAATCTAAAAGCCATTTACTTTGAATGCCTGTTCCTTTCTCCTGAAGAAAAGCACAAGAATTAGATGTTATTTAAGTCAGGAATTTTAAATCAGCGATTTACCCCTGTAACTGCTGTTTTCTTTCCTCCCTTGGATATGTGATTAGAACCCAACAGCTCGGGCATGTGCCAGGCCACACACACGTTCTCCTTCTGAGCTATGCCTCCAGCCCTGGACCTAGAGTGTTATTATTTATTCATTTACCGATGTTTGTGTGTGTGGTGTGTGCCTGTGCTTGTACCCATGTAAGGGCCTGGCCTTTCTTGCTCTGTCTTATCCCCAGGAGGCTGTCTCTCTGATCCTGGAGCTAGGCTGGTGCTAAAGCCCTAGAGAGCCTCCTGTTCCTGCCCCCTTCCCACCTCCTGTGCTAGGGTTATATGCAAGTACTGCCATGCCCAGCCTTCCACGCAGGTGCTAGAAACTCAAATCAGGTCCTTCTGTTCACACAGCAAGTGCTCTTACCCACTAGGCCATCTCCTCAGCCCCTAAAAGTTTAGTTTAATACCATGCATTTATATCTGTGGAATCTCTTTGATAGCTTTATTATATTTCTCTGCAACAAAAACAGTGCCATAAGCTGAAATTCTAATTTAAAAGATTTCCCCAACTTGGGCCTATAAAAATTAAATAGTTTCTGAGATTGAGTTTATAGTGTGACTGTTATTAGCAGCTTAGCTGCCCTTTAAAAGCACGGGAATATTGCAAATGGGGGGGGGGATTGTGCCGAATAATCAAAGTTATTGGCAGTTATTTTAGGACACTGATGTGTGCGTGTGGGGATTCTGGAACCTCAATTACAGGAGGCACCTTTTAATATTTCTAATGGTTCGTTCAGTGTTTTAAAAGCTCAGGCAATAAGTGATGAGGCTCAGAGTAAGTAAGAGGCATGCCTATCTGCTGTAGGAAGGGTGATTTGCAAGATGGCTGAGAAGCAGCGCGCTGACCTGATGGCCCCGCTGGTGCGATCCAGGCAGGCCAATAGGAAGGCCTAAATGTGGGTTCTGCACATGGTTCACGCCTAAGAACTGCTTGGAAAGGCTTCACGCGTTCCGAAGGGCACCCATGCGGCATTTGGAAATTGGGGCTAGCCATGACTGCTCTGGAAGGCAAGGGACAGTTCTTATTCGTCTCTGTGCCATAGTATAGACCCCGGTGCCACATAAGGAAGTAAATACTTGTTGAATCGATAAGCCAGTCTTGGAGGCTTCTGCTGTGAAGTCCTCAGACTTTTGTTCAGGGAAGAGATATTTTTAAATCATTATAGGGGTTGCGTCTTCCATCACATGCTCACAGGTGGCCAGATAAATGGCTCCAGAGGTAAAATATCAGGAGGCAAGTGTTGATTGCAGAGTGCAAGTAAGATCACCATAAAGACTTTTAAAGTCATTCCAACCCACCCTGCACGGTCTGCTCAGCTTACATCACCACAGCAGGAAAAGCAATGGCAGATTCACTAGCACCAGCTGTGCACTGTGTGCTGGACACTGGCAACGGAGTGAATGCGTGCCCGAGGCTTGCTGTCCACCTGAAGCATGGCTGTCTAACCGGGCAATGGCAGTTTTGATCTGTACACATGGGGGATGAAAAAAGAGACCACCGAGCTTGTGCAGGAGACATGGGGAAGATGTACTTGAGAAAAGATGCCCAAGATGAGATCAGTGGTTGAATGAATCAGAGTGGACCCAGAGAGTGTGCACATTATATACTACAGGATAGTGCATTTCATTAAAATGGGCAGAAGGAACAGGGTGTGGAGACCCGAAGCAAGAGATACTTTATATCTCTCCTCTTTGTTTGGTCGTATATTTTGTTTTGGAAATGGCCGTGTTGTAAGAGACTACACATTTTGCTTAGCTGTCTTCTATGTTGCCTCGCAGAATATAGGGATTTTTATTGCCTTTGGTCACCTTTGGCATCCATGGTACCTGGCATGCATTAAGCACTCCGCAGATATTTGTTGGATGACTAGAGGAATAATAGATACGAGGGAGAAACTAAAAGTATTTCTGATTGGTAATTTACTAAGGCTGGGGTGGGGGTGGGAGGCATGGTGGGCAGAGAGGCTTCATGGAACAGAAAGGCTATGATAACCCCAAGGTTGGTGTGGGTACGCTGCGTGTTTGTCTATTTATAGGATCTTGGGGAGCAGTGGGTTTCTTAGCAGGAGTTTGTGCGGCCAGAATTGGGTTTAAGAAATCTCCTCCTGGTTGTACAATGGGGGAAAAGATTGTAACTGGGCAGCATTGAGTAATGTGAATACGAGCAGGCAGGAAGATGTCTATGTCCTGAACCAGGGGAAAGCAAGTAAGTACCAAGTCAGTCATTAATATTCCTAGCAAACGGTCAGAAATGACAATGGCTTGTCCCTGGCATGGGAGCAGCCCTGCTGTGACAGGCTTCTCTGAACTTTCACAGTGGCCCATCCTGTAGTCCAAAAGACATAGACAGAGAGAAAGAAGGCATAGTTCCAACATGGCCAGGGAGCTGATGATCCCACTTTAATGTCCCCTGACGCCCTTAGCCGGTTTGGGAAGACACATCCAGTCACATTGGCCTGCCTTGCAGAAGTGTGAGTTCAGCGATTTCACCCTGACCCAGTGGCAAAGTGTGTTCATATATCAGGCGCCACACACTTGCAGCTTTAAGAATAATCTTTAACAATTTATTCGTTTATTATTATTTTTGTGTGTAGTGTGTGTGTGTAAGTGTATGTAAGTGTGCAAGTCACTCTTCTGCGCATGTGCATCAAGAGGTTAGTGGTCGGCGGTCAGCTTCAGGCATCTTCCTCTATTGCTTTGCATCTTGTTTTTGAGGCAGGATCTCTCAGCTGAGCCCAGAGCTGGCAGGTTCAACTAGAATGGCAGTAAGTCTCAGGGCCCCTACTCCCTCTGCTTCCCTGGCGCTGGCCTTAGAGGCATCAACTTCCATGTGGGATTCAAACTTGGGTTCTCATGCATGGCAACCAACTAAACTGTCTCCTGAACCTAAGAATACTCTTCATCGGCCTACCTTTGTGACCATAAGAACTATTAGAATTTTAATTTGGGGGGTCTGGAGAGATGGCTTAGTGGTTAAGAGCACTGTCTGCTCTTTCAGAGGTCATGAGTTCAATTCCCAGCAACCACATGGTGGCTCACAACCATCTATAATGAGATCTGATGTCCTCCTCTGCTTGCAGATGTACATGCAGGCCAAGCACTGTATACATAATAATAAATAAATAAGTCTTAAAAAAAGAAAAACAAAAATAATAATTAAAAAAAAAAAAGAATTTTCATTTGGAAAAATAAAACCTGTACGACATTCAGATGCAAAACAGCTCTCTTCCCTTTTTCTTTTTTCTTTTTTTTTCTCCTCCCTTTTTCTTCTCTGAATTACCAGCTATGATATGCCTGAGAGACAAACAGGCGCCCTGATTGCTGGCATTTAATAAACCACCAACACAGGTTTTCAAATTAAATCAAGAGGCTGTCTGTCAAAGAGATTCTGGCATAGCTGAGCTGCTACCATGAAAGACAACTTTCCTTTCTATTTTTTTTTAAAATAGTGGTTACCTCCTTCCATCTGTGTGTGTGTGTGTGTGTGTGTGTGTGTTAATAGGGTGAACCTAGGGTCTTGTGTAGGTAGGCAATTTCTTTACAACTGAATTATAGC
>OU015750.1:75899095-75921719 GCA_907169655.1 Acomys percivali
ATGCTAACCCATACTGCTAGAAAACAGCCAGAGAAATAACCTCATGGCACAATTTAGAAGTGATTCTACGCATGTAACTTTTGCATTTCACTAAATGCACAAATGTAATATTAGGAAATAAGTAATAAATCACTTGTGGGTTTTAAAATTGAAAACACATGTCTTATGGACACTGACTTAATGCGATTTGATTATTATGTTGTTACCCAGAGAGAATCACAGATGCTGGTTAGTGCCTGCAGCTTTGGACAAGACAGATTTGCCGTGTATAGAGGGCAGAGCAGCTGCTGAGGAGAGGGGATGTGCTCAGGCAGACAGGTCGCTCCAAATAAAACTGCCAGGGTGTACACGGGCCTCTGCCTCAACCGCTGTGAGTGAAGCTCCAGCATTTCCTAGAACTGTATCCGAAGGGACGCCGTCTGAGGCTCCACATGGCCCATGGCCATCTTTCTTCTTCCCTTTCCCTCTAGGAAGCATGCCTTTTATACACTGTCTTCATATTTCTAACTAGTTTTATAGTATCTCAGCAACATTCTGACACTCTTTAGGAGCTCCACAGGAGGGCCTCGGAAACACTTGATCTGTGAGTTGACTGTTCTCAGCTCCACCCACCAACACCCACTGAGCACTCACTCTGTGGAGGACTGAAGTCTTAAGTACACAGACTGGGTGCTGGGAATTGAACTCAGGATCTCTGGAAGAGCAGTGAGTGCTATTAACCTCTGAGCTGTCTCTCCCTCCCTAGTTTTTTCTTTCTTTTCCTTCTTCTGCATCTTGTTTTTCTTTTTCTTCTTTTTTCTTCTTCATCTTGTTCTTCTTTTTCTTCTTTCTTCTTCCTCTTCTTTCTTTCTTCTTCTTCTTCTTCTTCTTCTTCTTCTTCTTCTTCTTCTTCTTCTTCTTCTTCTTCTTCTTCTTCTTCTTCTTCTTCTTCTTCTTCTTCTTCCTCGACAGTTTCACATAGCCCAGGATAGCCCCTAACTTACTGAGTAGTCAAGGATGACCTTGAACTCCTAATCCTCTTCTCTCCAACCTCTCAAGTGCTGGGATTACAGGTGCACAATATACCTGATCCCATTAGCTATTGTATGTTTTATATATTTAGTTTATATATCTTATATATTTGGAAATGCATGTATTACCTTTAATGGAGACAGAGTCTACTGTGTAGATCTGGCTGGTCACTATGTTGACCAAGGTGCCCTTGAAATTCCTCTGCAAATTTAAAGGCACTCGTCGCCATGACTCGCTATACATCTGTATGAAGGTCTCACTATGTAGCTTTGGCCAGCTGAGAACTTACTCTCTAGGCCAGGCTGGCCTTGAACTCAGGGAGATCCAGTTGCCTCTCTCCCTCAGGTACTGGAATTAAGGTCTGTGCCAACAGGCCATCTATTTTAGTGTTCTCTATTTTAGTGATAAGTTTTCGGGTGAAATTGAGACATAGAGGTAAAATCATCACTCGGATGAGCTGCACGTGACGCAGTTTGATTCGCACATACATGCTGAGCAGAATTTCAAATGAGTTGAAATCAGTCTGTCCAAGTGCCAGGCCTTGAAAGCAGCACCCGCCCACTTTTCAGCACCCCAGAGAGCACCTCTCACTTGTAACAAGTGGCAGTCTGCCCTCTTGGTGACCTTATGTGGTTGACAAGCTTCGTTCTGCTAGAGAATGAAGACTGAGGCCTGTGAGAGTTGGAGGCCATCCAGATCTGTCCTTTAAAATGTCAGAGGTGTCACAATAGGGAGCAAAGGTCAGAAGTACAATTAAGTTCAAGGCTATCCACCTTGGAAAGCTTTCATGACTTCTTTGTCTTGCGCTAGGGCTCTGAATGTTGTGCTTGGAAATTTCTCAGTGTGACTTGGTCAAGAGCCACTTGATATCACTCCAGGAACCTGATTCTCAGAGCGGTGCCATCAAAACGTGCAGCCCTAGGAAACTTAGGTCATTTAAAATATATGTGGTTGTCACTTGGCCTGATGTCTCATCATAGTGATTGTCAGGTTTATTAAAAATATTTACTTTAAGGATACTTACTCTTTACCAACTTTAAGTCAAAAGAGAAACTTAATGATGTGTCATAACAGCAAAACTTCTATATAATAGTGAAAGAATATCATAATAAAAAATTGAAGCTCCTTAAAGATACATTAAACTCAAAAGCCATCAGTGATAAGTAAAAATGGCAAAGTGGCTCCTTCAGACATTAGATAGTAATGAATAGTTTAAGACACAAATAAACTCCAATGCTGTTGAGATTTATGGGTTCAGTGTAGGAGGGCATTACTCCCCAGAAGGCATTTGAGGAGTGTTGGGGAGCATTTTTGTTTGTCAAAATGATGGAAAGGGTCAGAACGGGATTTAGTGGAAGGGTGCCTGGCTCTGAGCTTCTGTTTTACCCATAAGCTGGATGTTTCTGCTTTCTTCAGCCGAGCATCCTCCTTTTTTCAGGAATGTAACCCCTATTGCAAGTTAAGGCAGGGTAGTTTTAGCAGGGGGAAAGCAGGAACAGGGCATGCGGGACAGACTTTTTCAGGCATTGCTCTCCAGTTTAGGAGATGATCGTGGCCAGACTGCCATGATCTTTAACTGGGTTTCCACTATGGGGCGTATACTGATCTGCTGAAGGGCTTCCACGTTCCCAGGGCTCCTGTATGGGGGCATAACGCGTGCCCTCTTCACCATGGTGTGTTCAAGCACTTGCATATTAAGACTATTTTTTTCATTCTTGCTTTATAACACAGTTAAAGTTTTATAATTTTTTTTTTTTAAACTCAGGTGAGTAAGTAGGCTGCCGACTTCCTTAAAAGGTAGCAAAGGAGACGTTATAAACTGTGCACAGCAAGGAGGGACTGAGTATGAGAAAAGGAGACGCTACTGTGCCAGGTAAACCTAGGTGCTAAACCCTTGCCACGATCCTGTCTGAGCCACGTGAAGACTCTTGGAGAACAAACATTTGTCCTGAGCCTCACAGGTCCAGCCAGGAATCAGGATTAAAAAGCATTTACTTATCTTTATTTTATGTATAGTGGTTTGGCGGCCTACATGCATGTCTGTTCACCGTATGTGTACCCGGCGCCTCCCAGAGGACTGGGGTTTAGTTCCCAGCACTGACACGGCAGCTTAAAAATCTGTAACTCTAGTTCCAGGGGATCAAATGCCCTCTTCTGGCCTGTGTGAGGACTTGGTGTGCATAAGTGTGCAGATAAATGTTCACTTCTCTCAAGAGTTTCAACCTAATTCATACACTAGCCTCTGTCATGACCTTCCTTGTGTTTGGTTACATCATTGCGTATTTAGCATCACTCTTTAAGTCCAATAGATTATTATCATACATGTATTAATTGCTATTTATGTGTCTTTTTAAATTTGGCATCCACAAAACAGACATTTCCAGTATACAGAAAGGTAAATGTGTACAGACTAGAGCAAAATTAGAAAAGGTTGTTTGTGTATCAAAAATATCATCTTTTTACGCCTTGTGTAATGGTGCTATAAAGATTTCAAAGGTAGAAAAATAAGACTTAAAGGATAGAGAATGTTATAGCAGCACTCTTTAATTGTTCATGTCCTTTAAAGACCAGGCATTTTCCTTTTACCAAAATGCATTCTCCAAAAAATTTTGTTCATTTTTTTTTTTTTAAGTGGCAGTGTCTTTCTATTAAGTCCAGGCTGGTCTGGAACACATTGCATAGCTCTGTCTGGCCCTGGCCTCAGTCTCCCAGATGCTAAGACTGAAGGTAGGTACCACCATAGCTGGCTTTCAGAGTGTATCCAAAGCACTCGATTTAGTAAAAAATACAAATGATTTGGAGGTAGAACAAAGTATATCTCATATAGCTCCTATGCCACTGGATATTGATTTCTCCAATAAGATACTTGCTGTACTATGAATGTGATTTTTATGGTTGGATAAGGGATTGGGTATGGTGTATTCTCCAAGAGGTAATATGTTGGATGCTTGGTCATAGCATGGTGGTTTTAGGGTATGAGACCTTTAAAGGGTAGGTCTTATTGGGAGACTGTTCGGTCATTGAAGACACGGCCCTTGTAAAAGAGCAGGATGGCTCCTTCTTGATCCTCTGTTTGTTTTTAAGTAGCCTACACAGGCCTTGAACTTGCTGTGCATCCAAGGATGATTTTGAACTTCCAATCTTCCCGCCTGCACCTTCACCTCCACAGGCCTTCATACATCTGAGGCGTGCCCTCCACTCACACTCTAACCCTTCAGGCGGTTTTCACGGGACTCTGGTGAGTTGTTGAGAGAACAAGACTGGCCTCTCCAGCCTCTGCCGTTGCTCTGCTGCAGGACCTAACCTTCTTGCACACATTCCTGCCGTGATGCTTTGTATTATCCGCCAAAGATAATGGGGATTCACTAGATCTGAGTGCAGGCTGCTCATGAACTTGAGTCTCTAAAATGGAGACGGATAAACTTCCTTTTCTTTTTTTTTTATTACATTTTTTTATTAATTTATTCATATTACATCTCGATTGTTAGCCCTTCCCCTGTTTCCTCCCATTCTTCCCTCCCTCCCACTTCCCCCCTTCTCCCCTCCCCTATGTCTGTGATTGAGGGAGACCTCCTCCCCCTATATATGCTCTTAGAATATCGAGTCTCTTCTTGGTAACTTGCTATCCTTCCTCTGAGTGCTACTAGGCCTCTATGGAATACTACTCAGCTATTAAAAACAAGGAATTCCAGAAATTTGTGGACAAATGGATTGATCTAGAAATTATCATAATGAGTGAGTTCACCCAGAAGCAAAAAGAGACAAACGGTATATACTCACTTATATCAAAACACTAGTCCAAGGGATACGTACCATGAAAAACTTCCTTTTCTTATCAAGTACCCAGCCTGAGTTAGTTTGTGAAAGCAATGAAAGACAGAGAAGAAAATACACAGGATGATCTCATCTTTGGAGAACTTCTTGTAACAGGGCAAACTCTCCAAGCACCATTGCCATCATATGCTCACCATTTTAGTGGGAAGAGAATATGCCATTCATAACGACAAATCCTTTGAAGGAGCATTTTGAACAATTTGTTCGTTTGTGCAATAACTATTTTGTCAAGTCCCTACTATGTACAAAGTATTGCTCTGTGCACTTTAATAGAACAGGGAATGAAGCGGAACCCCCTTGTTGGTGGAAGTGACCCTTAATTGGAATGACGTAAAATGAAAGCAAAACTGATATCCACTCATGGAGAAGGACATCCATGGGCAGACAGCATTGAATCCCACACCGGTTAAATGGCTACAGCTTAGCATTGTGGGATATGCTCACTGGATTTGCCCTCCCCACACACACTTGGCATGCATTTTCTATAGCGGCATAGCTTGGCTATGCCTAGGTCTGTGTAGCTTTCCCAACAACGCATTGTCCTGTTGATGCTCTGCATGCCCTTCGCAGCTCTGTTGAAAGTTTCGTCCCTGATGTAAGCAGTAAAGTTGAAGAATTTTCTTTTAACTTTTCAAACCAAGATTTCATTTCTCTTATATAACTTACATTGTCCTTAAGTCACACCTGAGCTGTTCTTTGCCATCATCTATGCCGTAAATACTGTTGATAAGTGGATACTGGGGGCCTCTTAATCCTTACTTAAAGGAGCACAGGTATTCATTTATTAATAGTCTCTATTAAGGCATTTCAGATAATCTTAAAAGGTGATTTAAGGTGTCAAGAGATGCTCAGTAGAGGGTTCAAAAACTATTCTGAAAGAATCACTGTCACAAGACTGTGGTGACACATCTTATTATTAACCTTACATTGTGGGCGTTTCTTACAGATGCAGCTTAGTGTTAGATGAGATTCACCGTGTTCTTCAGTTAGTCATTCCCAAAGGCCTGAGGTAAGAGCCACTGCTGGAGACAGTTCTCAAATCTCAGGTGGCCCCCACCGGTCTTTCTCAGCCCAGCGAATGGAAATTTGAATAACAAGAAAGCTCAGTTCTTTACGAAGTTTGTTTTGAGGCTCCAGCTAACAGCGACTGCTGCTTAGAAGAATTCACTCGGAACCACTTGATTGGGCGAAGTAATGAGTCACCCAAGAAAAACCGAGTTATGCCCCAAATAGCTCTTTTCTTTGGTTAGGAGTTTTCAGTTATGCTGTAATTCTTTCAAGACAAGTTTTCCACGTTTGGCAATTCTCAATTAAGAGGACATTCAAGCGACTAAAATTTCCCCATGTTTCAATATAGTAAGCAAATCTCATTTTAAAAAGACATTTCCTGCTCAGGTGTCTTAATTAATCATATATTTAATTATATAAATGATTTTTTTACATGACTATTAAGAGGGCCAGAGAGGTGGCTCAGCAGTTAAGCACAGTTGCTGGGACATCGTGCGCTGGCATCTTAGCACCCAGGTATCGAGCCTTCTCTCCTGAGAGAGGCTGTAACTCCAGCCCCAAGGGAGTCAACACTCTCTTCTGGTGTCCACTTAGACACATACACACACACTCACACAGGTAAGTAACAAACAAACAAACAATATTCCTGCAACAATACAAAGACTAGGGCTGGCATTTTGGAGACCTGGCATTGGCTCTCAGTGATTTCTGTAGTGAGGAGGGGTAACCCCCATGCAGAGAATTCCCTTTAAAACAAACAGCGCTGCCTTTCCTTTCTGGTGCCAGAGTTAAGCACTAACAGCCGTGCCTGACACACAGTAGGTACTCAGCAAAACTTCGCTGAGGTGGCTCGACCCCTGAAGTACTTACTGGGCAAGCATGAGGACCTGAGCTACATCCTAAGCATCCATGCAAAACCAGGAGCCACGGTGTTGAACCTATAATTCCCGGTCATGGGAAGTGTGGATCGAAAGATCCCTGGGGCTTGTGAATTAGGAAGCTCTAGCTGCAAGGTGAAGAATGACACGCGCGCGCACAGACACACACACACACCAACATGTGTGTACACAAACATGCACACCACTGAGTGAACAAATGAATAAAGAATAGCCTATCTCAACAACAGAGGAGGCAGCAGAATGCTGCCATACAGTGTAAAGGGTAGAGCAGATGCCCCGAAGAGTCTATTGTGAGGTTTTGACAACCAGCTGTGATCTACAAACTCAGGTGGCCTTTGGCACTCAGGGACTTCATTGCCTCTGGTTTCAATTCAGGACTAGAATAATTAATGTTATTAACACTGCAAAGGGAATAAATAGGGCTTTGCATATTAAAGTCTTTAGGCCACAGAACGCTATCCGTAAGTATCAGCTAATTTTAGAGTCACAGTTCAAAATTATTAATACATAATTGCACAATTATAATTGTGCTAATAATGAATTAAGACCCTATAGTTTCCTTTTTAAAAAATGTAATTTATTATCCTCACGTGTTTATGTATGTGGGCGTGTGTGGATGAGAGGTGAGAAAACAACTTTCAGAAGCAGCGTCTCTCTTTTTACCTCGTGTCTGGGGTCACATCCAGGCCACCAGGCGTGAGCAGTGAGTGATTTTACCTGTGGAGTCCTCGTGTCAGTCTGACATCCTAGACTTTCTATGAAACTTTTGAGAATGAACGTGTCAGGGCCTGTCTATAGGTTTTATAAAGGACATTTCTAAAAACATCTTGCTCTTAGGATGGGAAGTTGTTGGGGTGGGGTATTGAAATATTTTTATAGTGTACCCAGAAGTAACTGACTGTTACTTACTTTTAATATTAAGTAGAAGTAATATTAAATTCTCTGTAAAAAACACAAGGGACATAATGTTTTTCATTACTACTAAGCCTTTAGTGACTGGTGTGTGCATATGTGTGTGTGTATATATGTGTGTCTGTCTGTCTGTGCATGCGTGTGCCCATGTATGTGTGTATTGAGCCAGCAGTTGACACTGGATGTCTTTGCTATGGCTCAGCATGTTGTCATTAAGGCAGAGGTCTCTCACTGAGCCCAGGCCATACCATTTGGCTGGGCTGGGTGACTCCTCAGCACTATGTTCCGGACGTGTAAGTGCACACTTGGTTCTTAGGCGAGGACTGCAGCTCTGAGCTGAGCCTACGCACTTGCTCGATGGGGACGCTTGGGCAGAGCCATCTCCCATACCCATTTCTAAGAAGGAAACAAGGGAATGGCATTCTAGAAGGTACTTGATCTGGTTCTAACCATCTGCCTATCCTGCCAAAACCTTTAGTCTGATTTTACATCAATTTTCTTCCCTTTATGCCAACCCTTCACCTTCATCTTGGTTGCACTATGTCTGAAATCTAGGGTCTGGGGGCACATTTACCCTTTGAAGGAACAAAAAACTCCCTTACTTTCTTGTCTGAACTTGGAAAACAGTTTTAAAAAAAGAAACAAACAAACCAAAACCCTAATTAAAAAATTCCACGATTGTCCTAGTGCCTCTCTCTCCACAGGGCCACTCATCACGACATCCAGGGCTTTAGTGAGCTGAGCACCGGACCTTTGCTCTTTGTGTTGTTGATTTTCTGCCTCCTACAGTTCACAGCCTGGCACACAGTACTGCTCAGTAAATGTGAATCTCTTCTCCTGAGGAAAGGAGACGATCCCGTGTCTCTTAAAATGGAGATTGTTTTGAAGAGAGTTTGTTTCCTATTTTTTTTTCCCTTAAACCAAGAAATTGTTTCAAAAGATAGAAGATTTGGAATATAAAATGAACGCGCGACAAGGGAAATGAGCAGGTGGGTTGCCACGTGGGAAGGACCGGTGCAGAAGGAAGAGGCGTGCGCGGAACTGGAGACGCGGAAGAGGCGCGTGGGTTTGCGACCATGTAAAGGTCAGGATGCCCTACTTGCTCAACGTCTTGCTGCCTTTTGAGAGAAAAGCCACCAGAACTGTAGGTTCCAGAACTACAGTGAGGAAAGAGCAACAAGTGACATATCCCAGCCTCCGTCTAGGAGTGAGCGGGCAGCAGCTACGGCTGCCTTCCCGTGCCAAGGTTCCCAGTTGCCCGTGGGATGTGGTAGTTGTGCAGAGGCTCAGACCCCCAGACGCAGGCGAGAGCTCTCCCCTTTGCTGCCTGTTCTTCACAGGTCCTGTGACCTATGGGGCCTGCACGAGTCCCAGTGATACATCACTTCTCCTGTAGTTCTGTATTGCAGTGAGAGACAGTGCGAGTGTTGGGGAGGCAGGAAGAGTAAACACTGAATGTGCAGAAGAGACTCTGCTCACAAAAGTGGGGACAGGTCCCCACGTGGTTGCTGGAATTACTATGTTTGGAGTACCTTGTACACTTCTGATGACTCACTGCTGGTGGCCAGCTGTATCTGGGTCCCATTAAGAAATACTGCCACAAATTCCTGACCACTACACTCGGTGGCTTCTCCTGACTGTCCCATGTCTATCACTCTGCCTGTCTGTCCCATGTCTAGCACTCTGCCTGACTGTCCCATGTCTAGCACTCTGCCCAACTCATGTCTTCAGCCAGAAGGTAGTAGTCATTGCTTCTATAAATTTCTCGCCTTCTTGTACAAAACATACAGAATTTCCTTTGCCACATCTGTCTTCCTTTTCTCCTACTTGCTGGGTTAGAGGACCTGCCTGCCCCCACCTCTTGGGGCCCTGTTCTCCTCCATCTGCTGAAGATGCTTTATGCTGCACCACAGCCTTCCTTTCCTGTTTACTCCATAATTCCTTCTCAGTCTGTTCCTTCTCACTATGACATCACTTTTGCAATTGTTACTCTGCTGTATTATTTACAACCAAAGTCTTGGAAAGAGATGTGCCTGGTGTTGTAAGGTGGTAAATAAATACATGTGAAGGAAAAGGAAAATGGGGAAAGGGTTAATAAATCACTTTCTTCTATAGAAGCCAGGGGCTTTCTATTGGTGCATGCTGTCAATGCTCCTAAACACTCCTTCGTACAGTAATAACAGGAATACTAGGAGCCTATGCTTTTTGAGAAATTGGGTGGTGACAGATGCTGTATTTGGTCTTAGTATACTGCCTCAGACAGTAAACTCAAGGTGGGTTTTGTAAGCATTTGCTACCTGTGCCTCATAAACTCTATGACCCACAGGGCACAGATGGACACAAGGTCAGGGAAGTTACCCGGCATTGCTGTCTGTATTGCCAGGGGAGATGTGGGAGTGTGGAGGAAGTGGGAGGGATATCAGGCCTATCTCTGCTGGCCCCACAGTGAGGAAGGAGCATGGCTTCCTGTGTCCCCTTCCTAACCCTGGGGCTGGAACACAGAAGGAAGGAGGTTCGGGACGGCTTAGGCCATACAGCCACCACTGCCAGCACCCGTCCCTGACACCAAGGGAATCCCAGCATTATCTTTTCTCTTTGTAAATGGTAAAACCCATTTGATGTCTTTAGGTTAGAGCTTACATAAAGGGCTCACTGTGGCTGCCTGAGTGGGGAGACAAGACGCCAAACAGCTGGGTCTTAACTCTTTCACTCTCCACCTGTTCTTTAGTGGGTTTTGTTTTCGCGTGTTTTCTTCCTCTCTAAATGGGAAAGTAGGGACAACAGTGTGGAGTGCTCTTGTTCAAAAGCTTGATCCAGTGCAAGGGGATGCTTGCATGCATGAGAACTTGACTCCGTGCTCCTTGGAATGAATTTCGCCTTTAAGTGAAGAGCTGTCTTTGCAGAGTGGTATCCATAATTCCTTCCTAGCAAATCTTGACTTCATCTTGAATATAAAAGTTCAAATTTGGACAACCATCCTACTTTTCTGTTCAACATATTTTTATAGCTGTGATCCCAGCACCCAGGAGGCTAAGGCAGGAGGATTGTTTATGTGGCTAGCTTGGGTTATAAAGTAAAACTCTGTCTCAGGTGGATAAAGAAACAGAACAATTTTATACACATTTCACAGAACATAGCTTATGATAGTCACCCTACCTTATCCTCATCAGCTTGCCAAGGTGGCTGCTACTAGTATTTTCTGGCTTAGTGTAGTAATTTCAATTTCTCCATTGTGATATTACTTTGTTTGATAATATATATTGATATTGATAATATAATATATATATTAGATATTGAACATTTAAAGATATAATATTTCTCTCTCTCTTTCTGTCTCTGTCTCTCTGTCTCTGTCTCTGTCTCTCCCCTCACTGATTTATCTCAATATCCAAGTATACCACTCTTGGGCACATACCCAAAGGACATTTCATCCTACCACAGAGATAGTCGCTCAACCATGTTCAGAGCTGCTATTCATAATAGCCAGAAATTAGGAACAGCCTGGACGTCCCTCAACAGAAGAATGGATTTTTAAAAAAGTGGTCCATTTACACAGTGGAATATTAGTTAGCCATTAAAGACTATAAAATCATGAAATTATCAGGTAAATGGATGGAATGAGGAAAAAAATCATCCTGAGTAAAGGTAACCCAGACCCAGAAGGACAAAAGTGCTATGTATTAGTTTATATATAGATATTAGCTGTTAAGTCAATGATAACCAAACTACGATTTATAGAGCCAAGGGTTTAGGTGAAGAGTAAGGGACTAGATGAGAGGCAGGCAGATCTCCTAGGAAAGGCAAATAAAAGAGATAGTTATGGCTTATGTGTGGGGGGGCGGGGGTGGTTAGAACAGGAGGATAAAGTGGGAAGAGGGAGAGAAGAGGGGGCAGGGAAACAACATGGAAAGAGACAGCTAAAATTAAGAGTAATTGGAGGGGTAGTATGAAAACCTAATGAAATAGAAGCTTCATAAAATACATATATGAAGGCAATCTAATTGAAATTGCCAAATAGTGGGGGAGATGGAGGCCCAACTAAATATCTCTTGTCACCTAATGAAGCTTCTAGTACTAGGATTGGGTTACATCTAATTGAGTCGCTGCCCAAAGGGGTCCCATGGGAACCCCCAAACAACCCAGGCTGTTGCCAATACTAGGTTGCTTCCCACAAACGTCTGGTAGGGTCTCACTGCTGAAGACAGCATCTAGACAACTCACTGAACATGGAGAAGGTGGGTTGGTGCGTACACAGAGCCTTCATCCCCTCTGGGCAAGCATCTGTGCTACCGGAAGATGTTCTACGTGCTACCAAAGGAGAAATACAGACAACAACCTAGCCACAGACTCTCTGACCTATAAGGGTTTCCTGCCTGTAAGACATGCTAGTGCAATGGGGGGGGGGGTGGTGCATCCAGTATCTGAACTGACATGAGGCCCATTCTACGAGATGGAACCCATATTCCACACTGCTTGGGTGATCAAAAACCTGAGACTAGATAGCCAAGAGACCTAGGCTAAAACCAAATACTACGTAAAGAAAAAAAAAGTAGCAATGACTCCTAATGAGAGTCTCCTATAGTCATAGATGAATGCCTTATTCAGCCATCACCAGAGAAGCTTCTTTCAGAGAACAAAGACAGATCCACAGTCAGACATTATACAGAGAGACCTTAGAACAACTAAAACGGATGTCTCCATCAAACACCTCCCCTCAGAGAACTCTGCAGAAGGGGAGGAGGAAGGAGTGTAAGAGTCAGAGGGAGACGGAGGACACCAAGGAAACGAGGCCCTCTAAAGCAACAGGATCTACCCACAGATGAGCTTGCACAGACTGAGGCAGCATGCACATAGCCTGCCCAGGTCCACACCAGGTGGGGTCCTAGAGCTGAGAGCAAAAGTGGGCGCACACCCTCCTCCCTAACCCAGAAGCTATCTCCAATTCATAACTACTTGCAGATGAAAAATTGGTTTCTCCATGGGAGTCTCACAGGGGAAACAGCCACTCTTAAGGGCAGGCTGCATGCCCAGCAGTAGATGCCGACAGAAAAGGAACTCAGTGGCATCTTTGGAGGTTCCTTGTCTCATAATGTTGCATCAGAGGGCTTCTTCCTTCCTTCTAAGGAATTATACTATTTTTGATTTTTATACATGTATATTTTTTTACTCTGCAGTCCCTTTGTGCATTTTAGTGTTTTTATGAGGTTCCGTTGGGTACAAACGAGTAAGTCCCTCTGTCTATATCTGTTTCTTCTTGGGCCTCTTTCCTTCTGTTTTGTTATTTTTTTCCTATTCTGATGTGTTAGTTTTATATTTTTAAGTTTTAATTTATTTTTATTTTCTTATTTTCCCTTAGAAGCCAGTCTGTTTTCTAATGAGACACAGGAAGGGGGTGGCTCCAGATGGGCAGGGAGGTGAGAAGGAACTAGAAGGAATGGAGAAGGAAAGAGAAATCATAATCAGGATACATTAGGTGAAAAAAAAACAGCCATTGTCAATAAAAGGAAAAATAGGAATATTTAAAATGTTTTATTATACATACTAATTTTAAAATTCACCCCATCTTTTAAGACAGGAAAAATTTCATGATCTTATTATGAAATGAAGATGGCTTTAAACTTTAACTGTTTTTAGAAAAAAAATCACAGAAAAGCAAGTGCATTGTTTTAGATGTGAATATATTGATGAAAATAATTTAGGTAGTTCTCCTAACTCTGAATTCTACTGAGAATTCAGACCCCATCACAAACCAGTTATTCCTGAAAGATTATTTGGAAAACCATTCAGTTAAATAAGAAGGTTAATTCTATTTTCCCCTAAATTAGAGCCACCCTTATTCATGTGTGTGTGGCATAAGAGGTTATGGATTTGTTCAGACTCAAAGATTAGAACATAGGAAACCATAATCAAACTGTCTTATGAATTTCAATATTAATCAAGGCTTTTATCATCTTTATTTTTTACCTCTATGTCTATTTCTTAAATTTAAAACTTTGTGTATGATCATATTATAGTGTTTTATGATAAAGCTCCTCACTTTAAATAAATATAAAAAAAGAACTTTAAAATGCAATCTCATTATTCTCTTACTATGAGAGGAATACATGTTTCTGGTAGGGAAAATAGAAAGAAGAAAGTAAAAGCCATCAAAAACTGAGCCATGTACAAATGTTGGCATATTTTTATAAATGTGTGAGATGTCTTCAAATGTGTAATTTTGCATTCAGCTTCTTTTTGTTTAATAGACTATAAGCATCTGTGAACCTGCCTCTGTCAGCTCTCCTGACAGGAAACAACCAACTCCCACCAGAGAAAAATGAAAGCAACTAGTGGGAGATGCAGAGCTGACTCCATTTCCTTCTTCTTTTGGGAACAGCGTTCAAGTGTCCTTAGTTGTCACCACCACACCCTGCTCCTCCTTATCAAAGGACACAAGGTCAGGAGATGGGATGAGCAGTTTGTCAGGCAGCATGTCCTGTCAGAGCAGCAGAATACCGAGAAACACAATGAAAATGCTACAAACTAAAATACTTTCAATGTTTAATTATGTGATTTTACATTGTGCTATAGCAGCTTTGGTTCAGAGGTATTGAAGTGGTTTAATGCCCAAAATGAAACAAACTAAATGTATTATAAAGTAATTACTGTGTAGATGCCATGTAAGAGAAAAAGCTGCTACATACACATCATCTCTGAGCATTAGAGTCAGTAAATAAATGTATATTCTGTGGTGGTTTGAATGAAAACTCCATAGGCCCACAGGGAGTGGCACTATTCGGGGGTGTGGCCTTGCTGCTGTAGGCGTGGCTTTGTTGGAGGAAGTGTGTCACTGGGGGTGGGCTTTGAGGTCTCAGAAGCTCAAACCAGGCCTAGTGGCTCACAGCCTTTTCTCCCTGCCTGTGGATCCAGATAGAACTTTCTGTTCCTTCGTCAGCACCATGTCTGGCCTGCACACCACCAGGCTTCCTGCCATGACTCTGAGATGTATGTTTTCCTTTCTAACAGTTGCCGTGGTCATGGTGTCTCTTCACAGCAATAAAAAACCCAAAGACATCTTCCAAACTGGCTAAGAGCTCACATCCTATAGTTCTGCCTTACGGGCCTGAATTCTGATGTTCCAGATGGAGACCACGAGTGAATTTCTAGTTCTCTGAGGGGGGATCTTAGTTTCTTCATGTTAAACGGCAGTGATTATGTCATAGGGATTTTGTGAGGGCTAAATGAGCCAGTCTCCACAAAACACCCATCATCCTTATGGGTGTATCAAGTGTGCACTATTGATTGAGGCACATCAGCAGTTCCCCAAAACTAGCGAAATGCCCAGAGCCAGACTTGGGTCGCCTTAGGACAAAATACGCTGGGCTCTGTCTGCCACTCAGGTTCTAGGAGTTTATAGTCAGTGTGACAGTTTCTTCTTAGAGACAAGTGTGAGCGCTGAGAGAATGACCAGCTGGGCCCTTCCGAGGAGGCCTGAGGTAGGCTTCTTCAAGCTCATGACGCCAGGGCCAGGACTCCAAGGGGGAAACAGATGCTTCCTGGGAGAAGTGGCCGGAGAAAGACTGACTCTGCAGATACTTGGAGTTCAGCTGTGTTTATGTAGACGTGCTAGAAGCAAGGCAGGCTGCCGGGAGCATTTACCTCGTGTGTGTCTTTGTTCAGGACAGTAAGTGTGGTGCTGTAGTCTCCTTCTGCACATGCGGTCACATTAGGTAGTCTGGGCATCTTTTCCAAGGCTCCCAAAAGAAGAAGATTTAAAGGCAGGTCTGATGTCAGCGATTGTGGTTGGTCTCTCTGAGCTTCCTCTGTAGTGCGTGCAGGGAGAGGGGCAGAGACAGAATGCCATGGACTCAGAGCTCCAGGCGGAACGGTGTGGTTGGTTTGTAAAGGGTTTTCTGTTTTCTAGTGCTCACAGTTGCTATGTTTGTAAGCATTCCAGGCACCTACTACCCAGAGTTCCTCACCTACATGTCAAGAATCCGGCCGCCTGTGACAGACACTAAGCCCTGGTCCCCTGAAGCTGCTGTGGTAGCAGTTGTTAGGTGCAGCGGCAGAGGCTGCCCTTCCCCTGGGACTTGGCTTCATAGTTGCCATGATCCCTCCCAAGGTTACTTACAAGTAACAAATCACCCTGGAGCCCCAAGGCAACTTGGGGTTTGCCCTTTAGGACAAAAACAAGATCTTGTTGATTGTGGGAGCCCTGACATCTTAGTTTGGCAACACAAAACTCTGCTTAAAAAGGGATGCTATTCATTTCCATGTATATAGGAGGATAAGAACCACATGCATTAAACAAACAAACAAACAAACAAACAAACTCCTTTTAACTGGTTTTGAAAGTTCCAATTGGAGAAACTAGGGAACCGCCTGGAAGGAAGGCATCCCTGTGAGGGGACTAGGCAAACCCACCCACACAGTATGCCTCTTGGATCTTCCAAAACTTGAAGCATGGGGAAGCAAGAAGAGGAAATAATCTTCTGTTTTGTTAACTAATGAAATCACAAGAGATAAGCTCTGCTCACTGTGGGTAGGAAGGTGAATTTCATTTCATTGAGCAGATAAAGCCACTGTGGCTCAATAACTCATAAGGTGACGTCAGTCAAAATAAACCGACTTTACGCCTCCTCCCTTTCTATGTATACCACTGCTTCCAGAAATATCCCAAGTGGGCTTAGGTTTTATCGAGATGTGTTACAGTGAGAATTGCATCTCACTGTGCTACGAGCAGGTGAGGGGCAAGTGCACTGTAAGGCAGCCATTTTGGCATCATGTGGGTGGAGGGTGAAATCTGTCTGGATTGCGTCTGTCTGGGAACAATTGATTGCTGGTGAACTCACTTTGTGGGTAGTAATCAATGGTTCTATAGTGCATTCCTAAATCACGAGCTTATAGTTGCTAATTAACCAACTAGTCCCTGAGTGTGTTATATGTACTGCTGCTGCATGAAGGCTCATGCGTGACTGAGATGTCCAAGTGGCAGAGATTCTGTGTATGTGTGTGTGGTATATGCTCACAAGTATGTAGATGTGTGTCCTTATGAGACTGGAGAATGACTCTGAGTGTCTTTTATCACTCTTGGCCTTGTTGCCTCCGGGCAGGGTCTCTCAGGAAATTGGAAGCCTGCTGTTGTTAGGCTACCCGGGCCGCCAGCAAGCTTCCGGGATTTACCAACAGCCCCCTCCCCTGGTCCCCAGTGTCAGAGCACACAGCCATACCTAGGTTTTTATGTGGGCACAGGGCATTCAAACTCAGAACCTCTTGCTTATAGAACAAGTGTTAACACCAACCTAGCCACCTCGCCAGCCCCCAGGGGAAGTTCTTAAAGAGGCTTCTTATCTGCACCATGGTCCTTTTTTTCAACATGTTTTCAGACATCCATTTCACTTTCTGTCGAGCTCAGCTGGGTCTGGCTGAGCTCACCATCCCTCCCCAGTGTTTTTTTTAAACTTATGGTTTTATCTCTAGAACTTCAAGATGGCTCGCCCATTCTCCCCACCCCTTCCCCCTACCCCTCGGCCACCGTTCACTACTCTCAGGTTGCATTTTTGCTTCCACACGCCGTCTCTTCGCTCATCACCTCCCCTACGTACAGATGGCAATTATTTTCAGAGACTTGGTTGCGATCATGCTCAACCTTTTTCTTGATGTTCTCTAGTGATCATCTTTGCTTAATGAATCTAGTTCAAACTCCTTGTCCTAATGTCCAAGACGTTCATGTTCCCTCTAGTTAACATGATTTCTTTGCTCAATTTTAGCCTCTCTCTCTCTCTCTCTCTCTCTCTCTCTCTCTCTCTCTTTCTCTTTCCCTTCTCTCTCCCCTTCTTTCTTCCTTCCTTCCTTTCTTTCTTTCCTCCCTCCCTCCATCTTTGCAGCTGTCCCTCCCTCCCCCCTCCCTCTCTCACTCTCACTTTCTTGAGACAGGGTTTCTCTGTATATCTTTGACTGTCCCGAACTCACTTTGTAGACCAGGCTGGCTTCGAACTCATAGAGATCTGCCCGCCTCTGCCTCCCTGAGGGCTGAGTTACAGGTGTGCACCCCTGCACCCGGCTTATGGTCATTTCTTAACCAGTTACCACTCAGCCACCAGCTTCAGGGTTTGGCTTAAGTCCACATTCTTTCCCTCTCTTTCTTGGGACATGTTGTTTTTATGCCAGTTATTTTAGAATAAGGGTATTAGGTTGCCTGTTTATCTGCACAGCCACTGAGGTCACGTCTCCATGCCCTGGTGATGAGATGGTCAGCTCTTTGAGCAGAAAAGGAATGGCTCCGGTTCTTCTCCAGACAGAGATACTGTCTGTTGTCAGGCGGAGAAGAATTATACAGATATACTTTTTTGTTTGTTTGTTTACGCCACTCAATCTTTCCTGCCCGAGACAGAAGCCACCTATCATTTAGAAGTTATCTCAGTTCTACGGTTGTTGCTGTGGCCCAGCCTGCCATGACCTCATCGTTCTCAGACACGAAGCGTAGAGTGGGCGCTTTGTGTCTCGAATGGATGAATGATAACTGTGATGAAATATAGGGCTCCCAGATCCAATTTTCTGTTTTCTTATACTCAGATAATGAAGTGAACCTTTAGTGATGTCAGCAGGGCTAACAAAAAGCAGTGATACTAGCAGCCCTTGGGTAAGAAGGTGAAAACTGGTTTTGAAGATGGTTTTTCTGGGACAGCTAGGTGTCTGGAATGATTTTCCCCCTGACTTCTCTGCTCTGCTCTTGAATAATTTGTCTTTAATAACACTTTCACTCAGTCGAGTTCAGCTGTGGCAACTCTTTCCTGGTTTTATGTCCTAAAGCATATTTTACAGTGGCAACAAGAGTTTGCTCCAGCATGCAGCCCCTCTTTGCTTCTCTGTCCCTTGGTCCCTGCTCACCGTTTAAGTCCTCACTTCTTCTTGATGTCCCAAGACAGACTTCTTCACTTTAGTCTGTAATGCTTTTGAATCACATACAATACATATGTGCCTTATAATAGATATGTTTATTATTACATGCACATATATGAAATGAGTATCATAAATGTCAACACTTATTTGCGCATGTCTCTGCAAATTGCTCAAGGGTAGGGCCTATGTCTCATTCGTCTTTGCACCCTGTCATGCTGCCTACCACAGGAGGTGTCCCATTGATGTCCACGGGTGGAACAGTGATGGAGAAGGAAAGAGACACTCAGGGCTCTGTCAGCTCTGTCTTCCACTGTGAAGTGACACTTTGGTGGCTAACCATCCTCTTGGTCTGGCACTTCCGCAGCTGAAGAGCTGTGGGGAGTGTGTGGCCAGAAGCCCTGAGTGCCCATCACCGAGTGAGCACCAGCCAGCTGAGCCAGGAAGTGCCACAACCACAGCCAGAGCCCTGCCTTTCTTCTGGAGGAAGGTCAATATTGAACTTAGAAGTTGTGGGGTGTTAACTTGGCACTCCCAAGTGTGCGAAGCTTTGAGGAGTCTCAGCTCAGGCCTCCCTTCTCTGTTGGGGGAGCAGGGAGCTGGGGTGGGATTGAAGGGCCTCTCTCAGCAAGACTGCTCCTAGCGTGACATTTTAGTCCAGGGACTTTACATGTCTGTGGCTCTCTCATGTGGGTGACTCTAAAGGGTATCTTTGACAAGGTTACTTCGAGGCTGTCAACACCTGCTGGGAATTCTCTCTTAGACAGAGGACTTAGCAAGCAAACTGCCTGTCTGTCTTTACAAGGGGTGTGGGGGTGGGGATGGCACTTAATACCAAATGGTTTCTAACATGGTTGGTGGCCTTTGCCCAACAGTCATTCAATAAACTAATCTATAGGTCAATAAAAGAAAGGCTACAGGATGTTCTGCTTTGCTTTGTAAGCATTTGAGTATCTGAATAATTTTTAAAAAAATGAAATAGTTAACATATACATATGTGTAGGTATATTTTGGCTTTATTTTGGAAATAATAAGCATCTACTTTTGTAACTGCTAAAGTGACCTCATGACTGTGCAGCTGAAATAGCTCAGCCCGGAGAAGCAAATACAGAGGAAGAGAATTTAAGACCAAGATTAGCAAACTAACAGGAGGGAAAAGCCAAACAACTAATTAACCCACTGCCGCTTGAGCCCAGGCGGGTGGGTGGGAGCACCAGACCGTCTGGTGGCTGAAATGTGTGCTCTAAAAGCTCGGCAGAAGCAGAAGCTCCGGGTTCTCCACCATTTCCCAGGAATGTTTCCTTTGCATGCTGCCTCTGCTGAGAGAGCGTGGAAATCACATTGTGTTGTTCTGAGAGGGTTGCCACGGGAACAGCTCAACCCAGTCATTATCTACTCAGGGTGCTGATTATATTAAATCAGATGGAAGGGCTGCTGCTGGAGCCAGGAGCTGCCTCCTCTCAGAAGATTGTGATTCCCTGGCCACTGTCCCCTCTCTGTTGGTGTCTTTCAACATAGGTTTTTTCTCAGCACTGTCCCTCCTGTTTTCCCTTCAGCAGAGCTAGTAAATGAAATCCATCCATGGGAAGTCTGGCTTTGGATAATAGAGCTGTTACATTTCCTCTGTTCCTCCCTCCTACAATTCTGCTGTTTTAGCTTTTCCCCAGGCATAAAAATAATCACCTCCCTCTCCTCTCTATTCTCCCCTCGTGCTTAGGTGTAAAGATAACTCTCTTTTAAAGACCCAATGCCTCCCTGGTCCCACACAATGGTGCTAGAGACGTCATTGCCTGCTACTTTCCAAGAGAAACTTCTAGAAACTCACACAGATGTTTCTCTTCTACCTGTGGACATGGAAACAAGAAACAAAAACTGGCTTCTAACAGATACTTTTGTTACAAGTAATTCTACTGATTTGGGTGATCTCTTTTTTTGTTTTTTGTTTTTGTTTTTTGTTCTTTTGTTTGTTTGTTTTGGGTGATCTCTTATGAGGAAGAATTTGAGCTCTTTGTCCCAGGGATACTATGCTCCATTGTGGCTGTTATTATTATTATTACAACGTTGATGATGATTGGCAAAATGTATGTTTATGGGATACAAAATATGGGTTGTAGAATGGCTAAATGAGGCTAATTCAAACCTGCATTGCATACTGACTTGTATGTGTTGTGAATACCTAGTCCCAGCACTCGAAAGGCAGAGGCAGGTCAATCGCTGTGAGTTCGAGGCCAGCCTGGTCTACAAAGGGAATCCAGGATAGACAAAGCTAACACAGAGAGACCCTGTCTCGAAAAACAAACAAAACAAAAAACAAACAAAAAGAAACTTTAATTTATTCTCTCAGTGATTTTCAAGAACATAATACATTTGTTTTTGAAAGGTTTATTTTATTGTTAATGGTGTGTATATGTGTGCACGTATGTCTGTGCATGCATGTGTGTAAGGGTACGCGGGTGCCTGTGGAATCCAGAAGACGGTGTTAGATCTCTGAAGTTGGACTCAGAAGTGTCTGTGAGGTGCCTGACATGGGTGCTGGGTCCTCTGCAAGAACAGTATGTGCTGTTGACCACAGATCCATCTCTTCAGAGTGGCATTGTATTGAGTGCTCTTTTGTGGGCAGACATTTACAATTCACTGGTCTGGAATTTATTCTTCAGACCAGAACAAACTGGAAGGGAAGATACTGTAACAACTAAGGATGTCCAGATACAAAAACTGCAAGTTAGTGCATGAAACACAGCTCAGGTATTTAACCACCTCATTATGTAGGCAACAGGGCTATGGGTTAGGGGAGGCTCTGCCTTCCCCCCTGTGCCTGGAAAGAGATTTTCTTTTCTTCAGAAGAATGTGTGCATAATATCAACAAGGGAGGGCTGTTTTCTATTTCTGTTTCTTTGTGTGCAAATTTAGTCAACGTTAAGTCTGTTCTTGAAAGTAAAAGATCATTCTAGAAAGTTGAAAGAAACTGCCAACAGCAAAGAAAAATAGATTGGACTGAATGTGTCTGTCGAGATGTCATAAAACCCTTCTAAGTCTGCTTAAGAGTGTCTGCAGATAGAGTAGGGTTGGAAACAGCTCCCTATAGAGGGACCAGCAGCAGGTCAGCGTGGCTTTGTGGATCATGTGGACTTGGTGTAGCTGACTACCTGTGACAGCCTGTCAGAAAATGGTTGTGACTGTATTTACCAAAACAGGCAGGAGGGCAGATTGGTGCATGGGCTGTTATTTGCCATCTGTGTCCCATCGATCTGTTGTAATATCCACAAATACCATTTTGAGAGAAGACAGCTTATTGTAGGTATCACTTCTGATGTCCCCTGTCTGCTATGGCAGGTTGGGGCCGTGACTAAGGCACAATGTGGCATAGGCCCTTCTTATTTAATACACTGTTTTTTTTTTTAATGGCTTATGCATAAGCCAGAGGTTTAAGTAGGTAGGAAAAAGAGAAACAGTCAGGAGCATTGTGGGTAGGGAAGAGCAGTTGTGTGCAATCCATTAAGGGTTTTAGTAGGAAGGCTGCAGAAATGCAGAAGAAATAGGGATTTTTAAAAAATGATTTGTTTTTTTTCCTACGTTGAATTTATTTTTAAGTTTAAATTTATAAGTGATTTACTTTCTAAGGCTTATATCAGATTCTTCTTTGGGAGAGAAAGCAAAACTGCAATCATTTGATTGAAATGGTCGTGGGTCTGTGTTTGTCCTTTAGAGAAATGGGCACAAAGTAAGTAATGCAAGGGACGGAGGGTGACGGCTCAGTAGGTAAAGTGTTTGCCACGAGAGCATGTGACTCTGACTTTGTTTGGTATTTTTCTTTTGGAACACGTTCTCACTGTGTAGTCCTTACAAACCTATGTAGACAAGGCTAGCATTGAACTCACAGAGATCTGTCTTCTTCTCTCAAGTGCTAGGACCTGAGTATGATTCCCCAGCAACTGCCTCCCCCCACCCCTAAAAAATCCAGGGGTAGTAGAACCTGCCTGTAATGATAACACTGAGGAGGCAGAGACAAGAGGATTATAGGGGACTATGCATGAGAGAGAGAGAGAGAGAGAGAGAGAGAGAGAGAGAGAGAGAGAGAG
>OU015750.1:75930169-75942961 GCA_907169655.1 Acomys percivali
AATAATAATAATAATAATAATAATAATAATAATAATAATAATAATAAAATAAAAAACAGAATAGCAAACATCAACTGGAGTGTTGACACACAATGACCGTGCAGGACAGCTTCAGCTCTGGGGCTTATGTGTGTACAGTCTGAGAAGCCTTTAAGCCTCTTGATAGCCCTCAGGGGTAGTAAATGATAGTTTTTAGAGAAGATTAAGCCATGTTAAAAGCACTCGTAAGGCAAGAGGAAGCCTGTACCTTACATGAATCTGAATAAAAATAAGCTGGGCATACCCTATCATGAGGCTTCTTATTGCTAGAGGAGGATGGGCATTTTAAGCATAAACACTTATCTATACGGAAAGTTATCGTCCGCTATCCCTGCCTCCACGAGCCCATCTGATGTCAAACGATGTCCTGGTGAGAAGACAAACAACTGAGTAAGGAGCTGAGGCCTCTGGGCTTCTGCCCTCAGGACAGAACAAGTGATGTCCTTGTAGAGCTGTTCTCACTGGCTGCTTACCTAGGGCCTTATATCCAAGCTAAACAATTATTTTGACTATTCATTAAGCCCTTGTTTAACTTCAGCGGCTTTCTTTCTTTCTTTCTTTCTTTCTTTTTTTTTTTTCCTGGCAAAGGAAAGGTGCGGTGGAAGCTGGGAGGAAGCGTTGACAGCTCAGAGTCGTGTCCTCAGTCTGTTCTCACTGTGTTCCAAAAGGAAGCGAACAGCAAGGGAGTTCTTATTTTGAAAGGACGGCTGCTCTTTTGCTCCTTTGAGGGAGCAGAAAGCATAACATGTCGTCCTTGGTCCTGAAGGCTGCAGACGCAGGCAGAGAGCTGAGCAGGGTCATTCTGGGAGCCAAGACCCAGAGAGAGACAGTCCCTGACCCCCCCCCCCCCTCCTCGCCAGGGGACATAACTCCGGATGGACCTCTTGCCCACTTGGCCTCTCTCATGGTGTCTGTTTAAGAAAAGCCTGCGCTTAGGGAGCAGACGTTGATGTGGCCTCTTATGTAACTGGCAGAGAGGGTGGAGACTCTGAGGGCGATGACAACTTACAGTGGCTGAAACATGGGCCATATGACAAGAACCAGACTCCTGCCCCGGTCGGGTGGTTCCAAGGTCATTTTTGGGGTGAGCAGAGGGCCTAAGAAAGGGACTGAGCAGTAGCTGCTGCGTTCCTACCTCATCTGAGAAGGAAGATGGTGATAAAGGTCTTGCTATATATGGGTTTCACGGAGCACAGGGGGCGATGACATACCAGGGGCAGCCACAATGAATCCGAGGAAGACAGTAGTGTGGCATCAAAAAACATGGAACCCTCAAGCAACCCAAACACAGTGGAGAAAGTGACACTCGGGTAGAAAGCCATTCCCTTGGGCTTCCTCTTCCTGTCACCAAGTCACTCCCTTGAGCCTTCTGTTCCTGTTACCAAGCCGTGTCGCTGCTGTTTCTTGTAAAACGGAGACAGGGAGAACCACATCCCCACGGCTCAGACACGAGCTCTCACCACACCACTTCCACTGCCTCCACGGCAGGGATGTTTACTAAAGTCAGTTATCTCTAAGGGGTTGGCCACTGGGAGATTGACCATGCTCCAGTGAGTATATGGGCAACACAAATTGTACTTGCTGTATTAAAATTGTATTTGGTGGGGAGCAGGGTGCCAGGGTGGAAGAGGGGGCTTGGGAGGCATGGGAAGTGGATGTGATAGGAGTGCATTATATGAAATTCCCAAATAACTCATAAAAAATATTATGTTTAGGGGAAAAAAAGAACATGGTCTCCTTGGATACTTAATTAGCATAATGAAGGAAGGGCAGTTGTGCAATTTAATCATCTATAGACTTATGGGTTAGCACAAATAGCTTCTTGTACTCACCTCAGGCAGAGATTATTGTCTGAAAAGTGTTGTCTTATGTGAGGCTGACCAGACCCAAAGTTTCCTCAGAGACTTTTCAGTTCTCTACTCTTCCTCAGAATAGGGTCTCTTTATGTGGCTCAGGTCAGCCTAAACTCACTTTGTAGTTCACAAGGGCCTCAGACTCAGGATGTTCCTGCCTCATCCTCCTAACTACTGGGGTCACAGGCACCATCACGCTCAGCTCAGTCTTCATGCTTCTTGGGTGAGGCAGGCTCTCTCTGACCACAGAGGATGGCCTATCAGGTTGGCTAAGTAGAAGGATCCTAGTTTGTTGGTTGCTCTGTTTCAGTAGCTATGCATTTATGGGGCCTTGTTAAAAATCATTCATGTAGCAAAGAGAAACTGACAATTGTCCAGGAGCTAACTGGGTTTTTGACAGAGGCAAAATAATGTCTTTGCGTGCAGAAAAGAAACAGCAATATTGCCAAACAATACACTGTGCAGCCTTAGCTTTGGGCTACTAAACACCTGGTGACGTGTGTCTTTTGGGACTTGAGAGCTATGAAAGTAAACCTGTCAACACCAGGGCTTTAGTTTCCAGAGCAGGTAAGGCAGCTTTTCACCTAGATTAGGAGCAATAGGGGCAGCCCTGATAGTATTTCAGAGGAAAATATGAGGGGAAAAAAAAAGTTCCAATCACTAAGACTACAGGAGTCTAATATGTGTGTGTGTGTGTGTGTGTGTGTGTGTGTGTGTGTGTGTGTGAAAAAGAAGTAACAGGAATGCCTCAGGAGGATTCCAAGGAGCTGGTGAAGGATTTAAAAGGACACAGAACAGATCTGCTTACAAGGCTTGAGGAGCGTGGTCTGAGGTGGTGTCTCAGGGACCAAGCCACCTGGGTCTACCTACCCTGAGTAAGACAACTCTCTAGCAGCGTTCTAGGCTGTGTGCTTCTTCCAGGGCAATGCCTTCACTTCCGGAATCTCTCCAAAGCCAAGGCTGCTACTGTACAGAGATATCTTATATATGAAGTGCTCAGCCCAGTGCCTAGCATGTACTATGCACTCAAAAAGCTATCTTTGGGGGTAGGGGTCACTATTCCAGTATTCTGAGGTCTTTCTTCCTGCTACCCCCATGACTTAGAAGGATTCCCCAAGCATCAATAGCTGTTGATGTAACTTTACATGTCTCAGGTTCCCAAAATAACTTTTCTGAGAGCGGGTAAGTGACTGAGTCACATTAGACCAGGGAGCCCGGAAGCTTAGTGACCCTACTCTCAATGAGGATTACCCAGGAAGGGTAATAATCTGGGCTCGATCTGCCAGGTCTGTAAGTTGTTTTCTCCCTGCTGGACATAACTGGTTAAGATAAGTGAGTATGAAAACCGAGCATGAAAGCAAAGCGTGGACCCTGATGCTCTTTCACAGCAGCCCTGGAAGTCCTTGGCCCAGGAGCCCTGAGCTGCAAGTAGTGTGAGGTATATTACCTTGGAATCTACAGCTAAACACTGTTGTTAAGGATTTAACCTCAGACAGCCAGTTCTAACGCTCGGAGGGGATTCTAGACTAATCCAGTTTGTTTCAACAGATGATTTCATGAAACAAAGCAAATGTTGGAAAGTAGGAAGTGAAGACACAGAGGTACAGAAGTTGACTTCTTGGCTCCAGATGACTGACAGTCCAGAAGAGAATTGGCATAGGAGTAGATACAGCACCAACCAGAAAGAGTCTCTGACAGTTATTCTAGAAGGCTTGGACTCAGGTTCCTCTCAGAGGCAATGTGAAACTTCATGAAATAATATAGAAACACGTCTCACAAACATCTAGTTTAAAAGAATCCTCTACCAGTTCCCATCTGGATTACAAGAGAAAAGTCATGTGACATTAAGTGTTGATAATGTTTACGTTAAACAGAAAGAGATTTGTATGTTAGAACAATGGCTGGAAGTATGATTTTTTTTAACCAGATTTCGGGAAGCAAGATTTCTGTGGCTACAGGTAAACAATTTAAATCAGAAATGTTACTTTCAGAAATCACTAGGAAGATACCTTTATACCCAATGATCATGTTAGCGTTCTGGGGGGAAAAACACTACGAGTGAAGCTGTAGGGGAAGAGAGAGAAGAAAGAGACCAAGAAAGAAAGGGATACTGAGAAAGTCAGTGAACGAAGGCTGGGGATGAAGGAGAGCAGGCATCATGGGAAACGCCTACATCTATGCTAATATATGTCTGCATTTGCATAATTCAACAGTTGTGCTTATCACAGTAAAAGAGGACTCTCAAAAGGAAGTTAATTCTTGCCCTTCATCTTGTAAATCTCATTTAATGCCAGGGATGCTGATGGCATACCTGAGGATGGCACTTAGCCTCCTCAAGGGGAGAGCATGGGTTAGTCCTATTTGGATAAACAGCACTGCTCCTCTGGCTAAATGGGCAAAAGACATTAATTAACACCATACTAGGAAATTTATAAGGATTCCACCTTGCCAGAGGACAGGTGACTCGCTAGGGGACCGCTGCAGTAGGCCAGGTGAGGGGAGATAATAGGAGAGTGATGGTGCCTGAGCTGATTTCAGTGATGGTAGCAGACAGGCCGACATGATGCATGAGGACTGTGTGGAAGATCAAGGGGGAATACTTCAGAGAGTTCTTAAGTTTCTGGCTTGCGCAGTGGATAACTGTGCTGTCGCAGAAAACGGCAATTCCAAAGGGGCCTCGTCTGGAGGGAGCAGTTCACTCTCTCGACTCTGGTTGTGCCCAATGCAGTGCTGAGACTTCAGAGGACAGTGTGCAGTGCCGTGGCTTCAGGGGAAAGTTTTGGATGGAGATATAGTGTTATAAGCCAAAGAAAGCTATGGAATATCTAAAGCAAAATATTTTGGGGAAAATCCATGAAGTTAACAACATAATTGAAAGTCACACCCTCTACCCTCTTCTTGTCCTCAGAGAAGTGAGAGGTTCCCCAATGGGTAGCAAACCATTCTGGCACATTAAGTAGATGCAGGGCTAGGAGCATCCTTACCCACTGAGACCAGACAAGGCAGCCCAGCTAGGGGAATGGGATCCAAAAAAACAGGCCTCTGAGTCAGAGAGAGCCCCTCTTCCCTACCCATGGCTCCAGTTGTTGGGGAATCCACATGAAGACCAAGCCGAGCATCTGCTACATATGTGCAGGGGACCTAGGACCAGTCCATGCATGTTCTTTCGTTGGCGGTTCAGTCTCTGTGAGCCTTCATAGGCCTAGTTAGTCGACTCTGCAGGTCTTCTTGTGGAGTCCTTGACCCCTCGGGCTCCCTCAGTTATTCCCTTAGCCCTTCCATAGGATTCCCCAAGCTCTGTCTAATGTTTAGCTGTGGGTCTCTGCTCTGTTTCCATCAGCTGCTGGGTGAAGCCTCTCAGAGGAGTTATGCTGTATTTGTAATTTTTAAAAATTGGAATTTAATTTCATAATCTCCCTCTTCTCTACCCCCGTCTCATCCCTTCCACGTAGCCCTTCTTCACTCCTTTTCAAATTCATGGTATCTTTTTTGATTTTTTACCTTAAAAAGTTTTATTTCTGTGTGTATGTATATACATGTTCTGCGTGTGTGTTTATGTGTGCGTGTGCAAGCGTGCATGCATGAGCACATGTATGTTCAAATGCATGTGTGTGCCTGTGTGTATTCACATGCTTCTGTGTGTGTGTGTGTGTGTGTGTGTGTGTGTGTGTGTGTGTGTGGTGTGCCTGTGTGGGCATGTGTATGTTCACATGCATGCGTGTGTGTGTGCGCGTGCGTGTGTGTTGCACCATGTCTGGGGAGGTCAGACAACTTTGGGGCATTGTTTGTCTTCTACTCTGTGAGTCCTTGGGGTCAAGTACAGCTTGTTAGTCCTTTTGTCTCACGAGCCATCTTACTGGTCCTTGTAAGTTGAATGACATAAATTTTCAACAAACAGCACTTTGTCTCTCTCTATAGCATTTGCTCGTGATCTATCCAGCTGTAACAATGGAAATGGTGAGTGCTTTAGCAAACATATCATGCTGGCCTTAAGGACAGTGGTAATCCCTATGGATAATAAAACATGCTTTGACAATTGCTCTGAGATAGAAAATCCAGGCCATGACTATGTCATAGCAATACCCTGAGTAATCTCTTCTAAAAAAAACTTAGATATACATAATGAAAAAAATAGTCTAATGGAAGTCTCTATCAAGAAAAGTGTTTGTTGGAAGGAGAAGGTAGGCATATCAACAAGAATTAATATTATTAGTATGATATAACCCAAGCCAAAATTACAGACTGGAAGCATTAAAGAAAATCGTTTTCATGCATTGTTTGTTTTCATGTGTTTCTGGACTTCCTGATTCTGGCCGGGAACAAGGTCGACCTTGCCAAAATACTACAAGAAAAGATGTTGATGCTCACGGATAGGAAATCCTCTTGGTCCCATGAGATGGTCCATTCTTAGGAGCCTGCCACACTAAGTCCGCCACCATGAGAAGGGACATCGGGCCACCACATTCACCCTTGGAGCCAGCTCAGCACCAGGGAGCATTTGAGGTTCAGCATTCCAGACCTCTGTGGCACTTGGGATTCTTTGAAGCTCCAAGTGTTGTTCATTTGTTTTGTTTGTTTTTCAGAAAGGAAACAGATGGAAGAGGCCGGGCTTGGTGGGGAAGTGGTGGAACCCGTCATGTTATATCCACGTTATAGAACATCGTGTTGTTATTAAAAACAGTAACCGACATTACCATAGTAATAGCTATCACTTACTGAGCCTTCGGTTGCAAGCTGGGCAGCGTTTGAAGTGTTTTCCACGAATGAGCTCATTTAATTCCATAATGACTCCCTTAGATAAATACTAATATCATGACTGTGCCGTGAGAGGCAGGGATGGGAAGTTTCTTTGCCCATGGGTAGGGAGCATGAAGCCAGATGTGAAACCAAAGGGACTGGCCCTGTAGCCTGTGCCTTCAGCTAATGGGAACACTCCCTGTGCTGAGATGCCTTGACCCGAAGTGAGGGGGAGCTCAGGCTCACTGATAGAGACAGTTGAGATAATAGAGTATGCAGACGTTTATCTCAAAGGAAATAAAGGCTGCTCATTAGCTCTGGCCCTACCTGTCCTAGACTTCACTAAATCTCATGTTTTGTTCAGTAGGAGCAGTAAGCTCTGCTTTCTACCTCAGAGGAGGTAGGGATCAAATGAACTCGCATGGATTAAGTGTGTCTCCAAGGATTTTGCAATAGAGTTTTACTACTAAGAATATTCTTGATAATATTGCCATATAACTATCAGACATGCATAACATATGAATTCTCCTGGATCTTGTACTTTGTATATGAAGTAAATAATATTATTATTGATATTATCATAAAAGCCTAGGCCAGTGCTTTAAAAGCAAGAACATTAATCTTTAATATACAATTAAATATTATGTAAATTAGAGGTTCATATAATCAAATGTGTTGGAGAATGTGGAGGCTTAACCAAATTAATATTTTTTCAATTGCAGGATTTCTCAGCCTCTTCAGTATGTTAATGTACAGTACACACCCAAGTGGGTGAGATCAAACAGCACTGCCCAAACTTTTGTTGTTGTTGTTGTTTTCGTGAAATATATTTTCTAAGTGTATTTTGAGATAACTGTTTCTGGGGAAGGTGTACACTGTTCTCTGTGGTGTGTGTGTGTGTGTGTGTGTGTGTGTGTGTGTGTGTGTGTGTGATGTTTAAATCAAAATCTTACCACAGGAAGGAGCTTAGAGAACTCTGGTACCCTCATCCCTGATACCCTTATGCTGTATGATTAAGTTTATGTGTCTGGTTTTAATTGGGGGCGGGTGCTGTATACCAATTGGCTGTTGGGATATTTATTACTCAACCATGTTTTTTGTTTTCTTTACTGTGTCCCAGGTCCTGTTATGGACTCTGAGAGTAAAAGCAGCTAATGAAACAGACACAACACGGCTGTCTTTAAGGGCCAGAGATTGCAGGGATCCAGAGGGAAGACTGCCAATAAACAAAAATCAGCAAATAAATTGCCTCCTATAGGGAAGTCTGCAATGCCAGAGGAAGAAAGAGTGGCGGAGAGACCAGCCAGGCCACGGCGGACCTCCCTGTGCCTGGGGAGATGCCTAGCTGCAGTTTGAGTTGGGCGGGGTCTAAGAAAGGTCAACCGGAAGTGACCTGAAGCACAGGCTTGAGGGCAGTGTGTGAGGCTCACTGAAATCGTCTGGCATGAGTATGCCAGGGTGAGAGAACGGGCGTAAGACTACAAGGAGCGCAGGCACTATTCTCCAAAAATAGTAAGCTGGTCAGCATGCTAGAGCAAAGGAAGAGTCAGGGGAGATAACCAGGGTGGCACAGAGGCAGCCATAACAAGCGAGGAGCAAGACGGTGTGGACCTAACAGATTCACTCATGACCTAGTTTGCTTCTTGGTTGCTGTGATAAGACATTGACCAAAAACAACTTGAGAAAGGGAAGGAAAGGAAAGGGAAGGGAAGGGAAGGAAAGGGAAGGGAAGGGAAGGGAAGGGAAGGAAAGGGAAGGGAAGGGAAGGGAAGGGAAGGAAAGGGTATACTTGGCTGATAGGTTACAGTCTGTCATAGGGGGAAGCTAAGGCAGGGACTCAAGGCAGAAATCAGAGACAGGACCTCAAGCAGTGACCACCAAGGAACATGGTGGACGGCCTTGCTTCTAGGCTCACATTAGATTACCTTTCTTATACGGTGCAGGCCCAACTGTCCAGGCATGGTACTGCCCAAGTGCCTTAACCAATTGCTCCTTAACCAATCAGCAATACAAAAAGAAAAGTAATGACCACAGCTATATCTACAGGGCAATGTGATCCAGATAATTCTTTGAGATTCCCTCTTCCCAGGTGTGCCAAGTTGACCCCAAAACTAACCAGGACCCCTCCCCCAAATTCCTGTAGAAGCCTGATATACATTATGGTGGCCTCACAGGATGAGGCTTTTCGGGAAGGCGTTAACTAAGGAAGGCAGAACTCTAGTCAAGTAGCTTGTAAAAGAGGCCGAAAGCAGCTGCCTGGCTCCTTTCATACACATAGAAGGTTCTCTCTGAGGAGACAAGAGAGGCCTCACTGACACAGCCCAGAGGCTCCAGCCTTTGGGCAAAGCATTTCTAATGTTCCCGTCGCTGCTCACTGTTGGGGTTTGAGTGTGGAGTGTTCCCCTGGGCTCAGGTGTGTGAACTTTTGGTCCCCAGGTGTTGGTACTGCTTGCGGAACCTTTAAGAGGTGCAGCCTTGCTAGAAGGAGAAGTGGACTACTGAGGGTTAGTAGCCCCCTCCACTTCCTTTCCTGACTGCAGATGCAACATGGCGGCCTACCGTTCCTCCTGCCGTGCCGTCCCCACTGTGCCGAAACGCTTCCCCTGGGACTGTAAACCAGAAGAAGCCTTTTCTTCACTACATTGCTTCTTGTGAGGAATTTGGTCACTCCATTAGAAAGTGACTAAGAAGCCCAGTAACAATCTGAATGGACCAAGGTGGATAAAGAGGCAAGAGGTGGCAGATAATGGGGGATTCAGAGTGAGGACGGAAGACACAGGAATTCTGAGACACAAAGTAGCTAAAGCTTCCAGAGAATGCGGCTAGCTGTTGAGAAGGTGTCATCACGGTGCTCTTTGCAACTAAGAGATCTCTGGAGGAAGACCTTTCCTCTTATTCAGACGTTACTCCGGCTTTCTTATGCCGCTGATGATGGGCCCAGTGAGTTAGCAATGCTCACTGGGCACCGCACCCTTTCTCTCTTCCCTCCTTCCCCTCACATGTGGTTTCCTCATTAAATAGTTGCACACCCTCCAGAGGACCGTGTGCATGTAGGGACCCCTGCAAAGAGAAGGCTGAGAGCAGATCATGGCCCATGGGATCATGGGTTTGCGTCACTCACCCATGCTGTTTAGCGCTTTCAGAAGTATGCAATCGGCAAATGCACATGGTATAAACAATGCTTGAAGTGACTGAGTGATAACCTGTTACAATAAGTTTATCTTTTAGAGTTTTCTGTCCTTACCAAGCAGGCTGTACATCCTTTTAGAACCTGTTTTTGATGAATCCATACATAGATTATCTTGTTTTGTTTTGTTTATTTTTAATAAAACCCGACAAAGCTGAACATTCCATTTTGGGTGGATCACCCTACTAGTCCACTCTGTGTGACCAATAAACCTAGAAATTCATCAAGTTTAAATACAATTACATGGTTTTACTACTTATTTATTTGTTCATTTTCTTGTTTATTTTAGAGATAGGGTTTCCCTGTGTAGCCTTGGCTGTCCTAGACTCACTTTGTAGACCAGGCTGGTCTCGAACTCACAGAGATCTCCCTGCTTCTACCTCCCGAGTGCTGGGATTACAGGCATGCACCACCGAGCCAGCCAATTACATAGTTTTAAAATGTTTGGATTTGAGAACTGAACTCATCTGAATTTGAGACAAAAGATTCCAAATATAGTAAGGTATTTTTTTTGCCGATGAGAAATAAATAATATTGTTTATTCTTAGTTACTGTTCATTGAATAGTATTAAAAGTCTATTATACTCATATATTTGATTACTTCAGGTTAATATCAACATGAGCAATATAGTATGGGTTTATGTTGCCAGGTGATATCCTGGAGACAATTTCTCACAATGCTGACTAATTTTTTTCATGCCTGAAAGTACTGCTTATAGCTTAACTACCATATGTTCAATTTATAGCCTTTGTGACATTTGGTATGTACAATCAGTTGTCTGAAGTCAGGTGCTCTGATTTAACTGGTTGGGGGTGAGTTGCTCTAGCGTTCCCCCTGACTTCATCAGAGAGGTGCTGTTGTGAACTACAGAGGCACAACCCAGTCTGCCAGTGAACACACATTTTTAAAGGACACACCCTAAAAGCACAACCATCTCCCACAACAGACAGACTGAAGGGGCCCAGGCAAGCGTGTGAGAGCTGTATGCCATCTGCAGCTGGGAATACACCTGGGAATGTAGGTGCTTTGTTTGCAGGAGTTGATTCTAACCATGTTAGTGAGTTAGGAGAAGTTTTGTATTTTTTTTTAAAAGGAGGAGGTGATGGAAATATAAAGAATTGACTTCTTAGAGGTACACACAAAAGGAAGGTGCCCAATGAGCAGGGAGATGGCAGGGGAGTGGGGGGTGGGGGTGGGGGGTGGGGTGAGGGGGTGGGTGGGTAGGAGGGGTTTGTTTGGTGAGAGGGACTTTGGGAGCAAAGGAGTGGGAGACAGAGACAGGAAAGGGAAGTCGTTTGTGGCGAAAGACAAACTCTTGGCCTCGCAAGTAGGAGCCCAGCTGTGAAGCGAAGCTCAGGGCTCTCCACGTGTGGCCTCCTGTGTGCATGGATCGTGCCTGGGCCAGATCCGAGTGAGACAGGACTTAAGTAACCACGATCAGTCCTCACACTCGAAGTAAAACTACAACAATAAACAAATAAGATGTACTTCTGCTAAAAAAAAAAAAAAATTACTGGCGGGATTAAAAAAAAACACAGTAAAGTACAGGTATGTTTCATGTTGTTTACTAAATTCTGAGGAAATTCGGGTTTTGTCAGAAAGTCTAACGTTAGCACAGCCTCTGTGAAACCATCCAGAAGGGTGCAGTCCTTTCAAATATTGGGCATATTGCTGGCCAATCTTAACGTCTCTCATAAAGTCAACACCAGCTGGGCATGGTGGTGCACACCTTTAATCCCAGCAGTTGGGAGGCAGGCAGATTTCTGTGAGTTCGAGGCCAGTCTGGTCTACAAAGAGAGTTCTAGGACAGCCAGGGCTACACAGAAACCCTGTCTTGAAAAGCTAAAATAAGAAAGTATGAACTTTCCAAATTCATGAGAAGAACTTGGCTTGTAGCACACCTTTAGCATGGATTCCTGACTTAATTGGATTTTTTCAGGATATTTTCTGGAACTCTTAGCATAGCTTTCCTTCCCCAAACACTGAAGTTTACCTTTCCTCATGGCCCTGCAGAAATACCCCTGCTGCTCTACTTAATGTGGTCACCATCCCTCATGGCATCCTTGCTAGTCTACCCAATAGAGGACACACAACATTTCTGATGGTATCTCACTAGCCATCACTATGTATGTAACTAAGATGGACAATTTGGAAAAACAGTGGCTGGGAGGTAGGCATATGCCTAAGGTTGGGAAGAATATTTATAGTTCATTCCAAACAGCTAAGGGTATCTTTTCTTAGCAATAGAGATAGAAAATTGGGATGAGGAAGGAACATGTGCGTACACACACACACACACACACACACACACACACACACACACACACACACTTTAGAATGTGAATCTTTGAGGGTAAAGGCTCTAAATGTAATAAATATATCCCATAAATTTGAAAAGTCCAATAAACGTTTTGTTATTTTATTTTCTCCAAGCACCTTTTCCACTTGGGGATAAGCCCTATATAGAGATGCATAAAATGTTCCCTTTGGCAGACTCATTTGCATTCATTTCTTGTTTTTCGGTATTCAGAAAATCTACAACAGTGTCAATATAACATTCTCATTATGCTTTTCAACTTCTCCATTCATTTACTTGGCTTTATGCAAAAATAATATTCAAAAGATGGCCCCAAAGAAAATACCTTGGGTACCAGGGTCATCAAGTGAACAATTGCATCTTTCTCTGAGAAGGGAGCAGGGAAAATGGACCAAGTTGCAGGAGGTAGAACACTTGTTTGTAACCTTCCCACTTCTCCATTTTTAATAGCATGGGACCATTTTATTTATTGACTGCTTGAAATAAATTCAAGCAGAATAAATTTATAAATGTGCTAGTCTCTCTGCTAAGGTCTACCTGGTGCCAATCTTTATTTTATTTTATTTTTTGTTATTTATGAGTGAACCTCAGCAAGCTTGAATGTCTCCTCTTCTCTCTCTCTCTCTCTCTCTCTCTCTCTCTCTCTCTCTCTCTCTCT
>OU015750.1:75954072-75990532 GCA_907169655.1 Acomys percivali
CTCTCTCTCTCTCTCTCTCTCTCTCTCTCTCTCTCTCTCTCTCTCTCCAGTTCATCACCTGGCACCCTAGAGCACACAGCTTGGAACCAGCTCACATTCAACTGAGCTGAACGTTCCATCCAGTGGCTAACCTCACTTCACCCTGCGATGAGATTAGAATCAGGAAGCCCGGCCAGGTTTGAGTTAGCGATGGATGACTCCATTGGGTTTTAGTGCTCACAAAGACCTATGTGCCAGACCGAATCTCCAGACACACTTATATTCATTTCAGCTAACAACAAGATGAAATATCCTATACTTTTGACTCATAAGAATCCAGATTGGCAGAACCTTCTCAACAAACAAAGGCATAGGACTATCACACACCTTCACAATTATTTTAAAAGTCCACTTATAAAGTCTTGCCCTTGGGAGGACCTAAAGCTCTAGTAGGAAGTAAAATACAACTTCATGCTGGAGCTAGGAATTGGCCCCCACTGCTCTGGAAGAGCAGCCAGTGCTTTTAACTATCAAGCCATCTCTCCAGCCCTTGTAATTTTAATTTTTGGGCTAAGTGACTCAGTAAGCTAACCTTACAAGACTTACCATAACTCAAACCAGTTCCCTCTTCAACTGCTCCAACACCCGATACCCCCACTTTTGGGAATTATTTTCAACAGACTCAGATTTCATGTTGTCGCATTGACTTCCTCGCTTCTAAGTAACATGCTTATATTGCCATTTCCCATTATGATACCTTAAGACTAAGAATTTGCACTCTGTGCCATCTTCCTTTCTATCTTTCCCCCTAGTTCCACACTTCCCGACACCCAGTCCTTACCATTTGAGTCCAGCCCTAAATCCATGATGATATTCTTAACATCTCACTATTGAGCTACATCACTATTGGTATTTTCCTTCCTCATTATGCATAACTTCACTTTTATTTGCTTATTTTTCTGTGCTTCTGAAGTAACATTGATACCATCAAACACAACAGGCTTGAAATTAGTCTTCTCATCTGGATTCTGCTTTTACAGACCTAAATCCATTTGTCACTGATGTCCTGGTCACTTATTCTCCTTCCTTCTCTTCCATGTTAAATTCAATTATCTTTTTACTTTCTCTTTTATCTTTTTTGTTCTCCTGTTTTCTTCTAGCCCACTTGAGGAATAACATAGACACCAGGACAGTTGACAGTATACCTGCCTGTGATTTATTCTGCATTCACTCGGGGGGGGGGGTATAGAGTGATTTGAGCATTTTATCTGGGCTTCACCAAGTGAAAAATACCTTCAGGTCATTTTCCTGGATGGCTTCAGAGAAGCAATTTTAGGCACTCTCATTTCACACAATCTCTATGACATCAGAATGGTGGCTTTATCTTTATCTCGGTCTCCATATATTCCTTTGTCCAGAACCTCTCTAGTTCATGCTCCTTAGAAAACAAACATTTCTTCGAAGATAGAAGAGTAGTTTTGCTTGGAGGTGTGAGGTGTGAGGTGTGAAGTGTGAGATGTGAAATGTAAAGTGTGAGGTGTGAAGTGTGAGGTGTGAGGTGTGAAGTGTGAAGTGGCAGGTGGCAGGTGTGAGATATGCTGTGTGAGGTATGAAACATGAGGTGTGAGGCTGTGGTGTGAAGTGTGAGGTGTGAGGTATGAAGTGTTAGGTGTGAAGTGTGAGGTGTCAGGTGTGAGGTGAAATCCAGATGTGTCTATTCTATTTTCCCACTTCTCTGGCTACTGTCCCTTAAGTCCTTATTGCCATCTGTTTCTGTGACTTTTTAAGGATCGAGTACAAATCAGCTGCCTTGGTCCAGGCTTCTCCTGTGTCCGGAACTTGGTGGTTCACAGTAACAAACCCAGCTCGGTCACTTGTTCCTGCCCTCTTGCCATCCCTCCAAGTGTACGTCTTGCTTGATGATGCTTCCTGTTTCATAATGTGGTCTTGTAGGTTCTATTCAGTTTTTATTGCTACTTGTCCCAAGCTTGGGGAACAATCAGGCACTTTCAACCTCCCACATTTTATCTGCCCTCTTAACAATAATGAGCAATGTGTCGCCACTGCATAGATGCAGGAATTGAAATGCAAAAAGCAAGACACATGATCCAAACGCTAGACAGAGGAGTGATGTCATTGGTATACGGTTTGCTTTCCTTGCCTCTAAGCAGCAATGCCTCCTCTGAGGTAGCATCCCATAAGGACTTGCCATGCCTCCTAGGTAATACTTCTCAGAGGTAAGAGTCATGGTCAGGGATCATTCCAATGGTTGGAAGATAAAAAGTTTGTAGTTACCTATAAATCTTACTAGATGCTAAATTACTGAATTACAGAATAAGTTTTTTTTTTTTAGTTTCTTGTATATGTTTTCAAAGGGATAGATAGATGATGGATAGATAGATAGATGGTCTTCAAATACTTCAGAGATCTACAGAATATGGCATTTAATAATAAAGGGCTTTATTATTAAGGGCACAGCATACAGAAAGGGCAGAGAGAGAGAGAGAGAGAGAGAGAGAGAGAGAGAGAGAGAGAGAAGATGTAATTGAGCCATGACGACTGGCATCAAGCAGTATGCATGGCAGGATCCTCGGACGGCAGTATGTAGTCACACCTCCCCCAAAATCAGACTGCTTGTTTGTTTGGTTATGACAAGGATTCAATCTGGAGATCCTTGGTTGACTAGCATGGTGTACACTAAGTCCTCCAAGATCCTCCTGTCTCTGTCTCTCAATTTTGGGATTACATATATCTTTATGTGACTGCTGAGGACCTGAACTCACATCCTTATGCCTATACAGCATGCATTTGTCATTTCCTAGCCACATGACAAGGTTTTTAAATGATAAAGCTTCACCATTGTAAATTTGAACACTCAAACCCCAGGCAGATGCACTAAATATAGCACAGTGCTGACCCCGGGTGAGGCTGGGCGAGAGACAAGGGAGCATCATGCTCTTGCATGTGTCACAGCCACTGTGCCACCTCTAAATGATCTCATTTAGTATGTGCAAAGACGAGGCATCGCCAGTCTTGGGCAATATAATTTATCATGCTTTTTTTTTTTTAAGAGAAGCTGCAGCAGGGTGAGGCTTGGCCTAACACTTTTAAATCTTAAAATGTTAATAAGAATTTATGTCATCTTATAGATGTCAGAGAAGATCAAGATAATTTTGTGATTTCCATGTTTCTTTAATACTCTCAACAACTCAAGCTGGACAATATCTGAAACACACTCTTACGATAGCTAAATAAAAGCACTCAGGAGAGAAAAAGGCCAGAGAGACAGAGTGAGACTGTTATGTGAAAGGATCAAAGTCATTAACAACAACAACAACAACAACAACAACAACAACAACGTGCTGCTGGAATTTGCAAAGTTGTTTTAGACCTTTTTCCTCATCAAATTTAACAAAGAAATGATTTTATATAGAGGGAAGAAATCTAGCTTTGTCCAAATTCCCCTTTGTCCCAGGAATGACATGGGAGTGAACTCTCCACTGAGAAATTAGGAGCACACGACGTTGTCATTTGCCTCACATATGGGTTTTCTGGTGACGTTTCATTTTTCTATGATTTGCATTTTATTTTCAGAACAAGTTTTTATGAAGTGTGCTGATATTCTCAGCTGATGTGAGATAAACCATCACTTACACTGGACACTTATATTCTCAGATACTGTGAGGCTATAATATAGACTGATACTTTATGTGTCATTGGTCTGAACCATCATCACTTCAGAATGTGGCTTATTTGGGGATGAGATCTTTTATAAGGTAAATATGGTCATCTCAAAGCCAAGAAGAGAGGCCACAGGAACCACTGAATTTCAGATACCTTAAGCTCGAACCTAGAAAGGCAAGAACAGAAACGCTAAGTAGTCTGTGGTATTTTATTATGTTCTCCCCCAGAATGTTACTATCGATGCCTTTAATCTTGTGACCAAGGAGACCAAGCATCCACTTTTGCTGAATTAACCCAACTACATTCTTTACACACAAAACAAGAGAGAGCCTTCGATATCTGTGACCTCAGGACCTATCGTTCACACTAGACATAGACGTGCACGGGTGTTTCTGTCTCTTACATTACTCACATGTAAGGACCTGGTCCCATGTGGCCCAAGCTGTGGTGTTACTAAGGTACTGAAAGGGCACCTGGACTGAGAAATGACATCACTTTCAGTAGAGATGCTATCAAGAAGGAAGGACTGGCCACCTTAGAGCAGACCCACCACAGCACACCATTACTCCCAAGGGAGTTTCTTCAAAAAATGAGGGTGGCTCTTAGCTGTTCCTCCCAGGATATACAGGCGAGCCAATAAGAACCACATGACCAGCTACAGCAAGAGCCGCTGACAAGGTTGAGAGACCAGGACACCATCCACCGTGGCAACCACGGCTGACTTCCTTATTACATGCTGCCCTCCAGCTCAACTAGAGCCAGGCAAGAGAGTCAGGATTCTAAATATCAACAGCATCACTCTGTCAAAAACCCTCTTGTGACCTTTCTCAGAAAAGGATCTGCGATGACCATCTGAAAGCTGGCCAGGCCCATCCATGTCCAGAGCTGACTTGTCAGTGGTCAGTGCCTTTCTGAAATACTGTGACCTGCACCTGGACAGTCTTCTCAAAGGGTAATACAGCGCCATAAACCTCATGTAAAACTGACGAAGCTCAAGTACAGTAGTTAGAAGGCTTTCTTAAGACCAGGGGGAAAACGTAAACATTAAAAAAGTCAGGACCATACCATCGTAAACATCGAACCCCTACTCTGATCTACCCAGTGGACAGGACATTCTCCAGTTATGTGGAGAGCAGGGTCTGACTCTGACATGAACTCTGGTGCTCCATATTTGACCACCTCCCATTGGTGGGGAGGCCTGATGTCACTCAAAGAAAGAATAAGCAGGCTACCAAGATGAGACTTGGTAGCCTATGACCATATAGTGGGGGAGGAGGTCCCCCTCGGTCATAGACCTAGGGGAGGGGAATAGGGTGAAAGCAGGAGGGAGGGAGGAATAGGAGGATACAAGCGGTGGGATAACAATGGACTTGTAATCTGAATAAATTAATAAAATTAAAAAAAAAAAACTGTCAGCTGAGCCCTTTCCTTATCACCCAGTCCTCTTTGGCTCTGTCTTCTCACTGATAGCAAGTGTGACCTCTTTCTTTTTTCTTCTCTGCTTCTTACCTTCCCTCTTCCCTGCTTTATTTTCTGTTTCTCCATCAAGAGTGTACCCTTTCCAGAGGAAGGAACTGTATTTGTTGTATTCATCAGTTTGTATTCAAAACCAGTTACTAGGCCTACATCATATTAGAGCATTCTATACCTTTTTGCTGTGTCTCTCTCTCTGTCTCTGTCGATGCCTCTATGTGTGTGTATTCTCTCTCTGTCTCTATCTCTGTCTGTCTGTCTGTCTGTCTGTCTGTCTGTCTCAGTGTGTGTGTGTGTGTGTGTAGACTGTGTGACTGAACAAAAACATCAGTGAACAGAGTGAGGAGAAATCCAGCTCTTACTGTGCTGTACTTGTCATAGGTTCATTTTGTTTACTCCTTAAATGACATGTGCGTTCCTGTGGATGTACATACGTGTGTATGGATGCCAGGGGTTGGTCTTGGGTGTTGTTTCTTAGGAGACACAGTCTCACCAGGGCTCACAGACTTGGCCTGTGAGACCCAGAGCCCCACCTGTCTGCAAGTCTCCAGCTGATGCTCTGAGAACATGGGTCTTCCTGCTTTCTGATGTTTTTTACTTTTCCTTCTTTCTTACATTTTTCTACTCAAAGTGTTTTGATGGAGTGTATAAATTTATGGTGTCCACACTGAAGTCAGCCTGGTATTTCACAGTCTGGGAGGCTACATTGAAGGCTTTCACAGAAATAGTATAAAGGAGACAGTAATATCACCCAGTGTGTACTTCTAGGAGCCTTTATTAATAGATATGTAACACCATAGATGGCTTTATTTTTTTTAACATGGGTTAAGGCCTTTAAGCTTGTGTGACAAGCTTTTTACTGACTGAGTCACCTCCAACCTCTCTTAGATGATATAATTTAAGTATCATTTTACCAATTAGATGCAGAGATGTCTAATTTTTAGAAGTTTGTGAAATTATTACAAAGAGAACTATCTCTTTCTCCCCTTTCTAAGATTTTAAAATGAAAATTGACGATACTCTGGGATTAAGCCTAATTGTTTTTTTTTTTTTAAAGTCTATTTAACTTTATGTATTTGTGGTGCTAGGGCCAGGCAAGCACTTAACCACTGAGCTACACTCTCTTGCCCAACCTCTCTATTGCTTTAGTGTTTCTGAACTTTGTGCAATGCTGAGGTGAGGGCTGAGGTTGGCTGAAGAAACTACACAGCCAAGCTACAAGGCGGCCTCTGTAATTTTGTTTTCATTGCTTATTCCAATATATTTATTAGGTTGTTAAACTGAACCATCTTGACTGGTCCCAGCCAAGTTTCTTATGATGTCCACGGCACATTAACTTTGCAGTATAGTAAAACACGTAGATCTTAGGTGAGTGCTGTACAGATGAGTGAGTCAGGAGGCGGGTCGAAGGGTCAAGGAGGCCGCTTCCAAACCTCGATGGTTTGGAAATGGGACTGGAACCCTCCAGGGGTCAAGGCTCTGATGAGATTCCTGGAGTGTCCTGGTCGAGGCGTGGGTTTGGAATACTTGGGAAATGGCCGACCACAGGGATCTCAGGGCTCCTTATTCTGGCTTGGTTTGGAAGTGCTGAGCTGTGTGAAACGTAGAACACTTGAGGGGGTGGTGGAGACTTTAAAAAACCTCAACAGGAATCCAATTGTTCATCTTGGGCAAGAGTTTGGGTTTGACTCCTATGTGAGTCCAAACAACTTGATTCTACTGACTTTGGATTTCCTTTAATTCTCATCAACTCAAAGGGTTGCCATCATGCAGGAAAGTCAAACCATGTCCTAATTTGGGTCGATGGTGCAATAAAGGAAATCAGAGTACAGCTCTCAATCATCAGTGTGCATTTTACTAACATGAAGTATACAGAAAGTTCTTTTTAAAAATGCTAAGTGAACTCAGGAGTAAGTGCACGTCTGAAATGTTGCCCTACACCAGTCAAGTATTGATATTTTTAAAAGGTTCATTCAAGTTTACTTAATTTTATTTTTCTCTCTCAAAAAATGTCACCCAGGGATCTGGTTTGCAGCATTGATCACTGGACATCAATATCATCATATGAGAAAAGATGTATGTCTACAAGCAAGTGGGGTAGATATTAATAATTTGATTGGGTTCTATTGTTAAATAACAACCATTTTGCCTTTTACCTGAAGGACAGTCATATAGTCTTTCCTGCTCAAAAGAGATTTAAGGGTGCAGTCCACCTTTAATTATACTCTTGATAATACATCAAACTTATATTTTCCAATTGGCTTTATCTGTTTCTCACATTCATTTTAAACCTTGCTTTTCATCTTTAAAGCTTTCATTCTTTAAAATATAATGTACTAGGCTGGTGAGATGGTTCAGTGGGCTAAGGTATGTCCTACCAAGCTTGGCAACTTGGCTTTAGCTCCTGAGATTCACATGGTGGGATGAGAAAATCGACCTGCTTACAGCACACCCCCCTCAAATTAAACAAGTAAATTAATTAAAAAGTAAATAAAATACAAGGTGTATCTTAGTTACTTTTCTATTGTTGTGACAAAACACAATGACCAAGGCAATTTATAGAAGAAGCATTTGCAACCCCAAAGCCCACCCCCAGTGACATGCCTTCTCCAACCAGGCCACACCTCCTGATCCTTCCCAAACAGTTCCATCAGTTAGGGACCAAGCATTATGGGGGCCATTTCCATTTAAAACACCACATTGTGCATATTAGATTGGTAGCTCTTTGCTTGGCACCTTATATGTTTATGCTCAGAACTTCCTAAGTTTAATATCATTTAATTTTGAGGATGTCTTAGGCTCACTTTCTCTCATATTTGTGTTTTGAGTAACACCATTTCTTTGAAGCTAGACTAGACTAGAGATAGGTTGGGTAGATAGATACAGATGGAAAAAGGCATACACTATCCATGTAGCTGATATTTTAAAGTCAATTAATCAATTTTAAGACAGAATCTCACTATGTAGCCCTGACTGGCCTGAACTCTCTATGTAGACCAGGCTAGTCTCAAACTCACAGAGATCTACCTGCCTCTGCCTCTGCCTCTTCAATGCTGGCATTAAAGGAGTTCTCCATGGTACCTCACTAATTATGCTTATTTTTATTGCATGTCAGGTGTACAGGTGCCCTCAGAATCCAGAAGAGGCTACTGGATGCTCTAGAAGGAGAGTTACAGATGGACGTGAGCCACCTGATGTGGGTGCTGGGGCTTGAATCTGGCTCCTCTGTGCAAGAGTCAAGTGCTCCCAACAGTTCAGCCACCTTCCACTACTATAGCCCATCATTTGCGTACCTTACTGACCACTCAACTTTTAAATATTGATTTTTGAGGTATTTTTATCAAGACTACTAATCTTTGAGTTCGTTCTTGGTGAAGACATTGTGATTTTTTTTTTAATGCACAAATTAAAAACAAAGTTAATGCTGGAGATGCTAGCTCAGTGGTTGCTCCCTGACCTACCACTTAGGGGACCCTGGTTCAATCCCCAGGACAGGTGTGGAGAGAGAGGACAAATAAACAAAATGAAAGCTTTTGTTTTCATTATTGTTATATAACTGTATGTTACAGAACTAAGTCTTCCAAAATGCTGGACATTATTCTTTTGAAAGACTGAGTTTATTTTAATTGGCTATTAACTTTAACCGGTTGTGACAGATAATACATTTCTAGTTGTCTTGAATACTTCCAACATTACACATTTTATTAAAAACTAAACTGTATCCGACTTGCATTTCTGAGGCAGTTTTGAACTCTAGCTTTCTTTAAGGACTGAGGCTGAGGGAGGACCTCAGGATTGTATCTGGGGACGTGCTCACTGCTGCTGTTTGAGTTCCTCCTTAGTTCTCATGGTGAAATCCCACGTCTGTATTGCCACCCACAATCGAAGACTGAGTGTGCCCCTCTCTGGCTTGTCCCCTGTCCACTGCTTCTGGCTTCTGTATGTGGAGACAGCAGTGCACATTTTGATCCTCTGGTTCTCTCACAGATGCTTTGTCTTAGCTGTGTCGCTTCTGGGGTACGAGCAGCTAACGCTTGCACTGCCTTTAGGGTTACAACTACGGACAAACGTTCCCGTCAGAAGGCATTTCAATGTTTTCCTCTGGAGGAAAAAAGGACACCAAATGAGGTTCATTCTATATTCCTTGGATCATTGTCTGCTACCCTGCCCTTAGCGGACCTCCTCTTTTCATTGACTCTGAAGGGAAGTGTGTGTTCCACTCATTTCAAAGGAATGCCTGCTATTTGGCAGTTTAATATGCAATCTCCAATTAGTGGTCCACAAGGTGCCAAAAACAACACAACACCAAACAAAACAAAACAAAACAAAACCAGGGCCTTGTGTGGGGAAATATTTGGCAGCTGCCTTCTAGCAACTTGAAAAATACCTTCCTTGCTTAGACATGAAGCCATATCCCAACCGATGTAACCAGCAGGTCAAAAATCACACCTACAATAAGAGCAATTGGTCCCAAACCAAACCAATCAAAGAGATAAAAATGTGCAGATCTAGGAAGATGGCTCAGTTGGTAAAAAGCTTGCTGCACAAGTGTAGGGGACCTGAGTTTGCATCATGCACAAAGCTGGGCATGTTAGAAGGCATGTGTCTATACTCCCACCCCGGGGAGGTGAAGACGAGAGAATCCTAAGGGCATGTGGGCCAGTCAGTCTAGCCGAAATGGCGAGCCCATCTCAAAATATAACAGGGGAAGAGGGTGAGAAGACACCTGACATTGTCTTCTGGCCAGGGAAAGAGCCACATATGGACGTGCCTGGCTATAGCTTTTAAGAAGGAGGAAAGACAGACAGACAGACAGACAGACAGACTGACTGACAGATGGTAGATAGACAGAGAGTACTGGTTGGTTTTGTGTATCAACATGACACAAGCTGGAGTCATCAGAAAGGACAGAGCCTCAGGTAAGGAAATGCCTCCATGAGATGCAGCTGTAAGGCATTTTCTCAGTTAGTGATCAATGAGGGAGAGCCCAGCCCACTGTGGGCGGGGCCATCCCTGGCCTGGTGGTCCTGGGTCCTATAAGAAAGCAGGTTGAGCAAGCCATGGGGAGCAAGCCAGTAAACAGCACCCTCCATGGCCTCTGCAACAGCTTTTGCCTCCAGGTTCCTGGCCTGCTTGAGTTCCTACCGTGACTTCCTCAGCAATGGACTATGATGTGGAAGTGTAAGCCGACTAATCCCTTTTTATCTCCAATTTGCTTTTTGGTTGTGGTGTTTCATTGCAGTAATAGAAGCCCTAACTAAGATAAGTTGGTACTAGTGGAGTGGAGTGTTGCTGTGACACACCTGACCATGGTTTTGGGGGGATTGTGGAAGAGCTTTAGAACTTTGGGGCTAGAAAAGTCTGTGAGTGTTGAGAGTTCTGTGGGAGCTTGGAAGATGAGAACGTTGAGAGCAGTGCAGAGGATGGAGGCCTGGCTTGTGACATTAAAAGACTCTATCAGGGCCATTCGCTGTTTTTATTTAAGATTCTGTGGTTCTGGTTAGCTGGGGCTGAACAATCAGCTGTGAGTAACAAGATCCCAGAACTACTGAATCGAAACTCTTGTTTTACTGGGACAATTGATGCTGGTAACTGGAGCTAAGGAATTAGCAGTGACTAAGAAGAGACCACCAGCATCACTGAAGTGAAATCTTCTGGGAAGTGTTTCCTGAGAGCACAGAGAAGCTGTGTTCCAGAGGCGACCGTAGTTGTATCTCCTGTGGGCAGGCCGACTTGGTCATGTGTGAGAGTCACCCAGGTGGTACTGGTTTTGGAGGCATGAAGGGGTTATGGAGAGCAGCTGACACTTGGCACCATGAGAGGCCATCGGTGAAGATGCAGCCTCAGTGGCAGCTGAAGGCTCAGGAGTGAGGTGAGGGTCGTGCAAAGCAGTTGGGGCTTGGCACTATGAAGAGAGCCTATTGGTGAAAGTGCAGTCCAGCTGCAGCAGAAGACCCCGCAGTACTGGAGATGCCGGGACCTTGAGCGCTGACCACCAGGGACAGCAGCAGCGGTGGAGTGGAGCCAGCGGAGCCTAGAAGGCAAGCTGCATGTGCTGCAGAGGGGGAGCTAGTAAGGTGACCCAGGCCCTTTGGAAGAGCCAGAAGATCATGTGTGGATCCCAGACAGTGGACATTGAGTTACTTGGAGCTTAGTTTTGTTTGGTTCAGACTGTGACTGTGCCCTCGTTCTTCCCTCTTGAAGGAGGTATTTAATTCAGTTTTGGTTTTTATAGGCACCCACAGCTGAAAGACCCTGACCTTTTTTTTCTTTTTTCCTTTTGGTTTTTTGAGACAGGGTTTCTCTGTGTATCCTTGGCTGTCCTAGACTCACTTTGTAGACCAAGCTGGCCTTGAACTCACAGTGATCCGCCTGCCTCTGCCTCCCAAGTGCTGGTGTTAAAGGCGTGCGCTACCATGCCTGGCTTTTTTTCTTTTTTAATTTGTAAAATTTTTTCATTTTTGTTTTTTGAGATACGGTTTCTCTGTGTAAAAGCATTGGCTATTCTGGACTGGCTTTGTAGTCCAGGCTAGCCTCAAACTCACAGAGATCCACCTGCCTCTGCCTCCCTGAGTGCTGGGATTGATTACAGGTGTACGCCACTGCACTCGGATACCTGTTAGTTTTTAATAAGCCTTAATGCACTGAAGCTGGCCAGATATTAACCCTCTGAGCTGTTTTGTTTGCTCCTCAGCCAAAATCCCCATAAATGCTTGTTTTCCATTTGAAGACCCTGAACTTTTAGAAGAGATTTTGGATTTTTTAGAGAGATTGGATATTTTAAAGAGATTTACATTTTAATGTTTGAATTTATAAAGACTGTAGGCCTTTTAAAATTGTTTGTTTTTAATGTGATATCTTGGGGACAAATAAGAAAGGAAGGATTGTGGTTTAATAGTGATGTATTTATTGTCAAGTTGATAAGGGGTCAGTTGTACTGGTTGTTTTTGTGTGTCAACACAAGCTAGAGTCATCAGAGAGGAAGGAGCCTCAGGTGAGGAAATGCCTCCATGAGATCCAGCTGTAAGGCATTTTCTCAATTAGTGATCAATGGGGGAGGGGCCAGCCCATGGTGGGCGGGGCCATCCCTGGGCTGGTGGTCCTGGGTTCTATAAGAAATCAGGCTAGGCAAGCCATGGGGAGGAAGACAGTAAGCAGTACCCTCCATGGTTTCTGCCTCTGGGTTCCTGCCCTGTTTGAGTTCCTGTCCTGACTTCCTCCAGTGATGGACTATGATCTGGAAGTGTAAGCCAAATAAACCCTTTGCTCCCCAGCTTGCTTTTTGGTTGTGGTGCTTTTTGAATTAATAGTATAGAAACCCTGACTAAGGCAGGCAGGCAGGCAGGCAGGCAGACAGGCAGGCAGACAGACAGACAGACGGCACTTTATGGAAGCCACTGAAATGTGAGATTCTTTGAGGCAACCCTTGGCAATGATGTGAAAAATTGATAATCAGGTGGTAGAGCCCCATCTAGAACTATGAGAATAACAACAGGAAAAATACCATTTTCATACTGTTACCAGGGACTGATAAAAAGATAGAGTAGCTGATAGAGTAGCTGATAAGGATAGAGTAGCTGGTAAGGATAGAGTAGCTGGTAAGGATAGAGTAGCTGATAGAGATAGAGTAGCTGATAGAGATAGAGTAGCTGATAAAGATAGAGTAGCTGCCTAAAACCCAAAATGTTCATTGTTTGATGGTAGCTGCTGTTCTGGAGAATCAATCTTGTTGAAATCTGTGACTGGACAGACCACTTTAAAAGGAGAAAATAGAACTGGTAGATGAAAGCATCAGAGAACCAGTGCTCAGTCACACCTGATAGACTTAATTACACAATGAAAAGTTAGTAGAGTTGTGCACTCTAGATCGCTTCTCCTCTGCTTGGGTTTAGATCTGTTCTTTTGGAAGGCTGCACATGTGGTCTCAACACGTGAAGGACAGGGACAGTTCAGAACAGAGCTTGGAGGTGCTTCTGAAAGTAAAGGCAAGGAAACAATGTTCTCAGCACCCGGGCCACTTGTGATGCTTGTTGAATTTTACTTTCTACCCTGGAGCATCACAGCGCCATGGGCTACAACAGGGCATAAATGTGCAGATCAGTCAAGTCAAGCGTGGCCTTCATGGGCATGGGCATGGCTTCTCACATGATAAAGTGTCATAAATTCATTTTTTAAAATCTTTTCTCCCATGACAGCTTCGAAGGTGGCTTTGCGCCTCAGTAGTTCTGTGGCTAAGCTTATCCATCTGTCATAGTGAGGGAGGAATGTATTTGTATGGCACCACGAGAAGTGAACATGTCTGGGGTTCAGTGGTGATTCCAGGTGGCTGTTGTCAAGTACTCCTGATGCCAAACAGGTTCAGGCGGGTGCCCCTCCCACAGACTTGTAGCTGGTGATGTTCTGTGGTGCTTTGCCTATGGCTTGTATAGAGGAGGCACACATAGTCATGCACCAACCTGATGAGGCAACTAAGCCTGGATTCTGTGACCCATACTTCCTGATATGCTCACAGGTGTGAGCACACCTACTATGGGTCAGGCATGAAAGAGTAATGCTGTTTCTGCTCCTGGAGGCTTATACTACTTTTGGGGGAAAAATAGTAATTAATGTTGAAGAAGAGTGAAGGGTATAACTTCCATTAGAAAGAGTGACAAGTTAGAGGAGGATGTTGGGGACAATGCTTCATGAACCACACAGGAAGGAAAAAAGGAATGGAGTGTAATGTTACCGTGACTACAGAATTGACGGCCAATGCTCCAGCTACAAAGGTGGAGATGATGCTTAAGGAAGGGGTAAGGATGGACCAAGGGGATCAAACAGGACTTACCCTGGGACCCACATAGAAGAGTGGTCGCCATGAAGTCCCCCATGTACCAGTTCTAGGAGAGTGGGGACTGTCCAAGTGGTCAGTTGCTGACTCCTTGGCTTCAAAGTAGGTTGCGTCTAGCCTGGCACTCCATGCATAGGGAACCAGGTGGGTAGCTTTTGTGTTTATGAACAGAAGACCAAGCTTCTTAGTCTATCATTCTTCCCACATGGAAAGCAATATAAGTAATATGGTTTATTTTTTCCCTTTTCTAGACATTTATTTGATCTCTTTATGCTGTTTCTTTACAGGTGTGGTGTGAATCCAGCTGTTCCTTTGGGGAAGTCTGTCTGTACTCCAAAACAAATCCCGCAGTGAGCAGCTCGATGTTAGAGGCCGTGAGTACTTCAGTTGTTTTACCATATGTGAATAGAGCCCAGATTCAGATGGTATTCCATGCATTACAGAAGGATCATTACTGACATCATTGTGTATTTTGCCTTTGAGACAGGACCTTACTCCATAGCTCAGGCTGGCCTAGAATTCTCTATATAGTTCAGGCTGGCCTTTGAGTTGGAACAATCTTCCTGTGTCAGCTGCTGAGGAGCCTGGTTTTTAAGTGACACTGTTAACTACTCAAGCTTGTGAATGGCGGAGGGTAATTTGTTCTACCGCTGGGAGATGACAGGAACTGTACAAAAACCATTACAGCACAGGGAAAAGGTCAGATGGATGCTAGGGATGTTGGGGAGGGGGCGGGATGCCTGTTCCTGGGATATTAAAGAAGCCTCTAGAAAGTGTGGGGATTGGGTCGATCCTGGAAATATAAGGAAATTTGGAAATGAGAGCTGGGTATAGGCACAGATATTGGGGAGCAGTGTAACTGAATGCATGTTTAGAGGCAGGAAATAAGAGGGGGGTGTTAAACTGCACTGTTTTCAGGGAGGGGAAGGAAGGCAGAGAAGTGGAAAGTGGCGAGGTTCGTGTTTGGCATGGGTGCCAGGTGGGTGCTAAAAGACTTGAGAGAGAGCGCGGAACAGATCTGTGCCTTGGATAGAGTCATCCACGTCTACAGGAATCCTTCTTTAGGTATTATTGGAGTCACAGACTCTTGTGGACTAGGTATAAAATAAGAAGGTCCGGGCCTACTGGGGCAGTGGGAGAATGAGCAAGAAGATACATGGAGGAGATGTGCTGAGTCTCCATCGTCCCTTCCCTGTATAAGACAGTTGAGGTTTATTTTAAGTGAAAAGTATCCAGTGGCCGTTTCAGAGTAGCGTGTCACTGTGGGCTTTTCCTTTCGGCTCCCAGACTAATAATTCCCTGTGAGTCAGGCTCACGTGCTGTTTCTTTAGGTCAGGTCTGCAGGTTACTGCTGTATTTCTGCAAGTCCTTGCAGTAGGATGTTTTCTGTCCGAACTGGAGATGTGTTTCTGGTACATCATTTTCTAGTGTGGCAGTTTTCAACCTTCCTGACGCTGGGACCCTTTAATGCAGCTTCTTTTGCTGTGGGGAACCCCAACCACAAGTTATTTGTGTTGCTATGTCATAGCTGTAATTTTGCTATTGCTATGAATTGGAAATGTAAATATCTGTTTTCTTTTTCCTCCTGATGGTCTCAGGGGACCCCTGGGATAGGGTTGAGAATTGCTGTCTTAGAACCCTGTTTTCAGAGGCAGAGTAGCTTACAATGTCTCAAAAGAAAACCTACTCAAGATCTAAACAAATGTTCGTTCACTCTTTATTCGGTCTCTCAGTTTGCCTCAGTTCTGGTGGGCAGACAGAGCCTGGGCATCTAAAGCGGTTACAGGAGACCTGATAATCAAAACCCTCTGTGCCAATCCTTGCCTGCTCTCTCACCCACTCAGCCCCACAAGCACTCACACAGAATGACTTGGCGTTGATGTGGAGTCAGTAACCAGTGGAATCTGGGCTGTGGAAACTATAGGTTGAGTATGGAGAACAGTTTGGAGTTTGAGGCTGGGTCTTCTCTAGCCAGTGGGAGAGAAAATACTGAGCTGGGAGTGAGTACAGTTGGGGCTGGGGTCTTCCAGGATGACACAGCTGCCTTCCTAGTTTTTACATTTGGTCTTCTACCTTGTTTACTCGGCGACTTGCTGGTCTTTTCAAAACAAAGAATCAAAATACCAGCTTACAGTGTTACTTCTATTTCTCCCAAATATAAGGTCAAATTCCACTGTTAGGTTTCTGTGTGGACTTAGCAAATATTTTGACCTTCAATGATTCCTTTTCCTATTAATAAGTAGAAGGGTAGAGTGTAAGCTTTCCTATAACATGAAAAACGCTCTTGAGATAATGCCAGGAGAGCAGGAAAAGAAGAAAGAAAGAAAGAAAGAAAGAAAGAAAGAAAGAAAGAAAGAAAGAAAGAAAAAGAAATACATAAAGGAGTGAAATAGATAAGCATGTAGCTCTACTGGTAACCATTCCATGATATACACAAAGGTATGTAATTTTATTTTCCAATTACATGGGGAAGTGTAAAGACTCTTTTAAAAATGCTGGGCTGGAGAGATGGCTCAGAGGTTAAGGGCACTGGCTGCTCTTCCAGAGGTCATGAGTTCAATTCCCAGCAACCACATGGTGGCTCACAACCATCTATAATGTAATCTGATGCCCTCTTCTGGCCTGCAGGTGTACATGCAGCCAGAGCACTGTATACATAATAAATAAATAAATAAATAAATAAATAAATAAATAAATAAATCTTTAAAAATGCTAATAACACTTGCCTTCTAGGGTGATGTAAAGGTTGCATGCAAAGCCTTAGAATATAGTTTAGTGGACCTGCACTGGACACCTTCAGAAGTGGTCATGCTTTGGCAAGGTCACCGACCCTTGCCCTATTTCACGGTTTACATATCTGTCTCTTTTCTGCACTGTGGGTTACAATGCTAACATCCTGTGTTGGGTTCTGGCAATGTTCTGAAAGCTTACAAATGAGAAGTTTGAAGTTGCCATGTTTGCTCAGAACCACATATATAGTGACAGTTGTGTGGGGATTCAGAGCAGATATGTTGGGTTACAGTCTCAATCTCACGTTGAAGGATCTTCATGCCAGAGAACTGCACTGCCAGCCCAACCTAGGGTTTGAGGCAATGCCCAAGAGATGAGATGTTCCTCTGATGCTTAATGAACTGCTCCAGTGCCAACCCAGATCTGCCTTTCCCCTCAGATTATCCATGTACTGTTGCACACTGGGCTGGACTGGAGTGAATGGGTGGGTTAGGCGGTTCTGGATTGGCGTTGAGTGTGGGAGAAACAGCCTTCTCCAGGGACAGTTTTCAGTGAAACCGTTCTTCTTTGGGGGAGGGGGGAGGTAGTGGGGGTGCTATATAAACCTTGGGAAGTGGGTAGGGGTTTTGGGTGAGGTTACATTTTTGGCTGGGACCAAGGTCCTGAGAAGGCTTCATTTGCATGAAGAGGAATTCCAGGTGCTAGCCAGACAGGACCTTATAGGGAGATAGGAAGTTTAACTTGAAACCTGGCCGTCAGGATAGTGATAACCTCAAGGGCGGCAGAGGTAGGGGTGGTAAAGCGTGGACATACAGGCCCAGAGCAGGGAGGAAGCAGGCCTACGCCTGCCAGTCCAAGGATGAGATTTTCAGGGTTTGGGCCAGTCTAGACCTCACTCTTGCTCCAGACTGGCTCCTCCAGTCACATTGCTTACTGGCCCCACGCTTGACAGTCCTGCTTTGCCGGTGGCTGAGTTTGGCTGTGATTAAACACATCTGTGATCTGTTTGAGGGTGTTGGCAAGTAGGTGAAAGCAAAATTGTCAGTGTTTTAATTTTTACATCTCTCTCTCTCTCTCTCTCTCTCTCTCTCTTTCTCTCTTTCTCTCTCTCTCATATGTGAAATGTGTCATTAAAAGTCAAGTTAATTACCTGAGAGTACATGGTCCCAGATCAGTCCTCTACTCCAAACAACTGGCTTTGAATTAGCACCCAAATCACCCGTTAATTTTTTTGAATGTTAAAATATATATTTAATTTTAAAGGAAGCATTTAATTCATCAATAAAAATTTCAAACGAAGTTCAAGGGCACCCTCTGCTCTATGGTGACCTCGAGGCCAGTCTTGGCTCCATGAGTCCCTGCCTCAAACCAACAACAGCTAAACAAGCAAAATTTCAAATAACGTATCTAAATATAGGTATGCGAATATTTTAATGGGTAGAATGAGTAAATATAAAGTATGATAAAAATGATTTTAAAAATTCAAGTACATATATGTAGACCCACAAATAACTAAAAAAAAAATTTTTTTTTTTAATAATCTGATTAGACAACTCTTGGCCAACAACACCATTGACACTAAAGTTGCTTCAATCAGGAAAAAAAAGTTGCTTATCATGCTACAAGACAGTAACTTAGTTTACTTAAGAGTAAAGTAAAGCAGAGGGTAGCAGTCAACTCTGTATCATGTGCGTCATCGGACACATAACCTCTGAGCCTGCACAGCACAGTGTTCCAGAACACAGCAGGACAACCCTCCCACCGAGGCTCCCTGAAACAGCTGCCGAGGCCTCCCAAAGGGCTTGAGAAAAAAAAAAAAAGGAATGAAATGCATTAAGTGACGCACATGTGAGAAGACTGGGCCATGGACAGGAGTAGGACACCAGCCTTGCCAGGTGGTACCGGAAGCTGAAATGTACTTAGCACGGTGTCTGGCAAGCATCTTGTAAGACCTCATTTACTATTTTTCCCTGATTCGTGATCTGGGACAAGTCACTTATGCAGTCTAGGCCTCAGTTTCCCATTTGTGAGGCAGGATAAAAACCTTGTACCTAGGTCGGTGGGTTGTTATGGGAACCAAAGGAGGTAATGTATACGTTAAAGCTCTCGCATACTCTAAATTGCCATTTTATGAGATTTATTATAATAAACCTGTTCCTATTGCCACAATTCAGATTTTCTTGTTTTTAGTTTGTGTATAGCGTTGATAGCTTGCCAATGACATTTTTGTTTGTATCCTTCTCCTATTAAAGCCAATATCATATCTAAAGCAACTTGCCCGTTTATGTATGCATATAGACTACATATTTTTCTGTGATGCTGGGAGTAGTACCCAGGGTCTTGTGCATGCTGGGCTCTGCCCTTACTGTGTTATTTTTATTAAAGTAGGCAGCAAAGAAGAGAGAGCCACAAGGCAACTGGAGAAGGAAGCATAAGGAGAAAAAAAAAGTGATATAATTCAATGGAAACACAAAGAATTTGTTCTTTTCTCATAATGTCAGAGACAGAATGATCTGTGATTATGACCCAGATTTATAAATAACCCTTATTTTTAGGGGGAAAAAGGGGCACTGCAAACCAGCCATCGGGTGAGGATGAATTAGCGATGGATTAGATATTAATTTTATGAATTAGATTTAAAATAATTATTTACTTTGGTTATGGCATATATATTTGTAATTCTTCAGCTTAATTTTCTATGTGAGAACATATGTTTAGGAGCCTGTGGTCAATTCTACCGTTCTAAGCAGGATTACAAATTCCTAAGGGTATGGGTAGCGTTTATATTTCTTCTTATCCCTCTGCAAGCCTGCCGGAGTTCAGGCACATCAGTAGTGACACTCTTTCAGCAATGGATGATATTTAATGGCTCTACTGCCACCGTAACCAATTTTTTTTTAAAAAGAAGGATATAGGATTGTACACTTGTTAAAATTTGTAACTGTGACCCATTTATTTCAACTATGAGGAGCTAAGAAGCCGAAATTCAGATTGTGAAGCTGTGAGAAAAGCTGACCGGCATAATTCTGGGAAGATGGGAGATGAGAGAACAATCAAGTGATGACCGATACATTAGCATCCAAGTAGCTCCTGTGGTCTGAGTTTGCATAATTAAAACCTAGAAATGTATGCCTAAAACCGAGGCTTTTCCTGGTCAAATGTGGCAAGGCCCTGTCCCACGCCAACGTTGTCATTCTGAGCTTAAATTAAGTGCCACCCTCTTGGCAGGGTTCCACCCTGGCTTGGGTCTCCACGGGCCCCCAGTTTGGCTGGCTCTCATGAGGAGAGAAGGAAAGTTTACATCTGCATAGCAAGTAGGGTGGTGCCTTTTGCTTCTGTGTCTGGAATTTGATTAATTCTGTTTAATTGCGTGGAGGAAACTTCGAGTGACGAGAGCCAGGCATGGGGGTCTGCATTCATTCTTTCCCCTTCTTTCTCTGCCTCGGAATCAAGTCGCTTTGAACTCCTACCCTGTGAAGTTACTGTTGACCACACTGGTCCAAACCACAGGTCAGTGTGACATGTCGACAGTGCTCAAGCTGAACGTCTGCTCGGGATGGCTCATTCATAATTCATGCGTCTCAAAATGAGTCATGTGTATTTAAGTGGCTAGTTTGCCAGTCTTGCTTCAGAGATTTTCATAGCAGAAGCTACAAACCTCACTTTTGATTAAATTATTTCTTATAAAAATAAAAAAAAAATTTTTTTCTTTCAGATTAGTTAGTACCTTTAGCGGAATACCTTTGGTCTAGCAGGCATTCTAAACAAATGGCCGGAGACAGGGTGTTTCCCTTACTGAATTCTGTAAAGCACCACCTGCTAAATCTGTTTTTCACCCCTGCCTTCCGTCTTTCCTCAGTCCATGTGCCTTACAGCACAAGGTACTATAAACTCTCATGCTGATAGCAAATGCGAGGTGCAAGCCTCTTGACCCCACCGTTGCATAAGACTGTGGAGTATCACGCACGAGCCTGGATCACACGAAGTGTGATAGGAACATACTGACCTGGAATAGGTTTCTAGTCCTAGTTCCCCAAGTGCAATTAACCAGATATTTTGCTTTTTTTTTTTTGGAAATGGATCCTGGAAGCAGGATTGGGTACCAGGTCTTTCTCTTGAAATTATGCCGGTATCATGAATGCTTTTGTACTTGTTTAAGTATGTTTCTGGGTAACACATGGTATATGTTCTCAGAGTATCCACGATTTAAGGTCACCTAAACTCTGAAATCTCTTGAGGAAATCCAATGGCCTTTCTTAAGAATGCCTCAAAAGCATTCCGCCCCCACACTCCCCCCATCCCTGCCAAGCCCATGGGGATACACGAGACTGTTGTTGAGCCTCTTACAAAATCCCTGGGTTCTGAGAAGTTTCTCCCTATGTGGGGCTTTGCAGAGCCTCGCTGCTTGCCAACAGTGATCAATCTTAATTCCTAAAAAGCTGCGGCTGGAATTCTAATGGCAGCATGCTGCGATCTGGGTTTCTGTATTAATAAGTCTTAAGTGGCTATTGTCTCAACAGAATGGTAATTTGGAGACTAAAGGAAACTTTTCCTTTGTGACTACTAAATAGGGCTTTGACTATAAGTGGCCACTGCTATCATGAATAACTACTCACAACAAGACTGCAAGCCTCTCGTATTTAACCCAGCTCAACAAAGGATTCCGTGGGCTACAGAATAGGGGCCAATTCCACCTGGCTTTTAAGAATAGCCTTGCTTGGAATTTGACCAAACAAGCCTTCAACCTTGTTGCTTCACCCTAACTCCCTCAGAACTCTGTGACAGGTGCACAGTTGTAGCTGTGAGCATTTGCTCTGCTCACATTGACTTATAATGGGTGAAAATGTAAAGACACATCAGAAGTAACAGTCACTTTCAACATGTGCCGTCCAATATAGCCTGGAATTACAGCTATAATTAGGCCAGAATTCTATTCTATGACTGTTCCCCCCTCTATGACTCATAATAAGGAAGCTTGGATAAGGAGGTGGAAACTGGGTGTTTGTTTTTATAGTAAGCTAACACAACAATTTAATACTTGCAGATAGTTGTGTGTGAGAGGGAGAGACCACGTGGGGTTAGGCTCAGTAGCCTCACAGTGCACTTGCCATGCACTTGTATTGGATCCTTTATGTGCAACATATGAATTGACCCTTATATGCAGCACTGTTTGTTAGTAACCTTTTAATTTTTCTGGCAGTACTGGAGATTGAACCTAGGACCTCAGACATGCTAGTCAAAGGCTTGATCACTAAGCTGCAGATCAGTCCTTTGTCCATCTTTTTAAAAAAGTCTGCATGTGCGTGTGTTTGCGTGTGTGTGTGTGTGTGTGTGTGTGTGTGTGTACGTGTGTGTACGTGTGTGTACCTGTGGTATGGATTTGATGGTCAGAGGACCATATCAGGTGTTGGTCCTTGCATTCCAGTCTCTTTTTGTTGCTCACTGTTAAACAGGCCAAGGTAGTTGGTCTGTGAGTTTCTGAGTGTTCTGTCTCCACCTCCCACCTCACTGTAGGAGCTCGGGGATTGCAGGCTCCTGCTGTCACATGGGTGCTGGCCTTCAAGTTCATGTATCAAGCTCTTTACCCACGGAGCCATCTTCTGCTCAATGCTATTTTCCTTTTATGGAAGAAGAAAAAAAAAAAGACAAAAAACCCAAGTCCAAAATGTTTCATAAAGACGTGGGACAGTTGGACTCCAGAGGCCATCTTTAATCGTAGCAAATGAACAAAAGAGAAGGATTTCCCCCATGATACAACTAACAGCTTGGGCTAGGGAAGTACGATCACTAATCTTTCATAAGCATGAAAGAAAAGGAGAAAATGACGTGGAGCCACAAATGCTGTCCAGGTGAGTCTGTTCCCGAGGGGTTCAGGATTGAGGGTTTTCTGAAAAAATCAGGGTCCTCTGTCACTCTGGCTTTTCCACTTTGCAGGGAGCTGAAAACAACCTCAATTGCAGAAAGAGCTGATGGTCTCTGAGGTGGCCAGACGGTTTTAAGAAGCTGGGGTGCACAATGTGTAACAAGTTGTGCTGGAGTCTCTGGGACTCTTTCTTCTCCCTTGTCTCACTATTTTGGCCCCTCTGGCTTTGTCTACTCTTTTTTTTTTTTCCCATTTCTGTTTTCTGTTGTTCACATTAAGAAGCAGTTATTTTGTCCAATCGAATTTCCTTGTATGTTTTTAGCCTTGAATGATTCATGTCTGGTATATTGCACCTAAACAAGGCAAGAGCCCTGTCTTCTTCTGTAGTTAACCTGGTTCCTCTAGCCCCAACCCTTGCCCATGGCACAGTGGTAACTTTACTCTGAAAGTTGACTTGGTGGTGGCAGTGTCAAAGATGTCTGGACTAAGCACTTAATACCCAAGTGCTGGCTGGTTTTTATGATGCATAGAAACAAATCCTGTTGTTTCCATACTTTGTTTCCTCTAGTGTAGTGTTTATCTTCTAATCTACACACATACATCATTTCTAAGTTAATTGTTAATTAATTGTTGATATTTTATAGAGAAGAATATTTGGCAAAGTTTGGGAAATGGGCTCAGGTAAGATGAAAAGTATCTTTAGATGTATCAGTATCAGGGTTACTTTGAACTTTGAACCCAGCATTCATTTTGGAGTATCTGTAGCTTCACCGAGGATATAGCCATGAAGCAAGGGACCCTGTGCTGGTCCTCAAGATAAAGAATGTCAGGCAGAACACCAGGTATAGACCCAAGACTCATCTGTACGTTGCTTAGAATTACCTACCAACATGTGTATAACTACAGTCAACTGCCTGCCCCAGGCCAGAGGCAAATATAAAAGCATCGAGGGCATTTTCTCCTGATTCTTTTTCTTTTTGAAAATTCTGTCAGGTATGCTCAGTATGGGGTTCACAGAACCTCCTGAGTTGTGCCTTCTGGGTGGATGTGCTCTGACCTTACAGCTGCACAAAGTCACTATTCTTTCATTTTCTTCCAAATCATGCACGTGGGGTTGATCTAGGTCATATCAGCCCCGAGTGTGAGCGCCAATTGCTCGGCATCCACAGAGTGGTCTGTTTGGAACTACATCCTGCTGAGAAGATCCATAAAACTCTTCTCAGGAGGGACATGGGGATCCTAAATATCTGCTTATGTTCCTGAGAGGGGCGCCCTCTGCTACCACATGAAGAGCCTCATCAAATATTGTCCCCCACACTCAAAGCCAGGAAGAATGTATTTCTTCCTGAGGAGAATGGATGTTATCGCCATTTCTGTCTCTCCTTTGCCCTGTCTGCTAGGAGGTTCAGCTGCCCGTTTTGTTTAATTCCATCTCATAACCGTCTGTCTTCCCTTCTGCTTTGTATATGGCATTTGTTACGCCACGGCACATAATTTTATGAGGTCACATAAGCTATTATAAGCTTAGAACCGATTTTGGGAAATAGGTAGATATTGTGCAAATAAGTTTCTTATTCTTGACCTTTTCTTGTTTAAAGATCTCATGCAATGTTTATTGCTTTATTTCCAGTGTTAGAGATCAATGCAGAGGGTTACACATAGAGGGAAAACGCCTTCCCAGTGAGCAACGTTCCCAGCCCTTTATGAACTCTTGATTTAAACTCTTAGCTTATCACTTGAACGGCCCATGCGTGAGAATTCAGCTTTCTACAGATTATATAATGGGTGAGTCCTACAGTTCTGGTTCTTAAGTTAAGAAAACTCAGGAGAATACCCCCTGGCTTATATTTAACCAGACCATTAATTTGTTGTGCTAGGGAATTAAGGTGGAAGGTCGCCAAAGAAAGGTGAAAGAAATAAAGATTTTACTAAATGGCTTGGGTTTGGCAATATATCTTTTTAGCATTTTAACAAGGGATGCTGCGTGGCCACAGATTCGTTGCAAAGATTGGGAAAGCTAAAGTTTAGGAAGCAAACTCTCTTTGAGATGAACCAGACTTTTCTTATGTCTTATAAACAGTTAGTTCTATCCAGGGTTTATAATACACCAAGCAAGACAAATTGGCCAAAGGGCCAATTTAGCAGCTCTGTGCAATGTCTCTGAATACCACCGTAATGTTGACACTAACTCCATAACTCACGGTTTCAGGATATGCTCTTGGGAAAAGAGGAGGGGAGGGGGGTGAGCAACAATGTGAGAGTTCAAAAAGGTTGAAGATGCACTTGGCGTATTTGGGTTGGCACTCTGGAGCCTGGGATGCTTGTGATTGCTTATCTGACTTATCTAAACTGCTGACGTCAAAAGAATTAGGCTAGGAATCTTATGATTACAGCTTTTCTTGTGATCTTTTCTGGTATTTCCTGTTTCCTGTCAGGCCAAATATACTTCGAGAGCAGCTTATTTTAATGGCATCTCACCGTTTCTGCTTTGACTAGAGCTAGGAGTACAGGGAGCACGAGTGAAAATAATCAAGAACAACACCGGAAAGTCCTGACCACCCTGTGTCCCTCACTGTCATTTCATCTTAAACATCGAAAAAGAAAATTTCACCGTAGACTAAAGAAGAATCTCATGTCCAGTGGAACAAAGCCTATTGTGCACAAGGGAGGAGAAGCTACTTTGATTGTATTTCTGTTAGTTTATTTGGGTGGCAGGCAGGCAGGGAGGCAGGCTACGCAGGCTGTAATGCAGACAGCTAAGCAAAGTTCTGCCCAGAGTGAGGGATTCAGAAGAAAGAGGGAGAAAAGTGTCCCCACTGAAGGCTACGCTCTTTTTCCTTTGGGGCTACAAACAGCTTAGAGAAGCAAGAAAGAAAAACAAATGATCAGGCATGGCCTTTTCCAGTTTAAGAACATCTTTTCTAAATGTTGCTGGGTCTTTGCGAAAGCACTGGCCGCACAGGGCACACCAAGTGCTGTTTGCGCCAGGATCGGGACACGCGGAGAGGCTAATCCACAGCAGTTGATGGGCAAACATACTACATACTCACATTTTTGGGAGTGTGCGTATGTTTGCACTTTGCAGGGGCCAGAGGACAACCTTGGGTACCGTTCTTCAGACACTGTGATTCTTTTATTTGCTCAAGCAGGATCTCCCCGTGTCACAGAACACATCAAATGGGACAGTCTGGCTGGCAGCCGAGCCCGGGACCCCACTTCTCTCTATCTCCCCAGCTCTGGTCTTACTAGTATGCGCCATGACTGCTAGCTCTTTTGTCTGAGTCTTGAGGATTTAACTCAGATTTTCTCACTTACAAGGGAAGTAGTTTAAGGACCAAGCCATCTTCCTCAGCCTCAGAACCACACTTCTCCAGCCATCACAACCTGGCTCCATCTGGGCCAGCCTCCTGAAACTCTACTTACAGGTGATAATGCAGAAAGAAGCAGAGCAATTATGGGAGTGTGGTCCGTGACTTAGGATGGCCAAGGAACCAACAGCTTACACTCTTGTTGCTTTCTCTTACATACACTGTCCTTTACCCTCACAACCCTTGTTCTTTACCCCTTGGCTTCCCCTTATAGCAAACAGCTACCCTCTTAGTATGTGGCAGGCAGTCCGGATGGGAAAATTTAAAAAGAGAAGGATTGGGATCTTCCCAGACATTTGATAACTAAGTTTTATTTCTTTTTTTTCAGTACTAGAGATTGAACCTGGGGCTTAGGCTTGCTAAGGAAGTGCTCTAGCACTGAATTCTATCTTCAGAAAAGTTTGAAAGTAAGAGAAAGATATTTTTCTTTTCTTTGTCTTTCTCTCTGTTTGTCTCTCTCTGTCTCTGTTTGTCTTCCCCCCACCCCCTCTCATTTTTACAAATACATGTACACATTTAAGTGGAGAACTAGAGTGTTCCTTGTCTGAAACGCTCAGGATTAGAAGTGTTCTAGACCTTAGATTAAACATAAAAAAGCACTTGGAACATTTACCATACAATTTGGGGATGGGACCTATGTCTAAACATGAAATTTGTTTGCCTTCTGTGTAGTCTTTATACACACAGAACGAGCATAGTTTTATAATATTTTGTGTATGTGTGTGATTTTCCTCTTGTGGTTCCATGAGGACATCTGGTTTTCATGTCAGTGATTCTCAACCCATGAGCATATAGTGCTCTCTGCTCATGCAGAGGTGGGCACCACACACTTACATGTCTAATCACGGAGGTGGTATGGACTTGAAAGCAAAAAGGATGGATTAGGTTACATCTAGAGGGACCGTGAGCCACTTTGGAGTTGAGAAGCTTTGGGAGTTTGACCATAATAGACAGTGTGGCTGTAACAATAACCTAGCTAGCTGTTGAGACCCCAAGTTAGTGAATCGCCAGCTCTGGGGCCCTGAGTACGTTATATGACCTCTGTGGGTTTTTAGTTTCTTCATTTTAAATGGAGTAGCTTAACTGTGTGCTTTAAAAGGCCCATGCCCATTATAAAATTTAAAGACCTCAGTGCTTTTCCACTTACCCACTTTGTATAGTTCTAAAAGAGTTCAGAACTCTTGCCTACACGTCACCTGGTCCCCTGAACGTCTGTCTCCTTGTTCCCTTCACTCCAAATCCTGTACCAAGCTAGTTGACCACTCTACATTCCAAACCACTTCTTCACCTTTTGTTTGTGTTAATTCCTTCCTAAAAGAGAGCTTTCTAACATTTGGTGGAGATTTTTTTCTCTCACTACCTTAAAGGCGCACCTACAACAATCAGAACAAAAGAAAGCTTTCCTGGGTGACCCTGGAAGGTAGCCAGCCAGCCAATCGGCCTAGTTTTCATGTAGTAGCTTGAATACACATGCGTTTATGGGTTTGCCATTTTATCTAATTTGCCATGTTATGAACAACAGAAACCCTATTCTTCCTCTGTACTTCACCATCCATCCTGTAGCACCTATCCTTGGAAGAAGTGTTCTTTTAAAAAAATTGTTTTTAAATGGCAACCTCAAAACAGGAAAAATATGACAAGGTTGATAGGAGGAAAAGCCTTTGCTCAGACTTTGAGGAATAAAGTCAAACAGTGTCTTGAATTTGAGGAGGAAATGAACATTCTGGGCTGGCGGCTCCAGGTGAAAGAATCAAGAGTTCAGGCATTCAGGATGGGTGTACCACCTAGTAAAATGATTTGTACGGTATTTCTTTGTATATGTGAATGTATGTGCTTGTGTGTGTGTGTGTGCATGCGTGTGTGTGCATATGTGTGACTGTCCGTATGTGTGAGTGTGCATGTAAGTGTGTGTTTGCGAGCGCGCGTGCGTGTGCATTGTATTAGGAACAAAAGGTGAAATATTTACATTGTCAATTTTTTTAACAGATACCAAATGGCTGCTGAGTGTCACACTTAACAGTTAAAAATTCCTCATCATTTCTTCACTCCAAGCCTTATCATAGGCCGCTGTTGTAGTAGTGGTCTAACAGGAGAATTTGTCTTATCACATCCCACTAAAATTATGTGAATGTTCCTCACTGTCTGCATGATGTACTTCTTAGAGAGGGAGGTCAAGCTACTGACAACCCGACATCTTGTTTTTCTGATCTCACCTGCGTCCCACCCTTGATAGGATCTATATGCTGTAGTTTGTCATTGCCCAGCATTCCTCCCATTTAGCCCTGTTGTTGTCTTTCCCCATCTTTCTTGGTCTTCTACCTCTTCTCCACTTGCAGATATATAACCTAACTTAGGTAACATCTCAAAAAATTTTTTCATTCTGATCCTTATCGCCTGTTGTTCAGACAGGAGTAATCACCACCTTGTGTGTGGACAGTTGTCATAGATTTTGCTTCTGTAACTGCAGTGTATCCTACATCACATCTGCCTATATCCATTTTCTCTGTGTCTGTTTATCATGTCTATTTATCTATTTAATTCAGTGTCCTTAGTTCATGAGTTTTAATTTTCCAAGAAACCAAAGAAAGTATCTGGCATGTGATAGTCACTAAAATTTAGTTTAAAGATGCTCCCGACCCTTCATATTGTTTCCAGACTATTGTTTGATGTATTATAAAACATCCCATTCTACTTTTATACCACAAGTTTCCCATGTGTTCTAAAAAGCCATAATGTCTCCTGTCCTTCCTGTTCTCAGGATTATAGCACCTTGCTATGCACTCAAAATAGTCAACCCAATTCAGTTCAACCAACTTGCTTTATAAGAGAATACAGACTCTCTTATTCTGAGTGTCTTGATCTAGCAAGTAAATTCAGACCTCACTTTCTCCTAGGTTGGAAACATATCTTTGATTCTTGTTCATTGTGTAGTATAAGAAACTAAATATTTGTGTACAACATTAAAACACTATTTAGCATCCTGTGGCCTCAGGATATTTGTATATTATTGGAGGATTTGAAACACTTAAAAATTTCTTTTAAAATCTTTGTCATTCTTGTTCAATGGTGATTATTCACATTCTGCCAGGCCTTTGTCACCAAACAAAGCAGTTGGTCCTTTCTACTCTGGGGAGGGCAGAAGGGCCCTGCTTTCTAGTTTACATAAATCTGGAGAAGTCACCGTTTTCAGACTGTACATCAATTTGGCTTATGTGAATATTTTCTTTACAGGGAACTAGGCACAATTTCCAAAAAAGGAAGGGCATATTACTATTAGAAGGAAATCAGTGTTCTAGCATCCAGTAAGATATGAGGAAGAGCCAACAGGCATCTCTCGTGTCAGCCCTGTTAGAAGAGGCAGTCACGATTCCTGTTGCAGAGTTCGAAGAACACAAAGGGTCCCTGGTCCCTGGCCGCTGCTTCTCCCAGTGCTCTCCTCTGCCCAGAGGCCGGGATGACAGAAAGGAGGGTGCAGAAATTCCCAGTGAACACTTTCAAACGGTGAAAATGTAACAGGCCTCACCAGTGTACTTATACACTACATACTTATGACCACAGCTCCAATTAGCAGCAGATAGAAAACCATGGCTTTTAATGTGGAAAACCAACCAGAAAGGTATGGTTTAAATACATCTCATTCCATGCGTCAGAGTCATTCAGCTGGACTTTCTGATGTCAAAATTTTGAGATGGTTGCCAAAATGTGTGTGTGAGCGTGTATGTCTGTGTGTGTGTGTGTGTGTGTGTGTGTGTGTGTGTGTGTGTATGAGGGGCAGGGGGAAGAATTGGTTTCCACACGTTGATGGGACTCCCAAGTAAAAGAAGCCATATTGAATAGGCAACATTCTGCTATAGGGTTCAATCCATAGTAGTTCAACCAATGCAGAGTGGAGAGGAAATCTCTTGCGAAGACAGTCATGAGCTTTAGTTATCTTGTGTTCCTTGGGGGATCTTGGGCTGTATACCAAAGTTCCAGGTAGCTGACCTTCATGGTTCACCTTCAGAATAATTGTGTGTGTGTGTGTGTGTGTGTGTGTGTGTGTGTGTGTGTGTGCATTCGTGTGCATGTATGTGCATGCTTGCCTGTATGTGCGTGGGGGTGTGTTGGAAGCATTCAGATGCAGACATAGGTGGTGGAAAAGTATTCACTGAAAAGATGCAATTTAATCAGAAAAGACCTACCATTATGCTGCTAATTAGAAAGTTGAACATTTCTTATTCTCCATGCAGCCTTGAGAGCTGCCTCAGAATTTGTGTGAGAGCTGATGGACTCACCCCGGTGTGACTAGCTGAAGAACAGAACCAGGGCTCACCTCATTACACAATTCAGTATGGAGATCTGAAATCTCCACCGAGTGAGATAGTGACCGTATCATCTTTGTTTCCATGCATGGCGTACACGGCATCTCTTGAGTTTGAATCCAGTTCTCTTCAGCCATCCAACCCCACTTCCTTCCTAGGGGTACCCTGTGCCTGCTTCTCTGACTACCCCTTTATCTCCCTTCAAAAAAAAAATCATCTTCCACAGAAAATTCCGTGAAATTTATTGAGTAAAAATTTCACAGATGTTCTAGGTGTCTTTGGGTTTTTGAAGTACCTATCGCTCATGTGTACTGGTTGTGTGAGATACTTGGGGCCATCTCAGAAGACTCAGGGAAGGGAAACATGAAAGGGAGCTTGTGCTTCGGCTTTGATTACTGATTGTATGACCGGATGAAAAAGAGAAACAGGCTACTCCGTTACCTTACCCATGACTATTTACTTTCTTTTGCTTAATACCTTAGCCAAACATTTGTACTCATTCCCCAGGGACAGTCTTGTCTTTATTTTGTTTCAGTTTTAGCTCTTACATCTCTGTTTCTATGACCGAGTTCAAGCGGCCGCCATTCGATCTCTCTTGAGCTTTATTCTTTTCCCCCCATCTAGCAATTTAAATTTTCTTCCCCCCTGCATTATGCTGTGGCCCTTTGATTCAGGGCCATCTGCAACTAGGTCCTGCTTCATCTTTGTCAAATGTCCTTGTGATTGTATGTGAGTTGGCTCTAAGTTTTATCTTGCCACTGGCGATTAGATGGGATCTGCAGACTCGAAGGCGTGCTTAGAACTCAGGTGTCCCTGACAAAGTAGCAAAACATTCAAGATGGTTCAGGATGGCCTTTTGTTGAGACACGTGTGAAAGGGAAGGCGTGGAAACCTGTGGTTTGAGGAAATTTAGGACAAGTCTATAAAACTCATCTCTTGGAGAAGTTTCCTAACATCATTGAGACTGATGTCAGTTCTGCAGAGAAAGGTACAGAAATGCCAAGACAGAGTGACGACAAAGGGAGAATGCTGTATGTATCTGTAGATGAACCACGGGTATTAAGTGTGAGCTTTGCTCACTGGTTTTGATAGGGTGAGATAAAATCTGCTTACTGTGAAGTGTGCAGATAACTAGAGCCAGGGAATGTGACACGCTAGAGCAAAGCACACACTTTCTGTGAGTTAACTACGGAGGAGTTTTGCTGCTGCTGCACCCATGCTGCCTGGGTTTTCCTTTGGGACATTAGTTTGACGTGGAAAGCACTGCTCCCATGCAGCTAAACAGGGCTTGTCTAAAGCAAGGAGGAGAAAAGGAGAAGAAAAGCGCCTGTTTCCTGGCACAGAGCAGAGAGTCTGGGCAGAGCACTCTCCAGCAGTGTCATGGGCAGGACCAGCTAAACCCCAGCCCTGCATCTTCTGTCTTAACCCTGCTGGTGGCTGTGCTGAGTGCTACTGAAAAAACAAAAACAAACAAACAAAAAACAAAGCAAAAAACCAAAACCAAATAAATAAGGAGAAAAAAAAAAAAAAAAGCCAAAACCAAAGCAGCTTTGGGAACTTTAGGTACACCATCACAAGATGCCAAAACATAGCAATTACTTGAAGTATAAAAATGTGCCCAGAACTTATATCCATCTGCACGTAAAGTTTGTAATTATCAGTGAATTACAACCTCTCGAAGAACAAAGTGCTACTGTACATCAGTTTTGAATTTGGAAATTTACTCTTGTGTAATCTTTTATTTAAAAGCTATCATGACTAATCCCGATCCTTTGCAAGAATAATAGAAGGTTTAAAAATGATTCCACTAAAAGGAAGAACTTGAATTCATGTTTCTTGAATTTATCTGTTCTGGGGGAAGATTACTCATTCATGTACTTAATGACAGCTTGTAAATGATTTTATTCTTTCTGATAATATTTTTTCACATATCAAAATGTATTGAGTGGCTGACAAGAAAAACATGTTAGGGAGAATACAAAGAAAATAGGATGTTCTCCAGACTTTCAAAGACAGGGACTTGAGGGGAGGAAGCAGACGTCCACCAACTATGACAAAATTGTTTTGCCTGTGAAATAAAATATGAACAAAGTTCTATGGGCATCAGGGAGAGGAAGGCACACAGCCATCGCCGGTTACTCATTCTGGCTCTAGGACTTCATGTGGGTAACGAAACCCATGTATGCTCTGGTAAAATGGCCAAGTGTTGGCACATGCCTTGTGCACACCTCCTACACTCTCCGAACCATTTCCAGCTCGTATATAATCCCAGTGCTGTAACCAGGTGTAAATAGCTATGGTCCACATACTTAAGGAAGGACAAGAAAAAGTCTATGTTCTGTACAGGTGGGCTTTTTTTTTTGTTGTTGTTATTTTTATTTTCAATCCCCCAATTGATCGAATCTCAATGTGCAAAAACCATTGCGGCCGCCATATTTCAGGCCAGTAATCTTAGGAAGGCTTCGTGAAGAGCCCAGAATGTGGGTATTATCTTAGGGAGTGGGAGAAACTGGTGAGCCGGAAGGAAGTCACATTAAGGCTTGGTAACAGTGAGTAGAAAACAGCACGGAGGTGAGCCATGCTCATCTTGACTAGGAGGAGAGCTCAGAGGCTGTGGCTGACAACAGAGCCTATCCGGGAAAGTGTGCTTGTCCCAGGGAATAGGGAGTTCCATGCAGCATCAAAGGGGCTAGATTTTCCTTTGCAGACAACTGGAAAAGTCATTGAAGGATTTTGAAGAGGGGTGAGGGGGTTCTGATTCTAACACTGGTGATCTAAATCAGAATTGAAAGAAGAGTTGTGTGAAATAGATCGCAGTGGGAGGCAACGGCAAGATTCCAGATGGCACAATATGAGGCCAGGCCAAGGCCCTGTGACTGAGTGGAGGAAAGTGGATGTGAGAGAGGGTATCAGGGCCAAAACCTCAGTGTGTATGCTATAGTCCCTATTTCCCAAGAATGGAATAGTGCTGAAAGTCTTTCTAGATTGAGTGAGGAGTGTTGACCTTTTTAATCTCTTCAATAACCTTATATGAAGGCTCTAGGGTTCCCTTTATAGAAGAGAGACTGAGGCACCATGGAGTCAACGTGCCCAAGGTTACACAGCTGATTAGTGTGCATGCAGGATTTAAGCAGGTTTAAATCTCAATTCTGTACTTACAGTTGCCTCTTAAGCCTCTCTCAAGGACTTGGAGACAACTGAAATTAGGGAGCTGGGGAAAACTCTCTTACAGTTGGATGCCTATCATTTGTAGAAAATGAATTTATGGGACGCACACATTTGATTCAAATTGAGGTTTTGTTTATTCATTTTCCTCCTCCTCTTTTGTTTGTTTGTTTGTTTGTTTGTTTATTTTGTGAGGCAGGATCTCATTCTGTAGCTCAGGTTGGCCTGAGACTGACCATGGGCCCCAGGAAGGCCACATCCTCGCATCTCAGCCTTCAGATGCCGGAGTTACAGCATGACCCAGGCTCCCTGGCTTGTCTTCTGGTTCTGGTTTGCTTTTTATGTTCCACTTAAAGGAGGGATGACATCATCAGTGACGTTATTCACTAAAGCTATAGAGCAAACATAGGTGACTAGGCTAATATCTACAGGCGGTAGCCATAGAAAAATGTTCTGAATTAATATTGGTGTACCCCATGTTGAGGCTAATTGATTCACTTCTTGAAGCAATTTGGTCTGTTTTTGAATGAAATCATTAAGCCCCGATGAGTGTTTGGAAGTGCATATGAATTTTTACGAACGTGTTTTTGTTTCACTAGCTTTTTTCAGTCAATATTTTGAGAGGACGGAGAAGTTTAAACTAGCAAGTGCTTATTTGCACCCTGAAGCTGCAGACAGAGCTCAGATTCATAAATGTGTTACCATTCTTCTCCTGTTAAGCCTTTGATTCATCACTCACTCAATGTAGCCTACCACAGTCCATGGTATACACTAGGCATCCAGTAAATGCTCCTTGAATTCTAATAATCAAAGTACTCAACATAAATTATGCCATGTCTGCTTCTTAAGACATTTTTAAATTGTGCTTTAAATACCAATGTAATTGTAGACTTCTGGAATTGGAACCCTTTTGGAGATTTTCTTGTCTGACATTTGATACTCAGGGCTGGGTATAAAGCACGTTATCTGATGTTTGTACTCTCCTCAAAGTACATAACAAATAAGAGCTAAAAGGAAGTGGGCTGTGCTCTTTCCTTTCTTTCAAATGAGTTCTGCAATCTCATGTATTTTTCTGTAACCAGAGGCTACTAAAATGAGAACAGGCTTCATAAATAACTAAAATATACTACACAATTCACATTGGATGCACCAAAAGGAAAAGTAGGTAGACACAGAGCTTTGTAGTTCTTTTGGTTGAATCTCAAAGTCAAATTATTTATTCAAGAAGCACAGGTCCTGCTGGGGGCATTGGAACTTATGCTAGCCGGTGACTAGAATCAGGGCAGCAGCAGTGTTTGTACTTGTAGTGTTTGGGAAACCAGTGATTTGTTGTCTACACCTGCCCACCCCCTCCCGAGTCCTGCCTTTGGTACCTGCTGTAAGCTTTGAGGACAAATGGGGACTGTTTGCCACACTTTCCCAGGATTTGAAGTTTCTATCTAAAGCCAAACAAGCAGGAAAATGCAGGGAAGACACCATCCTGACATTTTAAGTGATACTGTTACTCTTTGGCTTGATTGAGGGACTTTTCTTGGTTCTGTTCTTGAATTTTAATTGTATGTAGACATTTGGAAACTGACATGCTTGTGCTGTTTCAATGCGGAGGATTCTTAAGAAAGTTAACATTCAACAGTCATATAACCACCCATGTTAATTAGCATGCCTGTAATAGTCTGTGGGCTTGTCTTTACAGGCAAATATTATTTTGGGTAAACACACACATTGACCCAGAAACAACACATATCAGCAAATAACTTTTAATCTAAATTAAATACAAAAACCTTTTTGGTTTTTTTTTTTTTTTGTCTGACTCAGTTAGACTATTGAGATCCTGCTCTGGGGGAACCATGGAACAGATACTGAGTCTTTCTAAATGAGTCAATTCATTTCTCAAACACAGGGACTAGATAATTAGATGAAATTTTGCTTCAAGAAATGGGAGGGGGGGTATGAATAGTACCAGGACTAAATGACTAGATAAAACTCAACAAACTACAGAGGCATCCTGACTCCAATTAGTCAATTATTATTATTACTTTGGAAATAACTTTCTCGAGTGGGCACCATCTTGGGCAATGCCCAGGCTCACTCCTCATAGAGCCATGCACCCCAAACCTGATGAAAATTCCCTCTAGCTTGCTGCTTGGAACAGCCACGCAGGTCATGCCGACATGCTGACCTGTCACCTCCCCCAGCAATTCCTTGCCCTCTTCCGCTTTGCAAGGCTTGTGACTCACTGGACTTCATCTTGAATTTTTCGAGAGTGCATGCTTTTATTTATTCTCTCATCCTTTCTTTTGTTCTTTCCCTTTATTACCTAGCAAAACACCTCAAACATTTTCCCATTTCTTTCGTAAAGCACAGAGTTCTAGAATGGTCTGAAGAAGCATGAATACAAATATTGATGCCCTTCTCAAGGGGGAAGGAACCCGGAGGTTCTGAGGGTCACATATGACATATGTGGCATTCGTCTCTAGAGTCCTGTAAAATGACTACTGGTGCTGTTCAGAATTTCTGCAATTTTATTTTTTATTTTTTTATTTATTTATTTTTAACATTTAAGCCTATTCATCTGTTACCACGGGCAGTCAAAATACACATAGAATTTATAATATTTAGCTTCCCTGTTTTCAGTAATATCACAGCAAAATGTTATGTATAACACATTAAACATATCTGTAAAGTTTCTAACTGGGAAGATGGGGGGGCAGGGTTGCTTGGGTTAGATTTTGTAGTTTGAGTGGAACGTTCTCAGTTGGCTGAGCCAAAGACAGAGGGGCACAAGGCAAGGCTTGGAGGCAGGCACCCTTGGTGCAGAGAGTTCCTTAATATTGTCAAGTTTAAATTGACTCAGGAGTATGAGCGGTGTGTGTGTGTGTGAGAGAGAGAGAGAGACACATGGGGGGGAGAGAGACGGGGGGAGAGAGAGAGAGACGGGGGAGAGGGAGAGAGAGAGACCGAGACCGAGAGAGAGAGAGACCGAGAGAGAGAGAGAGAGAGACCGAGACCGAGAGAGAGAGAGACCGAGACCGAGAGAGAGAGAGACCGAGACCGAGAGAGAGAGAGA
>OU015750.1:75995532-76026571 GCA_907169655.1 Acomys percivali
GCTGCTGCTGCTGCTGCTGCTGCTGCTGCTGCTGCTGCTGCTGCTGCGGCCGCTGCCACCAGAGGGGAATTTCTTCCCGGGCAGCTGCAGGCAAACCCGCGTGAAATCCTTTCCAGCCTTGGAAAGACAAGCCTCCTCCAGCCTGGCACAGCCTCTCTGGCTTTCCCAGCCCCTTCACAAAACACTGGCGATGAGAGGAGACCGATGCACCACCTAAGGTTCCTCACTGCTGAGAAACCGTCTCTGGACTCCTTCCTTCCTTAGAGATACAGTGCATTTTTCCTCTTCTCTCTCAAGGCACTGAATTCACAGCACTTAATTAATCCCAGGCTACAGCTGGGACGACAGCGGGGAGGGAAAAATAAAAGCCATCGAGGAGGCTTCAGCCTTCTCCTTCCCTCTTCTTCCTCCTGTTTTGTTTTCTAGGAGCTTTTCTGCTGCTTGTCAAGTTTGTCAAGTGGCTTAGCCATCAAAGAGTTCAGGGAAAGACTTGGGGCTCCGCTTTGCGAGACTCTCTCTGAGGGGTGGGGGGGCCTTCACAGGCTAGAGTTCTGGAAGTGTCAGGTGAGGGGTCAGCCTACCACACAGGAAGCCTCGAAGCTTCCCAGACTCTCGTCCTGCAAATCTCAGGGAGCTTTCAGTGAAACGGGAAGCTGAGCTCTGCCAGAACTGTCTGAAGTTGCTTCTCTCTGGAGAGCTGGGGAGGGGGGGGGCTGCCTTGTCCATTCGCTGTGCCTGCACAGGATGGGGGGGGTGTGACTTGATCCTAAGGACTCAAACACACTCCGTCCTTCTTCTACGTGTCCCCCCCCCCCGCGCCACCCCCCCCCACCCCTTTGCTGTCAAAGTTCTCTGCAAACTAACCGGGTTTTGGTCTATTAGTCAAATCCCTTTGTAACCTCAGCTGCCCTTCAAGCTGGAAGGAAATAACATTGAATCACATTCCAGAGCTAACTGGAAAGAAGTGGATTAGGGAAGTGTCAAAGTCCTTATGCATATGCGCAGGGTGTCTGTTTAGCCTGGACACGTGGCTCGGGATGGTTAAAAACCCATTTTCAAAGGGTAGTCGTCATTTTAAAGGGTGTTGGCAGGGGGTCATAAATGGCCTGGAAAAGAGAGAGTGGATGATTCTTTTCAGAGAGACCACACTGTGGGCTTAATATCTGGGCCACTGACTACTGTGTCCCCACCCCAGAGTGGTGAATTGAGGACAACTGTGGGCCAGGCCTCTTGTTTCCTGAGGCTCAGAGATGAAGGCGCTGACCCTGGAAGTCAGAGCCAACAGAGCAACAGAGATGCCCCCTGTCGCTTATGTGAAAGGCCCTGGACATAAACGAAAGTGGGGTGGTATTATGCTTGGCTTTTTTTTTTTTTTTTTTTTTTTTTTTGCCAGCAAATTGGGTTCGTAGGAACAATTGGAGCTTGCACATTCACATAGAAAGCCCGTGTTTTCTTGAAAGACATTGTGACAATCCTGTCTTCCTTGGAGGTCAGTGTCTCTGCATTGCAAAGGCCTTTGTTTTGCTTGGCACTTTATTTTTGCTGATGTACAAGCTGTCGCTCCTGTTCTATATTCCTACAGCTGGTTGATCACACAGCCATTTGATGTTTCTTTAGGGGAGCATGGGGGAGATTTTGGGGAGAGGAGAAAGATCGCTGTATTATTTTCATCACTCTGCTCTCACTTATTCTGTTTGAAGCCAAAAGGGGTAAAAAGCTCACTGTAATTTTGTTGTCATTCTTCCTCTAAAACTATGGTTAATAACTCTGTTTTTCATAATGAATTAAGTGGTTCCACCCCCCGCCCCCCATGTTCTCTTATGGATGAAAAAGTATACTGCAAGCCTGCTCTCTTTCCTAGCAGATGAAAAGGGGTTTAAAATCAAATGTATAACTTGAGTCAGTACTTTCCAGGGAATTTCATTATTAAAATATTGCGGCTTTTCTATAACAACTACATGTTTATACAACCCAATGGGCAGAAATCAGTGATTCACTTTATCTGAAAGTTGTCTTTCTTTAATTCTCTCTGTTGAGATGAAAGGATTTATATAGCGATTGGATGTGTTTGCTGTTTGACCGCCCTTCCATTAGACTTGAGTGTCGAGGCTTCTGTTTAACAAGTACATCTAGGCTGTTGCCCTCCACACCACATTTCCTGAGTAATGTCTTAACTCACTCCTCAGTCACAAACATCCCTGACTTAGCAGCTGAAGGGTTTCCTAAGTGTTTGACTATTTTTATTTTTGCTCAGTTATTTTGCAAGAGTACTTAGCATCAGGATATCCTGACCCTTGAAACAAAGGGGTTAAGAACAAAGAAAACAAATATATGATATGATATATCACAGATGCTGATGGATTAAGAACATAACGATTGTTGTATGTTTCTTCAAGATGACTTTTCTTAAAGCCGAGAATATACATTTCTATTGCATCTCTTATACCATTCCACACATTTCCTTGTAAAAATATCCCAGGGAAGCTACAGAGTGTTGGATCAGTGAATATGAATGTTTCTTATAAGAGATGAGTTAAGGCCAAACAACCATCATTTCCAATTCTCATCCCTAAAGGGGAACTGACTTCATTTGAAGTTCTATATGTCAAAAATGTTTTTCACAACTTAAAAAAAAACTTCCCCCAATATGGGATTATCTTCATCCCAGAGCAGAGGTGCAAGAATACCACAAGAAAGGTCGTTCTCAGGGTATTTATGGCTCTCACAGAGACAGGAAGTACAGGAAATCTTGCGAGAAAGCTTGGCTCCGGAGGTTTTTGGCTTAACAGAAGCCCAGGAGACCAGGAGGAGCTGATGAGGTGCCTGCACTTACAGACTACAAGCTTTCAGCCACAGTGCTTCTCTGAAAGGTGGCTTTGTCACATTTTGTAACTAACCTCAGGCTGAGATGTGTCTGGTCTCTCAAATAGTTGCCTTAGGAGAGCGTGCCTATGGAGTTGCCGTTTCCTCCACTGGGGAACATCATTGACCTTGAGATGGGATAGAAGCCAGAAGTGTGGGTCACCCAGCTTGGGAAAACAGATGGGCTAGCCTGTGCTCATGAGACTTGTGAAGCAAAGCCTCATCTGTCACGGAATTCTCACAAATGTTGCTATCGGGGATTGATGTGTTACAGACAGGAAGTTTCAACACAGACAGTTATGAGCCAGTCTACCATTCCAGTAAAAGGAAAACAGAATTCTCTGTGTGTGTGTGTGAATGAAGTGTGATGTGACCTCCCCAGATCAGACCAGCCTGTTCCAGGACTGGGGAGCCTGGCCGAAGGGGTAAAGTGCTTGCTGGGTAACAGGAGGATGCACTGATCTCCACTGCCCTTGGACAAGACGAGCTGGCTATGGAAGCATGCATCCGTGACCTCAGTGCTGAAGTAGAGGTGGCAGAGCCCTGAGGCTGCTGGCCAATCAGCTAGCCAATAAGGTGAGCTCCAGGACCAGTGAGAAAGCTGGCCTCGAAAACAGAGTGGAAATGGCATAGAAGAGGACACTTGATGATATGGACTTCTTCTGACTTCCACATGCACAGGCGCGCGCGCGCGCGCACACACATACACACACACACACACACACACACACACACACACACACACACACAGAGGAAAATAAAAGAAAAAAGGAAGAAACAAAGAAAAGAGCTTATTCTAAAGTGAATCAAATTTGATCTTTTAAAAATGTTGCTATATGGCTGCAGCTTATATAAAGAAAAGAAGTTGATATTTGTGGTGATATGTACAGATGCTTCGTTGATTTAACCCCTGAATTAAATTGAACTATTTACATTCTGAGGGTTGTGACAATGTTGTGTGGACTGTGTGTGCTCTGTCATATATATATATATATAATTTTAAAAGTGGAAATCAACAATTTCAATATTTCTGATATTCTAGAGAATGTCTTTTTACTATACAAACTTTAGAAGCATACTTGCTGCCATTTTCTTTTCTGTGGCGTCTATAAACAGATTCTTCATATTAGTGGCAATCTCACTGAGATGATTTTGGAAGTAATTTATGCCCTTATTGGTCTCCATCATTCATTATTCTTCTATGTTTGAGGGTTCTCTTTTATTCCACATTTTTTCCCTTCATCAATTCAACTCCAATACGAATGTATAAGCTTCCTCTAATCGCCCCCAGGCCCCCCCCATGACCTTTTGGACACTCTGGTTTCACAATAGCAATTCAGATGCAATCCAGAATGAGCAAGGAAGGAGACGCTGGTCTTTTAACTTTGTTTAATACAGCCCAAGTAGAAGCAGCTCAAACAGTTTACACTGTCCTTCAATAGAAACAGAAATGTAATAACTGTGGCCTTAGCTAATCTGAAGGAACAAATGCCAGTAAGGAAGGGAAAGAGTTGTGCTACAGACAGACCATACAAGGCAGCACGCATTTTCATTGTCACCGGGGCAGGGAGGAAAGTGGGCGGGGCAAGAGGAGGAAAGATGAGAAAGAGCGGAAGTAGAAGAGGGTTCAGCTGACGTTTGATTTCATAACAGGTGCCTAAATTCTACCCTATCATTTATTCACTCTGCAGTCATGCAGCCAAAAGGGAGAAGCTGTGCTGACCCCTGGGCCCTGTCTCGGGGACCGGAAGCTGCTGGGCTCTGCTGCTGCTAGGATCCTGGTCGAAGGGGACACCAGGGTTCTAGGAGGTCACAGCCTTATCTTAGGTAATGCTAAGTTTACTGTCCCTGACACTTTTTTTTTTTTTTCAACAGCAAATGAGCCTCCACTAGGGCAAGGGCTGAGGCCAAAGGGGCAGGAAGACTTGCTCTTCTTCCTTGTCTCTTTCCTGCTGCTGCTGCTGCTGCTGCTGTGGCCCTGACCTTCCTGCCAGGACCAGTTCTCAGCCCTGAGACCTGGGCCTCCCATGACTGTAGGCTTTTCAGGACTTTTGATTCTGAAAAACCATAAATGGTGGGAGAAGATACTTGTCATAGTTTTATATTTGAGTTTCTACCAAAAAAACAAACAAAAACAAAAGCAAAGAAGTACAATAATGAATGCTGTAAGGTGCCCCCAGGACCAGTTATCTCGGGTTACAAATATTGGGGTTCAGACTGTACTTACTATTAAATCTGACTTCAGATCTAAGGTCTTGTCTGTAAGTGGGCATAAGAGCAGCAAACACCTTAGCCATTGCACGGTGATCTTTTGAGAACTTAAAACAGTTTTAAAAATGAGTGAGTAGAAAATTAAAATGCTGTAATTTTAATGTTATTATTTTAAAAGTTGAAGACAACACACTTGGCTGGGTGTGGTGATTCATATCTGTCATCTCATTATTTGGAATGCTGAGGCAGGGGGAATCACATATTTGAGGCAAGTGAGACCCTGTGTCAAGACAATGAAAAAATTGACTTTTTTTTTTGAGACAAGATTTCTCTGTGTAGCCTTGCCTGTCCTAGACTTGCATTATAGACTAGGCTGGCCTCAAACTCACAGAAATCTGCCTGCCTCTGCCTCCCTGAGTGCTGGGATTGCTGGGATTACAGGTGTGCACCCTTCCTCCTAGCCTGATGATATTTTTAAAGTGATCTATTAGAAAGATAAAAAGCCCAAGCCATTCATCCTTAAAGTTGGTCCCTTTGGAAGCTCATCCTTCTCATGAGAATACAGAAGTCTAAAATAAATACATACAAAATAAAACACAAGAGACAGATATTATTGGGGTGTGGCCCATAGGGGTTGAAATGGTAGAAGCCTGTGTAAGGTATGAAAAAATGATTGATGTGTCCATAAGCTCGGATAGCCAAGGACAGTGTCTGTTGACATAAGTAGTTCAATAGGCTGTCATCTTTTTTTTTTTTTTTTTTAATGTATACAGTGTTCTGCCTGCACATACAACCACAGGCCAGAAGAGGGCACCAGATCTCATTATAGATGGTTGCTGGGAATTGAACTTGACCTCTGAAAGAGCAGTTGGTGCTCTTAACCACGGACCCATCTCTCCAGCCCACTAAGTGTTCTTTGTTCATGCATTTCATGGTGTGACACCCATGATCCAAGCCTAGAGTTTCAGCCTATGTGAGCACAGTATGGTACGTAGTGCTTTGTCTGCTGTGTGGGTGGGTCTTCTCCATGAGGAACTGCGTTCTATCTAGTGACAAACAGGCATGCTTTTGATGCTCATGAGTTGTGCAGCTTTGTGTCATATACTCATACTGAGCACACACCTTCAGGCTGCCCACTGGCCCACTATTTCCCCAGACAAATGTATGAGAACCTCAGGTTGCATTTCCTCAAACATGATCAGAATCTCAATTACTCTTAATAACATTACGTTTAATTTGTGTTTTTAATGGAAGTACAGCGCACAAAGCCAAATACAATGTTTTAAAAGCCTGAAATGTGTTTCTACCTTCTTATTTTTGTATGAGTAAGATGCATGGCTCCTGAATGTTCTGAAGAACTAGGCTAGCTTTAGAAGACCTCAAGGGGAGCGGGGGAAAGGATTGGGTTGTGGGGGTGCAGAGTGTGGGGGTGCAGTGCGGTACTATCCTCAAAGAGCCTCTGGGAAATGGCAAGGCAGAGAGTTTTCCTTTTAAAATGATAAAAAACAAGCAAAGCCACTAATAAAGGTATGGAAAAAATGTGGTTAAAAACAACACAACAAAAAAAAAGATGGAGAATAAAGAGTTCTAACAGGACCCATTTCTGCCCTTGATATTCATTTATGTGTGTAGGCTTCAAAGTCAGCTCAGAAGAAGGACATTTCAGCCAGTTCATGTTTGTAGAGTGCAGTCCTGCTGCTTCCCAGAATTCTTCGCTTTGCTCTTCTCACTTTAATCTATTATCTATTATCTATGATTTACACGCTATGCCCAAAGGGGGTCTCTGGGTACTATCTGAAGCAATGCTTCTCAAATGTTATTGTGTGCATGAACAACCAAAGGATCCCTCAACATGCAGATTCCTTGTGTTTGTATATATGTATGAGGCGTACACTCCTGTGTGCATGCGCGTATGCATGTGTGGGAGTGTGTGTGTAGGGGTGGGTATGTGCAGGGGCGTGTGTGGATGCTAGATGAGGACTTGCATTGTCTTGCTTCATCACTCTCCACTTTATTCCCTTGAGGCAGAGGCTATCACCGAATCTCCAGCAAAGCTAGCTGGCTAGCAAGCCCTGGGCATCCTATTTCCACCTCCCCTATTCCTGAGGTTACATGACTGGCCATGGCCACATGGCTTTTCATGTGAGTAATGGAGACCACATCTAGGGCATCAGGATTATGTGGCAAGTGCTCTTAGCCAACAAATCTCTCCAGTCCTTATCTTCAGATTCTCATTTGGAAGGTCCGCACAAGGATATAAAACTCCACATCTCCAAAAATTCTCTTGACTATGACAAGGGCACTGGTCTGTTACCATACTCTGAGTAGAAGTCTAGGGGACTACCACATGACAGCATTTTATGTCTGCCTTATTAGGACTTTTCAAATCATGTCAGTTTGACTCTTGAGGAAAATAAGTGACTGGAAACTGCATACAGAAGAAACAGGGGCCACATCCAGAGACTTTCACAGCATCAAACCACAGCTTGGTTTTTTCAATTTTGTTTCACTCTCTTGTTGTTGTCATCGTCACCGCTATGGAAAAACTTGAAAGAAAAGGTTGGCTCTTAAGTAAAAACCACTGCAATGAACATCCATGATGTTCAATTTTATAACCAAATGCTGTCTTCTCTTCCTTCCTTCCTGTCTGTCCTCATCATACGTGCAATAAAACTTAGGTCAGTTTTTCAATTCCTCTTTTGTTTAAGCAATCTTTGGAGTGCGTAGAGGCTAGTGAGGCATGCTACAGACCCCATCTTACTTTTGGAATGGCTAGTGTGTAGTCCGAGTCTCTGAGCTCCATCATTGGACATGCTCTCACCAAGATTGGTTCTTTCATTTCACTTGATTTATTAAAGACTTTCACAAAGTGGTCTTTGGATAAAGCCTTGTAATCTTTCCCACTGTAATATCCCAAACATGAATGGATGGTGACCATATGATTTCACAAAGAAATAAAAGATGGAAAAAGAAATAGAGAAAGAAAACAGGCATTCATGGTATTAGAGCCAGCGGCCAATGGTGCTGCTGACTCGGAGAAGTGTACCGCACTGCTGTTTCTCATTTTGCCTTGGGAAAGCACAGCACAGAGCACAAAAGATAAGTAAAATAAACTTGACTATGGCTACACTTTTTTAACAGGTATGGGCTGGAATCCCTGCAGCCCCAGATGTAGTATTTATGAGAATGCAGTGCCAGAAGCCAGAGGCATGTGAAATCAGCTGGAAGACGAGACTAATCAAGAGCAGGGGGCTAGAATACCACCACATTTATATGATTAAAAATTTGTATAGCTAACTAAACATGAACGCTTAGAACAAATGAAAGCATCTGTCAGAAATTGCAAACACAGCTTGCTGTATTCTTTTCCATTGTCTTTCTTTGTTTTTTCACCCCCCCTAAGCCTGAGAGCTTTACTCTCGTAACAAACACCTATATTTCCTGTCTCCCAAGGATAGTGACTACAAACAAGGAAGAGAAAGCTGAGAGCTATTATATTCCCACCAAATGCACATCGTGCTTATTATTTTAGATGATTCTGGAGGTCATTGCCAGTTGAAAACCGAAGGTGAAACTAAAGGGGGCTAACAAATAACCCAAAGCAGACCAGTGTGCATGATAAAGAGAAGGGATTCTTACCAAAGCTCTCGTTTTGCTGGGATGTAATATTGCTACAAAAATAACAGGGCTATACTTAAAGGAGAAATCCCTACACTCTATGGCAAACTATTGTCCAAGTCACTCTTGCCAATTCCCCTCCCCCACCTCTCCTTTCAAACTCTAGTGATATTTTACTTGTGGCTGTAAAATGATGGCATCTTTTGGTCTCTAGTATATGGGGCTAACTCATCCTGGTCTATTTTATTATTCGTTTCTAGATCTAAGCACACCTTGTCCTCTGTGTTCCCCTTCCTGCATTCTTTCTAAGGCCTCTAATGCTTTACATGCCTAGTTTTCTGATCTTTGAACTTGATGTTAGCATGGCCTTTGATGTGCATATGTTTGTAGACCTGTTGTTCTCAGGTTTTCATGTCTCAATTAGAACATCGGGGGCGGGGGGGGGTTCAACTTCAGGACCCTAAGTGTAAGCTTTCGTTTGATGTCACTTACCCCTTTATTTTTTAGAGCAGGATATTACTATGTTGTCCGGGCTGGCCTCTGCCTCATTCTGTCACATAGTGGGGATTAGCAGATGCGAGCCACAGTGGTAAGCGTGGACTTTCAATCAATGCCTTTGCGATGCTCTTATCTACCCCACCTTACCTGCTTTCAAAGCCCGAGGAGGCAACTGATTGAGCCACTACTAAACTGTGTTCTTTGGCTCTAGCAATAGTCGCTAACAATTCAGCTGAGTCTTGTTTACAAGTGGGTGTGCTGCCAACTGGAAACACCTTATCCTCATGCCATTTTCAAACCGTAACATAGAAACAGCGATGGTGACCATTCGTGTTAGCTCGACACCAAGAGAATCATTACTCACAAAACTGTCCAAAATCCTCTGTGGGACATTTAATGATTTCAAAAGTAGTCTCCTATTCATCTAGTGCTTAAAGACTCACTCAAACTTACATCAAATATACAATATTTCTGTGGTAATTACAGTGTTGTCTAAACATGCCAGAAGCATTTTAATATTGGGTGTAAAAGATAGAAATATGGGACCCAGGATGCCCATATCCTAATTTCCAGACCTGTGGATGTTACAGTATGGGGTATGTTGGATGAACAGTATGTGGATACAGTAAATGGATGCCAGGGTAGCAGCTGGCATTATATTAGCGAGGACATCCTGAAGGCCTTGTATAGTGATGGGGAGTTTTCCATGTGAAGGACAAGAATGGAAAGACGTGTTGTGAGAAAGTCTCCCCGTCAGTGTGGGCTTGCCAGTGGAGAGTGCCTATGGCCAAGGTTGCAGGCTGCCTCTAAAAGACGGAAAAGACCAGAAGACGGATTCACTGTTAGAGTCCCCAAAATGGCACTCAGACTTGGGTTTTAGATCTCAGGTCATTAGAACGATGAGAAAAATAAATCTGAATTATCTTAAGCAACTGAGTTGAGATTTGTCACAACAACAATAAGAGATTAGTCTGTTATCAGACTCACCCTGTGTTCATTGTTAGGAAAGACCTTTCGCCATGTGTCTAGAACAAAGAAAATTTGTATTTTCTTTATGAAATCTCAAAACTGACTCCTGCCTACTTAAACCACAAGGGACATCTAACCCATTTCATTCATCTGTGAACATAACTTCATTCGCCTTTGATGTCCTGTCCTGAATTTCATATTAGTCCACAGGAATTATTGGCTTATACCGTCCAACTTGATATCCTTATCTCTCACCAACCCACTTGCTCGCCCACCCACCCACTCACCCGCTCGCCCACCCACCCACCCACTCATCCACCATGTATTACCACTGCATCTATTCCATGCTGCAGTGTTCAGTATACCAACATGCGGTTCCTGGTTTTCTTTTAAGGAAATTGTCTCCTGTAATCTCGGGAGGACTTATGTAGTCAAGGTGTTCCTGCCGTTATGTCCAGAGTGTGAGGACTAAAGGTGTATGCTATCACGTCTGGATTTTGTAGTGGTGGGGGATTTGAACCCAGGGCCTTTGTACATAACAGGCAAGCCCTCTATTAATGAAGTTACAGCCATAGCCCCAGTTCCTAATACTATTTAAAATATATATATTTAGCAGAGAGAAGGAACTATATGGTACCACCATACAAATGTGTCATGATTAGCTTTTATTGATAATAATGATTAAAACCAAAATTTTTCATTATAATTTTCTCCATGGCTTGACAACTAAAACAAATTTTTGAAATTTCTGTTGAAATTAAAATGTGATTATATGCATAGGAATGCAGATTTGGCCAATTCTATGTTTGCTAGTTTTGTTTTCTTTTGTTTTAATTGAATAGAAGTTTTAAAGCTGAACTCCAGTGATTTTTAAAATGTTGAGAAATTCATATTTCCTTTGTTATGTGAGTTGGTGCTGTGTTCTTAGCAAACTAGTAGCTTAGGAAGAGTTCTTATTCAAATAAAAGCACAGAGGGAGGAGGCACAGGATATGACAGTTTTAGGGAATTTAGAAAAACAGAACTATTTCCATACGATCATGCAACAGGCAGTCTTGGGTTGCTATACCAAACTACCACAGGCTGTTGGCTTAAAGAGAAGAAATTGATTTTTCACATTCTGGCAGCTTCAAAGTTCAGCATTAGTTGCCAGAAGGGCCTGGCCTTGGCGAGTGCGTTCTCTGGCTTGCAGATATGTGACTTTACATGACAGAGAAAGGAAGGCAGCAAGTGTAACTCCTTAAAGAAACCATCTCATTACTGGAGGGAGGCCAGATAGTCATCCAAGTTCTAAAATGTCTGGGTGAGCCATGTGTAACATGCGTCTCTCTGACCATGCTGGGAAGATTTTCTTCAACAGTTTTTTCTATTATTGTCTTGTTTGAGAACGAGTCTTGCTATGTGTTTTCCCTCTCAGAATCCTCCCACCTTAACCTCCCAGTGCCACAGTAGCACTTGCTTTTGTTTCCAGGAACACAGTCCCATTTGGTTTGGGCTTGCCAAGGATGATGACCTGGAATCTGACCCTCTCACTTCCAACCTCCGGAGAGGCACTGGCATTCCAGGCATGCAGGGCCTTATCTGGTGTACTTTAGCACTTTCCTCTTTAAAATTACATTTGTGTGTGTGTGTGTCTGTGTACACGTGTGCATGTCTGTGCGCACACGTGTGTGCATATCCATGTGAGTGTGTGTATGTGTGCATGTGAGTGTGCATCTATATGTGGGAATGTTCATGCATGTCTGTGTATATGTGCGCATGTGTGCCTGTGTGTATATTGTGTGCACACATATGTGCATGTGTGAGTGTATGTTTACATGTGTATGCGTGCATGAATATGTGTATGTGTGAGCTTGAGAGTGTGTATATGTATGCAAATGCACAGATGTGTGAGTGTATACATGTTTGCCTGCGCATGCACGTGGAAAGGAAGGTCACAGAACAACTTGCATCAAACTGAGGTCTTCAGGCATAGTGGCAAGTGCCTTCAACTGAGTTGTCTGCAGCACTTTCTTGCTGAAAGTGAGGGCAAAGGTGACCTTAATCCTTCTAACAATTCATTTCCTTGCTGGTCCTGTCACTGATTGTCAGGGCAGTGTGCTGGAACTATTGCGGCTGCCGACAGATCTTCAGGGCCGCAGGTAAATAAACCGACTCACAGCTCTGCTCTTTCTGCCCTCCATTTTTTTGGTCTGAAGAGCCAGAGAGTGATGATATGGTGAACTGAGTATATTGAACAAAATAGCTTTTTTTCTTGGAGCCAGTGACTAAAGCCTGCAAACCATATCACAGGGCCAGCTGTGTCTGTGTGCAACCCAGCTTGACCAGAAATGGAAAGAAAAGAGCCGTAAGTGTTTCCAAGTGTTAAGGAAATGCCTTGGGTCATTCTTTGCATGGGCCACAGTCAGTGTGGGCCATTCAGATCTGGCTCCCAGCTGATGTCAATCCTGTAGGAGTGTAGGATCCTGTAGGAGCAGCTGGGGAGCAGTGGGTCAGGTTCCTGCTTCCTGACTGGAAACCTCTGGCTTTACTTTCACATGATGTGGCTAGTCTCTTATTTATACATGGGGGCTTGTCATATACAAACCCACAAACTCCCCGTCACTTCCGTCTAGCACCCTCTTTTTAAAGGAGTTACAGAATGTTCGAAGGGCTTGCATCAAGTACATCTCATTTTTAGGCTCTTCGATTTGAGGAGGGCAGGTATTTGAGTCCCTGAGATCTGCCACCGAGCACCCCCAAAGTAGTCTAGATTATAATGTACACCAAATTAGTGCTATTGTGTTTGCGGTGGAAGTGCGGAGAGAGCTCTGTGTGGGACAGCCACAGCATTCTTGGAGAAACCTCAGAAGGGACACTTGGTGTTGTGAAATCAAGTACTCCTTTTGACCTCAACCATAGTTTGGTTTTCTTGAAATTATTGCAGGGTTAGAACTTCTCCTCCATTAACATGGTTGGTAAAGTCACGTTTTTCCCCTAAGAGTTCAAACGTGCAGAAGGCGATTCTGCAATACGGAATCAACTTGACCTCCTCCTGGCATTTAGCCTCTTGTTGTGTCTTTCCTATTTCCAACCTGTTGGTCAAATGTCCCACTTCTGTTTTTTTTTTTTTTTTTCAAGTTAGAATTTCTTGGGGGTTTAAAAAAAAAAAAAAAAAAGTTTTTTTTTATTTTTTAAAAAAAAAAAAAAAAAAAAAAAAAAAAGCCAAGTGTAACATAGTGTAACACTGGGGCAGTGGGTACACCCAGTTCTCAGGGTAGAAGGCTCACATGGGGAGTGTATAGTTAGCGTAAAGCCAGGCCCACGTCAGGCCTCCGGTAACGTCCAGTTCTTAGCATTTCTTCCAGCTCCCTGATCTTTTCTCTACGAGCTAGCAGCTGCCCTTCTAGCCCTAGGCACCAGCAGGTGTGAGAAGGTGACTGTGTGGCAGGGAAAAGACAGGGCAGGCAAACGGAAAGAAAATGGAAGGCCATGGATTTGATGTGGTACGGCACAGGAGTTGGAGCCAAAAGAAGGTAAGGAGAGGAATTAGACAAAAGGAGCGCAGGGCTGGGAATGTTGTTCAGTTGGTAGAGCCCTTGCCTAACTTTCACGGGGCCCTGGGTTTGATCCCCAGGATCTCATAAATAAGGACGGTGGCGCACACCCATACTCCTAGCATTTGGAGTGTAGAGACAGGAGGATCAAGAGCCCAAAGGTCATCCTGGCCTCTGAAAAAAAGTGCAAAATTTCCCTAGTTATGACCCCACTCCCTTCACCCTGCTGTGTGTGTGTGTGTGTGTGTGTGTGTGTGTGTGTGTATGTGTATGAGTGTGTGCTACTGTTCAAGTGTGCATGGGCATGTGGACGTCAGAAGACAACCCCAGGTATCCTCCTTCAGGCACTCCCCAACTTTGGTTTTTGAGACTGCATCTCACTGGCCTGGATTTCAGTAAACAGTTTAGTTGGCCAGTGAGTCCTAGGGATCTGCCTGTCTGTCCCTCTCAGTTCTGTGATTACAAGTGAGTACAAGTGTAGTCCTGTTTTAAAAACAGCTCCTGGGGTTGGAGCTCAGGGCCTTTCAGGGGAGAACACTGCAGTGACTGAGTGATCTCCCAGCTCCACTGGCCCAACTGCCCGAGATCCTAAAGATTCTCTAAGACCTTAGTGGCTTCAGGCCCTTTTCCTCATGACTGGTCAACTGCCAGCTCTTTCCACCATAGCCCGACTTTTTACTGATCATGTTTCTGATCATACGGACCTTTCTCCCAGATCCAATTCTGTAAACCATGAGCTAAAATGTTAATTTTTATTTATTACTTATATTTTTACTGCATTCTAAATAGCCATGGACAGTAAATGTTGAACTAATTTCTCCCTAAATCCACTAGAATACAATTATTCTGAGAGGGAGGTTGTTTAAAAACATACTCCTTCCCAGGGCTTCAGCAAAGTATGCAGTCACCAAATTATCTAGGGCTTCTATGCAGAGGCCTGGTCACCTACCAGCTAGCCCCTTAAAGCTCATTGAAAAAAGCCTACTCTTGAAGCACTCTGGGAAACTTTTTTTTTTCCAGGCCCAGTAACATTACTGAAGGCATCAAAGTAACAATTTCATAAATGGGTTTTCTGTGGCCTGAACAAAAAAGAAAAAAAAGAAAAAAAAGAAAAAAAAAGAAAAAAAGAAATGTAAAAATCTCTCTCTCTCCTCTGTGTCTCTGTCTTCCTTTTCTTCCTCCTCCTCCTCTTTTGCACTGGGATATAGTTCCTATAAGGAGAGAACTCAGAAGTCTCTTATGGTTTGGGGGTAATTGGATACTAAGAAAGATTGTAGATGTTTACAGTATTGAAAGAAAACAAGGAATAGCCTTTCCTTCCTCTTGTCAGAGAGCAGGCGGGAGGAGAGAAGAGCTCTGCTCAGAGACAGGGCAGCTAGCACTGAGGCACCACTCAGATCTCGCCATCTTCAACTGCTCTGTTGAAGGGTGGGAACAACATTGCTACGGTGTGCGTGTCTGTCTGTCTGTGTGTGTGTGTGTGTGTGTGTGTGTGTGTGTGTGTGTGTTGGGGGTTTCCTGGGGCCACATATTTGGGGCCACAGTGACATTAAAGACTTAAAGAGGATGGTCTTAAGCCACTGACTTCTCTTTAGGGTTCTCCTCAACTTTGGGGTCATGAGATGTCTCTGAGCTTGTCAGAACTGGCAGTCTCCTGCTTTCCAGATGCCATCCCAGGTCTTGTCCTGAGAGAGAAATGTGAGTGACATCTTGACGCTGTGATGGCCATCAGCCAGAGGCAGTTATTGACTGGGTGTGGTGGATACCTGTTTGACTGATGATCAGTGGCCTCAATGGGCATCCAAAAAACAGCTCATGAGGGCAGTGCCTCATTGTGGCCTAATGGGAGCTGAGCAGAGTCCAGCACTAACAGATAATCAGAAATAAAACCAGAACCAAACAAGCAGCCGCAGAGTCCTTGGCAGAAGAGCAAAAAGAGAATGGGAAAGACCCTGCTCTAAGAACTACTTTTCTTTGGAAAAAAAAAAAAAATGAAGTGAGGTAGAAACAGGGACTCGGTGATCAAAAGAGAAGGTGGCATGGGATGGAATCCCAGGCCAGACAACACTGGACTCTGTAGGTCATAGGTTGACTTCTGATGTCATTCCAAGTGTGACTGTGATGGTGACCTATTAGGTTTCCCGAGTGGTTCCAAGAGAAGAGAGATGGGAGCTGAGGTCATTTGCAGAAGACCACCCTGGCTGCTCTGGGGAGACAGACAGGATTATGCAGGAGCCAGGGAAGAAGCAGAAATTAACCAAGAGGCCGAGGAAGATGAGAGCAGAGAGAAGGATGACTTAGCTCTCAGGCAGTAGTGAAAAGACTGGTGGGAAGTCAAGCAGTTTTGGGAAATATTCTGGAGGTATAGTCTAGGCTTCCTAGGCCATCCTGATAGATGGTCTACAAAAGCAAAGCAATGTTTTTAGATCCGCTTAGGCATGTTGGCTGCACGCTTTATGTCTGGGATGCCTTTTCAGTTAAGTACATGTCGAGTAGGCAGTCCGAATAGGGAGCACAAAACAAAAGGTAGTCCTTAGGTTCTTAGGGAATGGGTGTACAGTACAGTGCCTAAAAGGAAACAAAACACATTGCTAACTCAGCTCTGACCCAGCACAGACGAACCCTTAGAGAAGTGTGTTCGCTAAACGGTAAGGATAGAGAAAGAGATCGGAATGACAAAGCCTGTGCTGGATAGTCTTCTTGTCAACTTGTCATGATTAGGATCACCTAGGAAGAAGGACCCTCAGTTGAGAAAATGCCTCCATCAGATTGGCCTGTAGGCAAGTCTGAGGGGGCATTTTCTTGACGAATGGTTGATGAGTGACTTTCTTGATGATGCTGTGACTGCGGCCAGCATCACCCTTGGGAGGATAGCCCTAAAAGGGATAGGAAAGCCAGCTGAGTGTGACCCTGGAGAGCACACTGGTAAACAGCTTTTCTCTATGACTGCCTTTGTTTCGGTTGCCACTTTGGCTTTCCCGAATGATTGCCTGCAATGAGGAATTGCAAGCCAAACAAACCCTCTTCTCACTCTTGTCGCTTTGGTCATGATGCTTATTACAGCAACAGAAATCAAATGAAGACAAACCTGTTCAACTCAGAGAAATATCACTAGAGGGAGGGGCACACCATTGTTACAGTGCAATGCTACGCAGATTCAACCATAACAAACTAGACCAGATGTTATCAAGGACAGCTGAGATGAGAGGTGATCTTAAAGACAGTCATTTGATGGGCCTGATTCTCCTGCGCTCAGTGTGGGTGCTTCTTAGAGGCCATAGGAAGATGATGTGGTTGGCTGCAGAATATTATATGGACAGAGACCCTGTAATATGTAAAGACTCGATGATCTTGGACAATGTGACAATTATCCCAGGGCTTGAAGAGGGAGCCTGGAATCTGATCAGCAGTCTCTCTCTTCTGAGAGATAGTGTGGCAAGAGAGCAAGCCCTTGAGAATAGTGTTGATACAGTTAAAGGCTACTTAGTATTTTCAATATATGAAGTAGCTTATATGCACATATAAACACTTAAAGGCACACACACACACATACATATATGCATGCACTAACAGCATGATTCTCTAAAGCAGGGGTTCTCCAACCTTCCCAATGCTATGACCTTGCAATACAGTTCCTTATGCGACGGTGACCCCAACCATAAAATTAATTCATTGCCATGTCATAACTATAGCTTCTCTACTGTTATAAATCATAATGTAAATATCAGATATGATATTGGGGTCGTGACCCATGGGGTGAGAACCACCGGCATAGACCTTCCTTCTTGATTCCAGAGACTAAACATCAGTTGGAACAGTGACCTGTGCACAAAAATTCTTCACAAGATCGGTGGGAGCAAGGTGAGCGATTATAGTGCCTGGTTCTGGCAAAACACCAGGGAAAGGTGCCGTGCTGAGGGGAACTATAACCTCTGAGGACATAATAGGGTGATGCTTCCCTAGCCAAGAGCCCTAACTGATCATGGTCCCTAATGGAGAAAAGCTCCCAAATGATCATTGACAAAGTAATGAAGTTCCGCAGATGAGAGCGTTCATAATGCACACGGCGTAGATGTCAAAAAGTGTCTTAGTGAAATGCGGATATTTAGAAGGTCAAAGTCAGCCTTAGCAGATATATTCAATACATTCCTTTGTCTCTTCGTTTTTAGCTCTATCCGCTAGTCCTCTTGTTTGCTACTCATTTTCATGACCTGTGAGTTGACCAAGAAGTTCATTTTCAGAGAATTAGTCTCTTACTCACAGGAAACAATGCAACCCTTCTGAGGCACCCGGAGGTTCACTACAGAAAACCGGCCAAGTGTGCTTGCCTTTGTCCTTCTGACATAGCCGGGCCATTTGTACACAGAGAGTCACTTGTTAACCCTAGAAGCAGGTTGGTTTTAATAGCAGAGCTTTGCGTTTCCATGGTGTTTACTTCTAGCACCATATTGTTGGAATCTACTTTTTAATGTGCATGATAACCCTTAAGATTACATAAAGGCAGTTGCATATATATTTTCTATATATATATATATATATATATATATATATATATATATATAGAGAGAGAGAGAGAGAGAGAGAGAGAGTCTAAAAGTAAAAACTACTTGGACGAGTGTCTACGGGACATCTTCTGGCTTAAGGGTGGAAGGGAAACGCAGGCGTGGGAGTTTGCTGATAGTGAAACATGAGTGAATGCCACAAAAAAAATGGTGCATTCGTAGGCTTAATCCCACATTTAGAGGATCAACAAGGCAGAGCTACCAAATATGTCAAAATAAGGATTTATACACACACACACACACATGCATATACACAGACATGCACACACACATATACACACACAGAAAAATTGAAATTTTGTTGTACTTCCTTAAAGTGGTTGAAGGTTTACATTTTTTTGTTTTCTTCCTTCTTTCCTTCCTTTCTTTCTTTCTTCCCTCCTTCCCTCCGTCCCTCCTAACTTCCTTTTGTTTTTATTTTAGATAGGGTTTCATGCAGCCCTGGGCTGCTTTTACTTGGCTATGTAGACACAGATGACCTAGAAATCCTGATCCTACTGTGTCGACCTCAAACGTGCTGTAATTACAGACTTTTGTGCCACCATTTCTTTCACTTTGTTTTGAAACAGAGTCTCGATACGCAACCCAGAGTGGCCTTGAACTAGCGGTGATCCAACCCTCTTCATCCTCCAAGTGCTGGGATTGCAGCTGTGCCTCCGTGCCTGGCTTCTCCTTTGACTTTGAATGTCACAATGGCCCAGACACAAGACTTGTCAGTCCTCTTTCTCTTGATTGAGTTTGGTCAGGATGCCTGCAATGCTGAAGGGTGCCTCTTCTTTCTGGTGAGGTTAACCGTCATGCGCGAAGCACACCTGATGGTGTTCCTCTTCCAACTTGAGGTACTCGGAAGAAGGAAACACAATGTTGCATCCAAAAGGAAGACCACTCATCTATGAGGTGTCATTTGTGCGAGCTTCCCAGGCGCTGAGCAGATCTCTGGGCATGGAGGTGTGTCTCCCTGACTCACGCTGGGACTGGGTGTGCTGACTCATCCTTCTGTGCTGCCAACCATGCTGGCATAGGATTTCTGTGGGACTCAAACGATTTGTCCTAAGATGCATGAAAGGCTAGAGCTGTAGGTCAGGAGACACCTGCGGCCCATTAAATCCTCAACTATTGCTTAATGCTGCTAAAATTCGTTCTAGCTACTCTATCCTCTCCTAGCATAGTCTCTAACTTCCCAGGGTTGGGAAATCAATGTCCAAAGGCCTGTTGAAATAGAATAGGTTCAAGCCAGTGATGCTTGCAGTGGAAGCATTAGCTTAGAAGAATATATATATTTTTTGGTTGTTGTTATGTTGTTGTTCTCAGAAAATGCATTAATGGGGACTGTAGAGATGGCTCAGCTGCTCTTCCTGAGGTCCTGAGTTCAATTCCCAGCAACCACATGGTGGCTCACAGCCATCTATAATAAGACCTGGTGCCCTCTGCCCTCTTCTAGCATGCAGATGTACATGCCGATAGAGCACTCATACATAATAAATACAAATTTTTAAAGAAGAAGAAAATGCATTAATCTTCTTCCTGGCCACGTTTGGGCTGATCTTTTAACGGTAAAGTGAAACATTCCCAACTCCTTTGTCAACCTTCTCAAGCAGGTTCCTGTGCTCACAGAAGGCTACGTGTGCTCGCCTTTACGTGCTCCCGCCTTGTCTTTAGTCTTAACTTTGGTCAACAAATTCAAGTACTTACACAGGATAGAAAAAGTCCAGCATGGCAGAGATTAAGGTTTGTACAGTTCTCCTTCATGAGCAACTTCAAAGAAGTTCATTGCACCATACATAACCCTTTAGCTACTAAAGGGAGCAATGAAATGGCCTAAGTGATAGGTTTTCCGCTCATACTTCCTTATTGTTTCTAAACTTGGGAAAAAAATATTTGGGCGAAATTTGCTTTTCACAAAAAATGCATTTAAAAATTTTAACCTTAGTGACTGTGATCATTATAAATTATCATACTTCTTGGGCTATTTGGGGGATTTTAGGCAACTTGCTCTTATGTTAAATGACTCTATGGTTCTGTGGGTGTTTACGTCTTCTACTGAAACTCTGGGCAGATTTTTCAGGTCACTTGTGTTGTTTTCAAGGTGATCAGCTACAGCAGCCTGTCACGTCTCCAGTTCTACCACTCGAATGGGGTGGAAGTAGATACCAAGAGGTGAGCTGTGCCTGAGAAGCACAGTGCTCAGAACCCGTTAGAATGAGCTATTTCGCAGCTACGCATGGCTTAGAAGTTTCATTCTGGTGTGGAACAGATCTTCCTTTGGAATGCAGAGAAACCATTTTGCCGCCTCCTACCCCTCCCCCAGAATTGTTTTACTTTACTTCTGCCTCCCTTGTTCTGTTCTGGATGAATGAACTTGGCCCAGGCATGCCTGTCGTATGCTTGGGTAAGAGGTGGCCAACCCAGAGGCTCTGAAGCAGAGCTCAGGTGAGGTGTGGCTGTCAGTGCTCTGCTGTGTGACACTGGGCAATAACTTTACCTCCCAGCTCTTTAGTTCCTCAACTCAAAAATGAGAATGAAAATAAATACCCTCCAAAGTTATTATAAGGGAAGATGAGGCATATATGATATGATGTGTCAAATTTACTAAGCAGCTATTACATGCTAAGTATACAGTTACCACTCATAAATGGGTGGTGGGTCCTATAGACATGGATGCCTCTTGCCTTTTGAATTTCACACAGCTACTCACATATGATTCAAGTGCCTTAGAAAATGAGAAGGTAGAATAGAGCAGTCTAAGAGAACCTACCAGCCCGAGATGCTGTGTTAGACATTCTACTTAGATTCCGTCATCTAACCATAGCAATGTTTTGAAACATGACCCATTTCCCCTCATTGCATAGATCAGAAAGAGAAAAGTGCACACACACTTGTGTATACTTTCTACATATCAGGGAAAGGCCAAGACAAACGAAACACGTTTAGTATAACTGAGACTTGAACTCTGTGAGAGTAAGTCGTATTCCTGACGTTAATATCAAGTTAATTTCTTTTTATTTGTAAGTAGATCATTTGTTGTGTTTTTGTTTTATAGAGTTAAAAACAGAAACATGTAGACCATCCTTTTTCTATACATTCAAAACAAGTATATCAAAATTATTTTTTATTCTATTTAATACAGACATTTCCACAGACTCTTGTATGAGTTAACAACCAAATTGTTTTGCTCGGGTCACAAGACACACTGAGGCCATCTTTCCTGTGGGAACTGTTGCTTGGTTTAGAAAATTTTCCTCAGATCATCTTGAAGTATTTCCAGAAAAATGAAAATGCCACAGACCTGGGTTACATGTTTAGTTTCATGCTGGAGAGATGGCTCAGAGGTTAAGAGCACTGGCTGCTCCTCTAGAGGACCCAGGTTCAATTCCCAGCACCCACATGGCAGGTCACAACTGTCTGTAACTCCAGTTCCAAGGCATCTGTCCTGCCAGGTGTACGTGTGGTGCACATTTTGTGCATGCCGGCAAAATACCCATACACATAAAACAAAAAAAAAAAATTAAATTTTATTTTAAAGAATTATACAAAGACTGGAAAGAATGTGGGGACCAAGAATGTCTATTTATCTGGTCCCAGGAATGATGGTGGTTTTGTGAACACCAGGGATACAGCCTCTGTTACCGTGGTCCCGTGGTCCCATTGCTTGCACAGTTGAACATCTTCTCATCCTCTTGCTATCTCCATGGGCTATGTGGGCGATCTTACCACCTTTCTCTTAATTTTAGTTTTACTACTTATTCTCCAGAGGGGAGAGGTACCTGAAAAGAAATTCTCTTTGGGCCTTACCTTTTCAAAGGAAGGTGCAAATGAGATGTAGCAAGTTCGGAGTTGTATTTCCATCTTTAAAAAGAACTGTCACTGGTGCACACTGGTCTGCTCACTTTGAATCAGAAAATGGCTCCATCTGGTTTATTTACTTTGTGATAGCTCACGCTTCAAAGAAAAGCAAGGGTTATATCCGCGGACAATTGTGTAAGCCTGCGCAGGCAAAAATAAAACTCTCCCCGACCCCTGCAGGGATCAGAATATATATGCTGAAGCTGGAGAGGTCTCTGACGTCTGTAGTGGTTTGCTGACTCCCAGCAGGCTTGAGTCAGGAGAAAGAATTCCACCAGAATCTAGCTAAGCAGAGCTGTGCCCAAGAAAAGATCACCGCACAGACACAATGGTATCAGCCCTGGTGTTACTTCTGGCCTTAAATTTCTTTGTGTGTTTATAACATGTGCACATAATGCATATTTTAATGCCAACATCTATATGCACCATCATCTTTTTTTCCCCTCTTGTAGCTCTAATTCTGGATTTAAGTGTTCAGGCAGGGTTCTGGCAGCCACTCCTCACAAGCAACTGGTTCAACTTTCCATGCATATCCACGTGGACTCCCCAAGGTCAGGCTTAGTTCTTAATTCATGGAAAAATATCAGAGGGCCAATGCATTTTATACGTTATTATTTCAGAGAGTTAAGGCTGCATGCAAATACCAATCACCAATGCTTTTTATTTTGCCCATAACTTTTATTATACCTGCTTTCCTAACAGTGTTTTCCCCCTAGCCAGGCCTCAGTTATGCAACCACTGTTTGCTTTGGATTCCTCATCTGCAATGCAAGGATAATAATCTTTGCCACCTCCATCCTGGTGTTGAAAGCTAATGCACAGAGGACTGCATGAGCCCAAAGCTCTTTGAAGCACAATAGACAAATGATTTTCAAAAGGGGCTAGAAGTTACACACTAGGCACAGCTCTATTAAAACAAACAAACAAACAAACATGCACAGCATCCTAAGATTGTACTCATAAATTATGGAATTAAAACCCATTTGAAAATGAATGCAATATGTATCCTATGTATAAGTGTATACACCAAAAGAACAGATGTACTGACATTGATTAAATATTTGTTGGGAAATTATCCCACTGAAAAGCTTAGAAAATTAAGTTCATACTTTGTGCAAGTTAATATTGACAATAGCTATTCTAAATGCTTTTAGTTTTTTCCTTATAATTCAAAGTTTCCTAAAACAAAACAAAACAACAAAAAACCCCAAAACAACCAAAAAAGTACAGTCCTTCTAAAATCAGAAAAAAAATGAATAAACATCTTTTAAAAACCTACTGGATTAGTGGCAGGGAGTATACACAGATAGGATGTACATTTCTAAACTGTGAGCAACAAAGTCCTCTGAATCCTGAAAGAATGAGTTTGGGCAAGACATGAGTGAACTGAATGAGTTTTTGCAATCTGATGTCAAACATAGAGGTCGTGGACTTGCCAGTTGGAGTAAGAGGAAGAGCTCAGAGAGAACCTGTCATTTCAGAAGAATTTTCAAAGTTTCTGCCCACAGCTGAAGCCTTTATTTGCGCACAGCTTGCAAGGTACAGCAGCAGTTAGACCTAGTCACATCCATTCAACCAAGCCCACTGAGTTCTAATAAATTCAATGTGTTCACACAGGCTATAAGGAAGGTTCTGGAAAAGAAGTTACCCTTATTCCACCTTATGCCTATCTCAGTAAAATTGACTTCTAACTTGCTGTAGCTTTAGCAGCACCAGGCTTCCTCAGACCCCATTCCAACCTGCGGGATATTTTTTTTTTTAAGCAAACTGATTTCTGTACATATTCTAGGGATGATTTTTGACCTCCTCTTGTTTAAGGCTTATATCCTGGTTTCTAGGACTGAGTGTGATATGTGATGGCCTTGTGGTTATCTATGCTCACTTATATTAGGACTCTTGTCCATTACCTCTGGGCTGAGGTTCACTTAAGGGCTTGGTAGGCAGGACTCACTTGGGGGAAAGATGACCGTGAACCCTCTCAGTGGAAAAACAAAACAGAACAAAAACCCAATTCGCTGGTACCAGAGTTTGTGATGAAAGAGAGAAACCTTAGTCTTGGCCCTAATTACCCATAAAATAACTGATGAAAAGAGGAAGAGACCTTTAAGATTTATTACAAGGACATTTTAATTTAACATATTGCGTAATTTATAGTTAAATTTGTTGTTTATAAAAAAGTACCTTGGCTTGTCTTAGAGAAGTGACTACACACACACTGGAATTAAAAAAAAAAAAAAATGAAAAGAGTTTTTCCACTCTGACTATTGTAATTCTCAAAGGCAAACATTTGTGTCCGCTCTCCACATGTTACATCAAAGATAACATGATTTGTGCTGCTGCTTTGAAAAACAGCCTGCGTCTGTAAGACATTAGCTTTTCTCTTTCTCTTGAGCTATATTGGAAGAAATCCTGGAATGCTCCGTGTCTCCATTTTCCTAACTGTAGAATGGAGCTAATTCTGACCTCTACAGTGAGAAATAGTTACAGAAAAAGTTTGTGATAGAATATGGGTGACAACTTGGCTGTCAATGATAGCGAAGCAACTGCTTAGCAGAATCTCTTTGACTACTCTCCTCAACCAAACGGATGCCATCAACCACATCTCACCCATCTCACTATCTCTTCTACATAGACCTTAATACTTTCCCAGCTAAAATGATGAAACTGCTGAAGACAAGGTATCACTCAAAGATGACTCTATGAGCACTCTCAAGAAACAAGAGACTCTGGACACACATTTCTTATCTCTTTTGCATATCATGACTTTGAAACTGTAATTGGCTCTGAATTTGCTGGTTTCGTATCTGTGGATCTCTACTAACTTTGGATTAAAAACATTAAAAAAAAATGAACTGAACATGTTGCAGACCTTTTCTGGTCTTTATCCCCAATAGTGCAGCATAACAATTATTTCCATAGTTCTTACTTGTATCTCAGGTTATATGTAATTTAGAGAACACTATGCCATTTTGTATAATGGACTGGTGATTTTGGTATCTTAGTTATTTTTCCATTGCTATAATAAGACACCACTGGGGAGGAAAGGGTTTATTTCAGCTTAAAGTGATACTATAGAACATCATAAGTTTGGACAGAAACTCTGTGAAAGGAACATGGAGGCAGGAAGTTGGCAGAGAGCACTGAGGAGTGCTGCTGACTGAATTGTTCTCACAGGTTGCTCATCCTGCTTGCTTACATACTTTAGGACCACCTACTTAGGGAAAGTACCTAAGCTGGGTACTTAATCTGGTAAGCTGGGTCTTCCCACATCAACCGCCAATCAAGAAAATGTCTGACAGACCACTCTGATGGAGGTCAGACCTCAGCTGAGGTTCCGTCATCCCAGATGGTTCCAGCTTGTATCACATTGACAGAGACACACAAACAGAAGTGCAAGGAGCCAGCACAACATCCTTGGGGTCCCCAGAATTCATTCCTGCGGACTACATCTACGAGTACACATCATAATAAAGTGAATAAGTCAATAGAGAATAAGAGCCATTTCCGCTGGTCTGCCTTGATCTCTCCGGCCTAATTCGTTTTGTCAATCTCAGAAAGAATCTCCATGCCCCCTCCTACTAACTAGACATTGCTGGTAAGAAGCAAGACCTAAAAGTCAGTGTTGGGGCTCATACTACACAAGGTGCCCATCTCCAGGAAGGGTGGTCTTGAAGGAAATGGACTCTAAGGCTCATTTTGCGGATAGTGGCAGCCAGATGGTGGGAATATGTTAGGGAGCAAGAAGGATAGGGGAGGGGGAGTTGAGGAGGAGACTAGAATATGAAGTCAAAGAACTTGCTAAAGTGTGTATTTGAGATACGTTCTTCTCATATTAAGTTGTCACGAATGTACTCTCAGCTGAAGTAGGCACCCCTAAAACAAGACCCTACATTTTCAACCAAATAAGATGTCCAATTTCATTCTTAATCATTGTCATTTCTCCCAAATTCTAATCCCCAAATTCAATTAAACCTACTCTCCAAAACTTGGTTTCTAGGTGAAAATCTGACAGCAGATGCTCACACATCCTGTGGTTCCAGCCCAGCGGATATCAAAGGGGATGCCGTAGCCAAGTCCATTCCATTAGCTGGCAGCTACACACAGTACAGTGACTGCCCCACTCTCTTTCTTCCTAATGCTGACCAGGCACCTCTGCTTAAGACAGATAAGTTTAGATAAAATACGGGAATCTTACTAAAAAGACCAACATGTACATTTGAACCCAGAGAGACTGAGAGGCGGCAAAAGAAAGATTCTCAAGTTAGGCTGCCCAAGGTGCCATCGATGACAAAACACGTATTGTGAGATGGAGGCTGTAACCTTATGAGTTTGGCTGTATGACACAATAGATCCTGTAATGGCTCAAGTGAAGAATGAGAGATGGCCTCATGGTGGCCCAAAGTCTTTGTCTGAGAAGGAAGACATTGCATGTCCCAGATTCTCTTGAGAAGGGAGCCGAACTGAGTCCTGGGAACCACAGAACGCTGAGTTGCCATGGAGTAAGAGGGCTGACTAAGCTGCGGGCAAAGTATACATTTAGTTCTGTTGCAAAGGAGTGAACTGCGACCACCATGGTGAACTTCTAGTAACTGTTTTGAAAAGGCAACAGACGGCTGTGTGAAGGACCCTTACGAGTCAAATGGAGACTACTACAAGCTAAGAGTCTTTGGTCAGGTGAGCCTTGGACTGGCAGGCAGACCTGGATTCCTGTTTAAATGAACTTCCAGGGCAGTGAGACTATTAGTACCATGTATAGCCTCTCTAGGCAGGGAGGAGCTCCTCTCACAGATCAGTTTCTCTGTCCAGACAGTTTCCATGTTGATATGTTGTCGGTTTCTGTGACTCCTGCGTCTGGAGTCAGTTTCCAACCCCACGCAAAAGACCTTGTTTCCCAGGCATAGCTTCTTGCACTCTGATTTGGTTTACACAGAACTCCAAGTCTTAGAACCATCATCAAAGCCTCAGCCAAGGCTGGAATGTTTCTTCTAGAAGATAGGAAAAAGGCTAGACTGTGAACTGGAAGAAGGGCAAGACCTAGGAATGACCCTGGGTTCAAGGCTGAGCCACTGTGGGCTGTAAGTTCTAAACCCTGGTGGAGATGCTTTCAGTGTTGACTTCCAAAGACAAAGCAAGATTTTACAGCTTAGGAGCCATTCTGAGCGTTCCCAGAAACCGCTGGAGATTAGACAATCTCTGTGCTCTTCTCAAGTCATGTGGAACACAGACAACCTAAGGCCAAGTCTTCTGACCCCTGCATCTCTGTGGCGACCTCACTCTTTCTCTACTCAGGAGCCTGTGGCAGCGAAAGAGTGAGAGTCACCAGGCTGTTTGCTCTTCGACAGTATATAGGAAAACTAATCTCCTCACCTCTCGAGAATCTTGCTCAAAAATACTTAGGACCTAAATAAGAGCTAGTGTCTTTGCTTGACTTACTTTTAAAAAATGCATCTGAAAATCTAGAAAGCCATGCTTTCTCACAAATGGGCCAACAATTATGCCAAAATATAAACCCATGATTTTGAAATTAGAGAATTCTGTGCTATTATTCTCAGTGTATTTATTTCACTTGGTCAGTTTGACACTAAGGGCCCTATCATCTCTTAATGAATGCCCATATTTATGCAGATCGATCATTAGATAGAGGCTTTGCCTCAGCCATGGGCAGCTAAATAAGAATTGGTTTATCTTAGGGAAATATATTAGAAGAAAAATCATTCTCCATGTGCTTGTGTCTTTCTTTATTTGAAGAAAACGAAGGATATTATTAAAGATTTTGTTTTTGACATAAGGTCTTGCTGGGTCATGTAGACCTAGCTGGTCTTTAACTCAGAGATCTGCCTATCTCTGCCCCTTGAATGCTGGGATTGAAGACATATGGTCCCATGCCTGGAAATGATAGATTCTTAAAGAAAATGAACTTTTGGAGAGATGGTTCATTTGTTAAGAGCTTTTACTGATCTTCCAGAGGGCCCTGATTTGGTTCCCAGCATCCACGTGGTGCCTTACAACCATCCCTAACTCCAGTCCCAGGGATCTGACAGCCTCTTCTGACTAATGTGGCCATGGAGCACAGATATGTGTGCAGGTCAGCCTGATACAGACGGACCCTCAGAACATGCTGTTGAATATAATCGATCAATATAATCAATCAATATAATCGATCAATGAGGTCCTCTGACTCTTCTGGTATAATAGAGGCAAGCTTCTGAGTCTTACCAGTCGTAGCAGTTCACTTTTGTGTGAATTATGGGCCTTCTGCACTCTTGACTTCCTTAACTCCTGGGGACAACCTGGTTGGCTCTGTGCGCTTAAATGGTTTTCTGAGTATAAAATCATTTGTGCACGTGCTTTGCTGCGAAAGATCAGTTAATGATTATATATTTCCTTACTCCTAGCGGACTGAGATCAAACAGATCTTTGTTGAAATGGAAACTTCTGATTAAATTTGTGCAACTTGAACCTTGTTAAGGAGCATGGGCCTCCTTTCCCTCTCTAGAAATATGACTTTGATGCATTAGTGTTCTCGGTTTTATGTAAGTTTCAATAACTTACAGACTTTAACGGAGTTATTTATGATTTAGTGTTTCCTCACAGGGCAGGATCTTGGGTAATGAGCTAAGTATTCTCTGGGTGCACAGTCTCCTCCACAGGGCCAATACAAGGGGAGTTGATGTTAGCTGTTGATGTAATTTCAAGGGTGTCCTGTGTAGAGACTATTCAAAGAAGAGGTAGTTTAAGGGCAGAACCTGCTCCCTCTTATATTTCTAGAAGCTGTTTTTCAGCCTGGTGTCTATGCTTCTGCCTACCCTGGTTAATTATACGTCTCCTATGTCTCTCTGCACAGATCCAAGTTCTGACAGGAGCTAGTCCAGTCACTCACAACCAGAAAGGGTGGGGTGCCGGGGTGGGGGTGGGGGACAGTATGTTGTTTATTCCCACCAGCCTTGTCTTCTGAGAGATAGGAAACTTGAAGTTTGTAACCCCACATTGGTCACTTTGTTAACATGCCCAGTTTCTGAGGTTGAATCTGCCTCAGGACTCACTATTGATTCAGCCCCCCTAGTTAACCGGAAACCCTTTAATAACGACCGTCCCACAGGAATTCCCCTGCAGGTTGCAGCTACTCCAGGTTTGCTTTGAAACTCTACAAGGCCTCCACATAGAAATGGCAAGGCTTTCAACAGATATACTTCTTTTTAAAAGAAAACTGGCTTGAGGGGGAAAAAATATTATTTCTGGGGCCAAATTCTGTAAGACTTTCTCTTGCCTCTCCTTCAGCAGCGTTAATGGGCCTTGGCGCTGGCTGTCAGTCACCTGAGGACTCTTCAGAACTAGCAATGCATGAGCCCCAGACAAGATCTCTTTGGGGGTAGGGTAAGAGACAGAAATGTTTAAATTCTCTAAATTTCCCCCAGGTGATGGTGTGTTAGCTGGGGCCAAAGACCACTGTATTTAAGGAGCGAGAAGAGAACCTCCCCAAAAGGTGACATAACCCACACCGTCAATTCTAGTATGCTCTGCTAGCCAAGGCTAGACCTTTCAGACCTTGTGGTATGCTCTGCTGGCCAAGGCTAGCCTCTTCAGATCTCCTATCAGAACAGCACAAATTTAACATCACCCCAATTAAGTGATATACCCACCAAAGAGTTCTCTTCCTCTTCTTTGTTATCTGCTGGGGTTAATCAGCCTTGCCTAAGGCTGTAACTAAGATGTAAGAGTCAGCTTAACATAATGGCAGGAATATTTGGCTAGATGATTAGTTTCACAACACAGGTCACTGAAGCTTTCTGGCATTTCTTTTTCTCTAGCCATGTGAATAAGAGGCGGAGGCTCCAGGCTCACTTCACTGTAGAGAGGCTCATGAGAGCACAGGCTTGACAGCACCTTGAAAACTGTAAGGCTCACATGTCCCAGAAGTTACTACCTACATTTGTACAGCACATTTGTATTCTGGAGTTTAAGACTGTTCCTTCCATGAGCTAATACTGGAAAATAATATTTTAATATCTATGGGTGAAACATGAGCAGACACATAGCACATATTTTTGAGTCATATTTTCCTTCATTTGTTTTCATTTATGCTGATTATAACCTAACCACAAACTCTAGCTATGGGGATAAATTAAGCAAAAAAGAAAGCTGATCTCTTTACTCCAGTATTTTGCAGCTTGGACAAAATTTCAAGTGTCATCACTTGCGTGATTAGATGCTTATTGCCTGTGACCGTGTATTAGGCACCTCAGACCCGATTTAGACTTGAAGGGTATAAACTAAAAATAATCTATAAGTGCAAATCAATGACACATATTTGAAACCTAACATGAAATAGAATCGCTCTCCAACAGAATATTAAGTTGAATGAGTCTAAAAGGGTTCTATAGTGAAGACACTGTGATTGTAGGAAGAAAGAGAGAAACCTAACAGCAAAGGTAGTCTGACTGTAGTGACACTTGGACTAACATCTTTGATGAGGAAGGTCTTCTGCTGATTAAGAATCACACAAACCAGAGCAGATTGGCTATGTAGCTACAGGGGAGGATCTACCACTAAAAGTGTTTCCTCAGTCATTGTCTATGCTGAAGGTGGATCTGAATATGGCTGTAGTCTTGAAAGTTCACAGCCTCTCTTCCTGTACCCTGCTCACCCCCATCTGGCAGCGCTCCCCACTTCCCCACCCTGCCTCTATAATCACACTTAGAAAGAGACTTGTTATGCGCAACTACAAAGTGTCCGCAGAAAGCATTGCCTCATTGTGTTATTAGTATGCTGCTAACTTGTGAAATGCTCTTCTCCTTGATGACGGGATTGAGGACATCAGAAAGCAGGAAGCAGTAACTTGAGGACAGTTGTGTTGCATTAGTGGCTAAGTCTAGGGAGTAAAGAGTATGGAACAAAGACAAGGAAAGAGTAAAAGAATATTCTCTCTCTCTCTCTCTCTCTCT
>OU015750.1:76026581-76039353 GCA_907169655.1 Acomys percivali
TCTCTGTCTCTCTGTCTGTCTGTCTGTCTCTCTATCTCTCTCTGTCTCTCTCTGTCTCTGTGTCTGTCTCTCTGTCTGTCTGTCTGTTTCTCTCTCTCTGTCTCTCTCTCTGTGTCTGTGTCTGTGTCTGTCTGTCTGTCTGTCTGTCTCTCTCTCTCTGCTGTGTTCCATACTGTATCACCAGTGTCTGCCTTTAAAATGTTTTAATTACAATTTTTCATACAATATATTTTGATCATATAATATATTTTGATCGTATTCTTTCCCCTCCCCAACTCCTTCCAGACCTTCCTCATCTACCCCCCAAATAGTATATTCTTTCTTTCTTCTCAAAAAGTCCCTAAAACAAACCAATAAAAAAGTCAAAACAAACAAATAGGTAAGGTAAAAAAAAAACCAAAAACCAAAAAACCCAAATCCATACACACCAGAGCAGATACACTGAACTCAGACTACTAATGTATGCATAAGACCTGCAAAGTTCAAACCACGTAAAATCCCAGATGGAGAGGGGAAGTGGGCACAGGGTTCCACACAGGACCGAGAAGCTACTTACAGTTGCCAACTGCTGGGAAAGCGGAACTTGTTTTCTACAGTGAGTGTCTTTAGGTATATCAACCACACTCCAGGCCAGTCCCCATGCTGGAGTAGTTGGCCAACACAAAGTGAGCTCCATTGTGTGTGTGTGTGTGTGTGTGTGTGTGTGTGTGTGTGTGTGTGTGTTTGCATGTGTGTATGTGGTGTGTGTGCATGTGCGTGTGTGTGCATGTGTGTGTATGCATTTGTGTGTGGTGTCCACGTGTACGTGTGTGTACGTGTGTGTGTGTGTGTGTGTGTGTGTGTGTGTGTGTGTGTAAGCACAGGTATGTGCATGAGTGCACATGCACTTTTTGTTTTGGTATGTTTTCTTTCTTTTAAAAAATTGTGTGCCAGGTGGTGGTGGTGGTGCATGCCTGAAATCCCAGCACTCAAGGAGGCAGAGGCAAGTGGATCTTTGTGAATTCAAGGATGGCCTGGTCTACAAAGCGAGTCCAGGACAGCCAGAGGTTACACAGAGAACCCTGTGTTGAAAAACCAATAAATAAGTAAATAAATAAGATTAAAAAATGTTGTTAGGTAAAAATACATTTGGGGTGTAAACCATGAAGCATATGCATATATTACATATATGCATATATTATGAAACATTAAATCAAGCTATTTAACATATATGTGGTAAGAACAATTAAAATCTGCTTTGAGCAGTTTTCAAGTATAATATTAACTACAGTCGCTATTTGTCCAATGGCTTCCTTGAAAGAATAACGTGTATTTTGTCATGTCTAATTTTACCTGGGGTCAGCAGGATGCCTCTAGTATGATAGAGGAGGCTCTATCTCATCAGCTGCCGAGAGCAAAGTGGGTTTTAGAGCCCTGTACACAGGAGCTGAAGGGAACCCAAAGTTCATGGTCTTCAAAGTTGTTCATAAAGTAAAGTCACCTGGAGGGTTGTCCAAACAAGCTGCTGGGTCCCTAGAGTTCCTGACAGAACAGTCCAGTAGGTTCTTGCTAAGTAGGAGACTTTGCTCTGTGCCTCAGGCCTCCATCTTATCAGTGAGGTAGATGTCCAGGTGACCTCAGTCTCTAACTCCCAGGCCACTGCCTTCCAGCTTCATCCTCTATTTTCAGTTAACGAAGCTATGGGAGTCCTGCTCCCTCATTCCAAGATGCTCTCAGACACAGTGCATGTTTCTTTTTTCTTTTTCTTTTTGTTTCTGACGTACCTTCAGCTTCAATGACAGGACACACTTCCCATGTAACTTGTGTTATCAGAACCTTTTCTTTAGGAACTCTTTATTTTGTTCCCATAAGAGTTTGGCTAAAGCTCACTTCTCTGCGGATGTTGTCCGCCACTAAATCTTACTCCTAGTCCAAAGCTAAACTGACTGACTTCTTAGAAGAGGCGTAACCGATATCCAGAGCTAATTTGAGCATCAAAGCTTAAACATCCTTTATTTATGCAAAAACAGAGCAGCAAACAGAAGTTGAGAAAGAAATCGAAGTCTCTGGGTTATGGAGCAAGTGCACAGTGGCTGCTGAAAAACCAGCCTGGAGCAGAGGTTCTCAACCTGTGGGTTGCGATCCATCCTGTCGCATATCAGATCTTTACGCTATGAATATAGCAGTAGCACTGTTATGTAGTAGCAACAAAATAATTTTATGGTTGGGGGGTCACCACCGTGTGAGAGACTGTTTTAAGGGGTTGTGGCATTAGGAGGACGGAGAGCCACTGGCATAGAACTTTGTAATAAAAGAGAGTCACTAGAATGAATTGAAAAATTTAAATGAATATTAAACCAACTTAATAGGTAGCTCACAAAATACTTTTTTCATTCATTTGATATTTTATTTCGAACTCTTGGTACCCAGTCCCCTTGAGGAACAGGAAGGGACATGGTGATGGGTAAAATTCTTCTCATCTGCCCTAATTATCTTGTATTCTTAGATTCTGCTTTAGCCAACAATTGAGCCTGTAAGCGTTTTGCAAAGTCCTTTAATTGATATCCATAAGAGTGTTTGGCTCCTCAGTTGGTTGAATTACATAGGGCTTAATTTTCCAGAAGAGAAAGCAAATTGATTTGAAATATTTATCATTGTTAGAAAGTGAATTCTGGTGTATTTCAGAGAGGGAGATGAAGAAAGAATGGGCGAGAGGAGGAGGGGGTGGCTCTCTGCAGACACCCTGGTGATGCCCAGCAGGCACATCACAGTAGGGGCTCTCCCCCCTTTACAGCCTTAGCTAACAAGACAGACCAGGGTTACTTTGACAGGTTTTTGTTGTTGTTTGTTTGTGGCAATAGTCTTATCAGTGATTTGCTAAATAACAACTATCATTTGGTTTATATTTTTCCATAGACGATATATAAGTAATAAATAAGATGATGAGCAAGCAAGCAAAAACCCAAAAGAAAACTAAAAACAACTACAACAACAACAACAAAAAACCCCACAAAAATTGAATTGCAAAACATTTACATGGTGATTCTGAGAGGTGAGACTTCCCTAAAAGCCTTACCTTGAACGTTTTTTAGCTCTTCCTTTTTTTTTTTTTTTTTCTTTTCTAACCTACGCATTTAAATACCATCACTACATGTGAGCTCTCCAAGTGTGGCTTCTCACAACACCAGGGAGAGAGCCCTCTTAAGTTCTCTGACCCAAACGCCCCAGAAGGAGGGCTGCCTGCCTGCATGAGCCCAGGGCTAAGAATGATTACGTCACGTGTGTGTGTGTGTGTGTGTGTGTGTGTGTGTGTATGTGTGTGTTGTGGGGGGCCAGTTTTGCTTTGTAATAGTCTCAAATCTACCTTCTTCTATCTTCTGCTGGGACAGAAGTTTTTCTTCTGTGTGGCGAGCTCAAAGTTTCTGCCAGGAAGGCTTGTGGGTGGGCCTCTTTGATCTCGTCCCTCATATGACGAGGCAGCCTGTTTTCCTCAGCTGTTGTTCCTCCAGTGGTAGTGCGTAAAGTTTTGCCCAGACAGATTCTTTCCTCTGGATACAGTTCTGCTACTCTTTGCACTTGACACAGGGTCACAGGGTGTCATATTACCTGCTGCCGATGCCCTCTGGAAACCTCTACGTGCATCCCTGACTCACAACGTGATGGAATTTGGAGATAGGGGGTCCTTATGATGTGATGTCCTTGAGAAGAGAAGCCAGATATGTGCCCCACCCCCCTTTGCACACAGTGAGAAGTTTGCCACCTGCAAGCAGACAGTTCCTTCACTAGAACCCTGTTTTCCTGGCACCCAGGTCTCAAATGCCCAGAGGGCGAAATTCTGTGACAGCATCCATCAGTCTGTGGTATCTTATGACAGAAGCCCAGAAGGACTAACATGGCATGCGTCTATCACAGTTAAAAGAGAGAAAATACATAAGTATGTGTTTGGTAAAAAGTCCTGTGACTTATTTAACAGAATATTTGGTTTTTAAATATACACCAATATTTTTAAAACTTGCTTGCTTTATGATTTTTAGTTTTCAAAGTTATGAGATGGAACATTGAAGCTTTATGGACAAGACACTGGAGCAGCAGTTGAGATTGGCTACAGCTTTCTTTCCCTCTAAGCATTTTTGACGTGTATCTCCTATACTCTGGGTGATGCGTGACCCCCACATACGCAGGCATTGAGGACTTGATATTTTGGCTCTTGGTATTGGGAAGCTATGGAGTTTTAGGCAGTGGGACATTGTGGGAGGCCCTGGGTCACTAGAGGATGTCCTGGAGAGAGATTGTGAGGTTATGAGCCAGGCTCTAAGTTGCTTTCTTGGCTCATGTTGTGAGGGATTTGCTCTGCTATGCACTCCCGACTATTGCCGTCTGGTGCCCTATCAGAGGTCTGTGGCAAAGGGGATTGACTAACCTTTAAATCAGAGCTTCAGAATGCTGGGCCAAGTAAATCTTTTCTATTTATAAATTAGTTACCTTTAGGCATTTCACTGTAGTAATATCAAATACATATGCGTCCTGTATATACTTATACATACATATATATGGTATATGCACACATAGTAGACAAGTTTGTAAAAATTTGTATATGTATCATATGCACTTATAGTTACTATATACACATGCCAGTATTTATAACAGGGTTTATCCTTGTTTTCTGCTTAGCAAGTGTTTGTCTTCTCGAGTATTTATTAGGGCACCAAAGCAAGAAGATGACTGCACTGGAGACAGGGAACTGTTTTTGTGTTTGTGGAAGAAAAAGGTGTGAGTAGTTTTGTGCCTTTGGGGCAAATATCTCCTGTGATAAATGGGATCTGACTTGTGCACAGTAACTACTACTATCTGTGGCGTGGTGGAGGAGAGAAGACAGGTCAGGCGGCCTCCATTTGATACAGCAGTCACAAATGGAACGAACGCACATGTCGGCAGCGACTGAGTCTAATATTAACTCCGCAGGAAATCCCCTAGCCACCAAAGCCAGGAGACACATCATTCCTCTCCCAAGTCAGAGGCCTGGGACCAGGGGACACTGCCACTCAACACACTCTCGACGGGTCTTGCACCAAATCCCAACAGTTTGGCATCACCTATAAAGTATGGTTGTTGCCCAAAGGCATCCCTTGAAATTCTGCCTTTCATACATCTGAGCTGAGAATTTCCACACTAAATCACTTAAAAAGGGCTAAGTTCTGCTCTTCAAGGTCTGCTCTCAAGATGTGCCATTGATCATTACAAGATCTGTCAGTGGCTAAGGGTCACTTTGCTGTCAGGATGGGTCTTGGTTTGTTGTAAATATAAGTTATTCTAGATTCAGGTAGAATTTTGAGGTATGCCTCTGTACCTTTCTTCAACAATGAGAAGCAGTAAGCTAGGAGGATCAGCAAGGCCTTTAGCCATCTTGTTTTTTCCTGAGTGTGCCTAGCTAGGGCTGGCCACACAATGGGAATAATTTTAGTCTCTTCTCAAAACATGTGACTGATGCCATGAGACTCTTTGTCTGGAGTAGGTTGGAAGGAAAAATTGAAACGATCCATTCACAACTATTTTTTCTCTATAACATCACTTTCTGAGAGATATATCTGCACATATATATGCACATATGCTTGAATATATTTTCCTTGACACACAGAGATCATATGAAATACGGAGCTGTATGTGACCATTCTAATACACATCTATCTCTTTAAACATTTGTCATGAAACATGAGGGTGATTTTCATATGGGTTCATAACATGAAGGAGAGACAGGAAAACTAAGTAACTGAAGAACCAGAATCATTTCCTATTCTCTCTCTCTCTCTTTTTGTTCACATCTGCATTTCTCAGACCTGGCAGATGGCCACTGTCCAGCATAGACTTAGTGTCAACACATGACCTGAGTCAGGACACCACATGGAAAACATAAGCATAATTGAACTTCCTAGCCATAATTCTGTTCCGGTTCTGTAATCAAAGCCAGGCTGAGTGTCCTTACTGTTCACTTTCTATAAAGCTTGCTTAATCCAGTGGCTGTTGCGTTTTCTGTATGATTTCCCCTGAATAAATAACAGTAGGGAGAACTCATTACTAGCAGCGCCATTTTTGCAGGACTCAGAAGGAACATTTTTTGTTTGTTCAGATATCTTCACACAGCAAATTGGGAAGAGAGGGGGCCAGAAAGAGTCACCACCCCAGTTGTTGGGACTCTCAAAGATGTTTTGGTAAACAAGTCAAGATTGTTCAGACCTGTCACCAGTGAGATGTCCCCAAATGTACTTAAACAAATACAAAGCAGGTTTGTGCTGTCTGCAGGAAGCGAATGCAGATGTTGAACGGGGCCTTGGCTGCAAGGGCTTTTGTAGCAGGAGAGCCCTTCTGTAAAATCCAGGGCTGGCACCTCTCCTCTGTAGCGACTGTAATTGGATCCCAGGAGATTTATTAGCAGTGGCAAGGGAGGGAGAGAGTAGCGCTGGGTGCCCCAGCAACCAGTGTCACAAACACCTTGCTATATACTATGAAATCTAGAGATAACAAAACAAAACAAAACATGTCCTCAGTATCTCAGAGGCTCCTGTGCGCTGCAGCCAGTGCGGACGGGAATATCAAAGCTCGTACCTCTCAAAGCTGCCTACTTGCCTGTGCTCCAAAGAAGGTTCGAGTGTTCTGGAGAAGACATTTCTGGAATTCGTGGGAGTGTGAGCCAGCCAAAGGGCAGCTTCTCTACCTTCCCTCTCATGGGAAAGAAATGCTTTTGAATATTCTCAACTGTGGGCATCTGTTACCTTTTCTGGGTACACTAGGTGTGTAGAGGCATGAATTAAAGATTGTGGAGTTCCCCACCCTCCCCAAACAACCCAGGCCATTGCCAAGGCTATTGATTGCACAGCACAAAATGACAACACGGCCCATAAAGCCCGCTGAATATGGAGAAGGCACAGAGTCTTCATCTATACTGACTGGTGTCCATGGTAGTAGAAGTAATCTGGCATGCTGCCAAATGAGAAAGGTAAGCACCAACCCAGCTACAAACCCTTCAACCTACAGTAGTGACCCACAAGTAACATACGCGAGTGCAACAGTGGCACAAAGTTTGTGGGTGCAACCAACCACTGTCTGATTAGATTTAAGACCCACTCCATGAGATGGACTCCATGCCTGTCACTGCTTAGGTAGTCAAGAACCTAGGGTTAGATAGGCCACGGGCTTAGGCTACTTTCTGCTAAAGGAACTTAGCAGTAAAATGACTCAGGTTGACATTCTGCTATACTCATAGATGTGCGCCTTGTTCAGGCATCGCCAGAGAAGCTTCCTCCTGGAGTAGACGGGAACAAATATAGAGACCCACAGCTGGAGATGGGCCGAGAATGAGACGCCTTGGGACATAAATGGAATGGCTCTATCAAATCTCTCCCCTCAGGGCTCAAAAAACCCTGCAGGAGAGAAAGCAGAAAGATTGTCAAAGCCAGTGGGGATCCGAGACACCAAGAAAACAAAGCCTTACAGACACAGGAGGACTGACTCGAGAACTCAGAGGCTGTGGCAACGTGCACAGGTCTAAGCCGGGTGTGGTCCCAGTGCTGAGAGGGGAAATGGACACAACCCCCCCAACTTCGGTGGAGTCTCACTAGGTATACAAACCATACTTAAGGACAGGCCCCACGCTCAACATAGATGACCAAGGCAAAACCAACTCAATGGTACTTTTGGAGGGTCCCCCCCCTCACATTTGTTTGTACACACGTTTAAAAACCCTTATATTTTGCTTATATGGTATGGTTTCCAATTCTGTGTTTTTATAGGATTTTGTGTTTATGTGTTTCTTGGGCTTTTTTTGTTTCACTCTTTTTCTATTTGCTTATTTGCTTTGTACTATTCTGGTTTGTTTATCTGTATTTTTATCTTATTTTAAATTTTTCTACTACTACTACTATTATTTTTAGATGCTTGTTTGTTTTCTAATGAGATAGATGGAGAGAGAGGGAGAGAGAAGGAGAGAGAGAAAGGGTATGAATTTGGGTCAGTGGGGAGATGGGAGGATTTGAGAAGAGCTGAGGAAAGAGAAGCCATAATCAAAATATAGTGTGTGAAAAAAAAACCTATTTTCAATAAGAATTAAAAATAGAAAAATTTAAAAAATCTTGTGGGGTTCCAAAGATACCACTTACTATTAAGATTTTTTATATATGTATATTATATACTCTATATCCATCTATCTAATCTATAGCTATGATGAGTTTCCATATCTTTCTAAGTCCCTGACCATTGACTTTTAGATTTATGTAGGAAAAACCAAAGGAAGAAAACTTTGAACTGGGGAAGCCACAGCTCTGGACATTCCAGAAAGCTCTGGCCATCCCACTCATCTCGCATCAGAAGGTTCCCGTCAGTCCTGCTCAGCTTCAGCGCAGATGGCGCAGAGGGCCAGTTAGGCTGTAGGGGAAATGGCTATTTGGAGGGTTTTGTTTATTCCCAGTGGGGATTTTCCTTTCAGATTTGTGAAAAAAAAGAAAAAAGAAAAAAGTAACCGGACACACTCTTTCCTTTGGAGAATAGGCACAGAGAGAAATGCACACATAATCAGAGTGCAAAGTCTGGTGCTTAAAAGGCCTTAATCTAGTAGTAAAAGGGAAGGTGAGAAGGAAGGGGTTAATTTCAGTCTATCATATCTAAGAACTGGGTGATGTCTGGAAAGGTCCCTGAAGGGAGTCTATTCCGAAAGGTTTACTAACAGCAGCACAGAGTTTCTTCCTGTCTCCTTCCCATGCAGCCTTTGTGTGTGTTCCCTTGGTTTCTGCACTCTCATGTTCCCCATCCCTCTCTCCCCCTCCCCTCTCTCCCTTTCCCTCCTCCCTCTCCCCTCTCCTCTCTCTCTCTCTGTGCGCTACGTTGAACATGAGACTCCAAGCTTTGCGTGGACACTTAGGGACCTTATCTCAATGCACCCTCAAACAGGGACTGCTCTCATGCAGAAACCCAAGAATCCCGGTTTATAACCACAATGTGGAACCCTCTCTACTTTTCTCTTATTAGCCACTATTTGGCCTTCCATATGGAAATTATGCCTATATATATATAGGCATATATATATATGGAAAACTCTAGGATACATTTGTATAAGACCCACCACATGCCCATTTGGGGACACTGTTGGTTCTCAGGCTGGTATTTTTAACTGGAAAATCATTATTAGAATTTGTCAGTTTATGTAACTAGGTAGAATTAACTGCCCAAACTGAAAATGTATCTCTTGGATTAGATGAAAATCCTTTGGGAGATGAACGGAGATATGACCTAGGAAGTTCAAAGTCAGCCTGAATATGTGCTACCTTCTGAACTACATTAGTCTAGGGTGTTTTGTTTTGTTTTTAATTAGGAGACTGCAATTTACTTCCAGGTCCTGTGATAAATAACTTTGATGTCTTAGGCAGGGACTCCAATATGCGTCATTCTCAACTCAAGCTGGCTGTGTTATCAACAGCCCTGGCTGATGAAAAAATCTTCCTGCAATTGTATTCTTATTCAAAGCATTCCTCTTCCCCTACTCCGCCTGGCCTTAGGTGGATGAAAGAATTGCTAAATACACACAGTTAGGAGCATCTGGTTCCAAGAAAGATGGACCAAGCTGATTTGCTTCTTCTCTGTTTCTGCATGTTTGCAGTGCATGGAGGAAGTCTGTTTTGTAAGAGGTTACTATCGGTGGGACTAAGTGCTCCTGGCTTGGCCAGTAAGCACACACACACACACATGTGGGAAATGAAGAAACCTGAGTAAACACTGAGGCTCCCCTGGCATCAACCACCACTTTCCAAGATTTTCACGCCACTGGCTACATAAGGCAGCAAAGTCCTGTAGCATTTGGAAATGGATTCTGGGTGTAGCTGCAAAAGATCAATACCTTTTTATCTTTAGTAGTCAGTGGAGCTTTGCATGTCTGCAGAGAATCACTAGTTTGAGAAGGTATAGAGAAATGCCTATAGGATATTTGGAAAGCATTTTTATTGAAATGCTTACATTAGTGTTTCCCACTTAGGAAACTTTAATGCTTTGGCCAACTTATTTAAATTGGACTTGAAACTACTTGAAAGTGTAGACTTTAAAACAAATTGAATAACAGGGGTATTGCCTCAGCCTGACATCAGCTCATAGAATCCAGGTGTCTTGCACTCAGCATCCTAACTCCTCTCACTGTACCCACTGTTCACAGAATGTGCGTAACATCTTTGTGAGAGGCATCGGCTGATCCCACAGTCACCAAACACATAGTTTTAAGTGCTAAGGCTTAATTTCACATTAGTACCCAGAGGGTTGTACATAGGGTCTGGACCAGTCTCTTTGATCAGTCTTTGTGATGGTTTACATTGTCTCAATGAAACAGGATTTGAAAGTCACCATGGAAACAGATTTCTGCCCTGTCTGTGGGGAAGTAGACTAGGTTACTTGAGGAGGGGCGCCCCACTATAACTGTTCTGTGGAATGGGTATACTGGGCTGATTAAAATGGAGACTGTGGGCCTACCAGCAGCATCCGCTGCTTTTTGCTTCCTGACTTCTGATGCCACGTGAGCAGCTGTCACGCTCCCATAGCTGTGGCCTCCTCAAACCCTGAGCCAGGCAAACTCTTCTTACCTCAGAGTTGTTCATGTTAGGGACTCGTCACAGCAGTGCCACAGTAACTGACAAACTCCGCTTCATTCTGAGTCCACTCAGTCTGTGATAGGTATTAGCCAGCCATGCCTAGCCATCAGAATCCATGGCTCCCTCAGACATCCTGTAAGCTAGTACTTTTAACCGTGACATTGCCGGACAGTGGGTGAAATGTCTGTTCTGTCGTGATCATTTTTTTAACTTACTAAAATAGCCCAAATCCCCCCATTTGATATTTATTTTGTCAGGTATAAAACATGCTTTCTTAAAAGAAGAGAAAAAAAAATCTACAAATATTTTATAGTTTTGATTTTAAAATGGGGTAAATATCCAGGAGGCAGAAGAAGGGCACACAATGGCACCTGTTATATTTGTCATAGAAAAACAAAGCAAAACCCTCATATCAGGTCTGGAAGTATGCCAGCCCATCATCGCCTATGACTTTGCTACCTGTGATTTATAAAGCAGTAGTGTCAAGTGGGTGCTTGATAAAATGTATTCTTTCTGGCTTCATCCTAGATGTAATCAGATTTTGCATTGAAACAAGATAATCGGGCGATTTGTATGCACGTTACACTTTAAGAAACACGAGTCTCCAGAACTGAATTCCTCCAAGTCATGGTCATGTGATACAGGAATTACCCCCTGGCTGTGTCTGATTGGACAGGTGGTGCGCACTAAAAGGCGGGCCAACTGGATTCTCTACATACTTTCCATTTGTGTGGGTTAGGGAGAGAGAGGGGAAGAGACAGAGACAGAGGTGGAAGAATGGACATAAGAGTCAAGCCTCTTTGCAGAAGGAAAAAGCAAATGGATCAGATGTCTAAAGATGCAGAGGCATGCTCTCCGTTTCTTTCTTTTAGCTCCTTCCTAAGACCGAGCAAGAGACCTTCCTAAGACCGAACCTGAATTGCATACAACACCCCAACCTTTCACTCCTCTGTCATGGTGCACAGCCATGCTCTCCTCCTACATTTCTCTTTAATCTAGGGGCACCTTGGCGGTAGTCTTCTGGATTGGCCAGTTTCCATTCCTAACTGCTGACTTTCTACCCCTTCATTTCCTGATACTCCAGGTCTCTAGAAACTGATACGTTTCTAGAGAGAGTGGATTCATCTCTGGCCCTGTCTGATCTTCCCCTTCTGTGTAGACTTTGTGTCTGTCAGGTTAGAAGACTTTGCTCAAGCTTCCATTAGGCTTTGGAAGTTACTGTCATCCCACTGGGGAAACCATCTGTGTCACGGCAACGCAGGGGTCCTTAAGTGCGGGTCCCCGAAGCCTCTTCAAGTTTCTCTGGTGGAGCTGGAGCCTATTATGAATCCTAAAAGATGCCAAAAGGATCCATGTCCCAAACCGACTTCCTTCTCTCCTGTTTTTTTGGGACCATATTGTAGGCCAACCCATTCTCGCGCGTGCCAACCCGTTCTCACGTGTGCCGACCCATTCTCATGCGTGCTGACCCGTTTTCAAGTCCTATGTCCATCAGATGGGATCCCCAGATCCAGGCTCCTGCGGATAACATGATGCTGAATCTTCTAGAAGTCCTACCCCCTCCTGTACACCAAGCATCACATCTGCTCCACTGGTTGGTTGTACCTCTTGTTTCAACCAGAAACACGGTGATACAACCACCTTACGCCAGATAAAGTAGATCGATGGCCTCTTGCTGCAGGGAGCCAGATCTTCTGCCACGGGTAGACCTCAGCTTAGTCCAACCTCCCCCTCCCCCACTGACAAATAGTAATAAGGAATAGCCTCCAGGCTGCCTCAGAATGCACAGAATTCCGTATAGAATTCATTCTTCCCTCATATATGAGCATCCTTCTAGAGAAAAAGTGCAGGGCAAAAGAAACTATCAGCACCCCTTTCTGTTGTGCCCGTGTGGGTCTCGAGCTGAGGAATGGGTGGAAAGTGTCTGATTTATCAGGTGAAATAGTCTGGGTAAACAAGTAAGAAGTTCAAAGCAGGAATGTCTAGGCTGACATCCCCCAAAGCATTCATGACCTTACTGGGATCTCAGTCTGTTTGCCTGAATAAAGGATTTGAGTGACAAGGGGAAGAAAAATATAAAGAAAAGAAAATTAGGAGAATTGGCCAAATAGCTCTAGGTAAGGGAATCACACAGAGGTTCTGAAATATTTCTTGGTGTTTGTTACTCATTTAAA
>OU015750.1:76039363-76057442 GCA_907169655.1 Acomys percivali
CTTTTGTCTTCTGTAAGGTGGCTTCTCCTCCACTCGCCAACAGCATCTCATGGCTTCAGTATCCTCTGCCGTTCCCCCCCCCCCCCCCCCCGCAGGCAGAGGCACACTTCTGCACTCCCTACAGTGCTCATTGGGGAAAGATAAAATTGATCCCACAGGTCTGTTCTGTGGGTTGAGAGCCTCCTATGACGATAAGAGGGTACCTTTCTCTGCTCCTGCCTCTCCCCCCAAGGGACCTAGGGAGCAAATCTTGAGTTGCACAGAAAGCCACTTCTACGTAAGGATTAGAAGAAGTTCAGAAGTTGTTTCTCCTCAGTGTCTGAGATTCTTCATAAAAGCCCTTCCATGGAATGCCCCCTCGACCTTCAAACTCATTTTTAACTAGTTGGATTATCTAGAATCTAATAAACGGGCCCCAAGTGTGGATTTCTACCAGTTCTGCTGATCTGAGCTGTCTTTCTTTGTCCCATCCATAACTTCTCAGGCTTGGATCTGACTTATATTTCCTACACTGTCTTCATTTGGAAGTCTTGCTGCTCTGTTCATCTCTCTTTACCCTTTCCCATTTCCTTATCCCAGTTTGGGGTCCCCCAGTGCCCCCTAAGGAAATGGTGCCAGGCTTTCCCCCTCCACAGAGAAATTCAAAATCCACACCTTCTTGGTTGTGACCTCTCTGAGTTAGAACATGGCTCTGTTGGAGTCAGGAGAGAATGGGTTGCTTGTGAGATTGTAGGCTTTTCTCCCAAGGATTCAGTCTCTTTGGGAACATCCCCCAAAGCTCGCCTTTGCTGGTAGAAGGCTGGTCCTGCCTGCCACATGTTTCTGCACATGAAAGGGCAGGAAGGTGATCCAGGAAAAATGGGGAAGGAAGCTTTGGCACTTCTGTCCTCCCTGCTGAAAATCACCAAATCAGAGGGTTGTGCATCATAGTGCCCTGGCAGCCTTGGCTGCATTATGTTTAGAAGAAGGGCTAATCATGTAAGTAGTCAACATTTACACGTCAGCAAGTTTTTGTTACATACATTGGAATTTCCAGATCTCCTTGAAGACGTTAGTGGAGTTGGCCACATGGAGCCTGCATTCTTTCATGACATCCATGGCAGCAGTTGAGAAGCATCTGCCCAAGACAGACCAGCCATATGCTGTCCAGGTGGCCCCCGCTAACTCAGTCTTATTCCCTCTTGTACGTCACTTTTCTGGCCTCTGGAGACATTTGAGTGTCTCATCTCCAGAGGGAGCCCCAGAGAGGATATTTGGAAATATACAAACCCACTCATAAGGTCACTTGGAAAGGTCTTGGGAACAATAAATACTTGATGAATGTTTATTGAACTGATGCTATTTGAGAGGAGGACTCTAGACTTTCAGTATAATGGTACTGATATAGCTTTGAAGATGATACAGGCCTCACTGTAGGAGGCAAAATACAGGGGGCACTTGCCTATATTCCTGACATGGAAAATCTATTTTCTGGGTGTTAAGTGCCTATTTATTTTATCAGACAACATATATATGCTCTGTAGCCATCCAAGTGGTAAAAAGAGAGAAAACTGTGTATCACAATGAATATTTCCAAGTCTGTTCTGTTTGAACCATTTTTGGGAGAAATACTCTCTTTCTCCCTCAACCATTTCAATTCTAGAATGCAACTCATCAAGATTTCCTGGTTCAATTGGTTGGTTATTTCTCAGGATTATTGCTGTAGTCGTGCACAGTATATCCATAAAAAGAAAATAAGGAGACTAATACTTTTAACATACAGACAATGAAATAAAAATATATGTACATTTGAGTAAGGGGAATGAGAGAAAACTTGTAGTATATGAAATATACTGTTCTGCCAGGTGTGGTAGTACACACTTATTTTAGAATTTGAGAGATGGAGAGTTCAAGGCTAGCGGAAATTTGGGCTAGTCAGTGATACCCAATAAGATTCTGTTAGAAAAAAACAAGAAACCTGTCAAAACAACAAATTAAAATAATACATGTAAGGGTTAATAAAAAATTTACATGCAGTACACACAATTCTCGTGCAATTGGTCATATTCAGTAAACATTCTCTGTCACTACAGATGGCCAGTGACCAGTTAGCAGTGACTACATTCCTGTAAGCCCCTGAAAAGAACGCATCATGTACATGACATTACCAAGATGTAAGCAGTGGTCTGATTTTGTTCACTGATTAATGTCACTCACTAATTATACAAATTTGATACTCTCAGAGGCTCAGCAGAGGGGTGGTGGCACTCCTTGGACATGGAGAATAACTTCTTTTCCTGGTCCTATTAGCAGACATGCAGACACCAAGGCATTGTGTAGAGCTGATGTGTCTCCACTGGACAATCAGAATGTTATCATTGGGTCACTCTGGGTGCTTATCCAGCTAAGTTAAAATCAGGATCTTGAAGACATAGTAACATTCCTATGCTTATAAAGGGACTGTGTGTATATAATAGTGAAGATGCCCATTGATAAATGAACAGATAAAGAAAGCATATTCATAGACTAGGCTGATAGGCTTTAGAAAGAAAGATATGCTGCAATATAATGTAATATAGTTGAGTGTTGAGGACATCGTACTAAGCAGAATAAAACAGGCTTATTTTTTCATTTACATGAGTCATTGAAAACACTCAAAATTATAGAACCAGAGAATGAAATAGGAGGTGCTAAGGGGGAAAGGTTTAACCAAAAGAAATGGGATTTCAGTCAAAAATAAAGAATTAACTTTAGAGATCTGCTGTATAGCAGCATGCCTAGAGTCAATTATATTTCACTGTATGAGTGCTAAGCATTTATATAAAGAGATAGTTTGACTTCTAAGTGTTCCTACCACAATGAGATAAATGTTTATATTTATTATCTATGTATCTGTATCTATCATCTATCTTCATCATCATCATCCCTCTCTCTCAATATATATATATATATATACACACATATATACAGATATATACACACACATATACATATATGTATATATATATGTATATATATCATCTATCACCACAAACTTTTGGCAGGCAGAATATTTTTTGTTTTCTTATTTTGTGTATAGGTATTCGCCCATGTGTATGTCTTTGCATCACATATGTGTTGTGCATTAAGAGGCCAGAAGTGAATCTAGAATCCTCTGACAGTAGATACAAATGTTTTGTGGGTGCCATAACTAAAACCCTGGTCCTCTGGAAGAGCAGCTCGTACTGTTGAGCCATCTCCCCAGCTTCAGATAGAATACTGTTTTAAAGACAACTTTAGTTCCTCTTGTCCTCATATCCAATCCAATACTATTTTAGCTGTGTCAAGATCATGATAAATATTTTTATGCCTTAGGTTTTCTTATAATTTGTCAATCACCAATGGCAAGAAAAATAAGAATAAAAAAGAAAAACCCCTTTTGGTTATTTCAATGAGCTGCATAATTTGAAGCAGCCCTGGTAGCCAGGATGGTTTAGTTCTGAACAACTGTATGGTGATTTATAGTACAGACACTGAACTTATTATTTTTTAAATAAAAATTCCTGGAAAAAAAAAGGTAGTTCCTGTCCAAACAGTTCTAAGAAACATAAAGTGATGTGTGGGGAGGGGGAGGGGGAAAGAGGAGGATTAGTGGATAAGCTCACTAACTTCAAAGGCTTCCATCTTGTTTTCATACAACCTAAATAAGATTAGATGACTTGTGATTTATGCTACCACAACCTTCCGTTGCTTCCCACTTTAAATAAAAGTATGGTTATAATTAAGATCATATGAACTCAGATGTTCCAACTCCTGAAAAATAAGAGGGATGACTTGATGATTGCCAAACGGATCCTCAAGTGTCCTTGTAACACTGAAGCTTGAGATCCTCAGGTCGAAAGCCTAGGGCGTCTTTATCCCGTGTGGTGTTGCTTCCAGTGCCTTCCCTATCGTGGGTGAAATAGCAGCATCAGGGGCCAGCAGCAAACAAGTACCCAAGCCAATGTTTCCATAAGGTCATATCCTTTGAAAAGCACCTTCACTATGGCTGGACTCCTGGCATCCAGCTTGGTGGGCGAGATGCCGAGGGGAGCTGTATTTCTATTCACGATGAGGACACTAAGCCCTCGCATCTGAATTCTTGTCCAATAGTGGTGTTCGTTTTGTTTTCTTGGCCTAGAGTCATTGACCCTTTTGCTTCCAGAGTGTTAGAATTGTAGTTGTGTTCAACTGTACCCAAATCTCCAGTAAGACCTCCCCTCCCAGCACTCAGAAGTGAGCTGTGGGCCTCACACATACTAGGCAAGTACTCTATTGGCTGCTTATTTGTTATATATGTTTGATTTTTTTAAAAAGATTAGATTTAGAGGTAGGGTTTTGCTAAGTTGTTCAGGCTGCCTTTAACTTGCTCAGTAGTCCAGTCAGGCCTTGAACTTGTTCCACTCAGTCTCTGTACCACCTGACCTGTCCCATTCATCTCTTTAACGATCTGAGGTTTCTATAGAGGCCCGTGTGCTTTTCTCTCTCCCCAGGGAGCTCCTTCCTCAGATCAATAAGTCTCCTCCTTTGAAAAGCGCTACAGAAAAGAGGATGAACCCCAACTCCTATACAGTGGTCCTCCACACTTTCAGATCAAAGTATTAGGAGAAAAAATGAGCCTGTCTCAAGCATGAGTTAACTTTTCTCTTGTCATATCAACCAAAAAAAAAAAAAAAAAAAAAGTAGAGCAACTATTCTGATAATGTTTACATTACATTATATATTAGAACCAATACAGAAATGATTTAAAGTAGAAAGGAGAGTACTGTGCAAACACTTCATTGCTTTGTGGAAGGGACTTGAGCATCTGTGGATTTTAGCACCCTTGGGAATCATAGAATCAGCACCCCACTAATACAGAGGGGAGACTGTATGCATTTGTTTATCCACATTTTATGACAGAAACCAATAACATTGGCCCAGGGCCTATTCCCAACTTTAACGTAATTATTGGTAATCGGCATTATTATCAAATAAGATCAGATTGCGAGGTAGTAGGTTAGGACTTTAATTAGTGGATCTCAAGGGAACACACTTCGACCCACAACACCCAGGTGCCCTGTTGCCATGGCGTCTTCTGTCCCTCGTATCCTTCATTACAACACCGACCTCTATTCATTTGCTTAGGTCAAAAATTCATGGCTTTCTCTTTTCTTCTGTTTATTATATCTCACCCAATGTTGAGAATATTCAGCGATGCCTTCAAAATGTTGCCCGAAGCCAAGCTTCCCACCATCCCACCAGCATCTTCTGAGATGCTAATTTCCTGCCCAGACTAATACCACCGTTCCTTTCCAGTGCCCATGTGGAATCTGTTTTCCACATAAGGAGCAAGTGTGATCATTTAAAAAAGATAAGACCTGCTGTTCTCTTCTCAAAGCGCTGCATTTAGAACAGAACCTGAGCAGCACGGCGTGCCGAAGGGACGAGCTGGTCAAAATCTGTTGTGGGGGCCAGTAACATCAGATCATGAGGATTTTCTTGGAGACACGTAATCTCGGGCCCTGCTTCAAACTTAGTGAACCAGAGTGAGCATTTCTGTCCCCGCTTCTGTCCCAGTGTGATTTATGCGCAGGTTAAAGGGATGGCTTAGAGGACTCCCCCTGGTCCTGCCCATCTTTGGACTCCTTCTTCACAGCCCCTCTGCCTGTCTGGCTCCCTGGCTACTTCCATTCTTTGTCATGCTAGCCCCCTTAGAGACCCCCTTTTCTACAAAAGCTCCATTCCCTACCGTAGGACCTTCTGGCCTCTCTCCTCCTCTGTTCTCCTATATAGTCTCTAGTACTACCTAATATGAAGCTTGTATTTGTCTAATTTTAAAACTCTACAAGTGGAATTTAAATGCCTTAAAATTCAGGAGATCTTGTTCATTTTTATGCACGGAAATTCCCTAAAGGCACAATAAATATTTGAGCTTTTTCATTCAAGATAACCTTTCCCCTATTTTCAGGTTCAATTTCTTTTTCTAGAAAAACACTCTTAGGCCTTTGTTGACTGTAACAGGGCATTTTACTAGTTAAATACTGTCTTCACAATTTCCCCATCTAATTTCTTTTCTCAATCTGCCCCCTTTTTAAGTCCTGGAATAGCCATGGGATTCTTCATCATTGTTAGTGCATTAGTGGAGGGTGAGAGACCCTAGGACGAGCACCAACTGAATTTTATAAAGGAGCCTAAATACTAGATGACATTGTTCTGGACAAGGGTTTTTCTTTTTGCACAAGAACTCATTTTTTTTTTTTTTGGTAGACTTGAAGTTCTTCATATCAAAGAAAAAAAAATTAAACATCAACATTGCTTCTAAGAGCAACAAACTCCAGCTAGATGGCGGCAACATTTCAAGCCTGAGGAATCAGCAACCTTATCTCAGATCTGTGAGGCCCTTTGCTCTCTAATGAGCCAAGGAAGATTCTAATGTGACTGTGCCAAAGAGTCCAGGTAGTTCCTCTTACAGAGACGCTGCTGTTCAAAACTTTCCTCAGACACACACACACACACACGGGGGGGTGGGGAGAGAGAGAGAGAGAGAGAGAGAGAGAGAGAGAGAGAGAGAGAGAGAGAGAGAGAGAGAGCGCACTTACACACACACACCAACGCTATTTTAAATTGTGTTTCACTATGAACATGTATCTACTTCAGTGTTGCTAAAACACAGGGCTTCTCTTCATTAGTCTCCATGTTCTTGAAGAATGAAGAATCATATTTCTATATTCACTGGTTTTCTCTCTTCCTGGTCTCCTAGCCTGGGAATTTAGTTATATCCTTTGTCATTTCCACCATAACTTGTTAGTCTCTTTATTCTATCAAGAGCCTCATTACAGTGTCAAGAGTTCTTTTGAGGGGGTTTGTTTGTTTTTCTTTTAGGAAAATTAGATAAACCAAATCATTGAGGGTCATATAAAATCAAGAATTATTAACTATTAAGAAGGATGATTTTGGACATCCACCTAACAACATCCAATAGGAAGTAAATCGCAGGGATATTTGCTGCCCACAACTGCCCTCTCCTTACATCTATTTACAGAGAGGCCGTTGCACCTGGCGCATGTCACAGACTGACCACAGGGCTGCCTCCTTCAGGGAACAATCCCAGCAGCCCCAAAGCTGATGACCTGGTGCTTGCAGTTTGTTCAGTCACCGTTCACTGAAGGCGAGCTAAAGGTAAGGCTAGGTCATGCAACTGTCAAGCTTTCCAGTGCTTTAAATACTGGAAATCTATAAGGACTCTCATTCTTTATATATTGGATATTGGCCCAGAACCTATCAGGCAGAATGAGGAGATAGCTTGTATATGGTAGTTGTGGCCAAAGAATACTAATTTTACTTAATAATGGCCCCGAAGCACCAAAGAAGTAACCCTAGAAATTTTATTACCACTTCCTGTCAACATTGCTCTGTTTTATTCTTAGCTATTGCTAGTCTTTGAGAATGTCTTGTGGATGAGTTCTGCTTTGTCATGGGCAGTATAGGAAACAGCATACTGTGTAGATAAGGTTCATCACTACCTTAACGTTTGGACATCTATTAAGATGTCTTGACTGCATCTCCCACCTGCTAAATGGCATAGTTCTAATTTACTTACCTTTATGGCTTAATGTCCATGTACCCCGTCCCCATATCCTATTGGAATCTAGGTGTAAAGTTTCATCCTTGGTGTTTTTCTGCTGCCTAGCTGAGTACATTCCCTGGGTGGGCACAGGGAGCACAGGGAAGCTGTTTCTGTTGGGCATGTCTATCCTTGTCAGGAGGAGCCACTCAGCTACAGAGTCTAAGCTCTTGTTTAATTAGGCGTAGATTCCCAATTATAAATAATTAAAATATAAAATATTAATTATTATATATAATATAAAATTTTATAAAATATAAATATAAAAAATTAATTATTATTAACTTATGCAAAAGAAATCTTAACATATTACTGCCATTCATGATGATAACCGAACTAAGTTAGACACAGAACTTTTGAAAATCATTGGATTCCCTTCCTGTGTTCTGGTTCACTTTAAAAATGGACGTGGAGAAACCTTTTTACTTGAAAACAAGTGGCTCGCTGGAAGGGGCCACAGAACACTTGACTTTGCTATAAATAAACAACGAATGAGATGATAGAGCCTTAACAAAGACCTGTCTGGCTCGTTGTCCAGAGCAGAGTTCTGCACAAGGGTCCTGTCCCTGAGCAGCCTCTCAGGACTCTTCCGAATGTGGTAGACCTCAAGTTGAGAGGTCCGTATACAGCTCTCAGCTCTTTCCCCACTTCTTTTATTCACGCCTATTATACTTCTTGTTTTTGATGTTACCAGCAGGACTTCACTATCTTCACTCTTTTGTTCTAATTGTAATATATTCCTGCATGGACGCTTCAGACTGAAGAACAAATCAGTTGAATCAAATAGTGAAATTCTCCTACCACTCAAAATTGTCCATGGATGCATACATACAACCACAGGCCCCTGGGGAAAATCTGTTGTAGTAATAGTTTGTTGTATTGTTTTATACAAGCAGGCTTTCCCTCTGTGATAGAGTTTACGACACACAAACCCAGTAAACAGTTTCCTCTGAGTACCCACAGTAAACTAACTGGTTATGAAAAACAACTGTACACACGTCATTATTCCCTCAGACAAAAAACTTGTCTGGCCAGGCATGGTGGCGCATGCCTTTAATCCCAGCACTCGGGAGGCAGAGGCAGGCGGATCTCTGTGATTTCGAGGCCAGCCTGGTTTATAAAGTGAGTCTAGGACGGCCAAGGCTACACAGAGAAACCCTGTCTGGAAAAACAAAAACAAAAGAAAACAACAACAACAAAAAAACTTGTCTGGATCCCAGTTGAGAACAAAGGAACAAAATCGCTAGTTTTAGTTTGATAACTAAATGAAAGCTTCAGATTTTCCTGCTGTAACTTCAATGTCCTCATAACACTTTGAGGGGCGTGCCAGAATAAAATACAAGGTGTGCGTGTGTGTGTGTGTGTGTGTGTGTGTGTGTGTGTACACTCATGTGTATGCATGTATGTAATGTGTCATATATTACACTTTTGAGAACGTAAAGAAGGTCCACAGGTCTACATTGAGTGATTCTGTGTTTGCGGGTCCCTACCTGACCCAGTGTGTTTGCTCTGCAAGGCTTCCATTTGTCATGGAACCACACACTTTAGTTACTTGGCCTTCATACTGTTTTGCAACTGTTGTGATATATAAATGATCAGATGCCAGTAGGTGCCACTTTGATTTATATCACAAGACATGGGTTTGATGAGATAATATGTTTCGTGTGAGGGAACAGCCAGACCAGAAATGAATAAGAACAACTCAGACTCATCTCGAAAATGTGGCTACCCAGTGGCTAACTCAAGCCACAGGTGTAGACACAACCCCACGCTGCTGTGTGTGCCTCCTCACAAGAGACTTGACACCTGTCACATGCAGGTTTTAGTGATGCAAACAGACAATATGAAATTATTGCTGCACCTTTAGAGATCAGAGAAGTGACAGAAAAGCTCTCATTATAAAATAGCTTGTTTCATCGAACATTTGGAAATTATAAAAAGATGATAAAAGGAGATAGCAACCATGCCTGATTTAATTATCTGGGAGGCTGAAGACATTCCTTGAAATTCTTTCCTATTGGAAAATTATAATTTTCTCCTTTAATTCACTGTCAACATTGGCTAAAAGTAGCCATCTTATCTCCACCAGTCCATCTCAACACTAAGAGAAACTGATAAACAGACCAAGAAAACATACCTCGCTCTGTTATTCCCAGAGGAGGGACTGTAAAGGTCACAGCAATATGTAAATATTTGATCTATAGACACTGAGTCACGTAATGGCATAGTCAGGGGTTGGACAACTGGTGTTTCAGAGCTGCATGGCCTGATTTTCATTCTGGAGTCTTTAGAATAGTCTTAGATTTTTCTTAGTGAAATATTGGGAAGAAAGACAGGTTTCTCTTAAAACACCCATCCCCCCCCCCCCAACAGTCTCCCTTGTTGTCAGCTCCCCCCACGAGAGTAGCTTATTTATCACAGCTGATGAACCAACATTGACATGTTAACATTACCAGAGGTTATGGTCTACATCAGGGGTCACTCATGGTGTGGGGTATATCTGTAGGTCCTCTGGGTTTAGACAAACATGTAATGACACACATATATCTACCGCTAAAGCAACCTACAGCGTATTTTCCCTGCCCTAAAATATCCTTCGTTGCTATGTCCATTCCCATTTTTTAACCTATAATTTCCATATTTGGACTTGAAATTTGTAAAAATTTTAACTGTATAGTTTGTAGCAAAGTGAAGTAAAAACAGAAAATAATTAGCTTAGCAGAAAAGAATTTTTACTGAGGAGCTAGGGTTTTGTTTATCATTCCACCTGAGGGAGTGGGAACTTGCTACGATCATTTATCTCTAAGCATTCAACAAAGAGAGACAATTAATTTGGTTCGGGCAATAAACTCCACCAACTCTTTAATGTTCATTGAGAACAAGCAAATAAAACGTACCTGCTCTATTAGTGCCATCATCGGCCTGATGATTTGTTTACATAAGTGATAATCATAATCTTCATTAGAGGCCATTTGCATAAAATGTTTGCACTGAGTTGAATGATGAATTACATATTCTAACTTTTACTCTAGGATAATTACTGAGTGTTGAATTATTTATGGAGCTTTCATAAGCAGCTAGTGTGGGGGAGTAGGCTGGTGTAGCCACTTTAGGAAATATTTGGAGAACATATACATACCCTATGAACCAACAGCTCTAGTTCTGAGTAGATACCACAGAAAGTAGGCCATTTGTACACACAAGAAATGGCTCAGCGGATAAGTGCTTTGTCATATGAGTATGAGAACCCAACTTCAAACTCCCAGAACCTGTATAAAGGCTGGTCACAGTAACAGATGTCTGAGACCTGAGATGGAAGTTGGAGACAGAGGAATCCCCGGGAGACTACAGGCCATCCAGCTTGGCACACACAGTGACCAACGTGATAGGATTCGTCTCATACAAGTTGGAAGATGAGGACCCACACCCCAGAGTTCTATGACTTCCACATGTTTGCTGTGGCACATGTGTGCCTATACTCACACGTCATATATACACATCCCATATACATATAGGCATCCCTAACAAAAGATTTTTAAAATGTACAAGAATATTCATAGTAGTACTTTTTGTAGCAGCCCAAGACTCTAAATAGCTAAATATTGAAGAGTAAAATTAATGAAGAAGTAGACATACACATTTACAGGGAAATGCACGCACATGCGCATACAGAGAAGAACATTTTATAGCAGTGACCAGTGATCTTTTTTCTATAAAGGAATGCATAGGAAAAGTAACTAGAAGAATGAACTATAGTTATATATCAGTGTGGGTAAATATCACAGACAATGCCAAGTGCAAGAATATATTCTTTAATTCCATTGTATAGACTGCAAATTAAAGAGTGGTGATAAACCGGGTATGGTGTTGTACACCTTTAATCCCAGCACCCCAGGGAGGCAGAGGCAGATGGATTGCTGTGAGTTAGAGGCTAGCCTGGTCTAAAAAGTGAGTCCAGGACAGTCAGGGCTACTTAGAAAAACCCTGTCTTGAAAAACAAACAAAAAAGAAAGAAAAAGAAAGAAAGGAAGAAAGAAAAAGAAAAAGAAAAAGAAAAATGAACAAATGGAGTGGCGATAGAATTCAGTGTGTCAGAGTGGAGCCATTGAGAGGCATGTCTGGGAGGAAGTATTAAGAAAATCAACTTGTGCAGATGCACAAAGATGCACCAACTGTGTAAAGTCTTGTTGATCTGTAGCTTTAAAAAAATTGCCCGTTTCCCAGAATCAAGCTACATTTAACTTAAAAAGGGCAGGGGGTGGGGGGGGGGAGAGCATTATAAATGAAAGTAAATCACTGAAAAAAAAATCAATAGCAGGATAATTAGAAGTGTCAATACATATCTAGGTTGTAACATCAGTTGTTGAGCAATGTGAAGCCATTAATAAATAAAAACTTGAATTATAATAGACATCATTGATGTTTACTAATGAAAATCTCTCTCTCCCATCCCTCCCTCCTTCCCTTCCTCTCTCTCCTGCTCTCTCTCCCCTCCCTCTCTTCAAACTAGATATCACTATGTAGCCTTGGCTGGCCTAGAACTTGCTGCACATACATCAAGTTGGCCTGGCACTCACAGAGGTCTACCTCCTTCCCACGCTGGAGTGCTGGTATGAAAGGCATGCATCATCATACCTGAATTAAATTTTTCTTCCTTAAAGAATATATCATTTGGAACTAATATTCTGAGAAGCTTTTATATTGGAAAATAAACAAAATTAACACACACACAATCTCTCTTTGTTTTCCCCCCAAATCAGAGACTTTCAGCAGTTCAATCACTACACGGGAAAATATATGTACCGGCCTACAGATTGACAACTTTACGCATCTATATGCTTGAGAGCTGTCCCCTGGGCTTCCAGATGCCTGGCAGATAAATAAGCTGGTAGAGTTATCTATGTGGGGAAGGTTGGAATGGCGAGTCAGGATAAAAGGATGTGGGTAATGAGGAAAACACACAGACATTGGTTGTAAGTTCTGACATTTGAACAAATTCGGGTGATGACAACTTATAATACCTATTATGTGTTTTATGAAGACCCGGGGAAGGGAGCTAGAAGGCTGCAAGCATAAACAAACGATAAGAGAGGGAAACGAGGCTGGAGAGATGACTCGGTTGTCCAAGGGCTAACTGCTCTTGCAGAGGACCCAGGTTCCCTTCTCAGCACTCTATGTAGCTCCACCTCTAGGGGTACAGCATCCTCCTCTGGCTTCTGTGTGCGTGCACACACACACACACACACACACACACACACACACACACGGCACACATACAGCACACACAAACTCATGCAGGCAAACACACATACATAGATATTAGAGAAATAAACAAAGCCTTAAAAAGAAGAGGTAAAAGCTAATGACCTTGATCTGATAAGTGCTCAATGTGTGCAAGCGTTGAACTATCGCACCAGACCTCATTAACATGCACAGTTAGCAGGATGATACAAACTAAACCCTTGTAAGCATCCAGAGAGAGATTTGCTTAAGCCTCTGCAATAACCAGGTCCAAATATCTGTGAAATCACCCAAGAAATAATCATTCATGTTCTGTCACCCGGAGACATCCTGGCTTCTCATGAGTCACATATCTTGTAAACAAGATCCATAAAGGAAGACTTTTCTCAATAGAAAAAAGGAAGTAGACAGAATAGGTACCTCTCACAGACCACCTGATGGAATGAATGCTTAACAACTCTAGTCAATAAATAATGCAGGACTCGAGGGCTAAGATGCAATTTTCCCATAAGAAATACAGAAACTGTATATTTATTCAGTGCTTACTTCAAAAGGATACGATACTTTTTCTAAGTATTTGATCTTTAAAAAGGAGGTAAGATGTCACAATGCATTTTTTTTTTGACATTGCAGTACAATTTTTAGAAAGTGATTTGACATGGTACCTCTTTTCCTATGTTTAGTAGGCAAGTTCCAAGAACTGACAGATTTGTAGCATATCACAGGAGAAGAAAGATATTGTTATTTACTAGCCTCTTGGAATTCTGTGCCCTCTTAGTATTTTGACATTGGTTTACAGTCACTCTCCACAGCACAATGAGCCAGTTAGTGAGGGAATGCATGCCAGACAATGGGACCACAGCATCACCATGAAGCTGAGAGTTCTTAGGGTCTAGTATTCTTACACATCTTTCAAAGTTTAGGGATGTCTGGGTATACAAACTCTACTTTGCTATACATGCTTGTAGTAACCAGGATAGTATCATGCTTGTAGCATAGGAGGGAGAGAGGGGGGAGAGAGGAGAGAGAGGGGAGAGAGGAGGGAGAGAGGGGAGAGAGGGGAGAGAGAGGGGAGAGAGGGGAGAGAGAGGGGAGAGAGGGGAGGGAGGGGGAGAGAGGAGGGAGAGGGGAGAGGGAGAGAGGGAGAGAGAGAGGGGGGAGAGGAAAGAGAGAGCGTGCACAAGCGAGCTAGGCAGCTGTACCATTCAGCTTGGGTGTGGAGGAGGCTATACCTCTAGGTTTGTGTAACTACATTTCATGATGGTGGAAAAATGACAGAATCACCTAATTATGCATTTCTCAGACCATGCTACCATTGACAAAAAATACATGTCTGTATTTCACAATTAAATTGTAAATTTTCTCTTGTGGCCACATCGAACTAGAACCCTTGGGATCCAGAATCAAAATAAAGGCAAAATCACATCGTGCTAGATTTGGTAACATAGACTATTTTGTTAAATTATAAGTCATAAAAATTCTAAAGCTGTTGACTGAAAATCAAGTGTATCAAACCCATATGTAGTTGTCCACCTTAAAGTTAGCCCAGCAACACAATATCTGTACATTTATTTCTCATTTTGAGATCTCCCTTCAGGACTTTTCAATGAGAAGCAATTAGTGATTTGGGTAGTGTCCATGCTAGACTCACAAATATTGAAAACATGGATTAATCAGTCAGTTTTGACAGTTTGGGACGTACAAAAACTTCTTTTTGAATGCACCCATTAGTTACTTCTTTGTTAAGTTAATAACATACATTTTGGAAATGTGAATCTGGCAAAGAAATGTTTAGGTATCTTTTGTAAGAAATATGACATTTATCAGAATCATTTATATAATGTTTTGACATTTAAATAAGACAAAGGCATCAGTTAGTATAACAGGAACAAGTAATTTTTTTAGTAACAGGGATAATTTTTTGTTTTAGTCTGAAAATGCCCATGTGTTGTCAATGTTTATAACCTAAAAACAAAACAAAAAACAAAACAAAACCACTTTGTATATTTATGATTTTTTTGTTTTGTTTTTAACTATGAAGAAGATGGTTGGATATTGATTGCATGGGATCACATAAAATATTCTATGTGAACATTTGTCAGCTTAAATGATATCAATTTGCAGTGAAATACATTTATAAAATACCTTTACTTCAGCAAGAAAACTCTAGCATTGTTTTTTGGGTCAAAAGAAAAAGGATACAATCTGTGGAATAGTATCAAAGTCCAGCTGTGTGTGTGCAAAGCTTCCTAGGAAAAGCTTCCTAGTAGCATAAAATGTGTAGGGGTGGCAGTAAATCAAGAGTGGAACGGAGTCGGGGCGGTGGGGGAGATGGAGCTGGCCAAGGAGGAGCCAACAGCTGCTAGTTCCTGAAACAACACCCCAAGAGTGTAAGTGGATGGGTGGAGGTTGCAGAGAGGCCTCTCCTTTTAGGCCAAGACAGGCCTATTAGAAACCCAAAGCCTTCCAGAGGCGCCCTTGGCCAGCGAAAGAAGGTAACAAGTCCACACAGTCCTTACAATCTTATGGATTTCTTGTGTCTTCATTAGGATTATCATGTGCTGTTTTGGAGTTAGGGACAATGCTGAGTGCTTGGGTCAGAATGACAGGTAAGATCATGGGAATTCCATGAGAACGTGCAGGCTAAATAGAGAGTGAAAGACGAAGATGGATGTTTTTGTTATGAAGGGGAGGGATTTGTGAGTTAGGGTCTAGGAGGCATCACCATGCAGGTTACCTTGGCTGGCCATTGGAAGAGGAGGAGGAGACAAGGCAGCTGGGGGGAAAAGAGAGGGGGGGTCTTCATGAGCAGAGAGTATTTACTCCTCTGAAACGTGTGTTTGGGAAATGCATGAAGTTTGGCCCTCTGTATTTCAACTTTAAGGAATAGATCTTGATATGTTAATTCATAGTTGCCAACTTCACTCATGTTCCTATAACTGTTTCTACATATGTGGCAACTGATATGATGGGAACAAATATTTATCTTTCAGGGCTTTAACTTTTTTGTATTTTTAAATAATGTACGTAGTTAAAGCTATAAGAACAGAAATATAATATATTTGATATACACTTCCATTTTATATGTGTATAACTATATACATAACATTTTTTATATCTCATAAGGCCTTTTCATTTCATATATTAGTTTCAAATTAACCTGTCTGTTTATGCCCTTTCCACTTCTTCTCTTCCTACTCCCCACGAGTGGCAAGTTGATAAGAGCTGGATGGAATCATCTCAGCTTCTCCCTGCCCTCACCCAGGAGACATGCCCCCATCTTATTTTTCCTTATCCTCTTAGCTCACGCTACTCTTTGCTCATGGGGCCTGCTGATTGCTGCTACTGCTCCCCCCAAGTCCCTCGGACTCCTGTTATTCCCGGATCTCACTTGACTTCTACAATGCTTCTTTATCGGTATTGTCTCCTTGCTGCGGAAGCCTTTCCTCTTGGCTAAGGTAGCCATGGTAGCATCTTCCTGCCTTTCTGTTCTCTTGTTTTGAGTCTACTGCCCACTGATGTGTCTATAGATGCCTCCTGAACCTGCTCAACCCTGATGGGCGTGTTTCCAAGGGTTCTCAGACTTGCTCCACGCCGTTCCTTACCCCTGCCTTGAGTGGTGTCGTTACCAATGCGAATTCTACCCACACGTTCCACCCACATAAAGATCTCTCCTTCCAACTCGAGGCTCCCTCCTGTACCTGAGTTTTGGCAGCACCTCTGTCTGCTTTAGTAGCAACCCCCCAGATCCAGTCCTTTGTAAAGTCCCATCACAGTCTTCCCAAGACTCCCATATCTTGACTCTTTTATCCTCAGTGACAATCTTCTCAGTTCAGGCAGGACTCAACGTCTCTCACCTGATAACTGCTATTCTTTCCTAAGCCGCTGTCTTTCTAGTATTTTCTTCCTCCTGGACATACATGGCTCTGAGAAGACAAGCTGTGTAAAGCCCCCAAGTCACACTCTAGACCTTTTACTTAATCATCCTTAAATAGAATTTTTTTTTTGGGGGGGGGTGTTGTCCTGTTCTATAGTCCTTCATAATTTGTCCTGTCTTCCTCATACCCAATTAGCTATTTCTCTCTTATTATATTCTGCAGGTACAATGGCCTTTTATGGAAACTCTAATTGGCCACGTGACATTGCCCGCAGCTTTTGCTTTGCTTCCAAGAACTATCAACACCTTTCCCCAGAGGTTCTCCTCTGAGCTTCCCCAGGATGCTCCCCGCTTCTCCTTTGCTCCTTCCTGCATGTTATGCAGGCCTTTCCAGACATCGCTCACCCTTCCCCAAGAGACAGAGGCCCACTCTTCCTATGGTTCATCAGCCTACGGTGCCATTGCTTATGTTGTTGGCCAAGGCTCTCTCAAAGGCTGAACTTCATTCTCTTTCCATCCCTGTGCTGGCACACAGCGTGCACCTATAAATGCTGGTTAGTTGCACACATTTTTATATGGTGGTCAGTGGAGTAGTCTTAGTAAATAACACATTCTCTACCTCCAGGGAGAAAACATAGCAGGCACAAGACCCAGCCTTCTATCATTTCTGGGTTTGACAATCCATTTCAGCCAGACTGGGTTTTTTTTTTTTTGTTTTTGTTTTTGTTTTTTTGAGTTGTCATGCTGCAGCTCGCTGTTGCTGGAGCCCCTGGCTCCCAGCTGCATTGAAAAGCATGATGTTCTGTTGCTGTGGTAATGTAAGCCCCAACATTTCATGGAAAGCAGCCGCGAATCTAGGAGACTCACTTCCTCGCGCAGAGCAGTACTGACGTTCAAGTATGAATTTTGAAAACGCAGTGGGACTATGGAGGAAGATTTGAAGCACAAGCCTCAGGGTGAAATGATTTTCTCTGCATATTTTTTTTTTATATAAATATAGAGAAGATGAAATAACGGGCCTCCTCGTTCCTCAACACAGTGTTCCGTCCTGCCCAGGAATAACCCGTGTGGCAGTACAGATTCTGCATTGCTTGTTATTATATCAGTTCTCATAGTACACAGCAGAGGGCTGTGCATACAGCAGCCCTCGGCAAGCGCTGCTAATCTTCTCCCTCTCACAGCACGTTCTAATTGCCTAAGTGCAGAAAACTACATAGTTCTTACCCAGAAATATAGACAATTGTGCTTGGGGACTGACTGCTCTTTTGTTCTTGACCTGGGTATTGGACATGTGAGATCCTAACAGAGTTGTATTATTATTATTATTATTATTATTATTATTATTATTATTATTATTA
>OU015750.1:76077581-76092548 GCA_907169655.1 Acomys percivali
GTGTGTGTGTGTGTGTGTGTGTGTGTGTGTGTGTGTGTGTGTGTGTGAGATCTGGAGACTGAACCAGGCAATATGAGGCAAGCACCCAGATACAGAGGTGCAGTCATAGTGCAGTTACACTGTAGAATAAACTCAAGTTACCAGTGTGACGCCATGATTCTTCTAAGAAATTGCTACCCATGGAACTTACTGTGAGTGCAATAGGTGGAGTCCCACTTGAGGGCAAAGATCTTTCAAAGTATTATAGTTTTAAAATATAACTCTCTCTGGAAAGCCTCCACCCTCTGTGCATGTGTCTTTCTCTGCTCCCAGCCCCCTAAAGAATACATATATATATATACACTTTTTCACTTTAGCTACATACCAGAGAGCACTTATTAGGTATCTGCTTTATGTCAAATGTTTCCAACTGCCACTATGCAAAGCTGTCACAGAGACCCCCACATTTATGGAGCCTAGCTTTTGCAATTTGAAGACTAATGACGTGGTATTGTTGTAATTTATTTCATTTCCAAATCTCATAGCTATCTTTTAAAATGGCAAATACTATGAAAATGAAACAAAGAGACATTTGTTCTAAATGATCAGGATTCATAGCAGGTCATGATGGCAATATCACTTTAACCTAGCAGATATTTCAAGTATTTGAACAGAAGGTTGTATAAGGGCCTCTTGGGACTGGCTTGTAGGTCCTGTTTGTATTTTGAGTTCTCGCCTTAGTCATTTTTCTGCCCCAAGACACCCTGCACACTCTTCATAAGCAGAGATGATTATTGGTTTAAATGTGAATTTTCATTAGTAGTCATATTCTTGTGGGAGAGCTTAGTAATGAGAATGTAAACACCAAAAAGGCCGAGCACCAACAGAGGTCAAAAGAGATGGTTGTGCTATTGATTTATCTTTAAATTGTTAAGATGTGGCCATGGGTAAAAAAAGTTAGAGGATCTGAAGAGAGGCTCATTAAGAAAAAAGTAGAAATGAGTAGTCACCATAGCAACAGTGCTTTGGAAAGTATCAATGAACTTGATGGCAAAACTTAGGAATCCTGCTGACCATATTTTGTCAGCTTGATTGGCTCTGGGATTAACTAAGAAACAAGCTTCTGGGTGAGTTGATGAAGGCTTTTCTGGAAGAATTAACTAATGGGGGTGGGCAACTCCTCCAGAGGGCTCAGCCCCTTCCAACAGTGGCCCAGACACACAGAGAGAAAGGCAGAACTGTGTTTGCCTGCCTACTTTCACTCCCTGCTGGCGAGTGCATCTACTTTCTTTAGGCTGTTGCTCTTGCCATCTCTCATTGACATTGGAACCTGCTGCTTCAGTCTTTTAGCATAGACTTAGACCAGCAATTCTTCAGATCTTCAGTGTTGGACTGGAACTGCTAGGCATGACAGACTTTGCAGCAGCTTTGAGGGTCTCAGCTTCTCTAGTTTATACACAGTCACTGTTAGACTTTGGACCCTGTATCCTATGCTCTAAACCAATCTGATAAAATCTCTTCTGTAATGTATATATTCATCCTATCAGTTTGGTTCCTCTAGAGATCCCTGACTAATATACTTTCCTAAATTATTATAATTTATGTATACAGATAGCACATGCATATACCATATACTTAACACATCTCTCCTCATAACTCCTCACCCATCTCTTTAGCCACTTTCTACTTTAATTTTAAAAAATTCCTTAGGCTATTCTGGATGCAGGTTATTTTTATATCCCACTCTGGAATAGGGCATATACTATATGCATATCTGCATTTACATCAAAGGTAACTAAATACATAATAAAAACCTATTTTTAAAGTCTTATTATAATGCTTTATTCCACAGGAATTTTGTGCTTGGTCCCCATGTTTCATTGTGATATACATTTTTTAAATTGTACAGAGTTCACTATGCTCCATACACATGCACCTGGATACATGTATGCTGCAGAGTATATGAACCTAGATAAAAGCTCTCAATAAAATCCTCAAAAAGTTCTCCCAGTAACATGCAGTACACAGTACTGAGTCATTGCTCGATTATGCTCAGGTCTTACTTGTTTTCAAGAGGGTGGATATTCCCTTGTCACATTTCCCATAATACATCTCGTTAGGATTCCAGAAGGGAAGGTGTGAGTGCTGCTCGTCTCTTATTTTTACAAATGGAAATATTTAGCCCAGTGTCTCTGTTGGCCCCTCACCCCTCATTCCTTCACTTTCACTGATGCCAACATTCCTTCAGAGCCCTCTGTCCACAAAGCATTTCTTCATCTCAACCCCAAGGGGATTTCTTTTAGTTTTTTCCCCCTTAAAATGAGTCATCATGCTATTGTATGATCTTACCACCATTATCTATTATAACCAGGTCTCTGCTACTTTATAGGATGCTTTCCACACGAGTGAATAAAGAAGTGTGTGTGTGTGTGTGTGTGTGTGTGTGTGTGTGTGTGTGTAAAGGAAAGAGAAAATTTAGTTGAAATTAGTAAATAAAAGTTTAGAACTATGGAATTTGGTTCAAAACAAAGTTCAAGAGTCATAATCTGGTTGTGGGCTTTTTCAGTTAACTGACTATTGTGTACATGTTTGTTATGTGAAATAAATATTCACCTTTAGTTTATTTAAACATTGTGACCTATGTGTGTGCTACTTTTACATTTTAAAAGGAGTGCAATGTCTTTCCCTTTGTCTGCCTTTAACAGAATGCATTTAATGTCAGAAGGTAAGAAAATCAGCCCATTAAAAACAGGAATTTCTGCCGGGTGGTGGTGGCTCACGCCTTTAATCTCAGCACTTGGGAGGCAGAGACAGGTGGATTGCTGTGAGTTCAAGGCCAGCCTGGTCTACAAAGTGATTCCAGGACAGCCAGGGCTACACAGAGAGACCCTGTGTCAAAAAAACTAAAAACAAAACAAAACAAAACAAACCGGAAATTTCAAATATGTGCTTAGTTGAGCTGTCAGGAACACTTTCTCACAAGGAAGCTGTTTTGATGGTCTGAGGAGTAGTTGTCACAGGGTTCCAATAAGGAGTGCTCTTTAAAAATGAAATAGGGTGTTCTTTCAATTACACACACCCGAGGCAACAGCTTCAGAAGCCTTACTCTGGTGAGCGAATAATAAACAGGTGTGTCTTGTCTTTGGGATGCATGATCCCCCTGAGGTTTCTGAAGATGAATTTCCTGGAAATAAGTTCTATGACACGTTTAGTTTTCCCAGACAGAGTCTCATGTATCACAGGCAGGCCTCACTACACATACAAGCGTGACCTTGAACTGCTGGTCCTGCCTGTACCTCACCAGTGCTGGGTTGTACTGTCACACCCAGTCCACGCATTGCTCAGGACTGAGCTCAGGGCTTTGTGAACACTAGGCCAGCACTGTACCAACTGAGCCGCATCCTGGGCCCTTGCTTATTTCACCCCAGCTCATTTGTGTAAACCTGGATCTAAGATGCTCTGCTTAATTTCACTCTCGCCCCACCCATTTCCCTTACCCACTGCCTTTTTTCTTTTCCAGCCTCAGAATACTTTAATACATGTTCAAGTTCGGTTTATTGAATCCATGCAGCCTTCCCCGTGCTTCCGTCAGCATCTCACTCCTCACAGCACTTCCATCTTATGTTTAGATTTCTACATAACCAGAACCCTATCAAGAGCCCTCTACTGAGCACTGCCGTGCTCTGTTCTGACGGCCACACAAGTAGCCAGAGTGAGCCACAGTTGGTTGTTGCTCTCTCAAAAGCCTGCAGTGGCTGCATCTCACCCTTGCAACAACCCCAAATCCCTGACTGGGCACACTGTCTTGTGGCACACTGTCTTGTGAAGTTGACGCTTTTCAGTCGCTCCGAATTTACTGAGGTGCTATCGGAAGCCTTCTCTTCTGCTTCATACCCGAACTTTCACGTACTCACGGGAGCAGCTCTTCCTTATCCATCCTTCCAGCTACCACTGTGCCATCACCTGGTCCTCTGGGGGGCTTTCTTGAGCTGCAAAGCTCTGTTCAGAGCCTCTTTTGAGACTCCCATTGTACTTGAGACAGCCACTGACTACAGAGTCAATAATAGCTATACAACTTTCTAATGGAGTCACCTGATCATCTGCTTACTTTTGTTCTAGGGCCTTTGTGGGTACCTAAAACCAATGATGCTCAAGTCCTTTATCTCAAATATTTGTGCATAGATTCACGTACCACCTCCTATACACTTGGCACACTCTCTAGCTTACACTTAACACGATGTGAGCAGTGGTAGTATTGTAAAATTCTTGTTCTGTTCAGACAGCTTTTTTTTTTAAAGGAATACCTTCTACAGTTGGATTCATACCAGTGGGTATGGAGGCCTTGGTTGGGGGGGGGGGGGGGGGGGGGGGGGAGATTAACTTTTATTTTCCTGGTGTCTTACGAAATGTTCTGTACTTAGCGGGCACCCTGTAAGTGTTTGTTGGATGACTAAAAGGAGAGGGTGATGGGAAGACAGGTGGCAGCCACAAAATCACCTTAGCAATTGAGGGGTAATAAAAAAAAGAGTGTGTTGGGTATCCATATTAGGAGAAATCTAGATGTAAAGCAACACATTTTGTCAATACGCTTTTTGCATCTGTTTCTGTGTTGCCGGAAAAGATACTGTTGGAACCATATCAGCTAGAAACACTGTGCACCCACTATTCCTGATTTGTGCTGCTGAGGGTTACCAGAAAAGAGCAACATCTTGTGCTTAGGGACTGTCTAAATTTTCCTTAAAATGAGTCCCGCACCGAATGCTCAGGGAATTCTACGGAAGAAGGGTCAGAAAGAAAGTAAGAGGCAGAGGATCCAGGAGTCTGAGTCTGAGTCTGTGTCTCCTAGTGATGTCAGAAGCTACATCCATGAGGTCTCACCAACACAGCTGCCTAAACATGAGCCGAACAAGGAAGACATCAGCAGACATTCTAAAGCAGACAGGGGATAGTGCAAAAACCCTACACAAAGGACCAGAGTCAACGAAGGAAGGCTGGGGACGCATTCCAGTCCCTTATCCAATATCAAATGGTCAGCCCTGAAGACGTATATACGTACACATACCAAGTAGGCTATATGTATGTATTTAGGAGTGTATATGTACATACATATACATATAGGCATGCACTAACAATTAATAAAAAAAGAAGCCATCAATTTGAGAGAGAACAAGAAAGGGTATATAAGAGGATTTGGAGGGAGGGAAGCGGGAGAACTGATTTAATTATATTATAACCTCAAAAATAAAAAGAAACAAATTTTAAAAGTTTGATGGAAAATGCATCATATCTCTAACTCTGGTGGATATAGAAGCTGTTCAGTGTGTTTGTTAAAAATGGATACTCTGGGGCTGGAAGGATGGCTCAGTGGTAAAGAACACTACCTGCTCTTCCAGAGGACCTGGGTTCACTTCCGAACACCCACATGGCAGCTCACACCTGTTTGTAATTCCAGTTCCAGGGGATCTGGCACCCTCACATAGATATGCGTGCAGTAAAAAACCAACGCACATGAAAAAAAATAAACCTTTAAAACAAAACAAACAACAACAACAAGAAAAACCAAACAACCAAACAAAACAAAAAATGGATGCTCTTGGGCCAAGAGAGGAGAAGATAAGGACTCTGGACTTTAAACATCTGGGAGACACCCTGGGATGCTAATGTTGGTGTCTCTGGTGTCACTTTAAGGCTGATGAGGGTAGACACTGCCTGCTAAAAGAAGGATGACCTAGGCTGGTTCTAGATTCAGTTCTGATCTTGGGAAAATTCCTTAGTCTTTGTGAGACTCCATTTCTTCACTGTCAAGGTAAGAGACTGGGTGGTTATTTTTTAACTTCTTGAGGTTCTAGGGTATCTGGTTTCCATAGACTGGTTTTATTATGAGCATAGCCTAGTGATGGGCAAAGAGTGGACTCTCATGCTGGCCCAGTCCCTGGAACTTGGCTCTGCAACAGAGGCAGACATTTCACCATACATGGTCCTTCAAGCTCCACAACTATTTGAATTTATTCTAATATTTCTTTTAACAATGGTGTCTTTTCTTTTTCTTTTGAGAGCTGGAGCTTGAATGCCAAGCCTTACACACTGTAGGCAAATACTCTAGAACTGAGATACATCCCGAGGCATGTAGTAGGTTTTTTTTTTTTTAATTAAAAAACATCTATTGTGTGAGAGTTTCATGCATACATATAGTGTGTTCTTCTTATTCCTATCCCTGTTCCCTTCCCCCCTAATTCACCCCACCACTCCTGCCCCATTCCTGCTCTCTCCTTTTTTTTTTTTTAACCCACTGAGTCCGCTTTGCACTGCCAGTATGTACATGTATATGGCCATCTGCTGGAGCCACAGGCAGCTTCCCAGAAACCATGCCCCTGAAGAAAACTCTCATAGCAGCCAGCAATTGCAACAGGGGTGAGAGTTGACAGCCCCTTCTGTCCTTTATCCACTCAAGCATTTTGTCTGGCTTGATCTTGCCCCGGTCTAATGCCCCTGTCACAACTGTAAGTTCTTATGTGCAACTTCCCTGCTGAGTCCAGAGAGGGATGTTTACATGTAGCCGCCTACTACCTCTGGCTCTCCTGGTCTTTCTGATAATACAGATGTCCTGGTGCGGGCTGGCCTCTCCTTTGGAAGCTTTTGTTTGCTTCATTTTTGTAGACACTTGTCACTTTGTAGAGATTTAGTCACAATCCAAATAAGTCAAGCACACAATAAATAACTCAGGAAGTTTAAGAGAAGTGAACTTTTACATGAACACAGAGATAATTCTTTTTAAAAGGATGAAAGGATCCTAAATGAAAGGATAATAACCAAAATTAGTTAGAAAAAGTAATGTGAGTATTCCTTGCAGTGGCTAAGTGCATAGCTCGCAGAGATCATATACCTGTAGCACAAAGGAAAAGTTTCGATGATTCTGTAAAAACATTTCTGATCTGGCCAGCTTTTATAGTTTAGAAAAATAGCCCTAAGATGCTATTGACCAAATTTCTCCACCCCAGATGAGTAAAATCAAAGCCAACCATCCCCACAGACCACAAGCCTATTGCACATTTATAAATATGTTGAAGAGAGCTGCTTAGAGACACAACATGACTCCTGACCACATTCTATTATAGGTTGTAGGCGTTGGAGATGTGGTCTAGAGTGAAACCTCAGTACACCTCAGAAAGATAGAGACTTCTCAAAAACACGCTGTCTGAAATTGATGGGCACACACAAACCGCTGAAGACAAGAAAAGCCACCATCCAGCCAGGCTCCATCTGGGTAAAATACAATCCAGTGAAATGATAACAAAATATTATTTTTGGATTATACTTTTGTGTGTTTTATGTGGTATTTCGCTGCCATATGAGGACTCTTCTGTTAGTTTGTTAAAAAATACTCCATGTTGATATTAATTCACTCTTTCAAAAAACATCGTATTAATAGCTTGCTTTTTTTCCTTTCTTTTTTTTGGGGGTGGGGGTAGTGGTGGTGCTAGGAGTTGCATTTAGGACCTCACACATACTAGGCAAATACTTTGCCACTGAGCTGTATTTCCAGCCCCATTTGCTCGCTTTCATGTAAACAGAAGTTTACTTCTTTTGGAATTTTATCTTCTATTCATTGACAGAAATTAAATGTTGTGTGTCTGTGTGTGTGGTATGTGTATGTGTGTACATGTGTGGTTTGTGTGTATATGTGTGTCTGTGCGTATTTATGTGTGGCTATGTGCATGTCAGTGTCAGTGTATGCATGTGTGTGAGAACAAGAATGAGTGTGAGCATGTGTCAGTGTGTCTCTCTGTGTGTGATATGAGTTTGTGCATGTGTGCATGTATATATGTGTGTGTGTGTTTGAGTCTGAGTGTGTGTGTGCATGCATGCCTCTGGTATGTGTGTATGTCTGTCTGTGTATGCATGCATGTGTGTGTGGTGTTTGTATGTGTGAACATGTGTACATATGTGTGAGGGGTGTCTGTGTGTGCATGTTTTCTGTGTGTAGGTGGGAAGTGTGTATATGTGTCTGTGTGTGTGCATGTGCATGTGTGTGATATGGGTCTATGTGTATGTGTGTATGTGTCTGTGTGTGTCGTGTGAGTCTGTGTGTGTATGTCTGTGTGTGCATGTTTGAGTCCGGGTGTGTGTGTGTATGGGTGTGCCCATGTGTGTGGTGTCCCCACATACACATAAAAAGAGAGAAGACAGTACTGCCTTGTTGGCAGGTACAGTCTGTGTACTTTTAATGCATTACTGGGACTTATGATTATGTGCTACTCAAATCCAAAATCTATAACTCAATTTGAGCTATTTACCGTGAGCAGCAACAGATGGAATGTCAATTTCCCCCTCCCCCATCCCCCCCACATGTGCTCTAGTTAGTGCTTGGAACTGACCACAGCAGCATCATGCATATGAGACAAGCCCTCTCCATCAGTCCCCATCACTGTTTTCTAAGGAATCACTGACCATGGTTTCTTAGGCCTGTCAGTCTACCTAACGATCCAGCTTACAAACCTCAAAGCCATCATTCCAAGAGCTGATCAGTGACATCTGCCCGCACTGGCCGTGATGAGCATATCTAGTGGTGGTCACAGCCCAGGCACATCATGAGGCCCTCTGCTTGCATCACCATCACGATCACCTAGGATGCAGCCTCCAGTGGGACCACAGGGATTTGCATTTACAACAGGTGGTGATGGATTCTTGACCATGGTTCCTCATCATAAGCCAGGTGAAGCAACACACAGAAGAATCTCCCAGACCACAAGGACATTGCAGGAAATGTTATCAGCTATAGCGCCTCACCTTTTATAGCTATAGAAATCACCAAATTCCTCACAATGTTTTAGGGTGTGAAATGTTTGCACAGTAGTTCTACACTTTCTGTCAAAAAATATTTGGCTATTTTCAAACAAAATGTAGTGAGAGTAAAAGCACAAAGTGCAAGTTTATTTAAAACACATGCTACGGGGGTGGGATGGGCTGAAGCAATGAAAAAACGTATTGTTTGTGAAGAAGAAACACATTTTCCCCCAGAAAAGAACCTCATTATGTTGTATGCTAAGACGCATTTCACACAAGTAGGCTGTTATTGGAAAAACAACTAGAGCTACCGTGTTACAGAGGATAACCTAAGAATGAAATGCAGAAATGATAAACTAGTTCAAAGGCTAAACTAATGCACAGTTTTTAAAATGTCAGCTATTTGGGAGAATCACTAAGGGCAATTTTCCTTCTCCCCCTTTCAAGGTATTGGAAGAAAAATAGGAAGAAAATCTAACACTTGCTTGCCACACAGTAAGGATGGCTGGTTAAGTTTTGATCTGGTTTAAGACATGGTACTCCAAAAATGCGAGTCCTGGAGCATCTGGGACAAGGCAGCAGCAGAAGTACTTGCTGACCCTCCTATTACCCTTTGCCCTGATGGTCATGACATGTGGGGAGCATTTGCTGAGCTTTCTCTAAAGCATGTTGTAAAAATGCTCTCTACTGGAAAGACAGGAACCAAAGACACACAGATGCCGAGAAGAATCTGAACTCACAAACTTGCCTTGTTTCTCCAACATATTTCTGTAGGTACACATTCTGCCTCCCAGACACACCGCTGCAAGAGAGCACGCTGCCCCAAACTTTGAATAGAAAATACACAGACTGACCCAATGTCCCACATCTTTCCTCAGAAAGCCTCAGTTATGGAGCTGGAAAAGATCAGCCTGAGTGAGGTAACCCAGACCCAGAAAGACACACATGGTATGTACACACTCCATATAGTAGAGGATAAACATGCTACAATTCACAGACCCAAAGAAGTTAAGTAACAGGGAGGACCAAAGAGGGGGATGGTTAAATCTCACTCAGCAAAGGAAATAGCATAGATGGTGGAGGTGATTGTAGAGAGGGAGCAAGGTAGGAGAGGAAACCAATAGAGAAATGATGGTGGAGAGAAGAGAAACAGTAGGCAGGGGCATCTCTGTGACAAGCTGGAGACCTAGGACAGGGTAGGCTCCTGGGAGGACATGGGGGTGACTCTAGCTAAGACCCCTAGCAGTAGGGGTCATAGAGACTGAAGAGGATACTGTCTAACTAGACAGAACTCCTAGTGGAGGGAGGGGAGCACCAACCTACCCATAAAAATCTTAACCCAGAATTTACCCTACCTACAAGATGTGCAGGGATAAAGACAGAACAGAGATTGAGGGAACGTCCAACCAAATGCCTAGCCCAACCTGAGACCCACTCCATGGGAGAGAGCCTATCCCTGACACTATTAATGATACTTTGCTATACTTGCAGACAGGAGCCTAGCATAGCTGTCCACTGAGAGGCTGCACCCAGCAGTGGATCCTAACAGAGGTGGAGATTCACAGCCAAGCATTGTTCTGGATGTGACAGGCACTCCACAAGGAGATCGTCAGAGCCAACTAACCATGACCCAGGGGAGCTTGCGGAGACTGAAGCACCAACCAAGGACCATGCCTGGAACTCCACTAAGGCCCCCTACACAGATGTAGCAGATGGGCAACTCAGGCTTCATGTAGCTTCCTGAGTAAGGGGAGTGGGGAGTCTGTCTCCGACATGAACTCTGTTGCCTGCTTTTTTTTAACCCCCTGCCCCCCCCTGGGGGCCTCACCAGGCCACAGGACAGTTCAGTCCTGGTGTGACTTGATGAGCTGAAGTGGGTGGGCAGGGCTTCCCTTTTCTAAGGAATAGGGGAGGGGGAGGGGCAAGAGTGAGTGAGGGAAGGACAGGGAAGAGAGCAGGGAGGGGGCTATGATCTAGATGTAAAGTGAATAAATAAACTAATTAATAAAAAACCAAAGACTAATGATAGCTTATTGCAATAAACATCTTCATGTTTTAAATCACAACACACACACACACACACACACACACACACACACAAAACCTTAAGATTAAGAAAGGTGTCTACTTTTTCTCTTGCTCATTCTCTTCTGGTAGAGTGAGCCTGGCTGAAAACCTAGTAAGAGCCTGAGAAAAAGATATTTTCCTTCTACAAATTTTAACATACTAAGAAACAAAATAGTAAGAATGAAAACTTACTAAATTAATAGAATTGTGTAAGTGGCACAAAGTGAATGTCATGGGAGACAATGGTAAGGCCAGGTCCTTGCATTTAATAAATGCTACTTCTGAAAAGCTGTGTAGGAGAACGTGACCTGCTCGGAAGTGTGTGTGTGTGTGTGTGTGTGTGTGTGTGTGTGTGTGTGTGTGTGTGAGAGAGAGAGAGAGAGAGAGAGAGAGAGAGAGAGAGAGAGAGAGAGAGAGAGAGAGAGAGAGAGAGAAGCCAGAAACCAATGTTGGGCTCTCCCTGTGTTGTTCTTCATCTTATTCTTTGATACAGGTTTTCTCACTGAACCTGGAGCTCTAGATTTCACAAGCCTGGCTGTCCTGAGTGCCCACTAATCTTTAGATTTCCACTTTGTCCGGGCGGAATTACGAGTATGTGCCACAGTGCCTGATATCTTAGGTGTGTGCTGGAGATCCAAGCTTGGGTCTTCACGCTTCAGTGGGAAGCACTTTGCTATTGAGGCATCTCTCCAGCCCCCAAAAGTCTTTTAAGGCCTACTCTCTGGTTATTGCAATGGATAATAGTAAGTTAGCTTTACAATTGCAGGGTTTTTTGTTGTTATTTGCTCATTTTCAATAATCTTAAAAGCATGTGAGCTGTCAATTCTAGAACTGACGCTTTTTAAAATACAGACATTCCTTAGGTGTTCTTGAGGTGCTGTAGTGGTAAGGCTCATTGTTGTTGAATTTCCTGTAGGAAAACAACTTAAAAACTGGCTCTGCTGGTTTTTATGACGTCCTGGTCTTAGTAAACCAAGCAAGCACAACGTGGCAATGCGCGATCACGTTAGTGCTTGTTCAACACGGTGGTGCACCACACCAACTCTAAAAGTCATGGAAGAAGACTGAGCTATTTCCTTACTGTGAAATGTGAGTGCCTTTAAGTGACACTTGACTATCTCACCATGAACCTTATTGTCACTGAGGATCCCAATGTCACTCTAAGCTAAATTTTCGGAAAGTAGGAAATGCGCTATTTATTCCAACCCACTTCTACATTAGGTTCCTCCAATGCTTGGATCTCTTTGCTACCCGAGAAACCCAAAATCTGCTGTTCACAACACTTGGTGGTGAGTTCCAGAGCTCTGCCTCTCACATGCCCGAGTTTCATGTTAGATTTGTCGCAGTGAACGGTGGGGCTTGGCGTGAGTGATCCTGGCTTGCTCAGCTCTAAGACGTGCATCTTGGTGGTGCCCTCCTTCAGGGCTGTGAGAGTGAACTCACCTTCGCGTGTTCTTTCTGTTGTCAATCATTGCCTCCTTAGTTTTCCCCAGAATGCAGGGGAATCTCTCCTCTTTAAACTTTCCACACCCTATAACTCCATCTGGAACTCTCTCTGTCCCTTACTCTTGCTTAACGTGTCACCTCTAATAGCCCAGCGTTCCTTCACCCCCTCCACCGGGAAGCACGGCTTGACTGGCTGCTACTGCTGTTGGAAGTCTTGAGTTTGAGAGGCGATTAGTTAACCTCTGTCTGCGTCAGACCATGAATTGTTCTACAGTGACTGAACATTATGGGATACTTCTTAAGGTCCTTAGCTTTCGAATATGTCAGATGAGGATAGACATAGGACGTACGTCACAGAGGTTTTATGGTATTAGGTAGGACCATATAATGTACCCAAAACAATGCCAGTAACACAAGAAAAGCTTAATTTTATTTGTTGAGTGAACATATGCTTTTAAAATTATTTATTCTGGTGTGCCTGTGCAAAGTGCAAAGGCATTTCCTAGTATATTCAAAGGAGGTCACTCTTACTGCAAAATTGTTTTTAAAAATCCTATTTACATGTCTGTTTCTCAGAATAATTCAATTTCTTCAAATTTTTAAATTATAAAACATCATCATGGTAAATTTAATTTTTATTATTAATTAAGCTTATTCTTCGGGCATTTCATACATGTATATAATGCATTCTGATTCCTCTCACCCCACACCTTCTTTTATCCTCTCTCTCTCTCTTTCTCTCTCTCTCTCTCTCTCTCTCTCTCTCTCATTCCCCCTCGCACAGTACACTCATTTCTAGTTTTATACCCACCACATTTAGCCAAGGTTGTCCATGTGACCAATGGGATTGTAAGCACTGACTGAAGATGGCTAGGCTTACCAGTGGACATGCCCTTAGTTAAAAGCCATGCCGCCCTCTCCCCCTAGCTTTCATCACTACTCAGGAAGATGTAGAGCCCTCTGAACCCCTCTCTCACCCATGACTGACCACTACTGGCCTTTTTCTCATGCAGGCCCAGTGCAGACAACTGCAGTGGCTTTGAGTTTATGACTGGAATAGCCATGCCATGGCCAGAAGACAGTGTGCTTTGGAATCCTTTTCCCCACTACCTATCTATTATCTCAGTTCCTTCTCTCCTTTTGCAATGTTTTCTGAGCCTTAGATGGTCGTAGGGGCAAATAAGGTGTTTATCTTTATTTTTATCCCAGTAGGCAAAGGCTACTCTTAGCCTTGAGCAGAGATGCTCCTCTTGGCAGTGAAGGGTGGTGAAGGCAGAGACTCAATTCTGCTTTAAGTGCTAAGAATAAGTGACCGTTGATGTGAATGTGTTTTTTTTTAATGTAGTTCCTTAAAGCTTACTTCACTTCCCTGAACTAGAATTATTGAATACAGTAACAGTAATTCAGATTTTTTCTCTCTCTCTCAAAGCTTGCTATCAAATACACTTTCAGAAAAATGCTCTCTGGTTTTGACCACAGTTGAACGATGTTGCTTGGATACCTTCGTGTTGCTAATTGTCATATAATTGAAAACCTTAGCTTACTAACGTGGTTAGATACAGGCCTATGTCTATGGTTTCCTGTGCACCTCTCACCATGCCACTTTGATGTGTGTCTGCTGTGGGGGTTTCTAACATTAGATGAATCCTAAACAGCTTTGATTATTATGAATCTTAATTTATTGTCCTACTCTGCTACTATTGTATCAAGTTTCATTTCCATTTCAACGTTTCAGTATTTCTATGAGTTGTGTATTCTTATGTTGTCAATTCTGACAGTTATTTCATTCATGACTTTTATATCTATGAATTCTTCTTCTAAGTGGCAACTGAGACATTTCCGCACCCCCCCATGGTTCTTAGTATAAAATTGCTTTTAATTTACCTTTTTTACCCTGAGGTCAGCATACCTTGTGATTACCCTAAACAGTTTCCTCTGCCATATATTCATATTCACGACCCATTTCTCCCCTAGTGTTGGGGGAGCCTTACCAAATGCATATTAAATTATTTCACGCACAGTAAAATCACCAAACATTTATTCAATATACTTTCAAATTACCCACAAAGGTGACATTTCTACAAAGATCTCCACACAACTCACAGTTAATTTTCGTTCTTGAACGTGGTTTTTATAAATCACTACACATCAATATGACTTCTCAGTGTGGGGCATGCATATTCTTGGGGTCCCCTGCAGAATTTGGCATGTGGCCGCCTTTATGACATAGGCTTGTGCATGGATCCTTTTTCCTGAGGGATGTCCTATTTTACATAGCACAAAGAGGGACATAAAGCAGATACCTATATGGTGTTGGCTATGAAACTTTTCTCCTTCTTGTTAATAAAAGAGGATCGATATTTCTTGAATGTTGTAAAGCAATGATGCTTCCAGAAGGTGGTTCACCTCCCTTTATTAAAAGCATCTGTGCCATGGCTGCTGGCAGACATCCAAGAATCCTCAAGTGCTTGGCTCTGGGAAATCAGAGAAAGAGAGAGAGAGAGAAAGAGCACACAGCCAAACTCTAAGATGGAACAAACTGTAAAGTCATACTGTGTCTTAGTTTGATGACCAACAGGGAAGGTTTTTCTGCCTCATCAAATCTTATAAAGAAAAGTCTTTATGATTTTTGTGCGAGTTTAACAGGTAAGAAGAGAAACATAGGATCAATGTTCTGATATAGACTCAACA
>OU015750.1:76092558-76131826 GCA_907169655.1 Acomys percivali
CACACACACACACACACACACACACACACGTGCATGCACACAAGTGCACACACATGCATACACATACATGTGCATATGGAGTGGGGAAAGAGAGATGGAGACAGAAACAGAGACAAAGAGATGGAGAGACAGAGAGACATAGAGTTTCCTCATACTTCTCCAAGTGGATAATAATCTATCAGAGCTGGTGGGGTGATAAAGGGACTAAGCATGAAGTCAGCCTGGTTGTTGTTCAGAAGGGTTTCTGTGCTTACATATGAATAATAGGATGATTCATCTGCTTGGGAATTCACAGGACATCAAACCAAATTAGGAAGCCAGGCAGCTGTGGCCTGGTTTTGTAAGGGCCAAGAAAGCTGCAAAGTTTCTCTTTAAATCTTGCAACTCAAAACCATTCTCTGGTCCCTCTGTCTTTTGGGATACACGTACACCCCAGGGACTTATGTGAAACAACAGGCTGGGTCATGCGTGCTCCAGCGTTACCCAAAGCCTTCTAAGAGGGAACAGACTTGGGAGATCATGAGAGAAGCAGACAGGCTGAAAGGAAAAAGGTAACTGGAGTCAGAGTGACAACAGCTTGTCAGGAAGGACCCACCTGCAAGACACAGGCTGTACATTATAAAGAGAGGAAGAATCAGAGAGAAAGGAAACAGCCTTGTGTATGAATTCTAATATCATCTTAGGTGCATTAGATTCCAGGTGGTACTCTGTCTCACTCAGTGGAAAATAAAATTCACAATTTAAAAAGATTTGTAATGAATTATTTTTTTTAATAGGGAGAGATGTTGGAAACAGATCGAAGGAAATGGTTGTTGGGGTCTGGTAATATTCCTCTAACTGGTGACACACTCACAGGCTGCCCAACAAGTATAACTTTTTATTTTGAAGTCTGGCTTAACTTTCTTTGAAGAATTAGAATGATATTTCATTTATAGTCATTACCAAATTAGTTTTGTTCCCTGAAAAAAAAACTTTTACAAACAACTTTGTAAACACACACACACACACACACACACACACACACACACAGAGAGAGAGAGAGAGAGAGAGAGAGAGAGAGACAGAGACAGAGACAGAGACAGAGACAGACAGAGAGACAGACAGAGAGACAGACAGAGACGTTTTCTTAGGTTGCCCAGATGGTGGCATGCATTCTGCTATGAACATTCTAATTTGAGGGAATATATCATGGACACAGCTTGATAAGCAGGGGACTTTCATGCACTTATTTCTGTAAGAATTCTAGCATTTCTATTTCCAGTTTGGTGACAAGCAATGTTCTCTTGGTTTTTATTTAGGATAAAGGTTGCATAACTATCTGCCGAATTCCTTCTTTGTTACTGTTTCAGCCAGAGTGAGCTTTCCTTTTGCCACAGCCTCCTGAATGCACTATTGATCTAAGCAAAGGGTTTAAGTCAAGGTAACCCATGTTATCGCTGATATGGAATTGTTTAAACATGAAAGTTTAAACAGGAGACTAGGGCAAGTAAGAGCCAGATATCTTATTTTTGCTAAGAACTCCGTGTATTAGCCAGCATTGTACTCACTGGAGAGCCGAGCTAACCCAAAATGTGGCCCTCTATACTCAGTGTCTTTAGTCATCTTCCGTGGCACCTGCCACCCCCAGCTCTCTCAGTCTCACCCACTCTTTATCCTTCAAACACAGCTTGAACGTGAATAAGGAGCTCTGCTGGCACTTCCCAAGGGAAAAAGAATTCACCAGTGGTAACTCCCGCACCGCACTGTTTACCAGAACATAAAGTTCGGCTGAAATCCCACAGTGACGTCATCTCCCAGCATTTGCTGATGAAGCTGGAGACATTTCCAAGATGCGTTTGGCTGGGTTGGGTACGATATGCCAGAAATGGCCAACCAGCTCACACTTCAAAGAGCTCTCTTTAGTAGGTTGTGTTTAGCTCTTAAAAGAAGCTGGAGAGTAACCTGACTCACAGACTTGGGCTAAAAGGGTATTTAAAAGGATTCCAGAACTTTCTACGTGGTGGTTATTTTTCTGTGGGTTGATTAGTTGATATTAAGGTAATTTTCTTTCTGAAACACCCTTGGACTAGCGAGGCCTAGCTTTGGGGTTGGACAGATTGGAAGAGCCTATGACAGGACAACAGGAAGGAACTAGCCTGGCCTTTCAGGAGGTGAAGCCGCTCGCGAGTTGGAAAGCAGATTGTCAACATGTAGGGAGGCAGTCACGTCAGCATTGGAGCCGAGAACTAGATTCATAGAAATAAACCATCACAAGGAAAGCGGTCAAAAATGTCAGATGAGGTCAATGAGGCCCCAGATTTCAGGAGGCTTGCCTAAAACCACAGAACAGGGAGGGAAAGAAAGTAGAAGATGGTACAGGAATTCAGGCGGAAGAAAAAAAAAAGCAAGCAAGGACATGAATGCTTTGTGTTAGTCAAGGTGGCAGACGTTTAAGTGTTTTCCTCTTACAGTGGATGAGCTTTGTGTTCTAGCAGGGAAGGGTATTAAACAGTAAAATTTCTAGTAGCTTATATCTATTACAGGGGTGTGTTTGTGTGTGTGTGTGTGTGTGTGTGTGTGTGTGTGTGTGAGAGAGAGAGAGAGACAGAGACAGAGACAGAGACAGAGAGAGACAGAGACAGAGACAGAGACTGACGAGACACAGACGGACAGAGATAGACAGAGAGAGACAGAGAGAGAGGAATTCTCACCTGCATGGGTGGAGGTCAGAGGTTAATGAAGTCTTTTCTACTCTCTATTTTGAGGGGGGGGCGTTTCTGAGACAGAGCCCCTCTGTGTTAGCCTTGGCTGTTCTGGACTTGCTTTGTAGACCAAGCTGGCCTCGAACTCACAGCGATCTGCCTGCCTCTGCCTCCCAAGTGCTGGAATTAAAGGCATGCACCACCACGCTCGCTTTCTATTTACTCTTAACATTGCTTTTTGAGGCAGAGGTACTCACTGAGCCGGAAGTTCACTGTTTAAGCTAGAGCAGCTGCCCCTGAACCCGGGATCCTCCTAGCCTGAATTCGGAATCTGCTTTCATGCCTGTAAAACAGCCACTGCACTCGCTCAGCGCACCCACTGGTCTCTTGTTTTACAGAGAAATTCTCTTTCTCAAAGAAAAAATTTAACCCCTCCCCCAAGGAAAAAAATCCTCATGAAATTATTATCAATGACAGAAGGTCAGGGTAATGGTAACAAAATTCCATCTTCCTTAAAGGAGCCTGAGCTTTTTCATGACCCGTGGGAAAATAGAGACCGACATACGTGGTATTTTCGAGGTAGAAGACGCTGCTGTTAGCTTGGTTCCTTATCTGCCAAAGAAGGGTTGCGACATTTGCCTCAAAGCTCTGTTGTGAAGACAGAACGAGCTAACTAACTTCAAAAGTTGAAACAAATATACATGTATGTTTATATGTAAGTGTATATATACATAGACATATGTATAAATACATATATGTGTATAAATGCATCTCACGATATAAATAAAACAAAAGAAACCTTCTAGAATTGCAGCTGTAACATCTGGCTGTTGGGACCCTTAGGTGAGCCTCCCCAGCAGCTCCTTGCGTCCCTTGTTAGTGAAAATGAACAAAGCCTTCATTATCTGCTGGCCTTGTTTCTCAATTGAAACTGAAAACACTAAAAAAAAAAAAAAAAAAAAAAAAAAAAAAAAAAAAAAAAATCGTTGTTTGGTAGCAGCAGTGGAAAGGTTGGCTCAGCTTGTTCCATTTTCATATTATAGCCAGAGGAGCCCTCTTATTTCAAGCAGACCTCTGCGGCTCTTTCCACAAGCTGAGCACACATTACCCTAGGGAATGACTTCCAGACTCAGTGGGCCTGAAACCACGATAAGATAGCCCCGTCCTGTCCTCTGTCCCTCTGCTAGGGACAGTAATCCTGGTGAGAGTTTTAAACAAACACACATGGCAGTCACATTTTCAAAGTCCCCAGAAGATCACAAAGGAAACAATAGAAAATGGCCCTCAGGGGGAACCACAGTGTGGACTGACAGAGCCAGCCTGATGTGACACATTTTTCCTGATTATGCCTGTACGGACGGTGTTTGAAACACGGTGTGACTCTATTTAGTCCCTGCCCAACCGTGGCTTGATGTTAAATGGAATGCCTTAGAATTCCCTAGATACTATAATTTTACCTTCAACATCTTCGTGGCATCCTTACCAGTCACACCAGAGAATGTCTGCTTATGGTTAATAGAAGCAAAACTCTAAATATTTCTAAAGCTCCCTTAGACACCGTGCTCCAGCACAGATCTCATTTTGTGGGAGTACTGTACTACCTTTGCAGGGCGTGTTATCCTGCGCAGACACCTTGACTCTGCTATGGAGCCACTGGTACTCTAGTCATGAGAAGAGAATAAAGTGGGAATTTTGGATTCAGAGTCTGAAGGGTCACTGGCCGTCTCGAGCATGGCTCTGGCAGACGTTGCCACTTGCCTTTCCCTCCCACTCCCTCTGCCTCGCTAAAAACCTTTACATTCCCAGAGCTAGGCCCCAAGGTTTTTTCTTATTAGGCCATTTCTTCTCCTGAGGGTGACTACCAAGGTCCAGCTATCAAAGTACTGAAGTTCAGCCATCAAAAGTCCCCCTCAGACCCAACAAGATAGGAAAGATGTTTACTCCAAGTTTGACAAATACAAATAGCCAAACCACTATGAATGTAACATTTATAGAACTCATAATTGTCACATGGTTTTCCCTGTTGTATTTACTTTGTATTATACATGTGTAATAATGTAAATGTATATGGGAAATAAGTCCTCCTTTGCCCAATTAAAATATACTACTGCATCCTAGCCCATTCTAACACAGCCCTCCAATTTCCCTTCTTAAAAATTATACCTGCAAGGTCATTTGCTGTTGTTTTTCTGCCTGAGTCAGAAAGCAGCCATTTTAACTAGTCTTCCTGCTTAACAAAGGATCTCTCTGTGAAAACAGGGGTTTGGGTATAGGGTTTTGTTTTGTTTTGTTTGCCTAATCTGGGGTCCAGGAGGGATCCCCTGCTGTGTGTGGGTCTCCTTCAGAGAGGACACAGTTTGTGAGAGATGAAGAAAGTGTCTGAGGCGTGATAAGCCCCCACCAGACTCATAAAGTCCACACGAGCAGATCCTGTTCTCAACTACAGTGAAGAAATTAGCAATAAAGGGTTCATCCAGGCATAAGTTATTGATGGAGTTGACAGAATATTCCAGCAACTGCTTCAGATTCTAGAAGACAGATTCTAAAGACAGAACTATGGTCCCCAGGAGGAAGGGTTCACATGGTTAAGAGCTTGCAGGTGATACAGCTAGAGGAGGAGGCAGGCACTGGTGTCTGGGCAGCTGCTGAGGCTCCATGTTAAAGCAGGAACTTCAGAGAAGAGAAACTGACCATGTTTGCAGAAAGCTTCATTAAAGGTAAAAACAGTAATCTGCTCATGTCTGGGACAAGACTATGAACTATGACGGCAAATCTGTTCGGTCATCTGGGAGAAAGATGATGGCAGGGTGCAGAGCACTGAGCTGTGAGTGCTCTGACACACTTACAGTATCCCACAGAACTGGATAATTTACTAGATGTGAAAGGAAGCAAAAGATTAATCTTCAAGAAACAAAACTAAAATATTGATGGAGGCAGATCTGATGAGACAGTTTGGAGATATCAAAGTCTTTGACTACTAGCAACATGCCTAATGGCTTAAACAAACAAACCAAAAAAAAAAAAGGTCAATGTAATGAGTAAACAGATGATTCTTGCTAAAAAGACAAGTAAAAAGCCTTTAGAACTGAAAATAATGTAATATTCTCTACTAAAAACTTATTGGGTAGGACATTTCAGCAGATGGAAAACTGAAGAAGTTTTTTTTTTAAAGTGACATTGAAAATGGGAAATTAAAAAAGAAAAAGAAAATGGGAAACAAAAAAACTATAGAAATTGATTCACAACCACAGAAAGAAATAAAATTGAAAACAAATTCCTGCAGACTTTTGCAAAATACATGTTTAATGCTAAGAATGTATATGGGAGTGCAAAGGGCCTGGAAAAGCCACAGCAATCTAGGAAAAGAACAATGTCAGAAGACTGGTTAATTACCAGTGTCACTATAATGCTAGAATGCTATGTATTAGTGAAAATACACCCACAGGAATTTGTGTGCATGTGGTGCATACAGGAGCACTGGCGTGTGCGTGCGTGTGTGTGTGAAGGCAAGAGGACGATGTTGGGGTCTCTGTCTGTTACTCTCTGCCTACTGCTTTGACACAGGGGACTTGACTGGACCAGAATGTCTCCGTCTAGTCTAGGTTGACTTCTTAGGATTCTAAGATCGCTTCTCTCTGTTCTCCAGGGCTGAGGTCATTTCTGGCTTTTATATGGGCTAGGGGATTAAAACATGGGTCTTTAAGCTTGTATACAAAGCAAGCAGTGTTACCCTTAATAATTTGTAACACTATACATAATAACATATATTTATACCTAAGCCTGAAGGTGAAAACTGGAAGGAAGAAAACACAGAGCAATGCTTGATTTTTGTATACAGAAGACAAAAAAAAGGTGATTTTAAAAATAAATTAAAAGTTCTTTAAATACTTATTTGGATATTATAAAATATAAATTATATTAAGGTGTATTATAATTTTTACAAAGCATATACATATATCATGAAGTTTAATATTTTATATCTTAGATATATCCAAAGTGCAAAATAATCTCAATAACATAACAGTTTAGTAGTAAACAAATTATTCAGTAAAAGTAGGCAGAGGGCTCAGATAGATGTACTTCACAAGGAGGATAAAGAGATGGTGATAGATGTGTGGTTAGTCCTGAGGGAGACACCAGTTTAAGCTGCACATCCATTCAAAAACCTAAATGTAAAATCTGCTGGACACACTGAGATTCCATCTTATACCCATCAGAATGGCTAAGATCAATAACTCAACTGACACCACATGCTCGCGAGGATGTGGAGAGAGAGGAACACTCCTTCATTGCTGGTGGGAATCCAAACTAGTACAGCCACTTTGGAAATCTATCTGGTGCTTTCTCAGAAAAATGGGAATAGGGCTTCCTCAAGACCCAGCTATTCCACTCCTTGGAATATACCCAGAAGATGCACTACCACACAACAGGGACATATGCTCAACCATGTTCATCGCTGCCTTATTCATAATAGCCAGAACATGGAAACAGCCTACGTGTCCCTCAGTAGAAGAATGGATAAAGAAACTGTGGTATATTTACACTATGGAATACTACTCAGTTGTTAAAAACAAGGAATTTCCGAAATTTGTGGACAAATGGATTGAACTAGAAATTATCATAATGAGTGAGTTCACCCAGAATCAAAAAGAGTCAAATGGTATATACTCACTTATATCGAGACACTAGTCCAAGGGGTATGCCCCCATGAAAAACTTTACCTACCAGGAAAGTGGGTCAGAGAGGAGGACATCCTATTGAGACTTTAGGTGTGAGAAGCCAGGGAGAATGAGGAAATAGAAGGATCCAGAGGGTACTGGAAAACTACAGGCGGGTCTGGGCCCTGGGGTCCTCCTCAAACTATGGCACCAGCCAAGGAAAATATAGGCAGTAAACTTCGAACCCCTACCCAGTCTAGCCAATGGACAGGACATTCTCCACCGTTAAGTGGAGAAGGGGATCTGACTTTCACACAAACTCTGGTGCCCCATATCAGACCATGTCCCTTGGATGGGGAGGCCTTGTGGCACTCAGAGGAAAGATAATAGGTCACCAAGAAGAGACTCGATACCCTATGAGCATATACAGGGGGAGGAGGTCCCCCTCAGTCACAGACATAGGGGAAGGGAGTAGAGGGGGAAGGGAGAGGGAGGAAAGAAAGGGAGGATACAAGGGATGGGCTAACAATTGAGATGTAATATGAATAAATTAATAAAAAAATTTTAAAAAATTATACAAGCAGAAAAAAAAAATCTGCTGGACAGACTTTGGCCAGGCTGTGGGGTAACTGAGACTGAAACACTGTGAGTGGACATGCAAAATGTAAGCTTGATGAATTCTTACAAAGGTAAATATTTACCTATTCTACGGCCCAGCGATTCTACCCCTACACTTTTACTCAAGAGAAATGTTTCTTTACAAAAACACATGGACAGAAGTTGTTTGTAGAGTCTTTATCCACGATAGACAAAAACCCAAGAGCATCCAAAATGGCTGCCAGTGAGTGAACAGACAACTTAGGTTTTTATCCATAGGAAGGAAGGGTACCTAGGGACCCAGGGGAATTCAAGGGAGAGCAAAACAGAAGAAACACAACACAACTCCAGTGACCTTTAGAGAATACCAGGCTAGGATAAAGGGCCAACCACAGAAGACTTTATTCTGTAACACACCAAGCTAATCTGTGGTGAGAAAACTGCACCAGTGTTCTTTACACTGAAGGGAGATTGGGCCCTAAAGGGATCTCTGAATGCCATGTCCATGGTAAAAAGTATGTGTATTTATCTAAATCCTTCCATTGTAGCACATGAGATCATTGTACTGTGTTCACACTATATTTTCACTGCCACAAGAGACCTAGTAATGATATTTCCTGACAAATGCAAATTAAAGTTACAATGAGATGCTCTAGGAGACATACCTCCAAGCACAGCTAAATTAGGAAGACTTCTGATACCAAGTATCAGCAGGGATGCGGAGCATCTGGAAGGCTCCTGAGTTGCTGGTGGGAAGTGAAATGCTTTGGCTGTTTCTTCAAGAGGTAAACGCACACCCTACCAAGAACCCAATAGTTTCACACCCAGATATCTATTTGAGAGGAACGAGAAAACATGCTTCCACGTCTAGATTTGCCATGGCTCTTATGGAGATTTTTTTCTTTTGAATCTACAAACCCACCAATGTTCATCAACTGGGGAATGCATCATTCCTTTTTGGCATGTGTATACAATAGAATAACAACCAGCAACCCAAAGCCTGAGTGTTGACGACCAGGACAACAGACGTAAATCCCCCAAAAGCACCATTCAAAGCCGAGCTGGGGAGGATGTCACGCTTCCGGAAGGCAGAACTATGAGGTCAGGAAGCAGGACCACTGGTACCAGTGTGGGTTGGCATTGGGCAGGAGCTGGCAGTAAGGGAGCACAGGGAATTCGAATGGCGGACAGACTGTACATTCTTACTCTCCCATATGCCATTGAATGGGGCCTCAACGAAACTTGACGGATTAAGAAAAGCAAAGTTTAGTGTACACGCACCATATCTTAATAAGTAGGTAAATAATTCTATTTATTAAGCAAGTGTTCTATTTTTTTCCTTCTGACGTGACAATGATCTCCAGTTTGTAGCCATGTAAAGATGGGATCCACAACCCCGTGGATAACAACTGTGGATGCTCGAGTCCCTCATGTAAAAGTATTTGCACAGGGACCTACACACGTCCTTTCCTGACTTCAAACAATGTCTAGGTGACTAACTACACTTCACACGGCACAGGGGCTATGCAGATAGTTAATATGTTAGGTTGTTCAGGGAATAAATACGGGGGGTCAGGGGTGGGAAGTGAGTATTTGTTCAGCACAGAAAGACTTTCTCCAAACCGTTTCTCTCTGAGATTGGTTGGATCCCTGCGTGCAGAATAGTTGGATGGACGCAGAGCGCTGACTGTAACCATGCTGCTTAGAGCTAGTGGTTCTCCACCTGCGGGTGGCGACCCCATATCAGACATTTACACTGCCATTGATAACAGTAGCGAAGTTACAGTTACAAAGTAGCAATGGAATAATCTTATGGTTGGGGGGACACTACAACATGAGAAGCTGTATTAAACGGTTGCAGCGTCAGGAAGGTTGAGAACCACTGGGCTTTAGAACATGTCACTGTGGAAGGCTAAGGCGAGAGGAAGAGACAAGACTTAAACCTGTAGGTGCACACCAAGCCTCGATGGTAGATGCCTATAATCCTATCACTTCTGAAGCAGAGGAATTGTGAACTTGAGGCCATCATGAGCTACAGAGTGCGACTTTGTCTCAAAACCGACAAGAGTCATAAGAGAACTAGAGAAATGGCCCGGAGAAGCTGTGAGCCTCCAAGATCTCTGATCAACACTATATTCCAGTCGTCTCTGGAGAGTGTATCCATCACCATGCCAGAGATACGTGTGTTACGGTAAAAGAGAAAGTGCTGGTGTCACTGTCCACCAGGAATTCACTGCCCCAGGAAGCAGAAGAGCTCATCACTCTGGTAGTGAAATGGACACTGTGAAGCAAGCAGCATCGCCTACGTGTTCTCACATTGTAGATGGTGCTAGCAAGTTCTGATACACACCACGAATACAAATCCCTTCAAAGACACCTAAAAAAAAACGAAACCAAAGTACATCAAAGATGACAATGAAAACTAGGGCTTTTTACTAAAGCAAAAATAATTTCCTGTAATTTTGAAGATCAATAGAGAGAGTGAAATTCTTTTTTGCCCTTTACTCCCCCAACAAAGTCTTGAATGAGGACACCTGGTAAAGGGGGAGATAGTCACAGGTAGCATGACTGGAAAGCTCAGAGGCAGGAGGAATGCATCTTATAGGGTAAACAGTGCCTCCGTAGATGCTGGAGAGTAAAGCCTTAGGATTCTAGGCAGAGTGTAGTTTTATAGGGAATGACAGATAAGGAAATGAGTATGGCATCCAGTATGAGGTGACATCCAGACTTTGGCAACATTTGCAGAGATGAGCTCATGTCCTGGTCTGGGATGGCCTGTGTTTGAGTCTAGGTATCTTTTAGCTATGTGGCTTGGGGCACAGGATCTAGAGCCTTATTGTTATATTTCTTTCTTTCTTTCCTTTTCTTTCTTTTGTTCTTTTTTTTCCCTTCTAGCTTAGTCTGCTGTTTTAAGAGGAGGAAAAGAAAAAATAATTTATGGGATGCTCTACAGATTAAGAATTACAGAGTTCTTATATAGTTCTGAGCCTATGAATGTGTTCAATAAATGTTTGGCTTTATTGTTCATGCAAAGCGAATGGAATTTAGAGTGACAAGACAGCTTGAGGTGTAGATTAGCCAGTTGCATCAGGTTGCCTCAGAGATTCCTACCCAGAGTCAGGGTGCAGGTAAAGTTCAGGCCCAGGTAAAACGGTGGCTGCCACATCCCCTGAGTTCTTGCTCTACCATTAAATAAATGATCTTGGGCCAGGTTTTTCAATTTGGGCTTCAGTTCCTTGTCTATATAAACGGGACTATTGAAAGTCAATTTCTACAACACTGAAATGAAATCGTGCCTAGAAGTCTTCATATGCTGCTGGAAGTCGTTCTTAGATGTTACTGTTCTCAAAGCTCAGCTGTCACGGTCTCAGAGACTCACACTGGATTCTCTTCTTGGCTTGCTCATTTTCTTTCTTTTTTTCTAGAATGTCCCTTTACTTCCCCATTTATTTCTTGCTGTTGGTGGCCTGTCTTGCCTGTCTTCTGAGTTCCTTCCTTTGGTAATTTTCTTCTCTCACTCAACTTGCTTAAGAACATTTAAATTTTGAGGGAGAAGATTTTGCAACTGGTATTGGATGTAAGTATAAGCCTTTGCTTATGGGCATGAAAATTCACATTTGAGTTTCAAATATGTGTATGGTAGAAAGTGGGTCTATAGTGGGCTCTATAAGCACGTTCACACCATTTGCTTTCATGTCTCTTCTGCAATAGGAACATCAATGGTTTAGAACCCTCTAACTCCTTTCAGAAAGATTATTACATGAACTTTTACCTCCCACATCCAAAGAGACCCCTTGTACCTGTATCACCTGCCATGAATATTATGCAAACTACAAATACAAGACATAATTGAAGACAACAGTTCTGATAGCCAGCTGTTATGGTGACCAGAATATCACTTCAACACATAACCATGTAAAATGAGTCCTCTTTGTCTGCAAGCTATTGAAACCTTTTAAATATCTCTCGTTTCAGGCTCCCATAGAAAATACACAAAACTCACAGAAGATTTGTGGCTACACAATGAACAGAGAAACTTTGGATTCTTGTGGTTTTCTACACAGGTCCAAAGTGTCTGATCCTATGACAGACTGTCTCAGATTGTCTCATAGGCCCCAAAAGGGAAAAACACAAAAGAGTGTGAGTGATAACACAGTGAAAGGTCATATTCAAGCATAGATATTGAAATGAGCATCATAAAAATGGGTGCCTATGCCTGGACCAGCTTGTAAAGACCACTATCTACAGACTCTCTTAAATTGTATAGGCCGCTCACTTTACATTGGTTTGAGAATGATCACAAAAGTAGATGGTCAGCTGGAGGTTAGACCTGTTTTGGTTATGGCAAAAGAGAATTTCACATCTCATGGGGGAAAAGAAACACATGCCCAGGGAGGCAGAGTTACCTAGTTGATTGCTGGGAAAGCTGACTACTCATCTAAGAACAGGGCAGTCAGGTTTGCTTATAGTTTTCCCTGAGTGGCTGAGGGTGTGGAAAATTTAGTGGACCACCTAGAATTTTCTTGCCAGAGCTAATTACTCACAGGGACAGCTTATGATTTAATTAGAGTTCTCCCAGCCTTCTTGCAAGTAAAGACTATTTTTTAAATGAGATAGTCACTGTCATTAGTGGCTCCTTTCTCATAGCCAAGTGTTTGTCTTTTTTTTTTTTATTCTTACATTTCAAATATTTTCTCCCAGTAATCTGTGTGTGTAGGGTAGAGAGTTGCACTATCAATTACATAATTACTGCCTAAAAACCATTAAAGAGAAAAAAAGTCTCCTTTTGTTCATGCTTCTGACACCAGAATGTAGGTTAATTATAAAGAACAATGATCAAGAAGATTCCAAGAATCTGGAATTTTCTCCATGTTATGAAACTGTGTTCTTGGCTACAAAATAATGCCATCAAGGCATTCTTAAACTCCAAACTTACCTTCGTAGAGACATTACTGAACACTGGCTATTCCCCACAAACAGCTGCTCATGAGCAGCACACCTGTCAGGGATTTGGGTCCCAAGAGATAAAAATCTGCTCTTTTATATATTAGCAGTAGAGAACACTGTTGACAATAACTGGAGTTTGGCATGCCCTCTAAAAATGCTGGAGGCTTTGACTTGGAGCTATTCAGTTAGACGCATTCCTAAGGTCATACCTACACATTGGGTGAGGCACCCAATGCAGTGGCTCCTGGCTTTGACTTTGAGATGCTGTGCCTTGCATTTTTTTTCTCCACTATCTAACACTGACAATGGACATTTAACTTGATTCAGGTTCTTTGTAAGCTATCTGTCACGATATTCTTATTATAGTTTTTAACGCAGCTGTATCTTTGTGCAGAGATTTTCATCAGCTAGAAAGGGCAGATAGGTAGTCAATTAGGAATCAGTTTGGTTACCATAACAACTCTAATATGATGGTTAAAAGTTCACATGGATTCAAGAGAGATCTCATTAACCATATGTATACAGTGACATTCTAGAGAAAGTAGTATGGAAGATTTATTTTTAAAGGGGGCTGGGAAAGTCTCACTAAACTGAGCAAAAGTAAAACATGGAAATATGTTAGGAAAACAATAGCAAGACAGGGAAGGCATGGATCTCCTTACAAAATTTTATCTTTTGTGTGCATTCTCAATGCGTGAGATTGAGTGGGCAACAGCCATAGACTTTGGTGTGAGGAGATCCAGTACAAAATGTCAACATTCACCATAGGAATGTTAGAACTCAGACCCAGCTATGCAGGATAATGGCCAAACAGCCCCGGATTTCCAAGTCTATAGCTAGAAAAATAAGGGTAGGGATTTTTATTATTGATTAGGAAAATTTGAAAATTACTCAACTAAACTTTAAATATTGTGAAAAAAAATCCCTATCGTTTTTCTCCTGAGTATTTATGTATTCAAAGAGTTTTGTACAATGCCGATTGTTTCTGGTGCTGGGAACCAAGCTCTCACAGATGCCAGGGGAGTGTTCTATCACTGAGCTGCACCTCGCCTTTAAAGTGCTATGGACTGCAAGTGTTTTGGTGTGCTAGGCCCGGCATGGTCTATGGCTCCCAGCTAACACATTCTCTAAGTCAACCACAGGCCATCTTGCTAGTTGCTCATGCTCCTAGCATTATGGACAGCAGACTTCCACGCAGCCAGAAGAGGAAGTGTGTGCTTTGGAAATGACAACATCCAATACAGAACAGAGTGTTGACGCTTTCTGAACATGTGAGAATTATCCAGCATAATCCTAACAATGAAGAGGAGGGTAATTACAGGGCCACTGAAGCATGGGGCCAGGCAAGTCCTCTCCCAACTCTCTGCCTTTCCTAGAACCATCCAGTCAAGAGATGCTTGCTAACATGAGTCCAAAAAGTGACCTGTGTACATTCCAGCTGCTGGCCACACAATCAGTTCTTTCTGTTGGCTAAAAGGCCTGGGGTTCATGCTGGCTTCTGCGAAGTGCTTTCAGCGTCATGTTGGCCCACTCCCCGTGCCCTTGCACCCACACAGAGAAAGGGAAGCAGGGCAGCTGGACTGTTACCAAAGCATCCAAACCCCAGGCTCTGGAGCTCCCTTCTGGCTGTGTTCAGCCCTGTCTCTGTACATGTGCAGTGTTTTTACAAACCATAAGAACACAACAATACATAAATATGAACCCTTTGAAAGAGAAGGAAGAATGTTATGATTACAGTGGAACGATATCATTGGATGTTTTTAAGCGTTAGCCATAACCAAGGGCAACGGTTGTGGAAGCTGGAAAACTTTTATATTGCCATTCGTTTTCTATGTAATCACTTATTGATCTTTAAAAGTATTCATTGCCCAAGCCCTGTGTATGTGCACACATCTAATCATGATTATGTGTCATATAACTCATTAGAAAATTATAGCATGCTAAAGTATTGGTGTGTCCTTTTCTCCCCCCCCCCCCAAATCAAATCAAATCCAGGTATATTTACTAAATGGGACATCTTCCTTGGAAATAAAAATTCTCAAATATGTTAGCACTTTGGGTAGTTTTTAACTTCGTATTTTTGTCTTTTCTACATTAACATAACAATGTGACTAAGGATGGCTACATAATTTGCAGCTCTCAGTAGGATATTAAAACATAAGGCTTCTTGTCCAAAATTATTGAGCTCAAGATGGTGAGAGTCGAACATGAACACACTGTGTGTGCGACCCTGTGCACCACCCAGGTCATATGTCCATGAGCCAGTCCTAAATATGACTTCAGGAAACTAAACACATTGCCCCTCAGCTTTACAAAGAACTAAATAAATGGCTTTCCTCCACGCAGTGAATGTTCCCTAAAGGTCTATGTGAGAAAGGCTTGGTTCTGTTAGATGGTGCTATTCATATATACTATGGACTTTCAGGAGGCAGAGTCTTCTGGGAGGGCCTTGAGTTGTTAGACTATGCTTCTGACAAGCCATCCCTCATTATCTTTCTCGCTTCCTGCAGAGGAGATAAAGAGTTTCCTTGGCCCTATGCTCTTCATTTGTTGCCTTTCACTGTCTGCACAGGAGGACTAAAAGCAACGGATCTCCTGACTGGCAGACAGGAACCTGAAAACTGTGGGCCAACTTTTTCTCTATCTAAGCTAATTGCCTCTGGCATTTTGTTATAGTGACACAAAGCAAGCAAAACTAGAATACACAGGAGGGTAAACTGTCCCTTTGTGGTTACTATGTACAAGTGAGCAGCTGTACATTGTTACCTACGCAGAAGGCTAGGGACAAGGCCTCTGACCTCTTTGGAGATCTCTGTACATGCCACAAAACACAGAGAAGTTAAGAAATGCATTAACACTGTGTTGACCCTGTGGTAGAGAATAATACAATGCCCCCGTACATTTCAAGGTGAATTACTGTGTAGTATTTAATGTAGTTTTTTAATAGAAGCAATGTGCCATTAGGAGAGCATGAGGTGGTTTAGAGTCTTTTACAAGAAAGCTGGCCAGACATGTAATTTCAGCAGTTCTCAACCTGTGGGTCATGACCCCTTTCATAGGTGCCCACATATAAGATAGCCTGCATATCAGATGTTTACATTATGATTTATCACAGTGGAAAAACTACAGTTATGAAGCAACAGTAAAATAATACTGTAGTTGGAGGGAAGGAGTCACCACAACATGAGGGCCACAGCCTTAGGGAGGTTGAGAACCACTGTGTTATTTCTTACCAGAGTATCCATGTGCATATGGAGAAGGTGAATCAAACCAACTTACTGTTTATAAGCATGTCTAGGTTTTAGGACTATAGTGATGCAGGCTTTGAGAAGAGGTATGTAAGTGGTGTGACCTTTGTGCCATGATTCCCATTTTGAATTTGCATAATCAGGCTCGTCTACCAATGGGCACACAGCTGTCTCTGATCTAATACGCAGGGCTCTGGGGATATCCTGGTAGCGTCTGTTTCTGTTTCCAGGTGGATGTGTTTTCTTATCCTGACTTTCCACAAGGTCAGGTGCTTGCTCCACTTTGCAATAATTTAATTTCTGGCAAAGCAAATATTCTGGTCTTAACCGCCTCAGAAAAGTCCAGTTTAAACAGAGAATTTCCTGCCCAATTCCATGTGGTATTTAAATGTAAATAAGACGTTTGGTGTCATGTGAACAAACTCTGAAAGCAGAACAATTTAATCCCAAACTACCTCTTGTTTAGTTGGTAATACTTTTCAGAAAAAAAAAAAAAAAGTTTTATTTAAGTCAAAAGGGAATCATAGGTAATTTATAATTTGTATTACGATTTGCTTTGGGAAACTGTAAGTTGTCTTCTGGCATACTTTTTGTGTATTTTACCTTTCAATGTTTGCACAATAACCCTTCTAAGGATGCTTTTCGGTATGCTGGTTTTTAATTTTCATAACCACTCATGAGAGGTTCAGCAATGCCATTAAACTCCCCACCCCAATTATTCTAAACACATCAGTCTTTATATAATTATTATATAGATTTATAGTCACTTCTAAATGGAACTCAGTGTTTTGAGACTATTTTAATGAGAGAATACATGCTGCTGAATCCAGTCCTTCTCGATCGGGCTGGGTTATGAAGACTACAGTGGAAATTCTGAAGACTCAAAATTCCCTTTGATTGACATCATCCTTAAAATATACTGAGAGATCCCCAAATATCAGAGGCATTTTCCCTGCCCAAGATACCGAACTATGTTTCTTTGGAGGAGCATGCTACAGAGGAAAAAGCTCAGAATGGGGAGATACCTGCCACAAAATTCAAGTGTTTCCCAGCCACATGATCTTTGGCAAGTGACAGCCATCTTGTTTGTTTTGGTTTTTGGTTTGTTTTTGTTTCTGTTTTTGCTTTTGTTTTTTCAGTGTGTGGGAAATCAGACTTGGGTCCTCTACAAGAGGAGTGCACACTCCTGCCGAGTCAACTTTCCAATCCCAATGAAGTACTTTTTGAATATAAAAACAAGTTACCGGGTTAGTATAGGAATATACAAAAGGCAGGCAGCTGAGTTTGAGGACCAAGTGTTCCTTGAGCAGCTTTGAACTCTTGTCTTACCTTCCAATTCTCACTTTCTCGGTCAGGAGAGTTGCTATGTGGACTGAGCCAATGTATGACTCCCTCATTTTGAAAGCAATATGCCTGAGCTACTCTTCTTATAGCTTTATCATGAGAGAGGAGTTGGGAACAAAGCATGAGTTATATTTTCTTGTTAGAGGGGTCCTTTAAAATGCCTACAGCATATGCTCTGCCCAAGATACATACTATTAATTATGGATGCTATAAAAATCAGTTATGCTTTCCAAGGTGTCTGTTTGGATCTGTGTGTTCAGCCCCTATATTGAAATTAATAACAGCCTGGATCAAGAAGTGTTGCTTAAAAGATCACTTCAAGAATTTCAAATATTCTGTATTTCACAGAACAGCCGAGTTTTACTTGATGTGTACAAAGGAGAGCTTGCTTGCCTTATTTTCCACACAGCGCCTGCTGCTGACTCAGGGCACAGAAAAGAACAAATTGTGTAATTTGAGTTGAGAGCAATCATTTTTGCAGTTGTTCTTTTAAGAGAGAGAGAGAGAGAGAGAGAGAGAGAGAGAGAGAGAGAGAGAGAGAGAGAGAGAGAGGGAGGAGAAAAAAAAAAACCTCACATAAAAAGCCAAAACTTGCTTAGAGATCTGTGCGTTCCGCTCCATTGACGTCACTTGGAAGTTGTGTGGGCAGAAATTGGCCGACTTCCTCCAGTGTGTCTTTTGAAAGCTGAACATACTGAAAAAAGGCAGTCTTTTAATCTCAAATGACAGTAGGGAGAAAAGTCCCACAAACAGCTCTCCTGTTAATATCTGAGCACATATCTGAGTGCCCTGTTTGTGCAATGAATTTCCTTTGCATCCAGAGAGGGGAGGGGGTGCACGCCTTATCTGAAATGGCGAGTGAGTGTACAGAGTCTAAGTGGAAATTCCTGATCAGATACGGAAAGTGAAACTCAGAGTTCCAGAGCCATTCCCAAGGTCACCAAGGGCCCAAGGCCAGAGCAGAACCTAGACATTCTATTTTCTAGTTCCTCTTACAGTTAAAAACAAAACAAAATCAAAAAAAAAAAAAAAAAAAGACACTTCTTCATGAAAGCCAGGGGCGTTGTCTGTTGCAGATGTTGCCAATGGCTGTGTAAACAGGCTAAGCCGAGTCTGTTGGCACCAAAGGAATCCTGGACACAGACGGGGAATCACAAAAAAGGTGGGCCCCTGGGTAATGCCACAGATTATCAACTTGGAATTTCTACTGAGGACTATCTTAATTCCAAGGCCACTTCTTGGTGACAAGAAAAAGGCACTTCCCCAAACTGTACTTCAGCCTTCCAGATTTATTCTTGTAAAGATCGGATCCACAGCCATTAACTTATCCATTGAAAACGTCTTTATTATACATCTGTTTGGGGCCTGGGGGATAGCCAGCGTGAAGACCTGACTTCAATTCCCAGGACCTGGGTTTAAGAACTACACACTTAGAATTCCAGTGCTCAGAGAAGCAGAAATAGGCAGATCCCTGAGAATGTTAGCCAGACAGCTGGACAGCCAGACAGTGGGACAGCCTCGAAGCCTCACCTCCTTGACTAGTTTCAGGCCAACAAAAGACCCGGTCTCATTTTTTTTTTTTTTTTTAATCAAAAGGTAAATGGGGCCTGAGGAACAGCTGCCAGGGCTGTCCTCTGACCTGGACATTAGCACATGTGTGTTTGCAAGGGTTTGCATATCAAGCCACCAAAGGAAAGCCCACATACACTGTGGCTGTAAGCATGCAGCTAAAGAGATCACATTTTCAAATTGAAATTTTGAAGAGCCATTTAATAAAGACATACAGCCGCTATTTCTCCTGCTTCCCCCTCCCCGATAATCACGTATCACATATTTGGATGTCAACCCTGACAACTGCTCATCTAACTGCATGGAGAAGCATAGAGACATTATCTGCCCCAATATGGATTCGCATATATTGCCTAACCAGCTGTGTACAGCTCAAGCCATGGAAGAAGCCATGCGTTAAGTTAGAGGCTTTCCTTTCTGCCTGGCTCCTTTCTGCTTCTTCCTAAAGAGAGCACCCTTCACTGAAAATTGTCACCCCTCTGTGGCCTGCCAGATGAAAAAGCCTGGGAGTGGCTGCTACTTCAATTGTGCTCATAAATGTCTGTGATGGCCAAATTCCTGGCACTTCCGTAAATGGGAGTCTAAGGCGTTTCCCCTCCTGGCTCTGGCCATCAGGGCCGTATAACCTGTCACCGCATGCCCTCAGAAATAAAAGGCTTTTTAGAAAGGCAAGTGGCATTAGACGACGTATGTGTCAAAGATCTAGATATTGATAAGAAAAGAGATTTCATCGATCAAGCCTGGCTATTAATGTGGGCAGGGTGAAAAGACAAGCCATTGATCTGAAAATAACTAAAAATGTCTGAGGTCACTCAATTGGAAATAGTGGGTACGTCAGGCTGGCCCATATGTGACAATTTTGAAAAGGATTACAGAATAAGGGAGCCAACCTTGTCATGTATGCATGCACAGGTACAGTCATACATATATACATATATACATTCATACACACATATGTATGTATATATATGAATTCATATGTATATGAATAACATTAGAACTAAATAAAACAACAAATAAACAAACAAACAAAAACAACCAACCAACCATAAAAACAGTGTTAAGATTTTGATTACTGAGATAGATAGCAAGCACGTGTCTCCTGTCCAATGGGAACAGAGACATGAGAAGAATAACGGCAAAAAAAAAAAAAAAAAATAAGATGAACAACAAGAATAGTAAGCCGAATTTAAAAGCACCTGGAATGGAATAGGGTAGAATTGAAAAAAAAATTGTGCAGTGGGGATCACTGAGTGCTATCAGAAAGTGTGAAGATCAGAATTAATACAATAGGAGGTTTTTACCAGGGCTGGAGAGAAGATAAGAAGCCCTTGAGGAATGTGGCAAAGCTACCAAGAGACACGAGGACAGAGAACACGCCCAGTGGAGACGTGAGCAGCATATTAACAGCAGCCTAATGTTTATTGAGATTCTTTAAAAAGGGGCTTAAGGAGCGATGCTCAAGATATGGCAAAAGAATCGCGCGTATGTGTGCGTGTGCATGTGCGTGTGTGTGTGTTAAAATACTTCCATATACTGGCTGGGCATGGTTTCAGTACTTGTGAGGCAGAGGCAGGCAGAGCTCTGTGAGTTCGAGGTCATTCTGGTCTATATAGCGAGTTCTAGGCCAGCCATATATATATATATATGTTGAGATCCTGTCTAAATGAAAATGTCCATATACTTGAACTAAACATGCTTATTATACCCAAGAAATTAATTTTTAAGAATTAAAAAAGAGGAATTTTTGTGCTAACAAAATGTTCTGATATAGACTTTTGAATATTACAGATGAAGAAAATTCACACACACATATATATATGTGTGTGCACATGCATACACACAGACACACACACACTATAGAAAGTACAGGGTAGTAAAATACACTGCAGCTGATTCATAGTAGCTGTGTTGTAAGGACTGCAGCAAATATATGCTGAAGTACTTACCATATCACTAGGACGCAGTAAGTACCCAACAAATGATGGTGGGGATTGTAGATGAACACTTTACATCCAGAGCTTGACGTGGTCAGACAGGAATAGGTGTGCAGTAGCTGGTGACGGCGGTAGATGTGAATACCAAGGTTCTAGGCCTAACGAAATGCTTAGGTCAGCAGTTCACAACCCTCCCAATGCTGTACCCTTGAATCCGTTCCCACTTCATGACTGTAATTTTGATACTGTTATGAATCTGATATGGAACCTCCAAAGGGGTCGTGACCCACAGGTTGAGAACTTCTGGCTTAGACTAATCCTGGGAGCAATGACTTGGAATTTTTTTTTCTTTAGGATCCAAAGGTCCTTTTCTTTTTCTGTCAGAAACCCAATGACTAGGCCATAGGTCCCTGGCTGTTCACAATAGCTTCGTGAATGCTTTCATGCGCATCACGGTGTGTGCAGTGTTAACTCTACTTTCAGGCCTGACTCACCCCACCTCTCGCACCTTCGCGACATTCTAAATTCATTTACAAAAACAGAGTCCTCGCCCCACTTTCTCACCCATCAACTATCATATTCTAGACATGGCTGTGTGTTTAACAGTCGAGCTTCCTTGTGAACGGCTTTGAGCTTGAAGCTGGTCACATGAAAGACACACCGGATGGAGAGAAGGGCGCTTGGAAAGCACAAAGAAGTGGCTCACAGGAAATGGGCTAAGGATGGAGGAACAGTATGAGATGATCGGTGACTTGGGGCTGCTTCAGGAGACTCTGAGACCATGAAGGGACTGAGGTGAGTGAGGGCTGGTGAAAGAGGAACATCCAGCTCAAGAGTACATCTTTTTTGGCCCTTGCGTTCTTGTCTTTCCTTGTCTCCCTTTTTCCTTGGGCCCCTCCAGGAACACAAGAGCTAATGGCCCAGCAAGCCCTTTCGGGATGCAACCGGAGCCTTTATTTAGAAAGCGCTGCTTGGTCTCAGTGTTCTGTTTACACAACGCCTGATTTCAATACCGGTTACAGTGACTACTGGATAGTGAATCTTTGCAAAATGTTCCTGCTCATAATGGTGCTGGCACATCTTACAATCATATTTAATTCTATCTTTGTTGATACTTTTATGGGCAGACCATCAATGAGCTTACATTGGATAAAGAACCGCCCCCCGCCATTTTTTTTTTTTTTTGAGAGGGGTATAGCATTGAGAAGGAACATAGTAATTTATTGAATTACTCATAGGCTCAGCAACGTAGGCATCTATCAGAGATAAGTCTGGGTACCAGTATGCTTGAATGGACCAGCAGATTTCAGCTCTAAGTTATCAGTAGCAGTTCAGCTGGGGTACCGATAAGAAGTCTGAGCTTATCTCCTTGGGTTTGATTAAAGGATGGCTCTGGAATCATGAATTTTTACTGCTCACTATCATTGTAAATGGGTCTCTAGGAATTTATGTTTTTTTTTTTTCCTGAGTGATATGAGGTTCTTTCAAGCATACCTTCTGAGGGTAGACAGCAACCTTTATGTCCGAGCCAAAATGAAAGCAAGCTTGCCCACCTGCTTTTGTCCATCAAATGAGTGTCTTAGACAAACAGGACTTATCTGCTTAGATATAACTTTATTGGGGATTCATTAATAAATTGTTATTGTAACCATCTCTCAATTTCCCCCACCACATTCAATATAAAGCCATTCCATCAACTCAGCCAGAGTGAACTGTGATTCTTTTGTGTGACCAAATTTTTCTTAGAAAAAAAAAAAAAAACCTCTCTAAAATTAATTTTTAGCTTTAGCAAGCTAGATTGAAATTTCATTTCACAGAGTAGAAATTGTGATTGAACCCACCTGGGTAAATACATACCCGTATTTGGCAGGACTCACCTTGTTATAAGATGTCCAAATATTTCATTTTCAATTTAAATGACATGCCCAATAAGTACTGTGCATTTCAACATAGCTTGGTGGAAAGCTAAACTACTACCACACTACCTCTTTGGATAGGCTAATTGGGCAGAGCTCGCTGGAATGTGTGAGCCACTGCGTGTACGTTGAATGAAGGGAAGGTGCCAGGCCTCTCCCATGATCTACTTATTTCTGCTCTCATCTCCTCATCTTCTTCTCTTAGAAAAAAAACCCTCTAGTTTCTTCTGAGTTCTCACCCCAAATGACCTACTGAGATGAACGTGAACAGGTTGTGATTACTGTTGTGATGGTCGCTGCAAAGTTTGGGCTAGATCTCCAAAGTCTTTGGCCTTCTCCACATTTAAATTTATTTGAAACTGAGCTGGGCATCGTGGCGCACACCTTTAATCCCAGCACTTGGGAGGCAGAGGCAGGTGGATCGTTGTGAGTTGGAGGCCAGCCTGGTCTACAAAGCGAGTCTAGGACAGCCCCTTGGAGAAACCCTGTCTCACAAAGAAAAAAAAAAATTGAAACTGGGAGTTATTTTTTAAAATCCAAGTTTTAAAATATATTTAAGTTAATTCTAGGGTTATTACCATTTAAAACAGTGGCATGAATTGGCTGTATAAAAATCAAAGAAAAAGCCGGGCGTGGTGGCGCACGCCTTTAATCCCAGCACTCGGGAGGCAGAGGTAGGCCGATCGCTGTGAGTTCGAGGCCAGCCTGGTCTACAAAGCGAGTCCAGGACAGCCAAGGCTACATAGAGAGACCCTGTCTCGAAAATCCAAAAAAAAAATCAAAGAAAAACAAAATAATACATGATAACCTAGCAACTAGTTTAATGTTTTTTAAATAAGTGAGCCTTGCAGGCTCCATTTGGTATGGACACAATGAATATTGGAGTACTCGTTGCTTTAACCCATAAACACTTCAAAATACTGGCACAAAAGAAGAAATAAGACTTCTCATAGCTAGTTTCACAGTTTCTACAATTGCCATTTACCTTAATGGCTTCCTCAATTAAGTTTTCCAAGTAGGTGGAGCATAAATTATGTATGAATATATAAATGGATTAGGTTTTTAAAACTAGAATGAATGCCTTTGGTGACAGCTTAAAAGATCTACTTTTAATCAGCTTATAATATCTATTTTTTAAAAGCTTCAGAGTTTGAAGTGAAATGCTCTCCTCTTCACTGACAACGGCGTAATTATTCAGGGGCTTAAGAAGATACTGTAATTTTTAATTCTGGATGATGGATTGTGAATTCAATGAGCCTGTAGTTGGGTACCTGTATGCACTTGTCCCAGTGGGAAACACAGAATAAGAGGCGTCCATCCCTACAGGTGTTTCACAGTTGGATAGAAAGCTAAAGGAAGGCAGAACAAGATACACGTGTAAGTGAACAACAGAACCAACATCACGCTGGTTCAGAAAGAGAAAAGGTCACAGTGGGAGGAGGACAAGACTCCAAAATGTAAATTCAACAGTGACTGCAGAATAAATCACACAGCGTATTCCTTCAGTGTGGCCCATGGTCAACATCCTATACCTAGGTGCCAGGCAGGCCTCCACAACGAAGATATCTGGAAATTGTAATTCAGGGGGGATGGTAAGATGAATTTCACTCCCCCTTTCTCCCTCTGCTTCTATCTCTGTCTCTCAGCGTGTGTGTGGTGTATGTACATGTAGTGTAAATGTATGCGTATGAGCACATGCATGTATGTGGAAGGCTGAGGCCGTCAGCCTTCATCACTCCTTGTTTTTACTTTTTTTGAGACATGGTCTTTTACTGAACCCAAAAGTGTGCAGAATCTAGTTAGGTTACTCTCCTTGGCTAATGAGGGAGGAAATCCATTGTGCCTGTTAGCACAGTGTTATCCAGTGGACTGTATACCACTGAAGTTCAGGTACTTGGTTCTTCATGAAGGTGTGGAATGGAAGCTATTTTGAAACAGAAACACTTTTACCCAGAGGCTGATGTTAAAAAAAAAAAAAAAAAAAAAAAAGCCGCCTCTTAGCCATATGGCTGATGAATAATGGAAAAGAAATATACCTTTCTTTTATACTAAAGATAAAGAAAATAGCATGGGAACAAATATGGCAACTATTTTTCATGTGTTTGTTGACATGCATCACACGCATCTCAAGGCTTGGGTGGAATTATGTAGCTCGAAGGTGATCTTGAACTTCCGGCATTCCTGCTTTCATTTCCCAGTGGTAGGTAAGTGCTGGGATTAGAGGCTTATCCCACCACGCCAGGCTTATGGGTCCTGGGGAATCAAATCCTCATGCCCAGGCGTGGCAGGTGGCGACACCCAACTGAGCTACACCCTTAGACCTTCCTAATTTCCTGAAGGAGCACTAGTTCCTGGGTGCGGCAACGTGCTGTGGAGAATCATCACTGCCGACCATTTCAGTACGCAATGCAGTTGTGCCCGTTTCCTACGCACAGTTTCTACTTTCTCCCGTGGACCCTCGAGACTCTGAATTTTCCTTCAGTTACTGTTGTTTGTCCCACAGCAACACAGAAGAAAAGATAAGCTTGGAGTCCATTGCTCGTTTGACACTTTGTCATGTCCTGCTCTATCCACTCATCTGTGTAGTAGTCTCATGAGTTCAGGGTAGGCGGTGCTGACTCCTTCTGGAGCTTATGATGCCTATTTAAAGAGGCCGGTCATATTGACTGCCAAGATGGTTACCAGGGGAGTCAAGCTGTAGCGTTGAAGCTGTGCCCATGTGCCCATGTGTATCCCCAGGAGGACAAATGCTGCTCAACGCGAGTCATTTGTACTCACCAGAGCGAGAGAAATCAATACCCTGACTTGCGCTTTTGACCCATCTGAGTGAACGGAAGAGCGATTGCTCCATCCACCACTAAGAACGCCTGCTTGATAAGTTCGCTATGTCAAAAACCAGAAGGTAGAAGCCAGCAAGATGGCTCAGCATTAAGACTACATACTGGTCTCGCCGAGGACCCACATTTGGTGTCCATGTGGCTCACTCATGGTCCCCTGTAACTTTAGTTCCAAAGAGATTCGATGCTACAGGCCTGTGAGAATATCTGCACTCAGGTGCACAGCCCCACACGTTGACACTTACACACACACACATAACTGCATAAAACAATTTTTATAACCTCATAGTAATAAGACAATATTCCAAGGAGCTCATCCACCACACCCCGGGGTTACATTTTTTCAGAAATCTCCAATAATGAAGCTTTACTTTTGAAAATCTTTTTGTCAGAACAAGCTTGTATACAAACTCATTTTTATGAATGAATTACAATGCAAAATGTAACAGATGTTTGCGTGTCAACTAACCGAAAGCTCATGGCTCTGACTCTTGTATACACTGTGATAGGGTAGAAAGCTGCTTCCTGTAGGCTGGAGTCAGTTGTGTAAATACCACCCATGTCCAGCTCCGGAGACAGCAGCTCAGGCAAAGCACAAACAGGCTTGGCCCTACACTCTTACAGAGGCTGGAGTATCAGTGGGTGGGGCAGCACTTTTATCCGAGAGAACTAAGGACACCCTGGGAGGATCTACAAGCTTGCTGTGGCAGTGTGGAAGGTAGAACTGTGGAACCAGAGATTCCATTTTTATCCTCAGGCAAAGTCCAGAAGGGAGCTAGCTGCACCCAGAATGGAGGGAAATAAATTATGTAGCAGTTCCTGCAACCTAGATGAAGTAAGTGAATTACTGTCTCTGTGTTCTCTGCAAGAAGCTTCAAGGTACTCCTGGGCTCCCTTACCATCATCAAGTGGGTTGTGTAGGCGAGAAAATCACCTGAGTTATGAATTTATTAAAAATTCTTTCTGTTTCCATAAGTCAGCAATACCCATTTTCTTTAAATATATATGTATGTATTAAAGAAATATGTGTACATATATTAAAGAGATATATATTCAAAGAAAATGTCTCTCTATATAATAGTCGTCCCATTTATCTTCTGGGTATGTAAAATTGTACAGCAGGAGAAAATCTTCCTTATTCATATCTATCATCCTTCTACTCCTATTTTCTTTTCTCTTATTACTTATGTGCATGAGTGTTTTGCCTGAGAGTATATTTGTGCACCACCTGTGTGCCTGGCTCCTGCAGAGGAGAGAGGAGGGCACAGGAGCTGCTGGAGATACAGGTGGATGTAAATCACCACGTGGGAGCTGGAAATTGAATGTGGGTCCTCAGCGAGAACAAGTCATCTTTTCAGCCCCTTTGATTTACTTTTCTAAGCAAACCAGGACAGTAATGTTTATCTCTGTATAACTGGAAATTAAACAGGTCCCACACATAAATACATACATATATTGATCTACGTCCTTGTTGATTTCTTTCTCCCTATCTTTCCAACTTCTGTGTGTGTGTGTGTGTGTGTGTGTGTGTGTGTGTATGCACGCATGTGTGCGCATACCTATGTGTATATCCAGCTTAATGGAACTCAAACATATTTGAATTTTTTTTTTTCTGGTACAGTTTACCTGAAGCAAATGAAATAATTATCCCTTCTGCAATCTGGGGAATCTACAGAGTATGATATTTGACATAGATCAGTTACAGGAGTTCAGGTCAAGTTTTGTCACTCACAAAGGGTATGACCTCGGTCCCTCGTGACCTCAATTGTCCTTGTCCTTGCTGTGAGGCCTATTTGTGTTCCTAGGGTTACCATGCCACGTTACATGATGCAACAGGACTCAATTGCTATGGCGACCACACAGTAAGAATTCAGTGAGAGTCACTAATACTGAGATGGGGAGAACTGGGAGGAGACATTCCAGGAGGAGACACAATACTAAGTGGACAGATGATATCAGGGAAGAAGACTGAATTTGATGCTACCAACAAGGAGAGTTCATGTCAGATGGCTTCAGTTTGGCAACATAGATTTGCCCACACCAAGGTGTCCCCAGATGGAGATCACTGAGATGGTGTGGATGATGCAACAGAAAACCATCATTAATTGTTCTCTGTATGTACTAGATGAATTTAAGAATAAGTCTTTACTCAATAACTGAAAGCAGAATACAGAGTGCAACATCCAAATACATTGCAGGATTAAGTGTAGATCCTGGATCTTGGCACTATTTTGCTGGTCATATTATGTAACTTCTAACTTCTCTGATAAGAGCAAATTTTCATATTTCATTACATTTCCTGCTGCACTTCCACATATGACAGACAAATATGCAGAAGAATTGCTAAATAATTCAAGAAGGTACTTGATGCTGTGGCTCCAAGTTGTAGTACAGGGCCCTGCATAGTATAAATACTTAGAAATTATTTGCAACAGAAAAGAATGTAGAAATTAAGAGGAAAAAAAAAAGAAATGGAATATTGTTTTAAAATGTGACCACCCTTAAATGCAGATATCCTTGGGGGGGAGGGGGTCCTTGCATATCTGTAGGGTAAATGTGTAATTGAGTCAAAATTCTCCACCCAGGAGACAATTCACAACAATGACCCTGCCTAGTGACATCCTTAGAGGCACTGCCTGTTATCTCATTATTTTTCATTTTCTCCTTGTTTGGACCATCCTCGGCACAATGTGAAAAGAATGTAGGCTCTTTTTTTCTTCTTTCCATTGCTCAGAACTATGGGGATTCTATCTTGTTCTCTTTATTAGGGTGCTTCTTAGGTGACTGCTCAGCTTTATCCACAATAGCCGAAATGTGGAAACAATGTGAATGTCCATCAATTGATGAATAGATAAAAATATGTTTTAAGAAGAATGGAATATTATTCAGCCATAAAAATGTTATGATATAGGAACATACAGAGCCCGTTTCAAGCAAAATTGATCTTAAATAGGATTCTTTATACCCAGTAGCATGATGTATGTATTTCCCTTTTATCACAGACACTGTTTCTCCAAAGGCCTGTCTTTCCTTCCGAACATTTATAGGCAGCTAAGGAGCTCACAGCACTGGATTCCTGGCAGTGTAGAGTGTGTTGTCCCTACAGTCCCTTAAGCAAACAGAAAGGGAAAGGTTGGTGCTGAATTCAGGGGTCACACAAAGCACATAGAAGGAGACAATGAGAAAGAGTCAGATGATGCATGTTGGGTGTTCACTAAATATCTATTGACTAATCGACAAAAGTAGAAGTGTAAAGTTTCCCCAAGGCTAAGAAAAGATGGTGGAACAGAAATATTGGCTGTCAATGCTGCTAAATGACAACAGCCTTAGGGATGACAGTGGCCTTACAAAAGTTCCAGGACCAGGACACAGAAGTTGACATAAAGCCAAGAGCCGTGGTCAAAGAAGACTACAGGGAGATCTAACTTGAGTACAGAGGGCACAGGAAGTAATTGTAAGTGTGTGTGTGTGTGTGTGTGTGTGTGTGTGTGTGTGTGTGTGTGTGTGTGTAAATTTCCTTGTTACAGAACCAGGAAAGAGCTGGATATTAAGAAACACCATTAGATACTAATTACTTCCTAGTGATAATAAAAATAACCTCTTTATATAAGAAGAAAAAGTTGATGTTAAAGATGACATGGTCCGTGTGACTATCTACTCTAATGCTCCAACATGGAATTAAGATACATGGTTTTAAGAAAATCCTTTTTTTTTTTTTTTTATTCATGCCAGTAGTAAGGCAAGTGTGCCTTTGGTGAATTATTATTAGAAACTACCATTATTTTTTATCTTTATGTTTTCATGCCTGATCAAAAGAAAGACATATGTTAGTCTTTATAAATTAGTTCAGACTGAGTGACTGAAGTATCCAATGAACTATTGTCTCTCTTTATTCAGGAGATCTTTCCCGTTCAATCTAATCTTTGTTAATTTTGATGGTGTTTACAGCTTTTCTTCTCCTGTGGAAACAAAGACAAAACCTCTTTCCCAATATAACACATATCCTAGGTTCCATTCTGAGGTCAATACGTCTTTAAAATATGCAGGCTGATTTAATTCGGCAGTTTTTTTCTACTAGCCAATGTCTCTCTACAGCTATTATTACTTTTTCATTAGCATTTAAAAAATTAAAGTTAATAAAGCACTCTGTAATCTATCTCTGGGGTCTTTATTACCCCGTTCTGTTTACTAAGCATATCTTTTTTAAAATTTTTTTATTAATTTATTCATATTACATCTCAATTGTTAGCCCATTCCTTGTATCCTCCCATTCCTTCCTCCCTCCCGCTTCCCCTCCCTACTCCCTTCCCCTATGTCTGTGACTGAGGGGGCATCCTCCCCCTGTATATGCTCATAGGGTATCGAGTCTCTTCTTGGTGACCTATTATCCTTCCTCTGAGTGCCACAAGGCCTCCCCATCCAAAGGACATGGTCAAATATGGGGCACCAGAGTTTGTGTGAAAGTCAGATCTCCCTCTCCACTTAATGGTGGAGAATGTCCTGTCCATCGGCTAGACTGGGTAGGGGTTCAAAGTTTATTTTCCTTGGCTGGTGCCATAGTTTGAGGAGGACCCCAGGGCCCAGACCCGCCTGTAGTTTTCCAGGACCCTCTGGATCCTTCTATTTCCTCATTCTCCCAGGCTTCTCACACCTAAAGTCTCAATAGGATGTCCTCCCCTCTGACCCACTTTCCTGGTAGGTAAAGTTTTTCATGGGGGCGTACCCTTTGGACTAGTGTCTCGATATAAGTGAGTATATACCATTTGACTCTTTTTGATTCTGGGTGAACTCACTCATTATGATAATTTCTGGTTCAATCCATTTGTCCACAAATTTCAGAAATTCCTTGTTTTTAACAGCTGAGTAGTATTCCATAGTGTAAATATACCACAGTTTCTTTATCCATTCTTCTACTGAGGGACACGTAGGCTGTTTCCATGTTCTGGCTATTATGAATAAGGCAGTTATGAACATGGTTGAGCATATGTCCCTGTTGTGTGGTAGTGCATCTTCTGGGTATATTCCAAGGAGTGGAATAGCTGGGTCTTGAGGAAGCCCTATTCCCATTTTTCTGAGAAAGCACCAGATAGATTTCCAAAGTAAATCTCTGAAGAAAGAGATTGAAAATGACATCAGAAGATGGTGGGATCTACCTTGTTCATGGATCAGGAGAATTAACATAGTAAAAATGGCCATCTTACCAAAAGCAATTTACAGATTCAATGCAATCCCTATTAGAATACCTACAAAATATTTTGAAGATATTGAAAGAACAATTCTCAACTTCATATGGAGAAACAAAAAGCCCAGAATAGCAAAAACAATCCTATACAATAAAAGATCCTCTGGAGGAATCTCCATACCTGATCTCAAGCTGTACTATAGAGCAACAGTAATTAAAACAGCATGGTACTGGCACAGCAATAGGCTAGTGGATCAATGGAATCGAACTGAAGACCCAGAGATGAATCCGCACACATTTGGTCACTTGATTTTTGACAAAGAAGCCAAATCCATTCAATGGAAAAACGATAGCATCTTCAACAAATGGTGCTGGTCTAACTGGATGTCTACATGTAGAAAAATGCAATTAGACCTCTATTTGTCACCATGCACAAAAATCAAGTCCAAGTGGATTAAAGACCTCAACCTAAAACCAGAGACATTAACCCAGTTAGAGGAAAAAGAAGGGAAGAGTCTGGAACACATAGGTACAGGAGACAACTTCCTGAACAGAACATCAACAGCCCAGGCCTTAAGGTCAACAATTAATAAATGGGACCTCATGAGGCTGAGAAGCTTCTGTAAGGCAGGTGACACTCTCAAGAGAACAAAGCGACAGCCTACAGACTGGGAAAAGATCTTCACCAACCCTTCATCTGACAAAGGTCTAATATCCAAAATACATAAAGAACTCAAGAAATTAAACACTACCAAACCAAATAACCCAATAGAGAAATGGAGCTCAGAACTAAACAGAATTCTCAACAGAGGAATATCAAATGGCGGAGAAACACTTAAAGAAATGCTCGACCTCCTTAGTCATCAGAGAACTGCAAATCAAAACGACACTGAGATTCCATCTTACACCCATCAGAATGGCTAAGATCAATAACTCAACTGACACCACATGCTGGCGAGGATGTGGAGAGAGAGGAACACTCCTTCATTGCTGGTGGGAACGCAAACTAAGCATATCTTTTAAAGTGTAATTCGCTCTTTCTACAATTGCTTGTCCTATAGGATTGTGTGGTATACCTGTAATATGCTTTATGTTGTAATATGAAAAAAATTCCTTCATTTTACTAGAGACATATGTTGGAGCATTATCAGTCTTAATTTGCACAGGTATCCCCATAATAGACATTGTTTCTAGTAAATGTGTAATTACAGAATCAGCCTTTTCAGAAATTAAAGCAGTTCATGGTCTGTTTCTGAGATTGAAGGGATGTTAATCTGTGTCTTCCATTGTTGTAACAAATCACATCCCCATAGATTTATGAACATACTAGGCACATTTGTCTTTAACTTTCCTAGTTGTCCTTCTGGCCCTATATGCTTGACCCATCTTCCTCTTTGTTTCATTTGAGATAAAGTTCCAATCCCAACAAGCTGAATATTTACCTCCTGAAGAGGCCAATCTGGATGGCAAGTTTTGATGAAATTATTGTTACACTTGCTGCTGTGTCTACTAAACCTTCTATTTCAATGCCATCTATTTTTAGTTTTGGCCTCTGATCATTTATAGCAGTGTGACAAAATGTTTGTTTTGTGTTCTCTCTTGAACTTTTGTTTTATCTACTGAAACTTTTCTGTCCTTGATTACATCCAGAGCAGTGTTGTTTTTTTTAACAATGGGCACTAAATCTTTTAGTTGTTCTTTGGGTAAGTTTCTCTAATGCTGACAGGGAATGACTGAATTACATTTGATATCAGGGCCTGTGGGAGGCCCCTTAGGGCATTTTCTTCTTTTTTTAAATTTTATTTTTATTTGTTTGTTTGTTTGTTTCCCTAGGGCATTTTCTGATGGCAAAGGGTTACCTTGCCTGTCCCTTGTTAATCTCCATTTGTTAATCTAATGCTGGCCTTTGCCACACCTCCTGCATACTCCAGAAGGCTGGGGCCTTTTTTGGATTATCTCTAGAAACAAAGTAACTAACAAACATTGTTTCTAGGAATACCTTGCCTACAATCCCCTTTTAAGTGACCTTGTTTACCACAGTCAAAACATCTGACATTTTTATTTTTCTTAAAAGTTTTAGAAATTACTTCTCCTATCAGATTAGCATATAATAAACATGATATCCAGTACCAGCTGTATTTCAAATACACTCATCTATTGGTGCTGATCTTGACTTTAAAGGCCTAATCACCCTTTTGCATTCTGAATTAGCATTTTCAAAAGCCAAAGATTCAATCAGTGTTTGTCTGACTTCTGAATCTGACACTATTCTATTTACAGCAGGAGTCAACCTTAAAAAAAAAAAAAATAGTAAAAACTTGTTTGGGGCCTTACATAGTTTTAGTAAATGACACAGACCTCTTTCTTGATTCTTCAATCTTATACCAAGCATTTAAAGCTGCTAAATGGCATAGCATCAAGGTGTGATCATTAAATCCAAGCTGCCTTTGTAACTCAGCATATTAACCTTCACCTAACAACCGATCCTGGGAAGTGTTAATACCTCTAGCCCTCTTTCATTGTTCTATGTCCTAGCTTCCTCTTTCCACCATTTGTCATTATAACTGAGGACCAGCTTCCAACATTGCTGTTTCCAAATATTTTCAGGCTTGGGGATAATTTTGTTCTGAGTTGCCCATGAACTTAATGTCTGCTTCACATAGGGTGAGTGCATACCATACGAAATGATCACTTTCTTAAATATCCTCAAATCTAATATAGGATTCTATTTCTCTTCTTCATAACCTTGGGAATACCTACCCTCTGCTTGCATGCCTTGTATCGTAACTGTGTAAACTAAGGTTGGTTTTCTAACAACCTTGGGCCTCCTTGAGTTTCATCATGCTGTGATGTGGTAGGTTCTTGTCTAAATTCCTCAGTCTGTGTCTTAGTATTTTTCTTATTTTTATTTATAAATCTTTCTAAGGCATGCCTTTTATCTTATCAATCCACTTTTCGTATTTGGCACATTTATCAAACCATTCTTCATATTTGGCACAAAAAACCCACTATGCCTATTAAGGATAAAATACGAATTATCAGTAATTATAATTAGTATTATGTCAACCTCAGTTAAGTCATTTATCTTTTCATTTTCTGCTTCTATTTTAAGGCTACCTAAAGTTTGCACAGGGTCCTAATGCCCTATATTATGATAGTTTCCCTCATTACGTGGGAAAGATTTTTCCTCTTAATATTATTAAACTCTCTCTTGAGGACTTCCCAGGTGTCTTACCAAATCTGATGGCTTCTCAGTTTAACTACACCTGGCATGACTTCTCTGTCCATGTGGTTGCGCCAAGCACTGGAGCACCAAATGCTGCTTCTAACAAAATCTCAATTGTTCTATTTTTCCAATAAAGACTTGGGAGCCAGATGCTGGGGTGAAAGCCTGCTAGGTCAGAGAGGCAGAGAAACCATCCAGCTGACCTTCCTCCTCAGCTGATGTCCCAATGTCCCAAAAGGAATCCTTCTCCATCTCAGTCTCAAGCAACCTTCTTCAAACTGAATGTTCCTCCCTTCTACTTCTTGTGTGTCTCTCTATCAGTCCTCCTGACTTCCTCTTACTCTCTATGTTTTTTTCCATAATAATCCTATGTTCACCTCCTGTCAACCGGTTGCTTGCTTTGCCTCTAGACCTATAGTTAATGTTATTTAATCCTATTTATAATATTCAAGCAGAAAGCTTTTGGATTAAAGGTATGTGACAAGGCCAAACTACACCAAAACTAGAAACAAGGTTTTTTTTTTCCAGTAAACAACACAACCTTGGGCTTCACAGTGTGATTAAATATCCTGCAATAGGCGTTTATTGCATGTCAACAGTATTGACAGAACAATGATAATAATATGTAGGATTTGAGATGCTAACGTTAAAATGTAACATGGACCCATTCACCCATACTAAGGTTCAGAGGGCCCCTTCACAGAAAATATTAAGGAATAAACCCATATATTACATTTTAGGCTAATTATTCCTACTAAAGAAAACAAAACAAAACCCAGATGGCTTTGCCGATGGAGATAGCAACCACATACAGGTTTAGTTCCAACCAATCACTGAGTGAGACTGTGCGGATCCCCCATAAGTAACTATGCCTCCTTCAGTGGTGAGTTGGGTATACCTGCATCTCCACTGGGAGGGAGCTTCAGCACTGTGAAGGACACTGTGAGGCAAAGGCTTTGGGTCTCAGAGGAGGACTTCTGAGACCTTGATGCATATTGAAAACTCAAGAAGTATCTGGAGCGAGGACAGAGGGCTCAGCCTAGCTCACTGCCCAGCACATGGCAACACCTGGTGAGTTTGCAGACTCCAGTCTTTCAAGAAAGTATATTTCTAGTTGAGCTCACTGTAATCGTACTGTTGACAACAGCATTGTCCGTTGCAGACTTATGTTTCTGAGAATAAATGTCAGCAGGTGTTATGTGCTTGATTAGAAATCTCTATTCTGAGAAATTTACTTTACTTTTCTAGGACTTGATGACCTAGGATAATTGATGTAGGCTTTGAATAAATATCAGTGAAATCTACCCTTTCCCACCTAGCTTTACTGAATTATTGTACTGAAGAGTACAAGACACAAGCAAATGGAGGGTTGGCAGGCTTTAAGGCTTCCTCACGAGGAGAGAGGGTCCCTGTGTTCAGCAGAGCTGTTTGGATGTGCAGTATATGTCATATTTATACAGCGGCCTTTGTAGCTATGGGTGCCCTCTGCATTTGGGCCATGCAGTTAGCAAGTCTTTTGTGGGAGTTATTCCCTACCGTATTAGACATGCCTTGCTATTTCAGCAGTATATTGTGTATGGCGAAATGATTCCAAAACATCAAAGGCAGAATTTGAAGAGGAAATGAGAGACTGGAGGATGCTAGTGAAAGGAGACCAAGAGCAAGTGGGACCTAGACATCTTGGCATTTGAGGAATGCTGGAGTATCTGAGAACAGAAGGCTTAATCTGAAGAGGGGCCTTGTCTTTTGGTGTTTTGATGTCTGCCAAGTGAAACTGAGTGCACGTTTGTTCTCTATTTCATGAACGATAAAAGATACACATGGGCTTCACTTCTGAGTGATGGAAGGCACTAGAATGATGGGAATCGTCAAGTTCCTACTTAGGGAAGTACTGAGTGTGTATTGCTCATTGGAAGCAATCTGATGGGACAAGGTGACAATCTGTGACTCTCAGTACAGAATGTAATGTGTGGGCAGTGGAAAAGAAATCAAGTCAAATGAGATGAAAAGGCTGCTTTCCCAAGCTGTCTAGTACACACCAACTGGAAGATGGTGGCATAGTGGTGGTGATGGTGGCGTGGTGGTGGTGATGGTGGCGTGGTGGTGATGGTGGCGTGGTGGTGGTGATGGTGACATGGTGGTGGTGGTGGTGGCGGTGGTGGTGGCAGTGGTGGTGGTGGCGGTGGTGGTGGTGGCAGTGGTGTATCCTTTACAATGGCGTAGAAAGTTGAGAATGCATCTCTGGTTAAAATGCTAGCCTAGCATAAGCAAGATCCTAGGTTCAATTCCCAGGGACAGAAAAGCAAAAGCAAAAATGCTAAACTGGAACAGAACATTTCGACAGGAAAATGCAACTCAAACCTTTCCTGAGAGTCTGGCTTACCACAGTCAGATGGCTATCAACAAGCAAGAAAACAAGTAAACAAAACAGTAACAATAGCAACAAATATTGCTGATTATGGGGGTGGGGCAGGGCCTTCACATATGTTGTTGGGAATGTAAATTTGTCTACTCACTACATAAACCAGCATAGAGGTTCCTAAAAACCTTAAAATAGAACCATGTGCTTTATCGCTTCCTGGAATGTGCCTGAATGTCAAAGCCAGCTTGCTATGGAGACACTGCTCATCCACAGTTTCTGATACCACCAGGCTACAGAACCTGCCCGGGTGCTCCTCCATGGATGAATAGATGCAGAAAATGTGGCACACGGACAAAATGGAGTTTATGTTGCTTGCAAATTTGAAAAGTATGTCATTTGTGAGAACGGGGCCAGAGACCATCATACTCCCTGAAGTAAGGCAGCCTCCAAAAGAGAAGAATATGTTTACTTTCTCCTAAGTGAGACATGGCTGCACGTGAAAAAAGACATGGAAGTAAAAGCGGACCTATTAGGGACAGGGAGAGAGATGGTGGGGGAAGACATGAGGGGACAAGAAGGGTAACAGAGAGAACGAGACCGGAGTACGTCCTTTGCACTGAAGTATAATAAATATTATAATAACATAATAAGCTCATAATACTTTAAAAATTACAATAATAGAATTTCCCAAAGCAGCAGATGATATGAGAGCCAAAGTATTTCTTTAAATATCAGGACGGCCATCTCGTAAGGACTGAACATTTTTATCACCACCACCACCACCTCCACCACCACCATCACCACCACCACCATCATCATCATAGTCATTTGGTTTAGGAAGTGAAAAGCCTGTGTGCATGGAAGTCTCGAGGGACAAAGTCCTGGGGCCCCTCCGCTCAGGTTGTGAATGGTATTTATTAACTGAAGAAGGCTTAAGTTGAGGAGACGGTGACAGAAGAAGGACTCATGAGTGAGAAAAGGGAGACATCGGCGATCTCCAACCTGACAGAAACAGAATGAGGCAAGAAGAAGTGGGCAGCCAGGAGGAGAGGCCCAGAGAGGGTGAGCTGAAAACGCCGTTATTCGGGCGGAGCTTAAAAATCATCTTTTTGACACGAAGAACCTAGATCATTTATTTCGTAAGGAGATAAGCAAACTATTTGTTCCCAGATGGTGCCACCACTTGGTAGAAAACAAGGACTGGGTATGCAACGGATAGCTACGGAGGGGTTAGCCACACATTTTACACCGAAGTCGGCTGAGTGATTTGCCGAGACAAATCACCCACGCCAGCTGCTCTTGCTGGCCTTCGTTTTCAGCCCAAATCTAATCACTTCCTGTAAAATTAAGTCTGGCTTGAAGAATGGTACCAAGGTATATTCTGAAATTAAATAATAGAGCAAAAACAATTTTACCTCAGTAAATCAGAGAGGGGCACACAATCCTAAACTTGGTCCACAGATTACGTGCACACGGGGGCATGGGAGAGTCCAAGGTAGACAATTCTTTCTCAAGCTTATGCTCAACTAATGTCCTAACTTAAGTTTGGAAAAATGGAATTGTATAATTATTTTAGTTGCCTGGTGCAAATTATCTCAACTGTCTGCTTGTAGCACATCTTGAGTTTCTTGAAAATAAAGTCTCACATAAAGTGTAGGAAAAGAGGGGAAAATGCAAAATGTTGATAATGACTTGAAATACCGGCGTCTGTACAACTTCCTTTATTTGCAAGGAAACTTGGGCTTTACCTATGGGCTTATAGCCCCTCAGGCGTTCAGGTCCACAGATCCTCTAAGTTAGCTTGCCACCGCGGCAGAGCTCTGTTACGTAAGCCCTTGTCGGACCTTCTGGTCAGTCTACAGACTCGGGCAGTGGTTCCAATGCTCTGAGCAGACAGCACAGCCTGTGCAGCATGTGGAGTCTCTCTCTCTTCCGCTCCCTCTGCTCACTAGTCTCAAACCTTCTCACCACCATTTTCTTCCACTGCCTACTAATTTACTCTAAGTCTAGATTCTTGTTTTTCTTTACTGTGGCTTGTCCAAGCCATATCTTTGTCAGCACCTTAGGTAACGTCATCTTTGCCACAGGAGTGCAACTGTGGCTCATTTGTAAATAGTGTCTAATTTGCATGAGTAGTTTTGTATCTAGTACTGAAATGGTTATCTTCAGAGCCTTAGTTGTGGGATATGGGAAGGAGACTTCATCATCATCATCACCACCATCACCATTACCATCCCCATCATCATATTTCCAAATTCCACATCTTCTCTGCAGAAGTTGTTATTTACATAAGATGATTCATTGATATCTCAGAGACTCCATTATAGCTGTGGTCACTAACTTCAACGTAAAGACTCAGAGTGAGAAAGAAAAGAACATACTGTTTGGTAATTGTCAGAAACTGTGTTTATGTGTAGCTTCCAGCGCAAAGTCAATGGGGTTGTCCCGGTTACCTGATTTACTAGATTTTACCAGCCAGGTCAATGACCATTGTAGGGAAGATAGAACCTGCTGTAGCTATGGCTTGTGGAATTCTTCTTGCTATGATTATGAGGTTTACCTGGAAGGTAAGAGTAATCAGTTCAGGATTACTATCTTCCTGAAACTTGTTACTCTCATTCCTGCTGTGAACTTTCTGCCAACTATTGTTACGATAATGCTACTTAAATGATATTATCCCAGTTAGTGCCCTTGCTGTATCTTTTTGTATATTCTTTCTTTTACCAGACCCATAAGTGAATATTTTAGTATGTTTTTTTTTTTT
>OU015750.1:76142341-76165684 GCA_907169655.1 Acomys percivali
TGCACACATGAATTAGTGTACATGTGAATGAGTGCACGCAGAATGACTTTGTGTGAATGAATGCATGCAGAATGAGTGTGTGTGTGAATGAATGCACACATGAATGAGTGCACGCATGAATGAGTGCACATGTGAATGAGTGCACATGTGAATGAGTGTATGCTGTGTCACTAAGACAGTCATCGTTGTGAATTAATCAGTGGAATCCCAGTTTGCTTATAACATGGGAACAATCACACTATGTTGGAGATTTTCTGAGACTATTTGAGAGATTTAAGCAGGAGCCAGAATTTTTTCATAACTATGTAAAAACAATATGCTATTCATAATTAGTATTCTATCATTTGTTATCTGTCTGTATGTTTATTTAACCTGTTTGTCTTTTTTTTCTTACAGTTTGAATAAGAAATACTCCCTGAAAATGGTACATGTGTTGAAGGTTTAGTCACTAGTCAGCAGTTTTATTGAATGTTACTGGGTCATGGATTAAATTATATATTGTTAGATACTTGGCTGAATGGGCTGTTAGAGGAGGGAACTCATTGGGAAAAAAGAATCACTGGGGTTGCACCTTTGAAGGGTGGTCATTATTCCCCCCCTCTCTCCTCTCCTCTCCTCTCCTCTCCTCTCCTCTCCTCTCCTCTCCTCTCTCTTCTCTTTATCTCTGTCTCTCACTCTCTGAGTCTCCTCTGTCTCTGTCTCTCTCTCTCCTCCCTTCCTCTTTTCTCCCCCCTCCCCCACCCCCTCCATTTCCTTCAGTGAGGGGATGCAGACACTCTGTCATATCCTGCTTCAGGAGAAGACTATTGTGACCTTGAGCTGAAGCCACAGGTCACAATAGTCCTTCCTTCCTCTAAGCTGCTTTTCCCAGGTGTCTTGTCATAGTGATGAAAAACTCGCCCAGTAGTTAAAATGTAACACATTGAGTCTGGGCTTATTAGTAGCTTGTTACATATGACACATATTTCCAAGTCAACCTAAAGAGGTCCCTATGTCCTTGAGTCTAAGATCTAACATATCTACTTATCATTTCCAGAATATAGAAATATTTTATATACCTGTCACCTTGAATATTCCTACATATGTACAGATATACACAGATACACACACATAAACAATATAGCCACATATTTATTAATATTTGTCTATTTGGGTCTAAAAAGTATTGTGTCAACAGCCTGACCGTTGAAATGCATCTTTAACAAGATGCCTGTACAGCAAGAAACAGAGATCTGATTATTTACTTGAGATTCCTATAGCAAAATCACTATTATCGTCATCACCACCATCACCATCACCACCTCTACCCACCACTATCACCACCACTACCATCACCACCATGACCATTACCACATCACCACCACCACCACCACCACCACCATCATCATCATCATCATCATCATCATGTCAGCACATGTGAGGAACATGAGGAAAACTAAATAAGACAGTATAAAATACCAAGCCAAAAATTCACCTAAGCATCTCTGAGATTTCACTTGGGGTTTCTATTGAGCACAGTTCTGATGCTACCTGTGCTCCATGGGAAAGTCAAAGTAGTCCACCGACTATAATTCTGGGGTCCACAGCATTCCTGCAACTCAGTCTTTGTATACAGTCTTCATATATTTTTTCATTTTAGAACATCAATAAAGGAGTAACAGTGAGTTATTGCAAATTCTGGGTAGGCCAATAGAAGCAGCAGCTATATGCTGTGGTACAGTTTAACTGACGTCCTCAAATTCTTGTGAAAAGGCTCCTATGTTGTGTGTTTTTGATAATAATAGGTACCAGAAGGATGATAGTCAAGACATTAAAATCAATATATTAACCAGAGATGAATGATCAATGTGCCTATCTTGGCCCTAGATATATGGCAAGATCTCAAGAATACTTGTTGGCTACATCAAAAGTAAAACAAACAAACAAACACCTTCTAGTCTGAAAACCTCTTTGGAGATAGTGACATTCTTGAAAATTCATTTCTCAGAAAATGAAGTTATCACCACTCCTCAGGACTGTACTAATAACCTAAGCACAGGTCAAAGTGACCATGTCTATGAATGGCTACTTTTAAATTTTAATTTGAACACCTAAAATGAACTTTGAAAATGTAATTATAAATTACTTAAAGTTATTACCTTTTTGTGTTTCTTTAAAGATGAAACACTAAGTATTTGTTGTATTGAGATGAACACACAACATATGAGCCTTTTCACAAGAATTTGAGGACATCAGTTGAACTGTACCGCAGCATATAGCTGCTGCTTCTATTGGCCTACCCAGAGTTCGCAATAACTCATTGTTACTCCTTTATTGATTATCTAAAATGAAAAATGTTTTCTCAGTTTAAAAGTTCATTTATAACACACAAAATCTACTTAGTCCTTTGGTTGACATATTAAGACAATTTCCCTTCATTTCTAGTGTTACCCACAAAATAGATACTATCAACTGAAAATGGTAACGTTTTGAAAATTTTCAGTGTTTTGAATTTAAATGGCATTTTAAAATGGCTGAATACAAAAAATTTAAGTTCCAATTTTATAGCATACACTTTAATAATAATATAATGCATGAGACATCTAGTTATAAGAAAACATAGCCTAAAAGTTATAGCAAACATATTTTAATGTGTTAATATTTCTCCCATTATACACTTAATCTGTTTTAAGCTATATATGAATCACACACAAATAATTAGCTATTAAATTCTAGGTTAATGCACTTTTAAATGCAAACTTACCTGGTATCCAAAGATATTCTAGCACTGAAAAAGCCTGCATGAAGGATGAGGAAAACACAACATCCCAGAAAAGAGACAGCAAACCGACAGATGCAGCCAATGAGTTACAGGACACAGAAGGTTAATTTCACACAACTAAGCCAGAGCTTGACGACCGCCTAACCAGATGAATGTTAGGGTTTATTTTATTTATAACTAAGGATTTGCTAACTCTACAGGATATGGCTAAAAAGACATCATGCTTTCTTGTGTGTCTATGACACACATTCAGAAATACTACACTGATTTATATAGAACTGTGAACTTGGAAATACTTTAGATAATGGGGAAAGTCACCAAGAGGTCACTGTCCCTAATTTACATCAGAGATTGTGCAAGGAAATATTAACTGCCATGTTTGGAAGTCGGAAACCAGGAGCAAGATGATTCAGTTTTGGTAGATGACCCTTCACTGGAATGTGAGCTACAGATGACAAACAAACGGTGATGACGCTTCGTCCTCAAAGCCCTTCAGTGTATTCCAGTATCATCAAAAATGGTGGCGGCGGCTGAGCATCTAACAAGTATAAAACAGTATGTGCTCCGGTGGGATTGGAGTTCTTTTGATTTAGACTGTTGTGTGATGACAATGCAGTGGCCACTTATCAGCCAGTGCTTAATAGGATTGTGGCTCTCATAGATGTGTATGAAGATAGTTTTTAAACTCACTTCAGACACAAAGGTAAAAGCCTCCCAACTCACAAAGATGAACACCCGTTTTGAGGACATACTCTCGGTTCATACGGAGCCTTCCAGCACTGCATGGTCTTCTTCATACCTTCTTCTCCAACTATGTCCCTACACCCATTGAAGAAACCACGAGAAGGAAAGAGACGTGGCTGCATAGCCCACCAGTCACCGTCTCGTGTTCTTGTGCAGTGGGCTAAAATGATCGAGGCAGCTACTGTCACTGGAAGGAGCAAACGTACGATCTGGAAAAGCACAGCACTGTACATAGGCCCAAGGCTCGCTCTCTCACTGACATATATACTTATAAGTGAAAATCGAAACAATTACACCCAGCAAGTAGGATTGATACAGACACTAGACAAATTTAACTAATATGGCTTTAGAAACTTCAAAATAACAAAGAGAATCATGTCCAATGCAGCAGGACATAAAGATATGGTAGACAAGACTAAAAATTTTGATAGAGACTTAAGAACCGGGTTGGAGAGACGGCTCAGCTGTTAAAGGGTAGGCTCACAACCAAAAAATATAAGGGACTTAAGAACCATAAAAATAAAATAATATTAAAAATTAGAAGGTCAGCTGGCATGGTGGTGCACGCCTGTAAGCCCAGCACTCAAGGAGGCAGAGACAGATGGATCTCTGTGAGTTCAAGGCCAGCCTGGTCTACAAAGTGAGTCTAGGATAACCAAGGCTACACAGAGAAACTCTGCCTCCAAACACCAAAAAAGGAAAGAAAGCCTATAACTGAAAAACACAGAATTTAAGATCATTTAATGGGTTTAGTGGCAGATTACACAACCCTGAAGAGCCTGTCAAAGAGAGACATCAATCAAGCAGCAACCATGGAGCCTACATGTGTCTGTGCTGTGTCTTCTGCATATGTGTTATACAGGTTGGCATATATGTTATGTATGTTGTTCTTGTGGGACTCCTGACAATGGGAGTGGAGGTGTCTCTGACCCCTTTGCCTGCTCTTGGGGCCCCTTGCCTCCTACTGGGTTGTCTTATTAGCCCCGGCCTGAGGGTTTGTATCTGGTCCCATTGCATCTTGCTGTGCTGTATTCCCTTGATGTCCCTGGGAGGCCTGCTCTTTTCTGGGGGGAGACAGAGGGGGGTGGATCTGGGGGAGATGGAGGAAAATTGGGAGGAGTGGAGAATGGGGAAGCTACAGTTGGGATGTATTGCATGAGAAAGAAATACATTTAAAAAATGAGAATATTAAAAATAAAGAACAATGCAATAAAAAGTAAACAATGGGGGTAGGTTGATTCAAATCTACAGCACACACACAGCTAAGCTTCTATTAAGAAAGCAAGGCAGAATGAGCCATAATTAGTATTAAAAATGATTAGTAGAAATATTTCAAGATTTCTGAATGATAGCAAGAGAGGTTTTTTTTTTTTTTTTGAAAATATTGACCATTTATTCATAGTTTTCTTGATAAATTTTGCCCTGTATTTTAAAACTATAAGGGTAGACACATAGATACCTTAATTTGTTCTAGTTTAATGAATTTAAGCTGCCAAAACATGTAATGGATTGTTCATAAGATAGCAAGATAATTTAAGTAGTAAATATCCCCAAGCTTGTCTGTAGAATTGCCAATGGAAATTTTCATTTCCAGGAAAAAGATTGAATAAAGCTATTGCAGACAAAGATAAAACTTGAATGAAGTCATTACTACACTATAAGCAGGGACGGTGTGCATATGGTTGTATAATGCTGCATTAATAACTATCATTGAGGTATTTAAATTACATAAAGTTAGGCATTTGATAACTCATGGGTACACAAAGGAAGTTGAGGTATTCCAAGGTTCTCACACTCCCCTTCAGAGGACAGAGCACTAAGGCACATCATATTCTCGTTAGGTTAAAGACGCATCCTGTATCCTCCATCAGTAAAAGAGTATAAAAGAATACAAAACAAATAAGCTAATGAGAGAGGAGACAACACAATGAAAACAATACTCAATCCAAAAGAATACAAGTTAAAGTGAGAGAACAAGATAGACAAATAGACTAAACTAAATGATTACACTAAACATAAAAGGACTAAATAATCCACAAAAACCCAAATACCATCAAACTGATCAAAAACAAAGTTTACTAATCTTTGGCTTATATAGAAGCAATTCTAAATTATAAACATAAAAAAATTAAAAGATGAAAGAGTGGAAAATAATGACATGCAAGCTCTACCTATCACAATGCTTGTTTTTACAGAATTTAGTAATAGTCAAATAGAATTAAAGGCAAAAACAAACAAGATAAAACTATGTAAAGGATATAATATAATGATCAAATTTCTGGTGAATGGAATGTCAATTTTAAATTTATATCATACTAAATAATTCTCAGATATTTTCACCATTGTTCTGCTTTTTCAGACTTTTTTCTTTGCACATATCTATGGATACTTTAAGACCATACTATGTGTATCTTTGTATGTACTGAAATCTTTAGATGGCTATAAACCAACATGAGATCTTGCTCTATAAGAATAAGTTATTTCCCCACACTGTGACTATAAGACTTAAAGATATAGCATTGAAATATTAGTATAAATTTTATACTTTTTTATATTTAATCTCGATCAATAAAAATAAAAATTCAATCTGTTTAATGTAATATGTGAATAAGTGAGGAAAACCTAAAAGGAAAACAGATGCATCCTCAGCCAGGAGAAAGTTTTTTATATTTAAATTTAATGCTATTAATTTATTCAGATTACAACTCAATTGTTATCCCATCACTTGTATCCTCCCATTCCTCCCTCCTTCCCAATTTCACCCTATTCCCCTACCCTAGGTCTATGACCAAGGGGGACCTCCTCCCCCACTATATGGTCACAGGCTATCAAGTCTCATCTTTGGTAGCCTGTTTATTCTTTCTTTGAGGAAGTTTTTAATATGCCCACTTAAATAATTGATATAAATGTGAAAAGCAGTAAAACCTGGAAGATTTTCATGATGTGGTTAATGACTTTCTAACCTACATATGTGGAAGACTGCACTTAATAACTGCATAATTATTCATTTCATAGGTATGGGGGACATTATATTAGCAAATCTTTAACAAAGTGTAAGCCTCAAAATCTTGTATACTAAGTTGTCAAGCACACATTAGAATCATTTCATGAGTAATGGCAAGCTACACAATTGTTAGCATGTTTGCCAATCAATAGATGCGCTTGTAAACAACAAATTGGTCCAAAAACCATATAACTGACATTATTTTCAACTAACTGATAAAGAAATGCCAATTTTTAAAATACATGCCATGCAAGAATCCAGTCTCAAACTCAGTTTAGGGCAAGAAATAGAAAAATGAGGGAAGAACTGAATGAAATAGACACTAAAAGAACAATATTCAGAGTCAGTTGAAGAAAGAGTTGGTTTTTGAAAAGGTTAACAAAATGTACAAACCTCTAGGCCAATAACCAAAAGGAGAGAGGGGGTGGGACAAAGAGGAAGATGCTACAATAGACCCTAGAAAATCTAGAAAACCACTAGAGAAGGCTAGGAAACTCACACTCTGAGGAGCTGGAGAACCTACATGAAGCCGACACGTGCCTAAAGGTGTGTGGTCTACACACATTAGGCATAAACAGGCCCATGAGGAGCAATGAGATTGAGGTAGTAGATAAAAGTATCTCCACAAAGTAAAGTCCTGGGGCGATACTGCTGAATTCTCACACACTTCTAGTACTGACACTTCTAAAACGGTTTCATGGCACAGGGAGGAAAAGGCTCCACCAAGCTCATTTGAAGAAGCCAGCATCATCATGTGTAAAAAACAGCTCAAGAAACAAAACAGAAAACAAAAAACAAAAACAAACAAACAAACAAAAAACAAAGTACAGCTCTATAACCCCAATGAACAGAGACACAAAAATCCTCAACAGAATACTTAGAGACCAAATTCAAGAACAAACCAAGAAGACAAAATAGGCTTCAGCTCAGCACAGCCAGGTTGACTCAGCATAAACAAATGAAGAATGCAAGCTGCCCTGTAAATACTCCCAAGGGCAGAACCTGCCTGATCATCCCATGGAGCAGAAAAGGCATGCGGTAAAGCTCACGGTGCCTTCATGATGAAGTCTTGCAAACATGAGGAACGACAGAACACACCTCGAAATACTAAAAGCTCACTCTGAAATCCTACTGCCGATGTTATACTCAGGTGGGGGTGGCGATGGAAAACATTCCCTCTAAAGTCTGGAAGATGGGGGTGACTGCTACCTTCATTTGTACTCACTGTTGTGCCCAAAGTTTTAGTCAGAGCATACACACAAGAAGAAGATATAAAAGGGGAAAACAGGAAAGTGAAATTACCCCCTATTTTGCAAATGCAAATACTTGAAAGACTCTACAGACTCTACCAGAAAACTTAGATGTACTAGACATTTTCACTAAGGTTGCAGGACACAATATTGGTGAAAACAAAGAGACCATCTGACTACTGCCTGCCCAGCCCAATAGACAGATCTACAACACAATCTGTGCACACAAGGTCAGGGGACATTTCAGAAGAGTGGGCAGAGAGACTGTAAGACAACGGGCCATAACGTTTGCCTCACAGTAGTATCTTTGACACATGACAGGGAAGCTACACCGATGATACCTCAACAATATGGCCACCTAAACAGGACAACAAGCTGACATGCCAACACGAATGAGAAGACTCTCACAAGATGAAGAGCTATAGGCAATATCGATCTTCTCCAGCCACAATGGCACCATAGACTGTCCAATCCCAACCAGTGAGTCATAAACTTACTTCCCATGCTCCTGGATCAGCATGATTAACAGTGTGTAAATGGTCTCATTGCCAAAAGTAATCTACAGAGTCAATGTGATCCTCGGGGGCTGGAAAGATGGCCCAGCAGGTATTCTTACCCAGAGGACCCAGGTTCTATGCCCAGCACCCACACAGCAGCTCACTCCCATCTGTAACTCCAGTTCTAAGGAATCTAATGGCATTTTCTGGCCTGCAGGTTGGAGGCATATGTGTGGTGCACAGGTATGCACGCAGGCAAACTTCCATCCACACACATAATTGAAAAGTTTAAAGAAAATTCCAATGACATTCTTCAAGGAACTAAAAAGAACAATACAAATATTCATACGGAAACACAAAATACTGCATACAGCCAAAGCAATTCCAAGTACTAAAAAACAAAACAAAACACAAAAATACTACTACCGATGAAATCATAAAACTTGACCTCAAATTATACTCTAGAGTGATAGTAATAAAAATAGCCCATTACTGGAATGAAAACAGACATGTAGACCAGTGGCGAAGGACAGAGGACCCAGAAGTAAGTTCATCCTGCTGTGGCCACCTAGTACTTAACAAAACCATCAAGAACACACAGGGGGAGGTGGGGGGAAGGCAGCCTGCTCAACAGACAGTGCTAGTGAAACTGAGCATCTACTGCAGAAGAATAGACTCTCATCGATCACTCTGCAGAACAACCAGCTCAAAATGGAGCAAAAAACAAAAACAGAAACAAAAAAAACATTGAAACATATAACCTGAAATGTTGAAACTCCTAGAGCAGCTGATCTCAAGCTGGGGGCCATTACCCGTTTGGGGGGGTCAAATGACCCTTTTATAGGGGTCACATTATCAGATATCCTACATATCAGATATTTACATTACAATTCAAAATAGTAGCAAAATGACAGTTATGGAGAGAATAATTTTATAGTTGGGGTCTCTCTCTCTCTCTCTCTCTCTCTCTCTCTCTCTCTCTCTCTCTCACACACACACACACACACACACACACACCTTTCATGCATATTGAAAGCAAAAAGTTGAAACTGAAGAGGCTCCGTTTAGATCAGATAAAAAAAAATACTAAGTTCCTGCTAATAGATACTTCATGTCATAGAGAAATCACAAAGCCAGATAAGAAAGCTTGATTGAGAGAAAGCAGCAAAGACGAAGTAGAAGGGGGCACACTGTACTTATAAACCAAAGCTCAGCAAAGACATTCTCTTCTCAGATTAACTTGTATCCCAACTGTTCATTTGCCTTGTTGGTTGGTTGGTTGGTTTAGAGGAGAAAATCTTAATTCTAAAATTCATGTAGGAATATAGAAAGCCCAAGATAATATTGAAGAATTAAAAAATATTATTTTTTGGCAATGGAAGAAATGTTCATGCTACTTAAAGCAATACATATATGTGTGTGTGTGTGTGTGTGTGTGTGTGTGTGTGTGTGTGTATTATGAAGAATTTTTTTTCAATTAGAATACAGGATGACTATACCTGACAATGAAGATATTTATCTGCCTGAGGTCAGGCAGATAGGGAACATGTCAAAAGGGAACCAGCAAAATGCACATTGAGTCAGAACAACCTTAACTCTATACCTGACAGAGCTGCTGATGTGGACAGTTGAGGAAGGAAATAGCCTCTCAGTGAGAGTGTAAAGCTTTATAACAGCTTTGAGAAATCTTGAGTTTTCCACTAATGTTGAACATGATTTCTTAAGGCCAAGAAGAAATAAAGGGACTCTTCTCTGAAAGACTTGGACCAACATTATCCATAATGTAAGAAACTGGACACAGCCCAGTACTTTCCTCAGTACAATTGCACAAATGTATACAGATGGCTAAATCTCATGCAATAATGCAAATACCCAGAATACAATTATATGAGACAACTTACAAGTCTCAAGACATGATGCTGAATGAAAGAATGGAGGTAGCGCGATGGGATTCTGGCACGCTGATGATATAAAAAGCCGTCATCTTGACTTGAGTAACAGGAGACCTTTGTTTGGATATTTGTTTTAAGGAATTGTCTTGTTGTGTAACCCGGCGTTCTAAACCAACACAGAGGGGGAGAGACTTTCTTACCATAAGTGAATGACCAACACATTTATAATTTAGTTATATGTGCTATAGTTTAATATAGAAAAGTCAAGGAAACATGCTTTGTTGCTGCCACATAATACTCCGGAGTGGGGAATTTATAAAGAAACATATTGAATAGGTTTGGGCTCCATAGATTCACGTGTTTGAATGCTTGGCCATAAGGAGAGGCACTATTAGGAGGTGTGGCCTTGTTGGAGTGGGTGTGGCCTTGTTGAAGGAAGTGCCTCACTGTGGAGGCGGGCTTTCAAGTTTCGTTAGCTCAAGCTCCACCCAGTGTAGAATCAGAGGTGCCTCCTGGCTGCTTAAGGATCAAGATGTAGAACTCATTCGCCTCCAGCACCACGTCTGCCTGCTTCCCGCCATGCTGATAACGGACTGAGCCTCTGAAACTGTAAGCCATCCCCAGTTAACTGTTTTCCTTTATGAGAGTTGCCTTGGTCATGTTGTCTCACCACAGCAATGGAACCCTAAGACAGTATTCTTATAGTTCTGGAGACTCAAAAGCAGAGTACCAGCAGCTGGTGTGCTACCTTACAACACGCTGAGAGGTGAAAGGGTGAGAACAAGCCGCCAGCAAAGGATGGAGGAGAGGCCTGGGCACCTCAGAGCAACCCACTCTCAGAGTACCTGAGCCAGTCCAGTAGTGACAACACTAAACCCTCCATGAGAATTCTGCCCCATGAAATATATATATATATATATTTTTAAAGCTCCACTTTTCCATATATCAGTACTGGAGTCAAGCTTCCAGCACATGAATTCTGAGGAGAAACTTTCAAACTGTAACAAGAACACAGTCATCTTAAATGTTTTAAGCCCTCACCCAACGCAACACTATTCACATAGTAATCCAAAAACTCATGTAAGCAAGCATTGCCAGCTGAAAGGCTTGCACACTTGCTGTCTTTCCTTCTCTACACGCTCAGCAAATAAAAAAAGACCTCCCATCTCCTTTATGCTTTTATGAGAGAGACATACCGTCAACACCTTCATCTCAGAAACTGTAAGTAGAATGAAGCGATTTGTAGATGGTCACAGAACAAGAGTGACCTACACACACACACACACACATACACACACACACACTCACACTGAATGCTACCTGAGCATTCTTGTGTGCCACCAATAGCAAACTTCACTCCTGAAATTTGAAGTGTCAAAGGGCATTAAAAATGAAAGAGCACTATTTCTCTTTATTTCAGAACCTCGTGTGTATACATCTAGTTAGAAGAATACCTTAACGCTTTTTGAAACAAATGCTCTTAGGTTTGGTATAAATATTTTAAAAATGTTTGCCAAGTCAGGCTTAGAATGAGTAGAGATGAAGTGAGGACACATAAGAACAGTTAAGACTTGACAGCAAAGGGCGGAAGTGGAGTCCTGGCTGCACTAGCTGGAGTTTCTTTCGGCCTTTATTTCTTGCTTTTGAAATCGGCTCCACTAACCTTTGCTTCACAAGAGGGATGTGAGAATTAAGTGATTTGTGTAATTTGTTAAGAGTGAAGACTCATGACACAGGAAACCCTGAAGTTTTAGAGTCTAAAAGTACCTTGCTGCAAGTTACATTGTAGAGACACGAAAACCAAAAATGCTAAATACCTTGCCAAGAGTATCATTCTTTCATCAAGAACCCAAACTTGGGGTTTTAGGTTACAAATTCAGGGCTCCTTAAAAAACTGAGTAGATCTGCTTTTTCTCTTCCTGTTCTTTTTGTTTTCTCCTACTGCATGTCCCATAAATTTATTTTGTTTTAAATTACAATTTGCCATTATATATACACACACACATATGATGCATTTAGTTTTTAAAGCTCTACATTAGAGGGGGCAATATATGTGATTTCACTATGGCCTCCAGGCAACCTGTTAATTTTGACATAAATGTAGACATTAAAAGTTTTCCTGGGTGATGCTGGAGATCAGACCCATGACCTTAGGTACGAGAGCAATGCTGACCCCTGACTGACACCTTTGACTAGGTTTCAAGTTTGAGAAGGGCTGCACACTGAGGCACCAGAATTGATTAAGAAAGAGAAGTAGAGAGAAAAGTTGTTGTACTTATAAGCTCTTGAAGCATCTTTCTAGCAACAATGAATTTTAATAGAAGTTAAGAAGAACATGTTAGAATGTTCTTATCACCCGAGTTGCCAGTGCACAGACTCCCGTCCATTTTTGTTTTATCTGAACACAAAGATTCTTCCTCTCTCTAACTGAGAGGCCTCAGGAAAGAGGAAATAAAACTACCAAGTATGTTCCATGGTGAATAAAGTTTCCGAATTGAACCAAAAGCCATATTGAAATTATGTTTTCATTTCTTAAAAAAAAAAAAAAAAAAAAAAAATGAGGACACTAGTGTGAAGGCCGTAGAAAGAGGCCACATTTCCACCACACCGGAAACAACTCCTTCTAGAGTAAGTGACCTTTCCTAAATCGAGGCATTCTTTAGACCTCCATATTGCAGGGCCATCTCGTCTCCTGAGAATGCAGTCTGCACTTGTGAATGACTGGGTTCTTTCTTCTCACTGGACACAGCTGGCGACCGGCATAATGAGAAAGGGAAATGAAGGTAGTTTTTTTTCTCATGGAAAACCAAGAAATGCATAAATCACATTTAAGCAGAACCAGCATTAGTCGTTTGCATACGCAAAACATGAAAACATTAATATAAATAATATTTTCTAAATAACTGATGTTATGGTATAAATTCATTTTAAAAGTTTTACCTAAGATGTATAGTTCCCTTCAAGACAATTTAGGAAAATCATAAGCTTTGCATGTTTAATTGACTTGGAAAATTAAGTGAAACTGAATTAATTTTAAAATAGGTAGTTTCGCTCAGACCAATAAAATATATAACATACACTGGTTTAGCCAAAAGGTTTCCAAGGACACCATGCCAAGGGGAAAGGGACTTTGCTCTTGACAAAGCTCCTCCTTCTATGCCAAGGAAAATCAAGTGTGGAGGGCAAATTCCTCGAGCGGTGGCGTCATGGTGGAGTCCTTGTTTTCCTGTCTGCAACTCTTACTTGAAGAGCATTCAATTCTTTCTCTTTGGCAGTTTTTAAAAACACATGAAATAAATTCAAAGCCAAATAGAAGCACCTTTTCCTTCATTTGCTACCATATGGCATCACAAGCATGTCAGGAAAACAGTTTCTGCTGTAAATGCAGTAAGCTTATAGGAGGGACTTGTTTTTTTTTTTTTTTAAACAATTCTACAGAATTTACAAAAGCTAAGTCTCTCTCATTCACTGCACTTCAGGCTCTCCTCTTAGACGCATCCATTTGTTACGCTTTGTATCTATGCTTTTCCCCGGAGATATTCTTTGAGAATTACCAGTGGTCTGCATACTTATACAAACACCAATGTAGATGTTTTTCTGTCCTGTATATCTGAAAAATCACTCCACATCTTTCGTGTGCAGGTGTACTTCATTCTTTTACATCAGTAGTGGCATTTTATTACCCGGATATAAAATAACGATCCATTTGTTGTTGAGTTTTCAATTAGTTTCTGGGTTTTATATGACAGTGCAAAAATAATTATATTTTTAGACTAAGAGTTGAAGAGTATACAAGCTATTGATTATTATCTCAAGATATCAAGATTTGACCAACTCAAACTTATAACCACCTCCCATATCTACACCTGGGCTCATGGGAGCATCGTCCTCGTCCCTGACAAGCTGTGGCCCTCTATCCCACACAAGACAGAGGGAAGATTCAGAGCCCCAATTCTCCTAGAAAGGAGAAAATTAAAGTGAACCTTACTCTGAATTTTATACAAGGAAAACCCATCAAAACCTCATTGTCACTTTTCATTTTGCTCATCTTTCCCTTATAGATGAAAGAGGGAGGGAAGAGGAGAGGAGAGGGGAGGGGAGGGGGAGAGGAGAAGCAATTTAAAGAGGGTGAGAAGGAGAAAGGGAGGGAGGAAGAAACTCCACATGACAGACAGAACTGTACTGGGGTATTGGCTTCAGCTACCCTTTCCAAATTTTGTTCTGTACAGAAATCTCAATGTGGACACTCGCTGATAGGATTTAGATTTTCTTTAATATTGAGGCATTTGCAGAATATGATTAAGAGTTACGTGTGCTTAATAGATTTCCATGTGCTGTCATGCTGTTTTTTAGGATTATCTGAAATGACAAACCTGCTGCTCATCCTCCATGCTTTAACTGTAATGGAAAGCTCTTTCTTAGGAGAGATGGCAGCTCGCCCCAGGATGGACCAGTGTCTGAATAAGGATTATTGAACTACATCAAAGCCAAGCAGTAGGATGAGGGAATGTGCATGCACCAGGGCTCACGCCCCACAGCACATATGCAGGCAACAATCACCTTTCTAGATGGTTTTATCCTGAGGGCTCCCCCAACTTTGTTATCAAAGTGTTTTGTTTTCCTCTAAAGAAACCAGAACTGGGGTATAAGTAATGCCAAAGAGAGAAATATAGGAACTTTAGAATGACTGACATTTATGGGGAAAAGATATTTGTCTTACATCACTGATGTGCCATCTGCAGTAAACACAAACCATGTCTCAAGAAATGATCCGGCATGGAGGAGGTGCCACCTGACAGGAGAGGAGATAAATATGGCGGAGAGAGGGAATGTTCCCAGCAGAGTGACAATCTTTCTGGGAGAAATTCTTCAAACCCTTATGCTTATGATTGCTTTTGCTTTTCCTTGGTAATGTGATTACCTTGGAGGAGGTAGAATTATCTAAACTTAAATAACTAGAGACAGTAAGACATGAAGATAAGTGGTAAAGTTAATGGATGGAAGAGCTGAAGATCCAGGTCCACAATAATGGTTCACTATGAATTTTGTCAGGGTAAATCACAGACTGCAAAGGGCATCAAACACCCTTAAAAACAAGGAAATGGGGGTCCCCACAAACACACACACGTGACTCTTAAATGTTCTGGAGCCACTGTCAGAAGCTTCCAGACACCACGGGTACTTTCCACAGCATGGACATCACATTATATCAGTATTGGTCCATCATGGCTGCCAACCCTTGTTGCTGTCAGAGGTATGCTGGGATATGAGGCTGCTTTCAATATCCTCAGAGGATTCTTCCTGTAACTCAAGGAGTGGTGAAGGAACCCCCAGTGCATAAGTTTTATAAATCATCTCAGGCTGGTGGAAAAGCTAAGTCAGTTTGTGACAGAACTTGGGCTCTCGTCAGCAATGCTGCTTTTAAGATTACCACTACAAAAGAGTGATAGTGTCTTCTCACCTGGCCTCGTTAGGTGCCTATATGGATAACAATTCACTTCTTGCAATCTAACTTGCATTCACCTGCCTCTTCTGTGTAGTTCTTCCTTTTCACTATCTCCCTTCCAAATGTGTGTGTGTACGTGTGCCTGCCTGCTTATGGTGTTTTTAAAAAAAGATTTATTTATTATATATACAGTGTTTTGCCTGCATGTACACCTGCAGACCAGAAGATTTCATTATAGGTGGTAGAGACCAACCATGTGGTTGCTGGGAACTGAACTCAGGACCTTTGGAAGAGCAGCAGTGCTCTTAACCTTTGAGCCATCCCTCCAGCTCAAAAGTGTAGCCCAGGCTAGCCTCCTGATCCTCCTGCCTCTGCCTCCTTCAGCAAATCCTCCCAGCGCCTAGGGTAGTTTTTTTGTTTTGTTTTGTTTTTTGACACTTTCACATTTATGTATGAATAGATTTTTTAAAAAACAAATGTGGTTGAAAGTAAAATACTATAAAAGTTTGGCCTAAAAGGATGTTAGAAATAACCCAATCCAACCAGTTGGTCATACAGATGAGGAAATTCATGTCAAGAATAACTGAGTGTCTCAGTGTCATTTTGCCAGTCGTTGCCTAAATGAGGGCATCCGTCCTGGTCCCTATCCACTGCTTTTTTGTTGTTGTTGTTTCCAAGCAGTCGCTGTCTTAATTACAAGTTCACCTATTTAAATGGTTAAATAATCCTTTGGGGGGGGGGGTTAAATGCCTTGATTCAACATTAGAACATCGGCATCGTCTTCCTCTTGCTCGTCATGGTTCTGAATAGGTCTTTCACACAGGCGTTTTAGTCAGTATGGGTCTCCACCGTTCCTTTTCTTTCTTTTCTTCAAACCTCAGGATCAAGCACTCTAAAGTCTGCTAGGGAACTGAACGGGCACCATGTCGTGAATGAAAGCGAGGGTGACAGGAAAGGCATGATGCTGCCGAGTGCCCAGGCCACTCTTACGGGGAGAAAGGTGTGCTCCATGTATGCAAATGTTGGGAAATGAGGATGCTGCCTTCCAGAAGTAGTTACAGAAATGGCCTCATGTGTGAGGTACCAAGGAAGCCTTCAAATGCCAAATTTTGCTTTCTCAGGGTGAAAGTCCCTCTAAGAAAGACTCTTACTTGACCCAAGACCTCACGAGGATATGTGAACGGGAGCTTCCGGATAGTGCATTCTTTGGGCAGTTCATGTATACACGGAGTGCCCCTTTCCAAGATCTACAGCCCCTCTGCAGTGTGAGACAAACCGGCTGTCAGAGACAATTCAGGAACACATAGCTGAAGCATTTGTAGGCAAGAACTGACTTCTGGCTTAATGAATTCCTTCCCACAGTGTGCTATGTGAGTCAACAAGCTGTTTTTCCCTTGTGATTTGAGCCTGGCGAACAACAAATTAGACCTTGGAAGAATAATGACTGGACATAGGCACTTCCAGGTGGTACCGTCCCACTTGGAGGAAGCTTGGTCGTCTTGCTTTTGTGTGGACGGCATCCTTTTGGCTGAAAATAGCACACACAGGACGCCTGGAATGGCCTTGTCCCCATCATTGGCAATTTCCAGACTATATTTTCAGCTGGACTCAACACCAAAAAAAAAAAATGTTTCTCAAAACAGTTAAAAAATTCCAGGATTAAAGTCATTCAGTTAATTTACAAGATATGCTTGGTAAATTCTTAGCAAATATTTTAGCTAGAGTTTTTATTCGGCCCCAACAACGGGTGGCTCTGTGATAAACACTGAAGAAGGCATAAAAAGGTGTCTTGGTGTCATCGTTCTCTTTAAACTGATGCCTGCCTCTGACACACCTTGGATATCCCTACCCTTCTCCTAAGTAACTTCATTCAAAAAAAAAAAAAAGTTTCTCCAAACCACTTTGCTGAAATACAGTCTCCACTGACTTTGGCACATGCTCAGTTGAGTGGGGCCCTCTGAAATCAGACAGGCAGAAAGTAGACAGACAGGTAGGAAGTCGGCTAGAAAGCCTGATCAAGAGGATTTGGATTTGAGAGTCCTTAACTTCGAGCTTCTACTTACAAATTACAAAAGAAGAAGGACTTCATTTGACTAGAGCAAATGTCAATCAAGACGGAACCACTGACACCGTCTTTGTTTGGCCAGCCAGTAATAAGAGATAAAGCGGAGGAAATGGAGGAGTCGCAGTTATGCATTCGAAACACACAAAGTCCTTGTTTTCCAAGTAGGCGATGCAGAAAAGCCATTGTCCATTCACAGCACATCCTCTGCAGTTCAGAGCTAATATTTTTGCTGTTCTTAACTAGGTACGTTATGCAGTTAAATTCTGCTAACCCTCGGAAATGTCTGAGGTGCGTCTGAGCCTGTCTTCCTGGGTGCTCCTGATATGACCCAGTTTCACGGAGCTCTAGTTCCCGGTGTTGAGAACAGAAACTTTAAGGAGACCAAGTTAAATATCTTGGAGCAAGGCAATGTTTCAAACAATCCTGTCTCGTCTACTATTGCGTAACTCTCAGATAAGGAAGTCTGTGTCGACTGTGTGCTGCTTTAACTGCCTTTATAAAAACTGACTGCCAGATAGGGAAGATCCCCAGCAAGGTCCCCTCAGACACATAAAAATGTACGGCTGAAGCCATCAGCAGTGCTCGGCTGTGCCTGCTACAGCAGCAAGTGAATCTACTGAGCGTGGATGTGTGAGCCTGGCTTTTTTCCTTCCCTTGCATGGTCACTGGCCAGAGCACACCAAGAGCCAGGTTTTCAGATGATTAATTAGTCCCCAGGCTCCATCACTTAAGTCCCTAATTAAATATCTGACTGCTTTCAACCCATTCAGGAAAAGATAATGACCGAATCTTACAATGATGATAAAGTTTTATTTTCCTTTGTAAGTAATGAGACCTAAATCATTGGCCACATAACTCACTACCTACGTCTTCTCTGTTAACTTCGAAAAATGGGTTTGGTTTGATTTTGTTATAAAAGGCAGCAAGATAATGAAGTGGATTTTTTTCTCCTCAACAATTCACACCCCCACACAAAAGCCTTGTACACAGTTGTCTGTGTTCCCTCTCACTATCCACCGTTTGCCTTCTGCATTGCCACTTCCTTCATCTGGCAGGCTGCTACTGACCAACCACCAAACTCAAGAGAAAACAAACAAACAAACAAACCTGATTTTCTCAACCACCAGTTCATAACCCTTCACCAACATTTTCCTGCCCTGTCCTACCAAAACTGAAAAAAATGAACCAATTCTAAAATTTACAATGGAGAAGAAATATTTCACTCATTAAAAAAAAAAAACAAAAACAAAAAACAAAAAAAAAACATAGGGGGGCGCTCCTCCGTGAGGGTTCAGAGTGCAGAAAATGCAGAATTTCTTGCTAAACCCTGTTGCCCTCAAGGGGTTAACTGAAGGCAAGTGACAGTATTCAGTCAGTCCACTGAGGAAAAGGAAGGAAATTCAAAAGCTGGTTGCTGTAGGAACAATCACAGACAAAAAAATATACACATTTATAGGTACGGGTCCATTTTCAGTTTAAAAAAAAAAAGAAAGAAACAAACAAAACCTCTGGCGTCTCCCTGTGGCTCTGTACTCTCAAGGAAAATGAACTTGCCGCTTAAATTTGTTGTACATACCTCAACCATTAAACAAGACATTTAACCATAGTGGCAGTTCTGTGACCTTTGAATGCCGTGAAATCTCTGAGCGGTGCGGCTTGTTCATGAAGACTTGTGCTGCAGAATCCAGCAACTTCATCCAGGATTAGCAGTATAATTATGTAAATTTTTAAAAGAAAAAAGAAAATATTTAAAAAAAAAAAAAAAAGAAAAGAAAAGAAAGGAAGGAAGGAAGAAAGAAAAGAACCTCCAAAGCGGCTAGAGAGCTCCAGAAAGAAGGAAGGTGCAGAGAGAGGCGCTCTCTGGGCTCTCTGGGTGAGGACACCACTTTCTCCCAGACAAGCGCTGGGACGGAGCCGAGCTGCTGCAGTGCCCAGGGCGAGCCTCTGGCTGGGGGAGCAGGCAGGCAGCCGGCCTGGGAGGCTGGCTGAGGTGCTGTCAGTTGCCACAGGCAAGGAAAACCAGAGACCAATCAGCTTCTGCGCCGGCAGCTTACTGGAGTGGAGCCTTTTCTGTTTATGTTCCCTCATTTCAAGAGTGACGTCAAAGGGTTTAGTTTTTCCCCTGCATGTGCTATTAATTTTAAAGTACTGTACTATGGGAAGAATGTGTGTGTGTGTGTGTGTGTGTGTGTGTGTGTGTGTGTGTGTGTGTGCCTGTGATTAACTGGGGTGCTCTACTCTCTCTGGAGAATCTGAGAAACGATTTTTACATTCAGAAACAATAAAAAAAAAAAAACAATTTAAATACCTTGGGGTTAGGTGTTTAAAAGTAATTAACAAAACAAAACGCACCGAGCCAAGTGATAGCAGCAAGCTTTTTTATTTTGCCATATGTCAGTTGATGTGCATATGCCCACTTGACAGCTTGTTGCTTATTCCTATGTTTGTACCCTTAGCTTAAAAAAAAAAGGGTGTTAATAAAAACCCCTAGAGCCAGGGGTGGAAAATTGTGCAAATGAGCTGGCGATCTTAGTATGTGCAAAGACAAAGGGAATATAAGTGGCTCTGGCTGCTGGTGGTCCCTGCTTCTCCCTCCTTCCCACAGCTTCTGAGGCAAAGGCATGGGGTTATTAAACCAGGGAGATCACAGCTCTTTTCCCCACAGAAGTCACTTAAGAGTTAGGACGCTATGAGTCCACGCATGCGCGCCTGGGGTAAGCACACGTCCTCTCCCAGAGAGTGCGAAGGTACAGTTATTTAGGGAGAGTCCCTCTGCCAAGGGCCCCAGCTAATCCCTGTGTTTCCCTTCCCACTCTTCACAATCTCTGCAGTTCCCATCTGTTGTTTCTGCTTCCCCAGGGTCCTCCCCACTCTAGCCCCACCCTGGACGCTGTGAGGAAAAAATCCACTTTTCGTTTCCTGCTCTCTCTTTTAGGCCTCATGCCCTTCCCTGCTAATCCCACGCCAATGACAGGCCTATAAAGGGAGCATGTGACTCACACTGTAGAATCAAATGTCTCTTTTGATCTGGGCGAAGAAAATGTTTTAAGGGTCGACACAACATTTGGAACATCCCAAGTCTTTTTTTTTTTTTTTTTTCATAAAGGGAACATGATTCTTTTTGAGAATTAAAATATTTATTTTTATGACCTTAGGTACTAAGGTTTAGAAACCCTAGAGATTAAAGATTCTAATCCTATTGATGAGGACGCAATAGTGAACATAGCACTTTTACACATAGTTTACATTTTAAGGGTGAGAAGATAGGTGACTGAAAAATAAATAAAAATCCTGTATGACATTATACACTTGTAATCCTAGGACTTGGGAGGCTGAGGCAGGATCAAGGTCATCCTGAGCTACTAAGAGAGATTCAGGATTAAAAACAAAGCAAAACAAAAACAAAACCTAAAAATAAAAATAAACATAGAGGCTAGAGCGGTGTGTAAGTTCAAGTAGTTCATGCTCGCTGTTTTAGGAGTGGTGATCTGGGAAGCAGTCTGAGGAAGCCACATGGAGCAGAGGTCTGAGTGTGGATGAGAAGCCAGTCACATGTGTACCTGCATTCCAGCTCCACGCCTGGCACATTTAAAGACCAGCAAAGGCAGTTGAATGGTTTATGACAGCGAATAAAGAGGATGTGAGGGAATAGCTTCACGGAGGGATTCCTAGGGCCAGATTAGGAAGAGTCGAACCTGCATCCCAGGAAGGGGAGCCCTCTCAGAGTGTTTCAGTAGAAGACAGACTTCTGCAGATCCTGAGTGAAAGAGCAGGGCCAGTAACGAGTCCTGCCGCAGCTGGCAAGAGAGTATCATAGCCTGGCCTTAGGGGAAAGCCCTCAAGAGAAGTCCAGATTCTGGAATGCTCTGTGTGTTTGTGCATCGACATGGTGCAGCTTGAAGACCTAATGTACAAAAGGGAGTTAAGAATGGCTCCCAGGTGATGGCTTTGAACAAAGAGTCACTGTTTACTAATACAGGGAAGACAGCACGAAGGGTTCTTGTCCTCGGGAAACTTGGATTCTTCTGGGGAGAGTAAGTCCTCTTAATGAGTATGAAGTTATACACAATATGGGGTGGTAATATATTGATGAGAAGATAAGGAGACAGTAGGTCAGATAAGGGTTAGTGGTCAATCAAGTATCCCAACGGGTCTAGATATGAGAGAATACTGGACTTCAAACTTGAGGTTGATAAAGGGAGCCGAGTCAGGTGGCATCCAGGCAGGAAGAACAACATCAAATGCAAAGGCTTTGAGGGGTGAATTGACTGACAAGGTATAGGTGATGGCAGTGGATCTGGGCAGGGCATGGAGGGCTTTCTGAGTCACGGCAGGGACTTCGACATTTACTCTAATTGAATTGGGTCTTTAGGTAGAGGAATAGGATGATTTGATTTTAGCATGGTCTTTCCAGCAGCGGTGTTACAGTCAATATGGAAGAAAGGAATCTAACAAAGAAATCATTGTGATAAGCAAGTCAAAGATGGTGTGAGCCAGGGTGCTTCCTAGTGGAAATGATTAGAAGTGGCTGCCTGGAGGTTCTATTGTGATATCAGAGACAGTCAGTTTGGTAAGTGGATTGGATTCTACATACTATAAGGAAGGACTTTAGCAAGAGGAGCCAGTGGTTTCTTCAAACTTTTCGATCAAGTGGAAGAACAGAGCTAATATTGAGTAAGAGACAGTGGGAGGAGCAGACTTTGAGGTGAAGATAAGGATTGGATATGTCACACCTTTCCCTGCGAGATACCTGCTTACTTGGAGATGTTACATAGGCAGTTGGGTAGATAGGTTTAGAGTTCAGGGTGCATTCTGGGCTGCCCATGTGAGTTTGTAAGCCATTGTTTAGACAAAAAGCCGTGGCAGTGGATGAGGGCACCAATGGAATGAGTTCAGAGAGCAAGGACAGGGGCAGTCCACTGCTAAGTCATTAGGAAGAACCGGCCAAAGAGAAGGAGCAGCCACCAGGAGATCCCAGAAAAGCCAGGAGAGGGTGGGGTCTTGGAAGCCTAATGAAATATTCCGATAATCAACTTAGCAAAGTGCAAGCTGGATGAAAATGGAGGAGAATTCCACACCCTGGAAATGAGCTTCATTTCTGTCTTTGATAAAAGACAGATCTGGATTTGGCACAGTAGGGAAGATGAAAAAAATGAAGACAGAGTGCAAGAAGTAGGAATACATTGTATTCTATGAGACATCCGAACACAAGGATCTTGGAGGGGGTTTATTTACAATTTTGGAGAACTGAAGGTAAAAAAAACTACTCCCGAAGTCAAGGGAAATAATATGAGATTTATTTGTAAATCAGAGCAGGTTCAAGGGCTAAGTGTGCAAGTCTAGTTACTGGGGACTTGAGGCAGAACCAGGTCAAAGATATCAAGAAGCCGGGGAGCCACTTGACCAACCAAGATAATGCCTTCTCAGGTGTCAATTCTCACGTCATTGCATTGGACTGAGGGGTGTCCCTTGTCATCTAAACTGGTATGGTGAATTCTTTGCCCTATTTTACCTGTACCTGGAATTAAAGCTTTTACGAAGGCCATTAATGCTAAGTCAGCTCTAACAGCAGAGCCCGCATCTGATAGGGCTGGCAATGCCTTATAAGAAGATGGAAGAGTTCATTCCTTTGCCTTAGCCCCCCCCCCCGCCTCCCCCCCCCCCCCCCCCCCCCCCCCCCCCCC
>OU015750.1:76179850-76216608 GCA_907169655.1 Acomys percivali
GTGTGTGTGTGTGTGTGTGTGTGTGTGTGTGTGTGTGTGTGTGTGTGTGTGTGTCCCGAGGAAAAATAGGAACAAGGAAAAGAGAGCAGAGGAAGAGAACATCGCTGTGTGAATTTATTTTTGTGAAATTGAGAATCCAGTCCTCTTTGTGAAATATCGTTTATATTTTGGAGTTGGATTCTCATGGTTTTTGTTGCAATAATCTCAACGCGTGTTCTTTATATGAGATACTCATGTGCTAAACACTTTACTGAATGAGGCCTGAGTATGAAATGTTAACACTTGATGAAACTGGGTGAGGAGTACATAAGAGCTGCTCTGGTGATTTTGGCTATGCTTTTTATGAGTCTGAAATGGTCTTAAAGTAAGACCTTCAAGAACTATGAGCAGCTAAGGGAAGGGAAGTAATATGATCAAAAGATACTGGACGAAAAAAATTAAAAGCTAATAAAAAAGGCAGTTAATAAGTTTCAACAGAAACTAGTGTGGCCAAGATGTACATCTGTGTTTGCTTGACTATAAACTGGGAGCTTTGATCCTCTCCCCCTGTGAGGACAATGCCCCTCTCATACCTGGACTTGAGTGGAGGGTTCACCTGGAGCCAGAGAGCCAGAGGCTCCCGTTTCCAAATCAAGGTCTCCAATTACTTGCAGAAGTGTGTCTTATAATAAGATGACCGCCATCGTCTTCTATGGAGCAGATACGTTAGGGACTGCTTCAGAACACGGTTAGTTATCCATTATCTTTCAGAGAGTTTCCCATATGCACGTACAATGACTTAAAACAGCAATAAACTTTTTTTTATTTTCTCTGTGAAGCACAAACTCGAAGTGGCTTGGTGGGTGGTTCTGGCTCAGTGCCCTCCCCTGAAGAGTCTAGACGAGATAGTTATCAGAGCTAGGGTCTTCAGGAGATCTGACGGGAACTGCAGGCCCCGTGTTTATGCACATGACTGCTAATATGGTGTGGGTTGTTGGCATGAGGCCCCTGCTTCTCAGCCTGTAAGAGTGTGTGCACAAACCGTCAGAGGGATGGTGAGGTGAAGTTACATCTTTAGACTCGATGTTAGAAGTCTGCTTATAATACTTCTGCCGTATTTTATCTACTCTAGGCAAGTCACTATTCCACATTCATAGGAACAGGTCTTTAGATCTCAGCTTATGGGTAGATGAAGATAAATGTCAAAGAACTTGCAATATATTTTAACGTCATCATGGTAGTTTCCACTCCCTGTGCACTATACAGAAAAATGCTGGCTAATGATACATATACTGACTATGCATTACATCATAGAGAGGCCCGATTGTTGGTTAATATTTTTAATTATTGTTCCTCAAAATTACCTGCTGTAATAGTTCCCTCCATGAAAGTATCTATGACTTCAATATGGTGAAGGGGACCCTTTGTGTTTAAATGACCCAAAATTGTAAGTGATACCTGCTTTGGACTTGTGGACATGTATCGGCTCCTATGAACCAAGGAGCTGAAATACTAGCAAGACCCCACCACCACCTGCCCTGCACCCTGTCTATACTCTCCCTGGTATGCCAACCTCGGTCTTTCCCTGTTTACAATAGTTTTCATACAGGGTGAAAGCCAGGGCTACTGATAGAGTCTAGATTTTTATGTCCCACAGCTTCTGGCATGTTTTCCTCAGACTCCATGTGTGTCCAAAGTGAACATACTGAAAGAAAGCCTCAGTACCAGCTTTGATGCCAGAGGAAGGTCAAGGTCCTTTGACACGGTGGCTCCTGGTATTCTCACTAGATGCCATTCAAGAGAAATGTGTGCCCTGGAGGAGAGGAGAGCGTGGTAGAAAGGCTGACACAGCAATACTTTAACAAGTTTCCGGAAAAGAGTGATGCTGTTGAGTCTAGAGGACACACCTCTGCCTGTCCACTTAAAACTGAAATGGACACAATGATGCTCATGTAGAAACCATCTTCCTTTCTTTCTTTTCTCTTATCTTTTTTCTTTCTTTCTTTCTTTTTTCTTTTTTTTTTTTTTTGTCTACTTACTCATTTGTGTGAATATTCACAGTCATAACTGGCATTAATACGCCCTATTTAGAACAATGTGGCCAATGGACATGTTCAAAGTTTTCTTCTGAAGCTCCAAGGAAACATTTAGGAAGTGCTTCAAGTCTTTTAACAACGCACAGGTCACTGACACTATTACCATTTTCAACAGGTGGACTTATTTCCCAGAAGAGCAATGGACAAACTGGAAACACTCCACTTCCGAGAAGTGAAAACCATCAGACTTTGTAAAAGAATTCTTTTAGAAGTTGTGTAGTGGGGAATGCATGGGCAGAGAGACACCAACGCAGAGAGAATACTCGGGAAGACTCCAGAAAGTGGAAGACACACCAATGTACTTCTTTCTTTACAGGGTCAAATGTGATCAGATGATAGCAAGTAAAATAGCCTTGTGTTGGTTGCATAAAGTCTTCAAAGAAATCCACAGATGCCACGCTTTCTCTACAGAACACACTCCATGAAACGCACGCACACTGAATACGTTCCTTATAAAATTGTGTAACTTCAGGGTGAGGGGTGGCGCTCAGCTGGCATGGGGTAAACCCTGGGCTCAATCCCTAACAGCACACAGAACAGGATGTGGTGGCGCATGCCTGGAATTCCAGCCCTTGAGCACCCAAGTCAGAAGCATCAGGGGTTCAAGGCTGTTCTGGGCAACATAAAAAGTTGAAGACTATACTGAGCCACGTGGGTCCCTGTCTCAAACATAAATGTATTGTTTCAGAGCTTTAGGTTTGACAGATGCTTTCTTCATCTCCTGTTGTGTCCTGGTTCACAAACACCACCTCTCTAGGGGGTCATTGCTGGCCACAGGTGAAAACTATAAAACTTTCCTCTTTTTTTTTTTTTTTTTTTAAATCTATGCTATCACAGCAAACAACTTTGTCTGATTCTCTTGTTTCAACTGCAGCTCCCAACTCCACTCTCTTTGTCTGGACTTCTCTACAGCCTCTGCAACGACCCCATGCACACAGGTGCTACTCTGGTACACTGCATCTTGCCTTGGCATCTCATCGCTGCTTCTACTCCTCTTGCCTGAGCTGCCAGTGCCTGCTTCCTGGAATCCTCTCGAAAGGAAACTTCTGTGAACAAGACAGACCTCTTAGTCTAGTAATTCCCACTGCATTCTGTGGGCTAGCTCCTGTTAATTACTATGTGACACTATAGCTGCTGATGGCCCTCCTTCCCTCCACCCGTTCCTTCCTTCCCACCTCCTCTCTTTCACCCTTTCCCTCCTCACAATTTTGCACTCTTGCCTTCTCTACATATATAGGATCTTAGTAGAAATGCTATTCATTGATGTGGGAGCCGGAAGACGATACACTAGGAGGAGGAGGAGATCATCACTACCTAGCAGAGTCAGAACAAAGTGAGCTTAGCCACGGTCTATACTGTGCCAGCCATTCAGTTCTTATGACAGGAGGAGAAATTCTGTGTTAGGGGATGAAGAGGGGCCATAGGTCTACCTCTTCAATTTCTTTTGCCTTGACTTCTACAAAATTGCCTCAAGGACCTTTAGGACCATGCAGGACCTATCTTTTTCAGCACCGATGAGACTGCTTTTTCCTTAGGAGAAATCTGGTTTGCAACAGTAGTGTGGTGTTAGAATGCCCGATCCACTTGCCAGAGGGAGGACTCCCAGCCTAAAGTCATGGGCTGATCATCTCCCTATGAGGAAAGTTCACCCAGGCCCCAGGACAAGCTCTCTAAACAGCAGCACTCTCAACTCAGTTGTTTCTTGGGTTCTTGTTTAAGGGCAAGGCATGCAAAGTTGCAGCCTCTGCCTTAGTCCACGCTCAGTGGCACCTGGGTCTGCGTCTACAGGTCTCCCTACTGCCTGTTTGATGTTGTGGACTGTCACTCAATCATGTCATGGACTAACCATGAAGTGGCCAACTTCATGGAGCTTCAGGAAGGGACTTGACTGGTCTTTTTGTTGTTGTTGTTGTTGTTGTTGTTGGTCAAGCTTCAGAAAGGGTTTCAAAGTCTTGAATGGTATAAGGCTGCAGACTGCTGAAGTCTGGGACTCTTCTCTAGGTTGTGCACAGGAATTTCTCCTCCTGTGATAACTGACCTGCTGACATGGTATAGACAGTTGTCTAGGCTAAATGTCAATGAAAGTTCATAGTCATGCATTCACTTAGTCAGCACACACATGTACACAGGAGACAGAGACAGAGAGAGAGAGAGAGAGAGAGAGAGAGAGAGAGAGAGAGAGAGAGAGTCCTATATTTGGCCTGTGCTTCTGGAGCATTTTCAGGCCTTGGCTGCTATACTCAAGAGAAACCTTCCTGGGCACAAGACACTCTGAATTCTTCAAGCCTTTCCTTCAGATGTGGGGTTCATCACATTCTATTGGCTCTTGTTTCTGGTAGCCCATTCATTCAGTGTCCTGGGATTAGACTCCTTGTTAGCATCTGGCAGCCCTGCTAACCTGCCTCTAGGTTGCTTAGCAACCTCTGATGTCATCACTTGGGGTGGCCAGGTGTGCACCAGATATACAAAGGACCAACCCACCTCACACCCCTCTCACTCCCTCTTACTTTCTCTCTCTCTCACTCTCTTACTTTCTCTCTCTCTCTTGCACTCTCGGTTCCTTGGCTCCCCCTCTCTGTTTCCCTAAGGGGTGCCCCCTTTTTCCTTTCCCCCTTCTCCCACCTCTCTCTTTGCCTCTCTGCCCCTGACTCTGGCCCACTCAGGCACTAACTCTTCTCCTCTTCCCTTCCCCCAAATAAATCTCTCCATATCAGATCTGTTGAATATCTACTTATTTTTAATGATAACAGCCCTTATTGGTAGCATACCTTTGATATTAACAAAGTATAGTCATCAAAGGCAAGTTGGGCAAAAAAGCAAGAACATTTCTCTTTCTCCAGATACAAAATAGGCTCACTGCCTAGTCCAATAATAAACTGTCCTTTCTCTCTACCTACCAAACAAGACTGAGACACAGATAGATATATTTGAAGCATATATTTGAAGATAGAAATGTAACAATACAGAAATATAAGCCTGTGTCCTTCCAAAAGCTGGCCCTAGCTGATGAAAGTCTTTTCATGGCATTATCAAATAGAAGACTTTTCACAATGTAAGACCTTTCCACATAAACAACATTGTCTCAGTAAGGTCATTCAGGGTCAGCCTCGTCTCTTTAACCTTCAGCTCTGAACACCCACTGCTGATAGGCAAAGGTCTCCCTCTCTCTAAAACCACCAGATAGTTACCAGAGAGATAGTTTAAAAGAAAACATGTGTGTAGCCATTATCAACAATCCCATATATGGAGCTACCCAAGACATTTAGATAAAACAAATCAAAGAAAAAAAAGTGGGTTTTTTTTTTTTCTGCAAAAAAGTTAGAATGCTAGACAGAAAACACTCACAAGGACTTACAGTGTTTGGTTCTCTGTGTTAAGGGGCCCTTGGGGTTTGCACTAAGAGGCCAGAGAAAGGTCAGGGACCCTCTTAAAACTGTGAAGAGTGGCAATATCTAGAGGGTTGAGTCTGAGCCAGCATCTCTTGAGAGTTCCAGAAGAGGGAACCAGAAATTAACTCATGAGTCGACAGCGGGAAAACATGTTAAAAATGACAGCAAAGGACAAAAGACCAGCAGAGCAAGAAAAGAGGAGCAGCTTTAGATTAATAAAATCTAGAGGGTTCTAGCTGCCGTCAATGGCATGCAAATCTCCATGGTTTACTTTGCACTAATTTACTGGTGGATCCCGTAGTCAGCACACCACGCCCTTTACCGGTGTTTGAACTCCAAAGTGAAGACATTTTAGATTGACAGCCTACCTTGAGAAGCAGACGAACAGGGTAACAGCCTACAGTGACAAACAGTTAGGGAAGGGATAGAAACAAAGTGTGATGAGAGAGGTAGACAGCCCCAACAAACCCAGACTTTAGGGACCAATATGAGCTAGCTGGTGAGTCAGGCTGGATAAACACAGAGGAGGGGGTTGACACAAATTTCCCAGCATCAAAAGAGGCATCAAATATCAGGATCCACATTTTGATACCCTCCTCCCACTAAATGTCAATTACCAAACAACCGAACTTAAAGTTACACTCACGTCTTTTACAATCTGCACTAAAATAAGAGTCTTCCGAGTGCCAAGACAGGGACTGCTTTGACAATGATGGTTTAAATTATTTTTAACTATTAACACTTAGCAACCATGGCATCATTTTAATGCAAAGCAAACCCCAAGATCTGTCAGCATGTACCAGTGTGATGGTAAATCAATAAATAGGTCTCTGGGTGCTTTCTGTGATGTGCTCTGTGCACAGGAAGTCGCATTAGTGTCCTTTCAATAACCATAATTAAGATGTAGAGATTACAATTCTCAAGGGCAAAGACACTGCTCTAAGCACCTCCTCTATAGATGACAACAGTAAGGATGGTTGTGTGGGAGCAGAAGGGAGTAGTTCTTGTATCCCACGAACTGTTGTAGGGACACAGCTATGGCCTGATGGATGAGGGATGGTGGGTAGGGCTCTTAGGGAGGAGGCAGAGAACAGACAGGGTACTAACAAGCCCTAGGACTCAAAGAAAGAGTAACTCCGCGCAAAAGGGATTCTCCAACTCTGTTATTTCAAATTAGGCTCCAGTTCATCTCACAGACAGGCAACTGTTGGCCCAAGGCATGGCTAACTTTTGATATGATACCCAGCCTATGCTGGCTACTTTTTAATATCACTTTGATGCAGGCTAGAGTCATTTGGGGAAGAAAGAAACCCAGTTGAGAAAATGGTCCCACCAGATTGGTCTGTACGCACACCTGTGGTGCATTTCCTTGACTGATGACTGGTGTGGGAGGGGCTCAGCTCATTGTAGGTTGTGACATCCCAGGTAGGTGGACCAAGTCATGAAGAGCAAGCTAGAAAGCTATTTTACTCCATGGTGTCTGTTTCGGTTCCTGTCTCCAGGTTCCTGACTTGTGTTCCTGCCCCGACTTCCTTCAGTGATGGAGTGTTGTGACTTGAGAGCTGTGAACTGAAATAAATCCTTTCTCCTTGTAGTTGTATCTAGTCATGGTCTTTATCATAGCAACAAAAAGCAAAAGACATGGTCCTTCTCTTAAATTATACTGAATGTGTAAGCATATAAGCAGCTTCACAAGCTTGCCTCCAGATTGCTTAGCAACCTCTGCGGTCATCACCTGCCTCACCACCAGGGGCCCAGGATAAAAAGGACAAACCTGCCATGCTCTTACTTTTTCTCTTACTCTTTCTCTCTGTCCCCTGGGGAGCCCTGACCTTCCTTAGTTCCCCATGCTTCTACAATAAATCTTATACCATGTATGTTGTGTGGTGCATACTTAAGTTACACTGTCTTTTACAATCTGTGCTAAAATAAGAGTCTTCTGAGTGTCAAGACAGGGACTGCTTTGACAATGATGGTTTAAATTATTTTAACTATTAATACTTAACAGAATGACTAAGCAAAGTGCCTAGAATTTCTGGCTTCTGAAAAGGTCTGCATCTTACCGTTAAATACTCCCTGATATTGGTAATGTCTAAGACTGGTGTAGGTTGGATGGTCTGTCCAGGTGATATTGGTTTCAGGTGGTTCACAAATCCTTTCAAAATGCAGGACTCAGTGTAGAAAAGCATAGAGTATAGACAAGGACCTGCTTGAGAGGAGAGTGTGCTGCAGGTGACACTTAATTGTCGCATTGTTTTACATGCCCGGGAGTCACTGTCTAACTTCCAGACAATTGGATTCTGTTGGCAGGAGCTGGAGAGCGGAAATCAGGGACGTTGGAACAAACACACAAGAGATTAAGATGTAAAAAGCTGGGTAAAGACCATGTCTTGAGAAAGTCTGAACATCTCAGGGAAAAAAAGAAAAGATAGAGCCAGAGAAAAATTAAGAGAGCCCAGATCGAATATTACAAAATTACAATACGCCATTACAATAGGATGTCACAAAATTCCAATGCTGATGTATTACAATGAACAGTTGCTGTCTGCTCTTGGCCTAGTCCCCTTAATGTGGCTGGTGTGGTGCATGTGTGCGTGTCCTGTTAACCGATGTGAACGCCAAATGGCTGACTGGATGCCAGAGTCCACTCTAATTGTTTACTTATAAGTGCACATTCCTGAGTGATTTCCTCTGCCAAAAGCTAGGGTTCATCTCAGGTGTGCATGCTGACTGGACCAAGCCTGGTAGGGTAAGGAACACACAGGAAGTGAATCTCTACTTATGAAAGTTCACATCTGAGAAGCAAGGTAATAAAGAATTAAGTTTGAGGAATTAGAAATGAGAGAATGCTTTAAAGATTTTTTTTTAAGGCACTGGAAACATTAAACCCAATAATTTTAGGACTATGTAAGATATTAGCTATGTTTAAGTGATCAAACAATTATAAAAAACAATTAATCACTTAATCACTAACTGTTAAAAAGCATAGCAAGCATTAGAAACTGCACAACACCTCATGGGGCATAAAATTAATCAAATATACAATCGATATGAGTGAATCTAGCGCAATATCCTTTTAACTCAGCAAAATGCATCATTCTTTACATGTAGGGGTGTGTGTGTGTGTGTGTGTGTGTGTGTGTGTGTGTGTGTGTGTGTGTGTGTGTGTGTGTGTGTGAAGGTCAGAGTTCAAACTTGGGCGCTGGTCTTCAGCTTTGCCAACCCGCTGTACTCTTTTGAGACATGGTCTCTCACTGGCCTGAAACGCCCCAAGTAGGCTGCCCATGCTGGCAGAGGCCCAGCTACTGCTGACTTCCCACTGCTAGGATAGCAAGCATGCCACCACACCCAGCTCTCTCTTCTATATGGGTTCCAGGGTTGAACTCAGGTTCATGTGAATGCCAAGCAAACACTCTATGGTCTGTGCTATCTCTCACAGCCCTCTCCCACATTTTCAAGTATTCTAAATATCCAGCCTTTCACATGCATATGAAAAAACATACATATTTTTTCAGTTGCATTTCACCAAAGCACATCACACAATCGAATAAATGGCCTCAAGAGGTGCAACCAAACATATTGGTTGAGGTGAAGAGCAAACTATATCTGAAAACATCTTACAGTGGGGGTAAAAAATAGATACCAGCCAAGTGTTGCCTTTTTTAAAGCACCGTTTCCCCCTGTAATTCAAAATTCCTTTCCTGCTTTCTGCTCCACGGTCCCATGGGCCTCTGCACTGCCAGCAAGAGCCATAATCATGGACAACACAAGCCAGACACTAGGTCAGGACAAGCCAGAGGCTGGCACTGGCTGACGGCGGGGCCACTCTCCCTCCCTGAAGGAAAGGTTGCCAGGGTAAAGACTAAGAATGATTTTACTTGAAAACCAGTTACTGTGACAGAGAAGCAGATGCGAAGGAAAAGCTCAAAGGGATGTGAGAGTAATGGTTTCCACCGTTGTTAGTTTGTATTCCAATAGTACACTCACAAAATTACAAACCAACCAACCAACAAGTAGCCCAACCTCCATCCTAGGAAAGGGCAAGCTGCTACCAACAGTGCACCTGTGATGGAGAAGACAGGATGACCCTAGTCTTAGGTCAGAATACTCTTTTAAGCACTCTTTCTCATAGCTAAAGCAATCTTGAAAATACAAGTGCACATTTATGTCGTCTCTTAAAAAGCCAAGTTGTGTGGGAGTTAGATGCACCAAGATTGCCCAACACTGAGGGTTGAGTATGGTTTAGGGGTACAGGGAATAGGACTCCAGGGTCCACTTACCCCCAACCTATTTTCAAAACCTATTATTAGTGGCAAGTGCAGGACAGGGGGTGAGCTGGAGAAACGTGGAGCCTCTCCTCTTCACAGCATGCTGGTGGGGGTGTTATATAATTTCCTCTCACTGACCGTGGAACTGCTAGCCATCGCGGCTTTTCAACCCTGCATGCTGTTGTCATTTATCGCCATATATGATAGGGTTGACCTCAGATATGACAGGAGACAGTGAAATGCTAGGACTGTGGAGCAGTACTTCATCAGGAAAGAGAATTTACAATGTGCATGGGATCCTGTGATTAAGAATGTGTACAATTCCCAAATTTTCTGAGAAATTTTCTGAGATTTCCATTGTGGTCTCATACAAGTTTGTACTCCCACCAGCATGTGCTGTCGCTTGAGTTTTTAATTATAATCATTCTGACAGAATCTCAGAGTTGTTTTGATTTGCATTTCCCTGATGACTAAGCATGTTGAACATTTCTTTAAGTGCTTCTCGGCTACAAGAGATTCCTCGGTTGAGGGATTATAAGTGGATATTAGCCATATGGTACAGGATAACCATAATACTATCCACAGACCCAAAGAAGATAAGTAACAGGGAGGGGCCAAGGGAGGATGCTTGAACCTCACTCAGAAGGGGAAATAGAGTAGGCATCCATCGGAAGTGGATGAAGAGAAGGGAACTGGGTGGGAGAGGGTGTGGGGAAGGGATTGAGGGTAGGGATCAGGTGTGGGGGAGAGTCGGGGTGGGAGGTGAGAGGGCAGGGAGATGAAGGGAAATTGATGTGGAGTGGGCATCTCTGGGACAAGCTGGAGACCTGTAATAGGGTAGGCTCCTTGGCAGGACATGGGGGCGGGGGTGACTGTACCATCAAGGGACATGGAGACTAAAGTGGCCACCTCCTAACCAGACAGGACTTCCAGTGGAGGGAGGGGGAGAGACACAAACACACCCACAAAACCTTTGACTCCAAATTTACCCTGCTTATATGATATGTAGGGATAAAGATGGAGCAGAGACTGAGGGAATGGCCAGCCAATGACTGGCCCAACCTGAGACCCTCCCCGTGGGAGAGAGCCAACCGTTGACACTATTAAGGAAGCTCTGCTATGCTTGCAGACAGGAGCCTAGCACAACTGTACTCTGGGAGGCTCTACTCAACATTGGATCAAAATAGATGCTGACAACCCACATTAGGTGGAGCTCGGGGAGTCCTGTGGAAGAGTGGAGGGAAGGATGGAGGGACCCAGAGGGGACAAACACTGTGCACAAAGACCCAGAGAATCAACCAACCTAGGCACATGGGGGCTCACAGAGACTGAAGCATCAACCAAAGAGCAGGCGTGGACTAGACCTAGGCCCCATACAGATATGTAGCTGATGGGCAGCTTGGTCTTTATGTGGGTCCCCTAGTAACGTGAAGCAGGGCTGTCTCTGACATGGACTCTGTAGCCTGCTTTTGGATCACTTTCCCCTAGCTGGACTGTCTTGCCTGGCCTCAGTGGAAGAGCATGCACTAGGTCTTGAATCATGTGACTTGATGTGCCAGGCCAGGTTCACATAGGGTGTGGTGGTGGGGAAGCTCCCCTTTCATGAGGAGAAGGAGAGGGGAGGGGAGAAAAGGGGCAGAGGGTAGTAGGGTGGGGCTGGGAGGTTAGCAGGAAAGGGGCTGTGATCAGAACGCAAAGTGAATAATTTTTTAAATGTATACAATGTGCCTTTTAGTAAAAAATAAAAGTTCAAACTAAGGAATAGTAAGTTAAAGTGCTGTACATTAACACTGTATGCAAATGTAATTCTCTCACCAGTCGATTTATTTTATCCATACCATCCTAGGCACATATCTAAGTTACATGAAGTTTTGTTTCATGGTCCCTGTCTTCCCTTCTGCCTTCAGTCCTTAAATATCCTGGTTACAGATGCTGACTCCTAATATCTTCAACTTATACACACTAAATATTTCCTCTAAAAGAAGTATACAAAACAGCCACCAGACTGACCCACACTGACCACAGTCTTGCTGTTCCATCTGCAATTCCAATTTTGGAAGTGTGACCTCAAAGGCTGACTTCAAAATGCTATTAAAACAAGAACTCCTGAGTTGCTTCCCTTTAATTTTCGAAGTCTCTGCTGGCTTCTAGCTGCCCCAAGGAGATTCAGTACAGCAGACTCTCTTATTTTTTCCTTATTAAAATGCCAATATGCTGGGGAAGGAACATTCATTATCACCTCATTAGCCAATAATAAGACACTTGTTGAATTTCCATGGTATAGTCTTCACTGCAAAGTATTAAAAAGTGGGTCTGTTGGTGAAATCCTCTCTAGAGGGAAGGGAAGGTCTGCTATCAATGCTATTGTATGGAAATCACATGCTGTATGTATGCAGTACAGCGCTACATATATTATCTTGTCTAATCGTTGCTTAACTGACACTGATGTAGATAGTGTCTCCACTTCGCAGATGAGAGCACTGAGATGCAGTGAGGCGAGTCTTAATTGTGCCTGGGCACAGAGGCCTGGTTGGTCGTCTACTGTCCTGAGGGCTACAGCAGGCACACTGGTCCTGCTTTGGAGTCCAGGAAAGCTGGCCCAGCCATCAAGCCTCAAGACTGAGCAGAAGCAGATTATCTGCTACTTTCCCCGACCAGACCACACAGAAGGCTCTGTCGCAACAGGAGCAGCGTCTGGCTCTTCCACTGCCCAGCCTACACTGATCTTGAGTGAAGGCAGACCTCGTATTCTGTGCACAGACCGCAGGAGCTAGAACCTGCATAGTGTCTCTCATGGAAATGGTGGTGGAAATGGACTAATGGTTGGTTGCTTCCCTCTTCAAACTCCTTCTAAAGAGTAATCGTCAAGTCAACTGTTCTTTTCTTGTGCATATATATATATATAATTTTGTATATATAATATGTATACTTTTTACCTCCGTGTATGTTTGTGTGTCTGTGTGTGGGCAGTGAGCCTGAATGCAGATACCAAGAGAGCAGAGGTGTTGGAGACCTCCGCTCCCAGATTCTAGGGTTACAGGTGGGTGTGAGCTAGCTGGTATGGATGCCAGAAACAGACTAGAGTCCTCTACAATATCAACTAAAGGTGTGACCCTTTGGCTGAGCCATCTTCCCTCTCCCACGGCAATTGTGCTTATCCATGAGTGTGAGGTAGACTCTCGAGAGGCATAGTGCCTAGGGAGACATGAACAGACATCTCATCACATTCCAGAGGACACTGATGACAGACAACAAAGCAATTCTACCCAAGCCTAGCTCAATAAACCTATGAGTTTAGGGGGAGACTTATAGAAGGTCCGAGGAGGAGCAGAAAAAAGGCAGCTAGTTGGTTTACCAGAAATTCCACTCCAGCGCAAATGACAAATCATAACAGCTCCATGGGAGAGTCCTCCTCTCCCCTAGAGACCAATGCCTAAAGGTCAATGCCTTTAGAATCGAACCTTTGAGCTCCACGTGGCTCTCATAACTCTGTTTCTTGTAACTTTTGCCATCTCCTTCAGTCCTACAAGCCTGTCTCCTCCCTCCAAGAAGGAACAGTTCTACATGACACGGCATAGACTTCTGCATCGATCCAGGGTCACCTATCTAGAAAGGACGATAAATAGTGAAGCTGTAAAAAACAGGCAAGACAAAGAAGAATTGGCTTTGGAGCACTTTCGACACATGGCACGGCGGTGAAACGTCAGATACCAAGAAAGCACTTTCCTCCTTGGTATGGAAAATTTGCTCACAATATAAGATTCCCTACCAATCCTCTCCTTTAACCTTTAACTTCTTCTTAGTTAGGGTTTCCTTTGCTATAATGAAACACTATAGCCAAAAACAAATTGAGTAAAGGGGTTTATTTTGCTTTCTCTTTAATATCACAGTTCATAAATGAAGGAAGGAAGCCAGGACACGAATTCAACCAGGGTGGGAACCCAGAGGCAGGATCTGATGGAGAGGCCATGGAGGGGTGCTGCCTTCTGGCTTGCTCTGCCTGTGTCCTGATAACACCGAGGGGACAGTACCATTCACAGTGGCCTGGGCCTTCCCACATCACTAAGAAAATACCATATAAGCTTTCCTACAGGCCAATTGTATGGAGATATCTTATCGAGTGGGATTCCCTCCTTCCAAATGACTAGTTTGTGTCAAATTGATGCCAAACAAGCCAGCACATCCTTTTCTATTCCCCTCCCTGTTTCCGTTCTCCTCATCCTTGTCACCAACTGGTCCCCTCCTGGTTTTGCTGTGACCCAAGTGAATTTCACTAGGGTGACTTGTATGAGCACAGTCAGGAAGTTATTTACCAGATCCTAGGTAACTCAACCAGTAGATACATCGTGGATGAAAAATGACTACCCCTCCAATGACCATTACTCTTCTATGATATTATGGGGCTTCTCAAGGAGGGGCCCTCATCAATCCTCACATCATCCATGATGGAATACTGAAGGGGTCTTGCTCAGGAAACAACAGTAACTGTGTGCTCATAGTTGCAGCAGCAGTAGTAAATTTTAAAAATATCTTTGGCACCTGTCTATCTCAGTTCAGGTGACTCTGGGATGGAGAAAACTGATATAGCTATTTTTTTTGAACTCCCCATTTCCAGGAATCCTATGCAAATTTCCATAACCATAAGGAATCTATACTTTTTCCATCCTCCACAATTGCCATTTTCTCTAATGGGGTCTCAGGCTGTTACTAGTTTGGGAAGCCTTGCTACGTTTCCTGTGTGTGGCACTGGAGTATCCTTGGGATGTCTTGCAGATAGAGCACAGTGAAGGTGTTGACCTAGTCACTTTTTGTCACGGCAACCAAGGAACCTGACAGAGGTCAGCCCATCATGGCAGTTAGGGCATAGCAGAGCAGAGCTACCTCCATGATAGATATTTGTCCATTTGGTTAATTCCCTTATAATCACCCACAAATGTGGCTCAGCTGCCTAGGATTTTCTGTAGCCAGGAAAGCTTACAGTGAAGATTAATGACACCAAGTCCACCCCTTGTGTGTTTAACACTTAAATATGTCACCTTAAACCATAATATACCACCCTAACCTCACCCCAAAGCTATTATATATCTCATAATACATTTGGTCTGTTCCCAAAACCTTAACAATTCTATCATCATTTCAAAGTCTAAACTGAAAGTCTCCTCCACAAAGTAAAGCAAACTCTTAGGTACGAGCTCATTACATCCCGCAGCTTCATGTCTGGTCAGCCCCCACCCACACCCCCACCTTTGCTGCTCTCAGCCCATGGAGTTTCTTTATTTGTCTAGTTCCACTATTGCCTACAGCTTTCTTCAGCAGATGTGTTGCACTTCTGGCATTGCCAAGCTCTTGGGGGCTCTACAGTAACTTTGCCTTTTGTCCTCCCACTGTCACACGCTGCCCTTTCAGGGACTCCTTGCAAGCAACTCGATCTTCCTCTACATTGCAATCTACATACCTGTAAGAACCACCACCCAGAGGGTCCCAAGATCTGCCACCAGCAAACAGTAGCTGGCAGCCCTTGGACCATGGCTGCACTGATGTCTGGGTACCTGGTAGAGGAGCACTATTGGCTCTTTCTTCTTAAGGAAAAAAACCCTTTCCTTTCTTTTCCTTTCCCTTTTCCTTCCTCCCTTCCTATGCACGCGCGCGCGCATGCGTGCGTGTGTGTGATCTGAGAATTGATCTTAAGGCCTCACATATGCTAGGCAAGTACTCTCCCACTGAGGTATGTACCTTACGTGGAGTCTTCAATAGGTGAGGCCCGGCCAGCTTCCTAATGTCCTGGTTGAGAGTGCTTATTTTCTTTTTAGTGTCACCAGTGTCTTCAACACTACCTTTTCTTGTTCACATTTTCAATTTTCTCATTTTTCTGGCCAAATTACATGGTGTTTTGTTTTTATTTTTCAAAGGAGGAAAATTAAAATATTTATTTTTTCTCTGAATTCTCACTATAAATCTAGCTAAAAGCAGCTAGCAACAATCACACCATAACCTTAATGCTGTGGTGTCCTTGAAGCTTCCTTTGAGACATCAGTCTGTTGCTTCAGTATTAAACACAACATGGACACAAGTTTTTTAGCCCAATACAGCACAAATAACCTCTAACCCAGTTCTCAGTGGAGTTTCTTTGTTCCCATCTGCACCCCTCTGAGCATGATTTTTTATTCTCCAACTCTATAGAAGCATTCTGGTCCTCTGAATTGTCACTAGTTATCCATTAAGCTCTCCTTACAGTATCCTGGGGCTTTTCCAACCCATATGTTAAGTGTCTTCCAAATTCTTGCTACAAATCCAGTTCATTGGCCTAAAAGCCACATGGTCGAGTTCAGCCATAGTGATGACCCCACTTCTGCTACAGTTTGCAATAGTAATGACTCCTGTCATTGCTGCAACTAAATTACTTGACAGCAACAACTTAAGGGTATTTTTTTAAATTAATTACTTTTTATTTTTAATTTGTTCACTTTATATCCCAACTGTAACTCTCTCCCTCATCACTTCCCAGTCCCACCCTCCCTCCCCCAGTCCTCAGAAAGGGGAGCCCGCCTCCCCTATCATATGACCTCAGCCTATCAAGTCTCATCTGGACTGCCTGCATCCTCTTCCTCTGTGACCTGGCAACGCTGCCCTACCAGGGGGAAGCGATGAACAGGTTGGCACTACAGTCCATGTCAAAAGTAGCCCCTACTCTCCATATTATGGGACCCACAAGGAGACTATGCTGCCTATTGCATCAAAGCAGTGTGTCTGGTCCTCACCATGCATGGTCCTTGGTTGGTGCATCAGTCTCTGCAGCTGGAAGGAGTCCCTCCCCCCATACAGGTGTGGCCCACTCCACGAGCTGGGGTCCTGCACTGACTAAACAGGACAAACAAGCTGAGATCAAGCTTTTATTTCCTTCTGCTCCTTACTGTGGACTCTGTGAGCAGCTCCCTTGTGCTCTTGCTGCTGTGTATGCGTTTCCCAGCATGTTGGGGGCCTACCTTCAAACTATGAGGCAAAATAAGTCCTCCTTCCTTTAGCTTGTTTTGTTGTGGTTGTTTTTTTATGGTCACAGCATTAGACATTTTGCGTATATGCCTTTCTCACACGTCCTTCCTTCCTCAGTGCACAGTGGAGTTCTTCAGAAGTAACTTGTGTGTGGCGTAGGATATTGAGGGGTAATGGGCTTCATTTGGTTTTGTATGAGCTAAAATATTTTTTTTAATTTTACAAGTTTAATTTTTAATATAGTAAATGCATAATTTCTATAATTCACACAAACAGTGGCAAAGATTTATGAAATTTAAAGACTATTGACAAGAATTTTGAGAATGATGGCTTTATAGACATTGTAAAACTCAGAATACTTTCATGAAACTAATCCTATCTATTAAGTTTAGCAGGTGTGTGTATTTATGTGCGTATGTGTGTGCGTATGCATATGTATGCATGCATGCATGTATGTATGCATGCATGTGTGTATGGATGGATGGATGTATACACACACACAATTATATTTGTACTGAATTTGTTTATTCTCTCCATACTCAAAGCTGCGTAACAAAGAGAAAGAACTTAAAACTGCAATGCCTACCCTCTAATACCTTGAATGTTACTGTCAGCCTGTAGTGCGTTACTAGGCTGTCATCTGAATAAATTTAGACTGTGGGCCTCCAAGTACAGTCATACTCCCTACCAGATTTAGCCAATACCTATTACATAAAGGCTATCGTCTTTCAAAGGTGAAGAAAAGGCTGCCAGAATGCTTTTCGAACTGCTTCAGGTGTCAGCTATTAGATTGGAGAGATAGTCCAGGAGAGAGTGAGACCAATCTGCTGGTTCTTGTGCACACAATCACTCTGCACTTTCTGGTCCAGCTTCCTGTGGGCTGCCTGGGGGCGGTCTACACCCTCTGGGCATTCTCCCAAAGGTGGGGCAAAAGCCATAATGACATAATACCACTTTCTTGAGCGTTTAAAAGTGCAGTAGCTAAGCCGAGACCAAAGTTTGGATGGAGCTTGAACAAGCAGTGTAGACCAGCAACCCCTCCTGGTGTGGCGGTCAGGAGCCCCTCCAGGAGACGTAGCCTGGCTCAGCTTCCTCCCCAGGTTTGGTATATGGGTATGTTCGCAACCCATGAAGAAATATAGTCCATAAAGTCCCTGTCAGTCCCATTCTTGTTGTTACTGGCCTAGTCAATGGAACACAATCCTGAACAAATTCTGACTTCTCACCCATTCCAACACTTGTTCTGTCAAAACTTATTACTCCCATTCCTTATGCTTGCGTAGAATATGGCAGCTCACAAAAACACATCCACCATGAGTGTCCCTCAAAGACAGTATAGAATGGAGCAGGCAGGAGATTCCTATCCTTATTTTACAGATCAGAAAACTGAAAATGAAGAGAGCAGAGATTTATTCCCAGGCAAAAGGGATAGATGCTTTGAGAAACTACATGTAGCTCATCTAGTGACTAGTGATATCCAGTCACACATCAGGTGCTGAGTAGGCAGTTGGTACCCAAGATGGCCCTCTACCTGAAAGGATCTAGCCACAAGGATGCTCTCTGAACAAATCTATTTCAAAGGAAGTTCTAGAAAAAAAGAAAAAGGGTGACAATTACAAAAGAAGAGAAGAGAAGCTATGCCTGGTGCTGAGTGAGGTCTGTCACCCCAGCCACTTAAGGCCGAAGCGGAAGGTCACATTTCGAGGCTTGGCTGGACTACAAATCAAGTTAATGCCAGCCTGAACACTAGAGAGATCCTGTCCCAAAAACAAACAAGACGCATAGAAAAACATTCTAGGATCTTTACTGGCTATACGCAGACAGGCTGAGGGCATCTTCTGTCGGCTTCCAGGGATCTAAGCAGTCTGAGTTGTGAACCATCATCACTGGAAACAGTGTGTAAACATCTGCTGATACATCACGGCAACTAAGACACATCCAGACGCTAAGGAGGGTACAGGTTCTAGAGAGGAGTCCTTTGGTAAACATCCACCAGGATGCTCTACATAGGTCCACAAGCATGGGTCCCCTCTGCCTGGGTCCTGATGCATGGACAGTGTCTTCCTGCAGGCTGTGCTGGAGGGTCCCCAGGTCCTGATGCACGGATAGTGTCCCCATGCAGGCTGCTCTGGAGGATCCCCAAGTCCTGGTAAATGGACAGTGTCTTCCTGTGGGCTGTGCTGGAGGGTCCCCAGGTGCTGAGGCATGGACAGTGTCCTTGTGCCAATTTTTTTCATTCCATTGAAAGTGCCAAGAGGACTAGATAATCTCTAGGCTTTGCCTGACCTGGGAGTCAAAATTTCCCTTCAACATGTTTTTGCCTATTTAATTAAAAAAACAAAAAAAGAGTTAACATGGTAACAAAAAGAAGAATTAGCGCAAAATGAGGTTCAAAACCATGAATGAGGTGCAGTAAAAAAATGTAATGACTGGTGATTCTTGCTGCCCTCAGGACATGGATGGGCATCTAGACTATTCGTCTGGCCCAGGTAACTAACCCATGCTTCTGTTTCGGTGGAATGAAAAATACATCTTATTTTCTTCTTCCTCTGAAGTGTGTATTCTTCATGTAACCCAGATTTGAATCTCTCCGCTGAGCACTGCCGCCGTGTGGTTGTGTCCAGAAGCCTCTGACGGGTCTTCTGTTTTGACTCCAGCTCTCGGGGTCTCTGATCACCAGCATCAGCAGTGTCCGAGCTCGCTCTTCCCTCTGGGGGACGTTTAACCTGCACAGCCAGCCATCACAGCTGCCCAAGGGGTAGGCAGCACTTGGGGTTCCCCTCCCTCCACTGCCGCTCTTTCCCAAGTGGTAGCAAACCTTGAATGCTAGATTTGGAAAACATATTCGACACTACAAAAAAGTATTTTAAACATTTTAGAGGAATTTAAACGAGATGGCCAGTCTCCCAACAGTCAGCTGCCTGGGTCTTTTGGAGGAAGAGTTGATTGATTAGAATAAAGTCAGTCAGTGCAGATCAGACAGGCAGGCATATCTGTGCCCATGTCTTTGGGATGGCGTCTTTAAATGACTGACTGCTGTGCATGCTGGTCTCTTACTGACACTACCCTGTCAAAGACGCCCTTAGCCTCTGTTTCATCAAGTAACATAATCATTTAACAACTCATAAAGTTTCATGGAGTGTGACATAACTCGTCCAAGAGTTTACACCTTGAAGTTATATTTATGTCTGCACTAAAAACTTATTGGTTGGAGTTCAAAATTTTCGAAATCATATTGTGTTCTCCTTGATAGAAAGAATGTTACATGCAAAGTCGCCTCTGTATCACTAATACGGGGGGGGGGGCAGGGGGGCAAACAGCAATACTTTTATTTGACAAGTGTGGGACTCTGCTGGATAAGGTTGAAGTCTGATTTCGGGGAGCCATTTTGCGCTCTGTCTATGAAGGCAGACTCCCTTTTCTTAGTGGGGCTCTCACCCCACCTGATCTGGTAACCCCGGATCTTGTAAGGAGTGTCACATAGCCCTCAGGGAAGCTTACAAGTCCGACCCTTTCCTGATACGGAACTTCAACAAGCACAGGGAATTCCTGCAAGTACCTTACACTATGCTGAGGAGATCCAAGCCTCCAGCAAATGACCTTTAATTGTACCTAGAAGTCATCCCCTCACACATAGGATAATTAAGTAGTGTCTTCTCCTTTTTGTGATAGGGCCCCATGTTACTGACTGTAAATGAGGCACTGTTCTACTCTATGTAGATTAAGTATCCTGGCACCCTAAGCCCTAGCGAATCAGACACATTCACCCTCAAAACCTCTCCCCACTGCCCACGGTATCTAAATAAAGGCTGGCTGGCTTGCTGGGCATGCTCATTTGCTCTTGGACTTATGCTCTCTTGCTTGCATTCCTCTACTATGACCATCTGAGAATCCATTTATTCTGGGGGAACCAGCACTGAATGCCTGGGGCTTGACTGCCAATTAAGGCAGCCGCTCCCCACTGCTAGCTCAGTGCTGACCCCTGGTGAGACTGGGAACCTGGCCTGGCACCTTGGGCCCAAGGCTCTGGGCTCTGGGTCTCACCCTAAAGTGCCCTACCCACCCACCCCCACCACCCCCCAAGAGCAAGAAGCTGGACCTCAAATCTCAAGGTGCATCATTCTGGTCTGGAGGCCAGCAGTGCATTCCTGGACCAGCCAGGAGGATGCAGGACCCAAGCCACCAATCTGCCAGATGCCGAACAACAGACAAGTAACTTACAGCAATAGAAAAGCTGTTACAAAGAGAATATCAAAAATGTCCCCACATCACTTTCCAATTAGAGATCCACAATAATTTTTTATAACTTATCATTGTATTACTAATAATGGCTTGAAGTGTGGGCTCTTGAAGATACTGGCAAAGGGTATAACACTGGTCATGCCACTGTGGTTTTTATAGAAGAACACTTTTTCCTATACCCTCTTATATTCTATGACTAAAGTCTTCATAATAAATGAACACCAACAACTAAAGACAACAGATAAAAACATACAAACTGTATTTGATATTGGCATTTTTATCTGTACAGGGCTTTACAGGAAAAAAAAAAAAACAAAGAAGTACAGACTTGGGGGCCTGCATAGTATTTTATCAAAATATAATGAAGTATGGAGAAATAACTAAACAAATAAAAGGAGCTTTGGGCTTCAAAGGGTGGTGCATTCTGGGAAACTAGGTATATGAGGAAGACCAGAGGGCTGATAGGTGCTATTGATTCAGATTTGTTTACATATAATCTCATATATATTATGTCCATAAAACATAGTGTGGTAACGTCATGTGTTACCACAGAGCAGGTCTATTCCTTAGCAGGAGCAATGGCAGCACCTTCACAAAGGCACTTTGTGAACTGTTCCCAAGGAGACAGGGGGAGAACAGAGCAACTTCTCCCAGTGTTTTCTCAATTGCTTCTAACTCTCAAGAATCCTTGTGCCCAAGTGACATGTTTGGTGGCAACATATCTGGATCCCTTTAAGGCTGTATGACTTTCAGCAAGTTACTCTACTTTTCAAAGTGCAATCATAGTGCCTACTCTAAAAGAATGTTGTGGTCATTTACAGGATAATTCCTATAAGGAGCTCAACTCAGGAATCTGGTTCATGAAAACCCAACAAAAGGATAGCTATGATTCTTGTGTTTTCTCTAGTATCCCTTTTTGTACTATGCTTACTGAAGTATAGCAGACAACATCTACCTAGTAGTATATATATATAGATAGATAGATAGATAGATAGATATAGATATAGATATATAGATATATATATAGATAGATATAGATATGGATATGGATATATACACACATACACATATATATATATGTATATATATACACACACACACATATATATATATATATATATATTTTTTTTTTTTTTTTTTGCCAGAACATGGAACAATGGGGAAAATACCATCAAGATCATTTAGTCTACAGTGTAAATGGTTGATGGGAATTGAAACCTGAATGTTGAGGCTAAAGATAACCCACAAGGTTAAACTTGAGCAGTGCAGATTTTAGGTCCAGATATTTAATAACTATGAATGGAACTCCATAGGTGCTTGTGTGTGTACATGTGCATATGCATGTATTTTGTGTTCATCCATTGCTCTTATAAACAAGGAAATCACATTTATACTTTTCCATTAGTCATCAGCTCATGTGCTTACTGCGGACTCACACCCATTGCTTCCTCATAGTCCCCAGGGCCATCCTGGTAAACCTAGATGGATGTAATACCCTCCTAGACAGACTTTATACTATTTTACTATTTTGCTTACTTTAATAAATCCTATATTCTTCCCACTAATGATTGGTTTTCCTCAAAGTGTCCTAATTGTTACAACTTTTCCCCCACTGGATTCTTAGTAATCCCTTGGGTTAGCTCTGAAGAGACAACACGACACAACTTTAAGTTGCCTTAGCAGCTGGATTTCTTCCAGGTTTCTCCTGTAACTCAGGCTACTGAGGAGGACCTGCTGGGCTGGGTGGGTGAGGTAGGGTCTTAAGAAACTAGGACTGGAGCAGGGGTGTCCAGCAGCAGGCGCCCTGCAGGGACTCCAGCTCCATCACCCTTCAGTTTCAAACAGTTCAGACGTTCTGAGTTATGAGACGAGTGTTATATGCTCTTCCTCCCGCTAGATAGCTGGGCTTTGGGATATGAGGCATAAACCACTGGACATGCCCTCTGGATAAGCAACAAACATCCTCATGATCGTGTAGATTTAAAAGTGTGCAGTGGGGGAGAGGCAGCTGGCAGACAAAGAGGAAGCAGGGGCAGCTGCAAGGAGTGTTGGCGAATGGTTTGTCTAAGCTCACAGACAGTCCATAGGGGAAGGTCACAGGCCTGTAATAAAGTGGAAATAGTCAGGCAGAAGCAGCAGCAAGGCTACAGTGGGGCTGGGAACGCGCCTCTCTTTGCAGTGCTCCATTCTCTGGGCCCCAACACTTTCCCCGATGAGATGGATGTTGAGGCTTGCTCTGGCTGCTGCCCCATGAGCTGGTGACTACCCCAAAATGTTACAATAACCTTGCCTAAAGCCTTGTTCCTGTTTGACCAATAAAAAGCCAACACACCTGGGCAGGGCTAACGGGATAGGCGTGGCTAAGGTTCCAGGGCTTTTGGGAGAGAGGAGGAGGAACTGGAGGTGGAAGAGCAGCATGAAGTTCGAGGCCAGCCTGGTCTACAAAGTGAGTCCAGGATGGCCAAGGCTACACAGAGAAACTCTGTCTCGAAAAACCAAAAACAAAAAACAGAAAAAAAAAAAAAAAGAGCAGCATGAAAAGAGGCCAGAGCCATGGGTTAGGCCGAGGGGAAGCACATGGCCGGCGTGGATGGAGAGTTTGGCCCAGATGAAGAGCACTAGCAAATATTCGGGATTATGGATGGGAGGTAGCTCGATAGAAAATATTAGAAGCAGATGACATATGACTGGGGCAGGGTATGGGATACCTGCCCCAATGTGAGAGGTAATTCAGGGGATTAATATCTGCCCTGCCCCAGGTTAACTAAGGCTAGTTTAAAAACGTTAACAGGTGTCTGTGTTTAATTGATTGCTAGCGGGTTAGAAAATAACTGCCATAATAATAATTGTAGGGCTAGTAATAAACATCATTAGGCACACTTACAGTTCAACTGCAACAGGACATACAGAATATTACTGTGCCCCGGGGCTCTGGTGTAACAGTGCACGAGGATGTTACTTGTAAAACTGTAGAGAGACTCAGAGTTGAGGAGTGACTATGTCACTGGTATGGGGAGCCAGCATTCTGCATCTGGGCCTTTCATTCAGGACAACACAAACCTAGTAGGGGCTCTGGCCTGTGGAAGGGCCACTCCCTATGACTCCTGTAAACTCCCAGCTTTCTTAGTTGCAATGCAAGTCTTAAGAATAATGTTTAGATAGCCACCTTCATAGAATCCTCTGTATTTCCTGGGTGATAGTTATCAATTTGTTTTTGTCAACAAATATTATCTCGAATAGTAATAGTAATACGTTGAGCCCCTATTATTTATATTCAAGAATCTTCTAAAACCATCCGACGCAACACCATCCTCATTTTATAAAGAAAACAAGTCTTAGTTTGATTATGCACTAGAGCCACAAGCCTGCAGAGACCTAAGACCTACAGAGTTCTGTGGGCACATTTTTTTAAATTCTATTTTACTTTATTGAGGTTTCTTATATACCCTTCTCCCTACTCCACCCCAATCCATCCCAACACCCCAAGATCAGGTAGGAGAGAAAGAAGGTTAGTGGGAAGAGGGGGCGTCGTTCTCTTTAGCTACTTACTGTTGGTTACGGTCCTTAGGTTCCTTGGGGCAAGTCCAATCTTTGTAGTCAGTTTATCTCCAACTTCTTCTCATCAAACTGCATCCAGCGCATCCAGGAGCAGTAGGGAGGACCACTGGCAGCCTCCTCCTTTCTCGGCGACCTCCCCTGCCCCCCAGCTCTGGCACTTATTCTCTCTCTAGAGGCCTCGGAATTAATGAATTAAACAATCTGCAGCAGGCAGAGATCACGCCCCTCTCAGAGCCCCCGCACGAGGCAAATAGTCAGCTGCTGTGGATAATCTGAAGCAACCTTACATTCTACACCTGGGATTAAAACAGAAAGACGTTTACATAACATAACTGAGTTTTTTGTTTTTTTTTTTTTTTTTTTAAAGACACCGAAACTTCCACTACAGAGTTGTTCTCAGACATCTGTGTCTCTCTTACCCATCTTAGTTTACCCTTGCCCCTGTAGCTTTCCGTTTTCAGCAAAATTGTACCATGGGTTAATCACTTAACAGCCTGATCCAGCCCCCTCCCTCCTCTCCTCCCAGTCCCACCATCACATGCCTTCCCCCCCACCTTCCCTCCTCTCCTCAGAGAAGGGGAGGCCCTCAAGGGCTAACAACCCACCCTGACACCTCACAGGACTCTCCCACGGAGGCCACAAAGCAGCCCAGCTAGGGGAAAAGGATCAGTGTCAGGCAACAGAGTCAGAGACAGCCCCTACTCCCCAGTAGGGGACCCAACTTTTGCTACATCTGTGTAGAGGGTCTAGATCCAGCCAGCGCTGGATTCAGTTGGTGGTTCAGTCTCTGAGCTCCCACGGGCCCCGGTTTGTTTACTCTGTAGGTCTTCTTGTAGTGTCCTTGATTTTTCCAGCTCCCTCTATCCTTCCTCCCACTCTTCCACAGAACTCCCTGAGCTCCGCCGATTGCTTGGCTGTGGGTCTCTGCATCTGTTTCCATCAGCTGCTGGATGAAGCCTCTAAGATGTCAGTTAGGCTAGGCTCCTGTCTGCAAGCATAGTGGAGTATCATTGTTAGTGACAGGGGTTGGCTCTCTCTCATAGGGTGAATCTCAGGTTGGGCCAATCATTGGTTGGCCAGTTCATCCATCTGTGTTCCATCTTTATCCCTACACTGTGTTTTGTGTGTGTGTGTGTGTGTGTGTGTGTGTGTGTGTGTGTGTGTGTGTATGTGTGCTGTCTTTGTCTCTGTATATCTGTCTGTCTGTCTCTGTCTCTGTCCTTTTAGGCTAGGATGAACTTAGAGTCAGAGTCGGATGTTAAAAATAATAGTCCCTGTGTTATTCCTTATAAAGATTCGAGAACAAATGTGGAAAAAGGAGGAAAGTAAGCTAATAACTCAGTGTGTGTCTGCTCGTTATAATGCAATAAAGCTGAGGGCCAGCCCCCAGAACATAGCCAGGAGTTACATTTAGAAGATAAAGGGAAGACGTTTAGAAAACGCCTCATAAGAAATGCATGCTGCACTATGATGACTGTCGAGCCGAGCAGCTGAGAGAGCAACAAACCTCTCTAGGGAAACTATGACGTGACGGGCCTGGCCCAGGTGCCTGCAGTTTGTCTGTCCTGCTTTATGAGTTTCAGCTTTCTAATGGAGTGTCTTAGAACCTCTGCGACATCTCTAGGCTCAAGCTACCTACCTTAGCATATGATGAGATGAGGTATGTTAGATGGCAGCCTGGCAATATCAGAGGGTTTTTTTTTAGACCGTATTTTATTGGATTCATTCATTTTTATGACTCTCCTGTTTGGAAAGATGAAATACTACGGAATTCTTGTAACTTATACTTTGCGTGATAAATGTAATCGAGAGCATTTTTGTTCTTCCTCTTTTTTTCCCTTTTCCTTCCTTTATTACATTCCTTTTCTTTTTACATGCAGACCCACTAATATCTTCCCCCATGAGCTTTCATTCCTCCAGATCTATTGGTTATAACTGTTTTTTTTTTTTTTTTTTAAGCTAAGGGGTAAGGAGACAGCTCAGTAGGTATATCCTTAATATACATGTATGAGGGCCTGAGTCTGAATTCCCAGAACCCACAACAAAGCTGGATGAGACAGTAGCATCTGCAGTCCTGGTGTATGGACAGCAAGGTAGGAGGCAGAGGCAGGAAAGTCCCTGGGAGCTCCTGGACTCACTGCAGCTCAGTGGTGAACGGCAAAGAGGTCATACTTCATTTTTGTTTTTATTTATTTATTTATTTATTTATTTATTTTGGTTTTTTCGAGACAGGGTTTCTCCGTGTAGCCTTGGCTGTTCTGGACTTGCTTTGTAGACCAGGTTGGCCTTGAACTCACAGCGATCCGCCTGCCTCTGCCTCCCGAGCGCTGGATTAAAGGCATGTGCCACCTTTAAACAAGAAGGAAAGCAGTATCCGGGATATCATCACTCTATGTAATATGCTTCAATAATAAAAAATTTTAAATTCTTCTTGCCTACTGGGAAATATTTTGCACCAGTGAAGAGTGTCTTTGGCCCCTTTCTTCTCGCTGGCGATGCGGAGGCTTTTCGCTTTGCTGATCTGGTCCTCGCGCAGGCTCCAGGCTTCATCCTACAATTTGCGGCTGTACTCGCACTTTGTCTCCAGGGTCTCTGCTCTCTGGCCTCTTCTTTGCCAGGAAGCTGGGACTCTGAATCAAGCAGTTCCAGGACTGAGCTGTTTACAAGGTGCTTGTACCCGGATGGGCGAGGAAAACTCGGTGGATCTTTCTCTAACAGCTACTGACCTCCCCTCGCACTAGGAGCTAGGCACCGGGTCAGCTGAGTCCAGTTGCTTTTTTTTTTTTTAATACATTCTAAGAAGTTATCATTTATAGGATAATGGAGTTCTTATCCCACCACAGGCATCTTAAAGTAACTCTTTGTAGTTCTCACTTCTTCAAGGGTGATAGTTTCCAGGCTCATTTTTGCCCTCTGTGCTTGAAAATCCAAGTTCACTTGAGTTTTCCTTGTAGTCTCCTTGATAGCCAGGTGGGGACCTGGTAGCTGAAGTGCGAGATGAAATATGAAGCCAGTTCATTCGGCATACCTCATTCAATGTGCTCTTTTTATACATCTACAAAATTGCCTCACACAAGGACTTGATTTTGACAATACCAGGTTCTTTATATAATAATATGTCTTCCCTCCCTCTTTCTCTCTTCATCTCTCTTGCCCATCTCTTTCCATCCCTCTGTCTCCTTCCATCTCTCTCCCTCTCATTCTGCTTTCTTTCTTTTCCTTCACTTGGCACAGACAGTAGACTAACGCTACAATCATAGGTCTGGTTGCTGTCGCACCATCACACCTTTTCTAATTTAATAGTTTCTAACACAGCTCCTCAACCTCTGGGTACCAATCCCTTTGGGGAGGGGGAGGGATGTGTCAAATGATCCTAAAACCATGGGGGGAAATGCAGATATTTACATAAGATTCATAACAGTAGCAAAATTACAGTTATGAAGAGGCAACTAAAATAATTGTATGGTTGTGGGTAACGGTATTGAAGGGTCACAGCATTAGGAAGGTTGACAAACACTGCTCTAACACATGATGGCTGGCATAAAAGATACGGAAGTGTCTTTTTTTAAAAAAATATTTATTATTATGTATACAGTACTCTGCCTACACATACACCTGCAGTCCAGAGGAGGCCATCAGATCACATTATAGACGGTTGTGAGCCACCATGTGGTTGCTGGGAATTGAACTCAGGACCTTTGGAAGAACAAGCAGAGTTCTTAACCACTGAGCCATCTCTCCAGCCCTGGAAGCATCTTCTTAAAGTGCTGTTAAGAGCTCTCTATTGGTAACATTCTCTAATAATAAATTTGTGCGATTTATTCGTCTTGAACTTGCAACCCTTCCTTCCTCCCCCATCGCCTCCACTCCTCCCCCCTCCCTCCGTCCCTCCCTCCTTCCATGTGTGGGTATCAAATCCAGGGCCTTGTGCCTGGTAAACAGGATCTCCACCACTAAGCTACATCTTTTAACCTACTCTAATTATTTCTGTCAGACTCTACAGGTGAGTCAGACAATTTCCTAGGGAAAAAATCCTCATCCAGTAAATTGCAAATAAAGACGCTGAATAGTGTTTTCAAAGACAAATGCATGACTCAAAATAAAGTTTGCATAGGAGGCACCTGTGAACATATTTGCCATGTTGCTACAAGGAGTAGCCCAGGGATTCGAATGTTCTAAGCAAATGTAAGCACACGAACTAAGAAACATTTTAAACTCACTTGGTAAAAACTTATTTTTAAAAAGGAAGAAAAAGGGAGAAGTGAGAACATGCACATTGTGAAATCATAAAATGATGACTTACTAAACAGATGTAACACCATAATTTAAATATATTCCTTTGCTCCCTAAGATTAGTAAACTTGCCTTTTTGCACAGAGATCTGTAACATTGAGGTGATTTCCTGAATGAAAGGAGTGAAAGCGTGAGAGCGTACTCTGTAGGCTTCTTAGTGTGGCTAACTGTGCGGCAACACGGTGCAGCTGTTCAGTGTTAAAAGAGAGAGTGGCGAGCATGCTGTGGCTTTCATGCTACTGAGTGTATGCTTCCTCTTCACAATTAAATTTTATTTATTTTCATTTTTTAAGTTTCCTGTCGTGTTTGCTTTGATCTTTAAAAAAAAAATGTTTCCGCTTTATTCATCTCTGTCCTTGTTTGCCTAAAGCATTTTCATTCCCTGCTTGAGTAAGAATGGCAGACACATTGCGAGCTCCGACAGCCCCTCGGAGACCAGTGAGTGCTCATTGTAGCCCGAGGAAACAACACATGAGAATGGATCCTAGCCTCCTTCTTGGTGTCAAATATGAAACCAGCCAAGAAGAAATTTAGTATCAAAAAGCTGCCCAAATGGTGGGAACTAGAGCCAGCTCATTCTTCGGTTTTATTCAGTGATGGTTTCCTCTGTTCTCCCTCCTCCTCCTCCTCCTCCTCCTCCTCCTCCTCTTCCTCCTCCTCCTCCTGTAGTACTTGACACTGAAGCTAGAGGCTATATTACGGTATTTTAAGCAAGTGTTCCACAACTGACCTGTATTCCCAGCCCCGCCCCCTTTTTCTTGTTAATTTTGACACCGGGTCTCACTAAGGCGCCCAGGCTGGCCTCGAATTTATGATCCTCCTGCTGCAGCCTCCAAAGCAGCTGAGATTCCAAGCCCGTGGCACCAGGCCCAGCCTATGATGGCGTGTTTGTCTACATTAGGAATTTCACTGCAGGGACACAGCTGACTGAGGGATGTGGGTGAACAGGGCAATATTTGTCCTTCTTGAACTTAGAATTTCCCTGACTCTTCTGTGCATTATTGAGCAAGAGCTCTGACATTCGTAAGAAGGCCTAAACAAATGTCCAAGCGCATAAGACATATTAACTGCTTAATAGGAGCCATATAGGAAATACAAAACCAGGAAACAGCTGCTGAACACAGTTCACGTTCTTTTTTTTTTTTTTTTTTTTTGGTTTTTCGAGACAGGGTCTCTCTTGTAGCCTTGGCTGTCCTAGACTCACTTTGTAGACCAGGCTGGCCTCGAACTCACAGCGATTCGCCTGCCTCTGCCTCCTGAGTGCTGGACAGTTCACGTTCTTTTAAAGCTGGGCTGTGGTGGCTCACGCCTTTAATCCCAGCACTTGGGAGGCAGAGGCAGGCAGATCGCTGTGAGTTCGAGGCCAGCCTGGTCTACAAAGCGAGTTCAGGATAGCCAAGGCTACACAGAGAAACCCTGTCTCGAAAAACAAAAACAAAAACAAAAACGTGTGGATGGGAGTCTTAACAGCAAGTAATTGGTCTGAAGTTTATAAAACGTTATTTTTTTTTTGCCGTGTGATGAATCGTAGAGTGATTCTTTCAAGCAAAACGATGAAGATTCAGGGAAGTATGTATTGAATGTAATGAATTTTACATTTGCATATGCCACGAAACTCCTGGTCCTTTTGTGACCTAGCACTCACCTGTAGCCCCCGAACAGTTCTCTACTGCTGCTTCTCAGTCAGCCTCACCCTCCGCTGCTTCTCAGTCAGCCTCACCCTCCGCTGGTAGCGACTGTTGTTCCGTACAGAGAGTCGGATCGTGTAGCGTGGGCATTCTGTCGACGGCTGGACCTTGTAGCATGGGCGTTGTCTTGCCTCTTTCGCTTAACATAAGCTCTAAGGTTTGCGCATGTGTTGCATGCACCACTAGCCGTGTAGTTCTTAATTAACGAGCAGTGACACATAAACCTGAGCTGGGCAGTAGGATAAGCGGGTTCATTTTATTCGGTAACTATTGTAGAGGAAAAGAGGTCCCAGAGGAGCGCGATCCACACTTTCCTTAGGTTATCTTATTTTATGCCATTTGATACAGTTTTAGGTGGCATACATTTTTCTTTTATGTTGTATTTATTCTTCGTGGTGTAAAGAAACATAAGTGATATTTTTATATCGGCTTTGTACCTGTGGGGTTGCTGAAACTACTTATGAGTTTGATTAGTGTTTTTAACGATTGCACGTGTATACATATATAGTCATGTCATTTTTAAATTAAAGGCAGTCGATTCCTCACTTTTAATGTTTATAGATCCTTTTATGGCCTTGGAGTACTGAGTAAAACGTTAATAGAATTGTTGAGTAAAACCAGACCCAAAAAAATACCTCATTGCCTTGTTCAGATCCTTGGAGAACGTTTTGCTTGGAAAGCGGGGATGGTCAGATACACATCATCCCACAGTCACGGCTACTGGTTTGGTTGGGTGATAACCAATTAATGGGACATAATTGCAAATTCAGCGACAGGGAGACTTCGGAAGATACAGACATTGGGCATAAATGATTGGAGATAACGTTCCCCTTATCATTGTTCAACAGAAGTGCGCACAACAAATCATTCTATGGCCTCAAATGAACTTGATTCTGCAGCTCTCCTGTCTCTCTGCAGGATGTAATCGTGATCAGAGTGACCACGGGCAGCGGGGACTATGTTGTCAAGGTGCTGACCACACTGTTCCTCTCATTGTTCGGATCTAGTGACCGAGGAGTTAAAAATAAATACGTCCGGCTTACCTCACTGTTGACCCTAATGCATGGGGAAACACCAGGTTACAAAGGGGTAAGTAGACTCTGGGTTCCGTTCTGGACCGGGTTAGCTAAACCGTAATGCTTCTCAGAATCACTTAACTGTGTGACCTCAGCTTATGAGTGGCTTCAGCGGGAATGTATGTGGGCTTGGGAAAGTAGAAGTGAACGCATAAGCACACGTCGGCACGGTGCCAGGCACTGCTGAGACTGTCCTTCTCTTCAGGGATGATCTGGTGACCTAGATGATAATGTGGAGTGTAGGCTCAATTACCTTAACAATTATACTTTATTATGAACTTATTAAACGAGCCTACCTCCCTTATAACCCGACTAGCCTAAATAAGAGGAAAAGGAGATTAAGGAAAACAAGAATGATACCTGGGTGTCAGTTCCTAGGAACAATTCCCCTGTTGTACTTAGCAAGATTTCAGCAGACCAGCAAGTCCAGCAAAGTTGCTGCTGGAACCTGGAGCAATTGGAACCAGGAGCCTCAGCCAGAGCCCAAAGCCTGGAAGCTTTCCCTGGAGCAGTTCTCTCTAGGAGCTTCTCAAAGTGCAGGGATGAACAGCCAAAAACCAAGTCCCAACAAAAAGCCCAGCCTCCTGTTTGGGGCTCATATATCCTCTCAGTCTGTTCAAGGATGTTTTTCAGCTGGCAACAACCAAGCTCCCCCACGAAGTGGTTCGGCTTCTAAGTGGAAAAACATCCTGCTCTGTCACATCTAAGTGGTAAACATCGTGCTCTCTTCCCCATCCCACACTTGGGATCAAAGCAAAAACATGTTTATCTCCCCTTCAGTGGAGAAACACCTGGGCATGCAGAAATAGCCTTTTAGACCACCGGAAGCCACGAGTAGCCTCATGGGGGTAGGTGGCAAGAGGTAAGACGAACATGTGTTCTTGGTTGTTCTTGCGGGCTCTTGCTCCTCCTCACCAATGTTCATTTCTCCTCATAAGATCTCTCGGTACTATAACATCATGTCTTTATTTCCTTGGTCACTTCATGTCTAGTTTGCCAACACACCTCCTATAGACTGCTTAACTTTGCTTAAAATTAAGTCCCTAACATAAATCCCCGGTCAGCCAGGCCTCAGCAGTTCTGCGGGTCTGCTCCTAACTGCTGTGCTCTTTGTGTTTATCCTCTGTAGGTCCTGTTGAATCTCTTGAGTCATCTTAGAAATGTGCATCTTGTTAGAGAGATTCCACTATTATTTTTCAGCTATATCTTCTCCCTATACTTCAGTTTGTGTATTTTCCATTGTTTTCTCTTCAAGTTTACTGACTATTTCTTCTGTATCTAATCTGCTGATGAGATCTTTATTCCCCCTAAACTTTGTCATTCCAGTCATTGTCTCTATCATTTCCCTTTAAAAAAAAAAAATAGTTTCAGTTTCTTGGTTGAAATTTCTAAATTTTTTTTTCTTCTCTATTTCTTTGAAATCAACACTCACAAATTTATATATATATATTATATATATAATATATATATAGTTATCTTTAGTTATGTGTTTTTTATTTTTTTGTTCTTGTTTCTGCATGCATTCCCACACGTGTGTCTGTGTGTCGTGGCGTATATATGGAGGTCAGAAAATTACTACTAAGAGTCTGTTCTCTCCTTCCACCATGTAGATTTGGGGGAATCTAGCTCAAGTCATCAGCCATTACCCACTGGGCCATCTCACCTGCGTTTACACTCCTTCCTGTGGCAAGACTGGAGTAAATGAAATCCCAGGGAGTGAGCTGAGGCAACTGTTTTCCTCTTTGGTAGGTCCAGGTTTGCATCAGATGAGAAACTGCCAAAGCTTCTTCCAATACCCAAACATCTTTAAGAGCATTTTATTAAAATAATGGGAATACCATGATATTATACTCTGAGGTGGAATCCCTCAGGCTCCTTCATTTGCAAATCTAGTAGGTTTGGTTTGTTTTTTTTTTTTTTTTTACTAAATGTTGGACAGTATAGAAGCTCCCTTACTAAGTGGACTTTATCTGCATCTTTAAAAGAATAGTCTGCATTATTCCCATAGCCAAGTACTTAACTTGCTGACCACCTTGATTCTTTCAAGACTTCGAGTGACATTTTTTTTAATGACTAGATTATCCTCATTTTAAGGTATGGCCTTTCTGGCGTTCCTACTGATTCTGCTTGTTTAATACAGTTCTTTACTTTGGCAGGCGTGACAGTCTCTGGAAAAACTGAGCTGAAAGTGGATAGAGAAACTAATTCAAAATAGTCAGGAGGCTATTGGGGCAACAGAACTTACACACAGCTCAGGCTGCTGCTGGGAAATGAACATATGGTGACATCACCTTAACACTTTCTTCAGTGACTCCAGATGCATACCCGAATCTTAGCTGACTCTGTCTTATGGGTATATTTAGCATATATTGCATATGCTTTCACTTTCTACTCCCATAGTTTCTGGGTTTGAATCAACCAGTGTAGGCAACTACAACAATATATTCTTGCTTTTAGGCTCTGGGAGTTCAACTCAGTTCTTCCCATTCTTGTCCCTTTCTATCAAGTTCTGCTTCAGGAAATTTCAGTCTGCATGTGCACAGCTTACTAGTCAACCAGGTGTTTCAGGGGGATCTCTATGCAGAACTCATTTGCTCAATTCTTATTTAATCCCCAGCAACAAAAATATATTTACATATGTCGCACTTTTAGGGCTTGGTGTTAATCCAAAGGAATAAAGCTAACAGCAAGCAGAATCTCTTTTTTGTTTGGATTTTTTTGTTTTGTTTTTTGGTTCGGTTTGGTTTTTTTTCGAGACAGGGTTTCTCTGTGTAACCTTGGCTGTCCTGTACTCATTTTTGTAGACCAGGATGGCCTCAAACTCAGATCAATCCACCTGCCTCTGACTCCCCAGTGCTGGGACTAAAGGCATGCACCACCACACCTGCCTTGCAGACTCTCTTCTTCTTGCCATGACCCCCCCCCCCAACATCCCACACCTCTTAGAAGTTGATAGTTACCTTAAAAGCAGAATCCTTTGACCACTCAGCCATTTGCATGCACATTTTCATTTTGTTCCTTTGCTCAGCTATGGGAACATCAGAATTTCCTATGCATGAGTATTAGTATATAAATCAACGATTCCCAGCTCAATGAGATATTTAAACGTCGCTCTAAGTCAGTTTTGATTATTCATCCTAATTCATCCTAATGTGTTGAAGTTCACTTTAGTTCCCAACTTAAAATGTGAATTTATTATTATGTTTCTTTTGTGGGTATTGCAATTCATTATTTTGCATTTTGATTTATTTACCCTGTGGAACTATTCAAGGGCAATTCAGTCCTACAGAAAGAAGATGGAATGACCTTGAAAGAAAAAAGAAACACAGAGAAAAATCTGAAACTGAATTATAGGCCTTACACAGGAAGGAGAGCATATGCCCTGCACTTCCCTCGACACTCAGTGTCATGTGCCGAGAGTACAGGGGTGTGAAACAAATTTCCAGAGACAGTCTTTCACACACAGAGAGAAAAAAGAATGAGGTTCATCTCATGCTTGCCAACCTAAACATATTCATGCCTTTATTATTTATTCTTCAGCTGGTGTTTCCCAGTAAAGCCTTTTTGATTGTTTGGACACCCAGGTTATTTTCAATTTACATGAATTAAAAGAAATTCTTAGGCTACACCTAACTGCCCTTCCTCTCCTGTCACCACATCCCTGCCCACAGCTCCACTGGAAGCCCCCTGCTCCACCAAAGGCCACGCTGTCACCCAGAACCTACATAGACTGCTTACAGGTGGACTGCCCCCAACCTCCCAGTGCTTGTACAGCTAGGCCCCAGTTGGCCTTCCTCTTCTATCACCATATCCAGGCCCCCAACTCCTGTGAGGAGCCCCCTCCTACCTGGCTATACCAGAACCCATACCTACTGCCAGAACTCCAGCACCCAACTTGGATGGAAATCTCCTCCTGGACCAGAGGCCATCAGAAGACCAGTCCCCAACCCGAATGGAGATTCTCTACTCAACCATAGCACACTCGGGCCAAATGGCCAGAAAGGAAACAGAAACCAAGGAACACAACATGAAGTGTAGCCTAATCAAAGAGCTCCAGGCCCAGTGAGAGACTGTCTGAAAAACCAGGATGGAGAGTGATTGAAGATGGCATATGTGCCTGTATATGTGCACACATGTGTAAGTGCGTGTGAGCATGCATACACATACACACTCACAAAGAATGTACTCATTTGGCAATAGAAGCTATTCCATTGCTCTTGGTCACCCACACAAACTAGATAATAAAGCTTTATTGCTAAAGACACCACATGTTATGGATACAGGATACAGAACGCATTCTGGAACTGAAGTGGAAACTTCCTCCCTGCTGGCTAGTATCCATAGTGTCACGAGGTGCTATCAGTGTGGGGGAGAAATGCCTTCAGTAGTCTTAGCAAGCTGCGAACCATGCATGCCACAGTAAAAACCTGACAGGCGAGATGTGCTTACTGGTGCAATAGTGGCATGAATGTTTTAGGGGTAACCAGCTGATTACTGATTGGATTTGAGGCCTGCTCCGAAGGAGGAAATTAATGGCTGGTACTATAAACCTGGTAAAACAAAGCAAACAAACATAAATGACCGGGGAGGTCAGATGAGAGTGTTACTGATGTTTAGCTAAAGGGAAACATAGTTAAAGTGCCTTCTAAATACTTATTTAATACCCTTGAATTAGTTCTACTTTCATCCTTGGCCAGAAAAGCTTCTTTTTGTAGTGGGTGATGGATAACGTGAAAAGTCAGAACTGGTCCAAGTGCTGAAAATAGGTGACTATTGAGTACTCAGGCCTAACTGAGACATCTACATCACCCTTTCTAAGGACCAATGGACGTCACGAAAGAAGGGGCAGAAAGGCTTCGTGAGAAGCAGAATGGTATAAAATGCTGTCTTCTGGAGTTGACAAAGCACTGGCGGCCCCCTGCACAAGACCTGCACGTGGGGGAAAAAAAAAGGAATATCTAAGGACATGAAAGTAAGGAGAAAAACTACTTGTGAAAAAGGAGTCTGCAGGAGTGGGAGGGAATAAAGAGGGTTATGGGGTAAACACGCACTGGGTATATATTTGAGATAATATTAACTTATAAGTACATGATCACGCCAAGAAATCTCTGACACTTTCCTGACATTCCACCAAATAATATTTGATCAGATGTCTTCTATATACTGTGAATGAATGCAT
>OU015750.1:76216618-76259857 GCA_907169655.1 Acomys percivali
ACTTTTTTTTTTTTAAGACATAGTAGTAAAACTGTGCAAATCACCCAGGCAACACAGAACAAGCAATAAAAGCTGTTAGCTGTGCTGGTATTGGTGCTGCATGCCTGTGATGCTGGCATCTGCACATCTGAGGCCGGCCAGGCTTGTGAATTCAGGGTCACTGTAAGCTATGTGTGATGTTTGGGATACAGAGCGAAGCCTTATCTCATGTCAACGACACCCTCTCTTCCACCGTGTGTTAAGTGCCCACAGTCCCTCAGAGAGAGGTGAGATATTGGGGACCCCTGCAGGAGGAGGTTCGTTGGGAAGAGGTTTCAGAAGAGAAAGGAGAGTAAGAGAGGGGTAAAATGACCCAAATTCAACGCATACATGTATGAAATTATCAAAGCATAAAATGAAAAAAATCTACACAGCACAAACATAGACACACAGAGGAAGTGGAGAGAGGGCAAAGAGGGGAGGGGGAGTGTTAGCTCTCACAGTTGTTTTGGATGTGAGCACATATGAGTTTATATGTGTGCAAGCATCTCTGGCTTTTAATGGTACCAAGCCGTTAGGAGATGTCCTTGACGCTCGGCTTTATTACCTTGACTAATGGTTTTGCATCAATACGTACTTCATTCTCTCTCAAATATGCTCATTTGGAAATTCATGGTCCTTCATCCCAGAAGGTCTGTGTTGTTAAATGCTCTGTTTTGGACACAGTAGAGACATCTGATTGGAAATACGCCAAGTTTCCTGTGACAGGGCTACACTCAACAGCTGGCATGTACGTCTAAATATTTGTACTGGTGCTGACGTGAAGTGTTTTACAATTTAATAAATTTTAAAGCATTATGGGTAAATTTAACTTATGGAAATGAATTTGTCTGAGTAATAAAAATCGCTGATTTGAATATTGTTCTCTGAAACCCACATTAAGGCCGAGTTGACACATCGTGTGCTCTGCTTTGTAGAACATGGCTTTGTTTCACTCCCTGCTGGAAAGCACATTGTAAATATACTTACTCAATTCCTCCAAGATTAGAATTCTTGCAGCCAGTAATTGTAATCCCATATATCTTTGTTTATTGATTCTGAGAAAAAGGGTGATGCTATTTTTAATGGGTTCATAAAAAGCATATTTTTTGTGTCTGTACAATCTTTTTTTTTCCTTTAGGAAAAAAAACTGCAAAAACATTTACAATTCTACAACCTTATTTCTATAGAATACTGCATTCTGAAAAGTAAAAAAGACTTTGTGGTAGTTTGACGGGATTGGTCCCCATCATCTGGAATGTTTGAATGCTTGATGGAAGTGATAGGGGAAGAATGAAGAGCTGTGGCCTTGTCGGAGGAGGTGCGTCACTGGGGGCGGGGTTTGAGGTTTCAAAAACCCCTGCTCCATTCCCTTCCCCCCTCCCTCTCTTCCTTGCTCGCCCCCCCCTCTCTCTCCCTCCATCCTTGTCTCTGTCTCTCTCTGTGTCTCTCTGTTTCTGTCTCTGTCTCTCTCCCACACCATGCCTCTTTCTCCCCACCTCGCTGCTCTCACTCCCCCCCACCGCCCCCTCCCTCTCTCTGTCTCTGTCTTTTGATTGTGGATCAAGACAGGAGGTCTTAGCTATTGCTCCAGCACCACCACGTCTGGCTGCCTGCTAGCATGCCCTCCACCATGATGATCACGGACTCACTTTCTGAAATGTTAAAACCCAGATAAACTCCTTATTCTGTAAGTTGCCTTGGTCACGGGTGTATAGAAAAATAACCAAGACAGACGCGGGAAGCGATTTTCATAGTTTGCTAGTTTATATTAATTTAAAGAGGAAATTGTCCTATATGGTTTTGAAGCATTAAAAATGCAGCTTAAATGGGAGAATAGCAAAGTAGAAGGATCCAGAGAGTCCTAGAAACCTACAATTAGAACATTATGATAGGCAGATTTGGGCCCAGGGGTCCCGCTCAAACTAAGGCACCAGCCAAGGACAATACAGGCGGTAAACTTTAAACCCCTACCCAGATCTAGCCAATGGACAGAACATTCTCCACAGTTGAGTGGAGAGTGGGGTATGACTTTCTCACGTACTCTGGTGATTCATATTTGACCATGTCCCCTGGAGGGGGAGACCTGGTGGCACTCAGAGGAAGGACAGCAGGTTACCAAGAAGAGACTTGATACCCTATGAGCACATACAGGGGGAGGTAATCCCCCTCAGGAACAGTCATAGGGGAGGGGAGTAAGGGGAAAATAGGAGAGAGGGAAGAATTGGAGGATACAAGGGATGGGATAACCATTGAGATGTAACAAGAATAAATTAATAAAAAATTTATTTAATAAAAAAGATGCAGCTTAAAGCAGACACAGTCCTGCTACCACATTGCGATAGCTTGATCTTGATGTCCACTTGGTGGGAGTAGAAACAGTTTGGAAAAAAAAAATCTCTAGGCAGGTCCCTGAGGCATTTTCTCAATTAGGCTAACCGAGGGAGACGCACACTAAATATGGGTTATCGGCACCACAGTTCCATGGGCTGGAGTCCCAGGGCTAAATTGAAAGGAGAAAGGATCCTGTCGGTAGAGGCCATGTGACCAACTGCTTCCTGTGCCTGCCACACACCTCCCCTGCCACAGTGGATTATATATTTCCTGAAAGTGTAAGCCAAAACAAACTGTGAGCCAAACCTTCCTTCCTTCAGTTGCTTGGGTCAGGCACTTAAAAAAAAAATCACAGCAATAAATTTAACTGTTACGTGTACTTAGGGTCAGGGCTCTGGTTGAATAAAGAAACGGCACAGATAGTTGCAGAACATATTCCTCTCATCTCTATGATTGAAGAACGTTATAACTCAACTGTTTCTCAATTCTTATTGAATAGTTATAGTATCCAGGATAATGTAAGAATTTTGTATTTTTATTATATCCAAAATCTAAGTTATGCTAATAGGATATTTAGCGGAGTTTCATAGTCTAAGTTATGATATAAAATAAAGTTGTATTATCTTAAATGTGAATATTAAAATGCAGGCTATGCAGAATTTCTGTTAATAAATTAATTGAGCATGAGCTGGCAAGGTAATGTTCAATCCTTACTTAGTACTACAGAAATTACAAAATGTATTATCTGTATAGTCTCTTGCAAATAAATGTTGATATATTTTGAAAAGAAATGTTACATGTAGCATTAAATTTCGGTTGAAAACAATTACTTTGCCTACATTTTCTGGCCAAAGTAGAAATAAATATAATAGTATATGACTTATTAATCCAAGGGTTGAAAATACCATCCAGACATATACTAACTGTGCATTAATTACTCTGTGATGGCCGCACACTGTGAGACAATGCACATTCGGTAGTCAAGTATATTGATGCCTCCTGAGCTTGTGGGTCTCATAGGACTCAACACTTTCTTCCACTGCTACACTAATTAGTGAATATCATTATTTCAACATCAGACTCGATCATCGGCTCATGATTTAGGTTTGGTTTCTAAGTACAAGTTCTGTTTCTGACTAGATTCAAAATAGGTGTGGCTGGCAGCTCACTTGAGTCGCAGAGGCTTTTTGTTTGTTTGTTTGTTTGTTTTTAGTTTTTTTGTCTTGTTTTATTTTGTTTTAAGGTAATTTTTTTTAACATGGGAAAATGACAAAGAAGGAAATGGAATAGACTGGCACTGTTTACTGTGCTTAGAAAGAACAGGTTAATGAAATGCATTCATTGTTTGAGACTCATTTTTCTTGACGGAATTGTGTAAAACACAGTCACAGTAGTTATCTAATCTGTGCTCAGTATTTTATAGTTCTCAAAGAGTCTAATAATATATAATTATTTTTGATTCTAGCACAGCCATTGAATAAGCCAGGACGTATAGCGAGCGAGGCTTAGACATAGGGCGAGTGAGTGCAAAGAGCAGAGAGGGTAAAGATTTTGCTCAAGGTGAATCTTATCTGTATAGAGCAAGGGCCGATGGGAGTCTTCCAGCCTCTGGGCCTGAACTTGTGCTCTTTTGACCACAGCTCCTAAGCCTCAACGGTTGGCGAAAGGTGTCAACTCTGTGCATGGAAGGATAGTTTGTTGCTGTTAATAGTTGTTGCCCATTCTAGTGAGGGCTCTGGTTTGGCCAACAGCATGTTGCCTTCTTAATTCTATTTAAAGTGTGTGTTTACACTTTCAAAGACCAAAAGGTTGTTTGTTTTGTTACAAATGAGTGGAACTGGTGTCTCTTAAAAGGCAAGGCGTTTTTTCCTCCCACTTTATTACACTTGTTGTTAAGTACACATTTCAAAGTTGATATTATATCATAAAACATTTTTTAAAGTTTCATAGAAAATTACCTTTCTGAGTTATTTTAAAGTAGATAGATAGATAGATGACAGATAGATAGATGATTGATAGATAGATAATATAGTTACATCTTTTTCCCATCTCTTTTCTTCATCTAAACCCTTTCACATACCCTTGCCACTTTGCTCTCTTTCAAATTCATGGCCTTTAAAAAATTGTGTTTTACACATATACATATATATTATATATACTTTATATAGATATAACCATATTATAGCCATATAATATAAATATATACATATCTACATATAACAGCATCTAAGGATTATGTATGCATTTTTGTATATAAAATATGTATGTATGTTTATGTTTTCTTTTGTATGGCTTATAACCATTTGGTATGTATAATCAATTTCTGTGTTCTTCCCTGGAGTTTGCTGTGAGATTGTGTCTCCTAGAAATGTCAGAAGCTACATCCATGAAGTCTCCCCACATGGATGCTCAAACATGACTGGAAAAGGGACAACACATATAGACATGCTAATGTTAATGGAAGATATCTCAGAGAACCTCCACCCTAGGCAAAGAGCGACAGGCAACTAAGAAAAAATGAGTTATTTCAAAGCCATACCTCCAGATGACAATCAGCAGACACCAAATACTAAAATTAGTCTTACGTAATACAGATTGTCCATTGTATTCACCTTTGTTAAATAAGTGTAACTTCTGAAATTCTGAACTGCAATGAAAAGTAAAGACATTTCCTGACACCAAGGACACATAAAAAAATATTAAATCAGTACGACTCAAACAAATGGGTGATACAAACACACCAGGGCAGCAGGAGTCATCAAGTTGTGAATGTTACATCCAAATGACTCCCTGAAAAGACCTCGGCTAGCCTAGAGATGTAGCTCAGTCACTGGCAAGCTTGGCTGATACACACAATACCCTGGTAACATCCAAGCACTGAAAGACAAAATCAGATGAAATGTGTTTATTGGCATTTTTAAGTCTCCTGGAATAAATTGTTTCAAGAAGTCATCCTTCTCCTTGAGTTATAACTCGCAGAAGGTCCCTCATCAAACAATATCCTTCCTGCTTCATATTTAAAACCTATAAAAACTTAAAACATAGATGTTATCTTTAATAAAATGTTTCTTTTTACTTGGTCTTTTGCTGTGAGATCAGGTCTTTTCACATTGTACCCAATCCCATAGAGTCTTGGAGCAAATCAAAGTACCTAGTACTTAATGACCCATCATCATCATCTTTGTCAGCAACATTGGACACTGTTATGGGACATTTTATATACACTGTCATATTTAATCCTCCTGTGAAGCTTGGGAAACCATGTTTTGTAATGGACAAGACAACTGGAAAAAGTAACTAATGTTCTCTAATTAGCACTGCTAGCTTGCAGTAGAGTGTGAAATCTGAATCTAGCCGACCATCTCTGATATCCAACATGCTTTAATACTTTGGCTTGGGTATGTATGTCCCCAGACAGCTCTTGTCACTTGCCTTTCCGTGCACACACAAGCCACCCCTCCGCTCTGTCCCGAGTCAAGCTGATTCACTTTCTCCTGAGATTTGAGTCAGTTGTATTAGAAAGAAGGGATGTATACACGTAACACAGTCTGTCTTTCTCAGTCTCTAAACACTGGTCAGTCAAGTGTCTGTATGGACCAAAGTATTTCTAGAGACTCCCTCGTGTAGAGCCTTAGCAGGAAACTGTTCCAGGAGATCTGTTCACCTCTAAGGCTCTTGTTCTGGAGTTAATGAAAACCTTCTAGACTTGATTGTTTCTAAAATGCAGTAGAGAAGAGTTGAGTGTCTAGAGAATGGTACACTTCGTTACCCAATGTGCCTAAAAACTATGCTTCTCTGACATGCACTGGGCACAATAGCATCCTTAGTAAATGAGCAATGTGTATTATTTAGTTCGGATGTTTTAGTATATGTGCTGCCGAAGCGAGCACTAGTTTGGACATTTTAATGGTTTAGTTTTATGTTCCAACTTGGCCAGGCCATGGAGTCCTGGATCACAGCTCAGATCAGATGTCTCAGCGAAGTCTTACTTTCTGTAATATGGGTGGGCCTTGGTTAGTCAGTTGAAGGATGTGTGTGTGTGTGTGTGTGTGTGTGTGTGCACGTGTGCATAGTCAGAGAATAACTGTCGGTGTTTTCCTTCCATGCTGTTTGAGACAGGATCTCTTTGTTATTTTTGTGCTGCATACAGCAAGCTAGCTGACCTGCAGACTTCCAGAGTTTCTACCCATTTCTCATGCCCATGCAGAAGTGAGATTAAAATGCTCATGTTATTATATACTGCTTTATGTGAATTCTGGGGATTCAAATGCAGGTCCTCACATTTGTTCAGGTAGTGCTTTGGTCTACTGAGCTCATCAGTTGAAGATCTCTATAAAGAAAAAGATCAAAGTCACTCAAGCAATGGAGATTTCCCCTTTCTTTTCTGACTCTTCAGCCTGCCATCTGTCAGACATTTTGGACTTTGCTTATCCAGATAACTCAACATAACCCTCCGTCCCTAACACACCTACGCTACTCATCTGGGGACCATGGTTAATAGAACCATAAGAAGAAGGAGAGAGGCATTTGCTTTCAGACTGTGGATCACTGGTCGTTTGTTGTTTTGTTGTTGTTGTTTCAAACATATGAGCTATAACTGCTTGCATCTTTTAAAAATGTATAAGAATAGAAAACAAATATTAAACAGGGGGATGGAAAATTTCTGATTTGGGGATATAGAATGATGAATTTCTTTAAAATGTGAAAACCAAAGTTTCAGTCATTACTGAATTTAAAAAATAGTTTTGACACATTAAAGGAGGGCTCATTTTAAAAAATAAGTAAACTGGTTTGTAGAGGATGTATTTTTCCTTTGATAATTCCTGTATTCCTGCCACTGAAGTGTGGTAGGAAAAGGCACACATAGTTTGAGAATTCAACATACGTTAATACCATACTAAAGACTAAGAGGAGCCAGGAAGTGGTGGTGCACGACTTTCATCCCAGCACTTGGGAGGCAGAAGCAGGTGGATCTCTGTGAGTTTCAGGTCAGCCTGGTCTACAAAGCAAGTTCAAGACAGCCAAGGCTACATAGAGAAACCCTGTCTCGAAAAAACAAAACAAAACAAAGAAGAGTAAGAGGAAAGCTCGTAACTAACTCTCTACATTATCGACAAATTTAAGACAAATGTAGAATGAAATCTCACGTCTCCCGGTGCTTGGTCATTTTCTGTCAGTTCATCAGCTGGGATCTTGTGACTGTGTCAGGACCTCTGGGATCCAGGTGGCCTCTTCTTTAGTTCTTTCAAGTATCATCCTTTTACATTTCACACTGCAGACAAAGATAAAGGCTCTTTCATGGGCCTGAGTCTTCAAATATGTCTACCATATAACTCTGTAGCATACAAGCCAAATCAATCTGGCAGCACATTGTACTAGGACAGTACCACAAAAGAATTTAATGCCAGCTAGTATTTGAGGAAGACCCGTGAGGAGGAAGTCAGACAGTTGTCAAATGGCAATGGACATAAGCAAATCTGTGCAATGTATAATTTCTCCTAAGCATATATGTATATTTAATTCACAAGTAAATGTGAAGTCTGTTGTACCTTAAAAATAAACACAATTATCGAAAGAGTAATCTTATATTACCCAAATTTTACCAACACTTTAAAAATGTCCATGATCTCATTTATACTTAGGTACTTTAATGTCTATCTGGAACTTTAAAAGATACTCATAAAAATCTCAGTATTGGGGGGAATAAATGAACCTTAGAACATCTAAGAAGAATTTATTTATCAGAAATATTTTGAGCAGTGTCCTTGAACGGTGTGGGATTCTAGGCTCCAGGAACATGGCAAGGACTGAAACAGTCTAAATGCCTCATAGTGGTGAAATTTCGCTTGCTTTCCCATCAAGATTGTCCAGGAAGTCTTCTGGGATGTTCACCTTTATAGAGATTAAATGCAAAGGCCTTGCGTTCACAGCTGTTCTTTCCTTCAGTAAGTACCATACCAACCCTAGTTGAACATCAAGTAGGAAAGGTACAAACCTCTTTTCCCCCATCTACACAGACAGACTAATCGATCTATATCAAAATGGGTTGTATTTCAGGGAGGTCACATCTAAATAAACACTGGGGAATGGCAAGGAGGAAATGGCGGATCTGTAAACTTGGAGTATGGAGTCTGTGCACATGGCTTATTGTCCAGAAATACCACAAGTTAATGGAGGATTGTCTGTATGACACGTTCCCAGAAGATTCAGTACATAAATTTAAAAAAACAACAACAACTTAAAATTTTGAATGAGGAAACACAGAGTCCACTTGGTGACTGGGAATCATGGACCAAAAATGGAAGAAGACATTTTTTTTTTCAAATATTTATTATGTGGCCTGCGTTGGGTGTTTACTCTTCACTGTTTGTATCCATGATTGTTCTCTCCACCTCCTCATCCTACTGTTAGTGTGTTTCAATTATACCCAGAAGGCCAGAGGTTAATGGAGAGGAGATGTCGTTCCAGTTAAGCCAGGGCCACCCATGCTTAAGAAAGATAAGGATCTGGCTCCAGTGTGAGGATGCTCAGAAAGACGCCCATAAACTTTTCCTTGTAACCTATGGTAACATTTAAAATCTCGTTAAACTGGGAAAGTGAGCCTGGCGCTTTACCTAAATTTCTAACTCTACTTACAAAGGCAGAAAACAGCTAGTTCTTATTCATAACACAAAAGCTAAATCACTTTTCTTGCTTTAAGTGGAATAGTCTTGATTTCTTTAAATTTTTTAAAATTATGGAATGTTTCAAAAATGGGCAAACATAGAAGAAGCACCTTGACAAATAGCCCTGAGGGTAGGCATAAGGTTATTGTGTACTTTAAATGCTGATTTCTTTAAATGCTGATGTCCCCCTGATATGTCAATAAAGCAGTTTACAGCCAATCGATGAGCAGGGGAGAGAATGGGGCTGGACTTCCTGCCACTCGGGGGAGGAGGAGTTAGAAGATATAAGGGATTGAATTGGGAGATTCAGCCACAGGCAGAGGTGCAGGAGAGATGAAGATTCAGCTGGAGCAAAGATGGATTTAGGATAGCATAGAGGGTTAAGAACAAACTGCTCAAGATTGTGTTTTAAAGCCTTATTAATGAATATAAAAGAATCTCAATGTTTGTGTGATGGCAGGGCTAAGAAATAAGCTAAGAGAAACAAACAGTGCTTTATAAAAATAACAGTAACACCTGATTCTATCACTTGGTACAAAAACTTAAACATCATGAAAATAATAAAATATTTCTATATTTTCTTTTATGAATAATTTTTCCTCTAGTTCTAATATAAATAACTTTTCTAATTTCACATTGACTATTTACATGTTTGGCTTTATCCTTATGTGTGCATATGCCAAGCGATAGAAATGCAAAAATTTCAAATGTTTTCAGACAATAAAAATGGTATCACAGAGGCTAGAGAGATGGCTCTGGAGATGGTCATCACACAAAACAGTGTGAGCAAAACAGTGTTCAGAAGAGTCTTATGCTAGTGACGTTGACATGTGGAGCCATCTCCTCACGTGTTATTCTGCAGGTAGATTGTGTATCTCGGGAGCCGAGTTTTAGCTCAGTGGCAGAGCACTCGCCTAGCGTGAATGAAACTTTGAGTTTAATCTCTAGGACTGGGGGAAAAAGACATTCATATTGGGACAATAAATACTACGGCTCTTATTCCAGATTTTGACTCCCTGTGCATTAGTGAAATGGCCATCAAAGTAACCAAAGAAGAACCACTGAATGCTGCATTTTTGACAAGGACTTGAGCCTTTGTTTACCCACATAACATGTGTGAAGGCTGGAAACTCTTTTAAAATAAACAAAAAAACCTGAAAGTGGTAGAGAAAAAAAAGAGCAAAGAGTAAGGAGATTGGGAAGTCTAAGGAAGGTCAGCTGGGAACAAATGCCTGAGTGTGCATGTAAGCAAGTGTCACAGTGAAGCACATTAGTGCATGTAAATATATGTACTAGGAATCACAACAACATGAAAAATCAGACATGATTGTTTACTGTTCTAACACAAATCAGTTTTCTCTTAATTTTTGACTTATGTCTAATTTTTTGTTCCAAGTTTTTTTTTTTATTACTTCTTGATAGACTATGTTTTAATCATGATTCCAAAGAAAGTAAGATATATTTTCTCAGTTTTAGAACATAATTCATTGTTTGTTTGTTCACTTGTCCATTAGATTTGTCTTCATACCTTCACATTCCTAAGAGATTCATGTATGTTGAAGATTTTTTTAACCTGATATTTACAATGATGATGTACAACTTTAAAAAAAAAATCTATCATCTTACTTCTGGAAATATTTATTCTATGTTACAGGAACAGAATAAAGCCAAAGCATTTGTGAGTAAAGTGGTGCATTTGGAAGCAGTTAGCTACTTAAGGATGTTACACTTGAATGTGAATATATCTCTGACTTTGGGTGTCTTTGGCAGAGCATCACTCATGAACAACGGCTCCACCTTATCAGTGGCCACGGGAAGAATCAGGTTTCACTGTTTATATTGCATTTGGGTTGTTTCTGGCCTCCTCATAAAAACCTTAATTTTGTGCATTTAATATCAATTTCATAGTAACATTAAGAACATATTTATGGGGTCTGGAGAGATGGCTCAGCGGATAAGAGCACTTGACTGCTCTTCCAGAGGTCCTGAGTTCAATTCCCAGCAACCATATGTTGGCTCATAACCATCTACAATGAGATCTGGTGCCCTCTTCTGGCCTCTGGGTGTATAAGCAGACAGAGCACTGTATACATAATAAATCTTTTTTAGAAAGAACATATTTATGAACCAATCGAAGGCAAAATACATAAATGCATCAATTAAATCAGCATCAAAAGAGTGGCTTACATCCCCCCTTGATACCACAAAGGAACAAAATCATTTCTTAATTCATTGGCATAGAAATGTACCCTCAAATAAGAGCAAAAGTGATATTGCTTGGACCCCAAGTGTGATCAGCATATATTTGTTTTTCATCTACTTCAGTACATGCACAAAAAAAAGCTGTTTCCAGTGTCACAAATCATGTTTCAAATGTTAGCGGTACACATGTATGTTTATGTGTAAATATAATTTGTATAGATATGTAATAAATTTCCTCAGTGAATTTGCTCCAAATGTGAAGTTAGAAAATGTTTGGATCTTTCACAACAATGCCTTCATTTGTTTGTGTCAGGCTAACAATGTCAACTTAACATAATGGATTTCACTGTGGGATCTTCATACATTATTTTTGTCAATTGGAAGCATTTATTCTCATTTATTCTGGTATTTTTTTCCTTCTACTCTAGGTCACAGATGTGTACAGTGAAAGGATGTTGGAAATGAAAGAGTCCATAAAGATCAACTGCTTGTTTTAGAGATCTCAGCCAGACAACTGCAGAGAATAGAAAATTCTGATTGTTTTAAAGCTTAATGATATACGATCCTTTGGTAAAACGGAGTATCCACCAGGGGAAGTAAATTATAGTCTGATAATTAATTTTTTTCTATTTAGTCACAATTTGGATAAAGCTTGGGTCACCGGGTCTAAGTGAGCATTCACGTGGCAGTGGAAAGATGCTCCAGTGAGTGTTAGAGTCTATTGTCAACCATGAATTCTGTTTACATCTGTACCCCAGGTTTTCACTGGGCTGTTTTCTTGAGGTCCAGTTTTTTTAAAAGCTCTTTACATAGGCTAGATATTAGCCCTCTCTTGGCTATGTAGTTAGTAAACACATTTTCCCATTCTGGTGCTTTGTTTAAATGACGGTGTACTTTGCCTTACAGGAGCTTTTCAGCTTCGCTGAGGCTCATTAATTGTTGATCATTGTGCCTGTGTTATTGGTGTTGTGTTCAGAGAGCTTTTTTCCTGTGCTAATGAGGTCAAGACTATTTCCCATTTTCTCTTCTATTAGATTAGTGTATCTGGACTTACATTGAAGTATTTGGCCCATTTGAAGTTAAGTTTTGTGCAAGGTGGTAAGTATGGATCTATTTGTATTGTTCTACGTGTAGGCATCCAGTTTGACCAGCCTTATTTACTGAAGCTGCTGTCTTTTTTTTTTTTTTTTCCAATGTGTATTTCTGGATTCTTTATTAAAAAAAAAAAAAACACAACCACCACCAACAACAGGTGTCTATAGGTGTGTGGACTTATTTCCATGTCATTAATTTGAATCCTTTGGTAAACATGTCTGTTTTAATGCCAATACCATGCTAAACTTCTTACTACGACTCTGACGTATAATCTGAGATTGGGGCAGCGAGATATCTAGAACATCTTTTTTTTTTACTCAACATTGTTTCAGCTATCCTGGTGTTTTTTGTGTTTTCATATGAAACTGAAAATTGTCCTTTCAAGTCTTTGTAGGATGGCATTGTTACTACATTCATCCTACCAACCCAAGAGTATGGGAGTTCTTTCCATCCTCTTCAATGTCTTAAATTTTTTATCATATAATCTTTCACTCGCTTAGTTAGAATTACCTCAAGATATTTTTTGGAGGCTATTGTGAAAGGCATGTTCCCCTGATTGATTTCTCAGTTCCTTCATTATCTTTTATATAGGAAAGCTACTGATTTTTGTGTGTTAATTTTTGGATCCAACTACTTTTCTGAAATTGTTTATTAGCAATACAAGTTTCCTTGTGCAAAATTTAGAGTATTTTTATGTACAATCATATCATCTGCAAATAGAGATGCTTTGACTTCTTCCTTTTCTATTTGTATCCCCTTGATCTCCTACATGTGTCCTGTTGCTGGATCTAAGACTTCAGTTATTATATTGAAGAGGTGTAGAGAGAGTGGACAACCTTGTCTTGTCCTTAATTTTAGTGGAAATACTTTCGAGTTTCTCTCCATTTAGGTTGATGTTGGCTGTGGGATTGCTGTAAATTACCTTTATTTTGTTGAGTTATATTCATTTTTATCTCTGGTTTCTCCAGGACTTTTAGCATGAAGAAGTTTTGGATTTTGTCAAAACATTTTTTGTAGCTAATGAAATGATCATGTGGGGTTTTTTATTTCAATGTGTTTATATGGTGGATTACATCTATTGATTTAAGTATGTTGAACCATCCCTGCATCTCTGGGATGAAGCTTACTTTGTCATAGTGGATCTTTTGATGTGTTCTTTGATTCAGTTTGTAATTTTTAATGAGAATTTTTGCATCTATGTTCTTTGAGGAAATTGGTCTATAATTCTTTCTCTTTGTAGGGTCTCTTTGTGGTTTGGGCATCAGGGTAACTGTGGCCTTGTAAAAAGAATTGGGCAAAATTCCTTCTGTCAATTTGAGGAGTATTGGCGATAACTCTTCTTTGAAAGTCTAGTAGGATTCTCTGCTGAAAAGCATATGGCCCAGGACTTTTTTGGATGGGAAACTCAGTGTTGCTGGGGTTTAGGGGTTTGTTTAAGCTGCTTATCTGATCTTGACTTTACTTTGGTAGGTGGTATATTTTGAGAATCCTATCCATTTCTTTTAGATTTTTCAATTTAGTGTAGCACAGACTTTTAAAGTGTACCCTTATAATTGCTGGATTTCCCTGGTGTCTGTTGTTATGTCTACTATTTTCATTTGTGGTTTTGTTCATTTGCATAGTCTCTCTCTGCCTTTTAGTTAATTTAGATGAGGGTTTTTAATCTTATTGATTTTCTCAAAGAACCATCTTTTTGTTTCATTGTGAGTTGTTTGTTTGTTTGTTCCGTTATTTGTAGCTTTTTTTTTTTTTTTTTACTTCATTGGTTTCATCTCTGAGTTTGATTATTTTTTTGCTGTAGACTCTTGTTAGGTGCAATTTCTTCTTTTTGTTGTAGTGCTGTCAAGTTACTAATAGAATCTCTCTCCATTTTTAAAATATAGGCACTTAGTGCTATGAACTTAACTGTTAGAACCGCCTTCATTGTGTCACATAAGTTTTGGGTGTGCTGTCTTTTCATTTTCGTTCAATTTGAAAAAACTTTTTGTTTCTTTTTCATTTCTGACTTGACCCATTTTTCAATCAGTAGCAAGTTGTTTAGTGTCCAGAAGCATTCTGTTTTTCTTGCTGTTGATGATACCCAGCTTTAATCCTTAGTGGTCAGATGCAATGCAGGGTGTTAGGTTTTTTGTTTGGTTGGTTTTGGGTTTTCTGTTTGTTTTTTTGGTTGGTCGGTTGACTTTTTGTGGGGTTTTGATTTGTTTTCGTTTTGTTTGTTTTTTTTGTGTTTGTATCTGTTGAGACTTGGTTTGTGTCCAAGGATGTGGTCAATTTTGGGGGGGAAACCCATGAGGTGCAGAGAAGAAGGCAGATTCATTTTTGTATGGGTGAAATGTTCTGTAAATATCTGTTAAGTCCATTTGATTTATAATATTACTTAGCTCCATTTCTGTTTAGTTTTTGTCTGAATGACCTATTAATTTGTGAAAGTGTGGCAGTGATGTCACTCATTATTACTGTGTGAGTGTCAATACATGATTTTAGCTGTAGCAATGTTTCTCTTATGAATCTGAGTGTTCTTGCTTTTGCGGCGTGGGTATTTAGAATTGCACTGTCCTCTTGGACTTTTCCTTTGATGAGTATATAGTGTCTTACCCTGTGTCTTCTGATTAGTTTTGGTTTGAAGTCAGTTTGTCAGATATTTAAATGGGCACACCAGCTTGCTTCTTGGGTCCATTTGCTTGGAATAACTTCTTCCTTCATGAGGTGATGTCAATCCTTGATGGTGAGATCTGGTTCTTTTTATTGAGAACGGAGACCATTGATATTGAGAGTTATCAATGAGCAGGGTTGGTTGATTCCTGTTATTTTGTTATTGTAGTATGAGTCCTCCCCACTCCCTTTTGATTTTCTAATTCTGAGACTATTTACACCTGTGTTTTAAACTTGGTTGAATCCCCTGCCACACCCAGTACCTTCTGTAGAACTGCATTTGTAAATAAAGATACTGTTTAAGTAAAGCTTTATAATGGAATGTCTTTCTTTATCTATTATGACTGAAAGTTTTGCTGGATATTGTAGTCTAGCCTAGCATTTGTGGTTTCTTAAAGTCTGTAGACCATCTGTCTGTGCGCTTCTGGATTTTAGAATTTCATTGAGAAGTCAGATGTTGTTCTAATAGGTCTGCATTTCTGTTACTTGGGTTTTTTTCCTTGTGACTTTTAATATTATTTGTTCTGTATGTTTTCATGCCAAAGGAAATTTCTTTTCTGGTCCACTCTATTTGGTGCTCTGTGTGCTTCTCGTACCTTGAGAAATACCGTATTCTTTAGGTTAGGAAATTTTTCATTTATGTTTTTGTTGAAAATATTTTCTGTGTCTTTGGCCTGGGTTTCTTTTCCTCCCTCTATTCCCATTACTTGAGGATTTTGTCTTTTCATAGTGTCCTGGATTTCCTGAATGTTTTATACCTCAATTTTTATATTTAACATTTTATTTGACTGCAATATCCATTTCTTTGATCTTGTTTTCAACAACTGAGATTCTTCCTTCAATCTCTTGTATTCTGTTAGTGAGTCTTGCCTCTGAGATTTCTGTTCAAATTCCTAAAATTTTTCATCCCGTTTCCCTTAGTTTGAATTTTCTTTACTGATTTTATTTTTACTTTCATGTCTTGAACTTTCATTTCCTTCCATTGTTTGTTTGTGTCTTCATAGATTTCATTAGTTTCACATCATCTTTAAGGTCCTCAAGTATATTCATAATAGCTATTTTGAAGTCCTTGGCTTGTGTTTCAGCTATATTGCATTTCTCACGCCCTGCTGTAATAAGATGGCTGCGCTCTAGTGGAGACATGGTCTCCTGTCAGTTGTTGATTGTGTTTTTACACTCACATTTGGCATCTGGGTTTGGGATGATAATAATTCCAGTTGTTGATGTGTTGCCTTTGTTAGGTGTGTTTTCTGTTCCTTGGTTTCTGTTGTCCTCTCTGTGTCTTAGGAGACTGTGGTCACTGTGGGTCTCCTCAGTGCTTCTGAGTCTCTACCAGGTATACCACTGTGGGTCCAGGTAGCAGTGCCTCTAGGTATTTGAGATCCAACAGGAAGGAGCTGAGATGTGCTAGAGAGGCTAGAAGTGGAGGGTGTACACAAAAGGTAGAAAAGCTGAGTCCGCCACAAGGATGTGTGGCATCCCCCGGGAATAGAGGAAGAAAGTGATCACAGGTCCCTGTAGGCTGTCTACTAATTGCAAGGCTTGGATGAGGCTGGAGAATTGGAAATGGAACCCAGAAAGCAGAGTAAAGATTGTCTGTCTGATTCCCAGGTCAGTGAGGCCAACAGGTTTCCAGGGAGAGAGTGTCTGTGGGTGTTGGAGGCTGAGAAGAAGGGATAGGGAGAGGGAGGGAGGCTCTAGGAAAAGATATGAATAGTGCCCTGGGACTGGGAGAAGAGGAAAGAGAGGCCTCAACAGGTAGTCTGCTGTAAAGCTGGGAATAAGACTGGGCAGTTGAAATTGGAGGACAGGCAGGAAAGGGAAGATGACCTACTTAATTCCCTGGCCAGCATGTTCACAAGGAGAGTTTAGTCTCTTTTTGTTTTGAAGATAATATCCTCATCACTGATGGTTTAAAAAAAATATGAGCAAGTCTGTTTTGAGATAGCACATTCCAAACACTCACATTGTATTTTTTTTTTTTTGTAACTCTAGAAATTTCATGGTATTTTCCCTTTATATTTTTTATTTCTTTTATAGCACCTGGCCAAAAGGATCACTGCTTGAAGAAAGAATCATAAATAACATGCTTATGGTTTTATATGAGTTCTGTGTTCGTTTACCTGCTTCTTCTGGAAACTGCAATTCCTAACTGTCTTTAACAACTACAAACCACACCATTGGCTTCAATTCTTGTTATTTATTTGGTCACATAAAGTCCATCTCAATCTTCTCTAAGCAAACTAAGTCCACAGAACCCAGTGAACAGATTTGACTAGAATATGTAAATAAAGTTTGTACAAGACCCAAACAGATGCCAGTGGTTATTCTTTATTAAAACAGTAAAAATTAGCATTCTATAGAACTTTCCTTTCTTCAAACTTTGACAGCCTGGTTGCTAGTTTTCCAAACATTAAGGACCTTGTATTTCTTGTATTACCATGAAAGAAAATAATATGAAAGGAATCAAAAACTGGTTTTCAAATATAAAATTCCTGCTTGGGCACATTTTGAATCTATCTCTACTTATTCTGAATCTTCTTGGGAAGAGTGATCATTACCCAACCCCCAAATGCTAAACCTTCCTTGAAGGATACTGTAAGAGGATGCGTCTTTGCCTCCGCAGAAGTGAGGAACGTTCCCGTAGCCTCATGTTACAGAGAAACTAGTGAACCTTTCCAGTCTAAAAATAGGGATGGCATAAGCAGTTTTCTCATTTGTTCCACTGTTCTTAGATTAAGGGTAGATATCTTCCACTTCAGCTTAGAGCGGATGCCAGTTCAACTTGCTGACACATTACAGGGATCTCTACCAACTTATATTCGGAACTTGGGTTCTTTCCACCAACTTCCTTGTTGGTGAGCTAACTACTCTTAGGGTTGTGTTGTAGGCTGAACTGTGTCAACGTTATTGGCTGAAGCCCATTGCGGTGTGGCAGTATTCAGAGATTGGGCCTTCCTAAATGGTTGGTTAAGTCACAATTCAAGATTACTGATATTCTTAGAAAAGAGAAAAAGTGACGTCGTGCAAAAAATCACATCAGGCTCCCCTGTGAACACCAGAAAAGACCATTGTGTGGATGGGGCCAGCGGCAAGGTCATGTATACCGGGAAGAGAAGCCTTAGGAGAAGTCAATTCTACTGGCACTTTGATCTTGACTTCCAGCTTCCAAGGGTGGAAAAATAAAACTGTATCACGTCTGGTGTCCACTCTCTCCAGTGTCTTTGTCTTAAATGACAGAAGCCTTACACATCCCCACTTCTGCCTATTCACAAAAATGATTGGTGTGATTGGGAGAGAATATGGGACTTCTATCTTGACTGCCACGTTGTAGTCACCCCTTAGGGCAGGATGGAGTTTACTCTCCTCATGCAATACGATGAATGAATGTTATCTGGGGGGGGGGGGAAGCAGGTTATTTAATATAGAGGAATAGAAGATTGTAGATTGAGCAATACCAGCCACAGAAGTGCTCCTTAGTTGGTAAAACAGAACGACACCCGCCTCACAGTGGGTCTACCCCTCTTCCAGTATCCTCCGCTGCCTTTCAGCCCCCCCAAGCCTTGAGCTATGATTGCATTATCGTTATCTGCAACAGTATCCAGCCCAGCTTAGGCTCCCTGGAGGGCACTGCTTACTGCAGGTGCACTGACTCTTATTTCTGAGGAAGCAGGTGTGGAGACAGTAGTGTGCCTTTGTATTCTCTGTGGCACAGACAGAGAATTCTAAAAGGAAAAAAAAGGTAATAGCCAGTGTTCAAGTGGAAACACATTCGTTCAGTGTTGGGCATCGAACTTAGTGCCATACACACTAGGGACAAGCCCTCTACCACTGAGCTATACGCCAGGCTAAATACTGACACCTAACATGTGCACTTGGAGGTTTGGGTAAGCACTGTGGTCAATCCTGAATTAGGAGGTTGCTTATCTTCAAGAGGGACAGCATTCACACTAGTTGCTAGTGTAGTTTATGTGTAAGACACTTAAAAACAAAATGTTCCATGTAGCCAGATTCTCAGTATCTTCAATAGAAAGAAAGCTTTTTTCTCTCTCTCTCTTTTAGAGCATTATCCCAAGAAAGATAGATGTTCAGCTGAAGATTTGAGGAAATTTGAGGTACATTTTTATTAATATAAGATTCTGGAGAAAATGAGCACATAAAAGCTTTGGGTTTAGAAAGGGCTCCAGCAAAGTACAGCTTAGGAAAACTATGTTTCTTCTGCCTCTACCGGATGCTGTTTATACATCATTTCAGTGACAGTATTTAAATATAAGCTTATTCACTTCAAGAACTAAACAGCTCAAATTACAGCTACTGTTTACCCGAGAGTTTCTCATTATTAAAGCATTTGAAAGTTAATTTCCCTGTTTGATCTGCATTTAAAACAAGTGGAAAGGTAAAACTGTGTTGCAGTAATTACCCTGAGCAAGCCCACAGATTACACCAAGGTTGACATCTGCTCACATTTCACTGTTAGTCAGGTAGCAGGACTCATAACCTAATGTTTGCTTTCTTATTCAAAGAAGAATCAATCAATCAATCATTCATTCATTGCAAAAGAAAATCAAAACACAAGCAAACACGGTTATAAAATTACAGATCCAAAGCAGATTTCCTAACATTCTAACTATGGATTAAAGCTTTGTCATTATATCCAGAGCCCCACACGTGTAACACACAGCTCATTCTGTGGGTGCACGCACCGGTAACAAGCATCTCCTTACAGGAAAAAAGAAACACAGATATACCTCTTGTCTCCCAGTTCTTTTTCTCCCTCAGTCTTACTGCCCTTTGTCTTAGTAAAGTAAAACAAAAAACAAAAAAACAAAAACAAAAACAAAACACATACACACAAAATGGTGCTCAGGACGAGTCATAAGTTTGAGAATTGAGAGCGTGTATGGAAACACGTGTCCCACTGCACTGACTAGCAGTACACACACACACACACACACACACACACACACATACACGCGCGCGCGCGCGCATGTGCACGCGGCTTTTAATCTTTGTTTCTTTATCTGTAAAATAGGTTAGCACAGCATAATCGCCCTCTAAAAAGTGCTGATTAGGACTTAAATATTTTCAGGCACTCTACACTGTGTATGTTTGCGATACGGCACATGAGGTGCTTATTCTCTGGTAGGGCAGTGGGAAGAGGCAGGAGACAATCTGTCACGTGGCAAAGATGAAAGGCCGACAATGTCCCTTCTAGCTCTGCATGGATTCACCTACTAACAACAGATACCCAGAAAGCTACACGTCACATGTGAGCTGACTGTTCGGGGGACAGTGAGGACTGCAACCCCTAAAGAAAGAGAGCTCCCAAGTTCCGTGGCTTCTGTGTCTCTGCCTATGAGCCCTTTCCCAATTTCTGCACCAGGAACAAGGGTTCCGACATAGCCCATCAACTCTATAAGACCATGAAGAGGAAGCTTGGCGGGCAGCTTAGCTTTTAAGCAGTTAGAACCTAGAAAAATACCACATCGGAAAGAAAGGATCCGTGTAGGACGGCTGCGCTGGCTAATTGTTGTCAACTCAGCACAAACCAGAGTCCTTTGAGGAGAGGGAAACTCGCCTGAGGAACTGCCCCGATTGAACTGGTCTGTGGTTGTGTCTGTGGGGGCACTTTCTTCACTAATTATTGATGCGGGAACATCCAGCCCCGGGTTTTGCCACCCCTCGGCATTTGCTCCGAGCAAGTCAGGAAGCAGCATCTGATATGGTTTCTGCCTTAAGCTCCTGCTATGGATTCCCCCAATGGTGGATTAGAATCCGTAACCCAAATAAACTGCCCCGCGCCCCCAACCCCAGCAAGTTGGTTTTGGCCAGTGTTGTATCAAAGGAGTAGAAACCAAACTAGAGCGCAAGCTGATACTAGGAGTGGCCTCTAGAAGTAAGTGTGTGTAGGAATAAAAAGTAAGCCCACGTAGGAGGTTCTGAGCAGACCCACAAGCACGGGTGGCGATCATTCCTACACCACAGAAGATTATCTGGAGCATACAATAACAACACACCCAACAGGAATTCAGAGTAACTGAATTCTTCCTGAAAATATGTACTGATCATTTGTTAGAGAAAAAGAACAGAGTCTCTAATTTCCAAAAATGTTTACTTCAAGACACATTGTTCAGTAGATAGTCCCTTAGACACTCAAAGAAACTAGTATCCATTGTAAATAATAAAAATAAACATGGACAAGAAAAAGCAACCCAAACCTTAGATGGCCAAAATAGTGAAGCCAACAGATCAGTAGTTTAAAACGGCTCTTTATAAACTTGGCAGAAGCATTTATAGGATAACTTTTTAATACCTAAGGAAACATGACTTTAATGAATGAACACGCAGAGGCTTTCAGCAGAGAGAACAAGCCATTAAAGTGGCGTGGGTCTTACGGATAGGAAGTGATGTTTGCAATGGAAAGTTCACCGAATGGACTTGTCAGAAGGACAGCCATGACAATGAAAGAATCAGCAACACGTAAACCAGTTCACGCTGCCTAATTTTTTGTCTGATCAACCAGACAAAAAAGAGAGAAGAGGAAGAGGAACAGGGCTCCCGGGTCCTGTGGAGCGACAGCAAATAATGTAAGACGTATTTGTATGCGCACTTACGGAGGAGGCACAGTGAGGAAAATAATTTTTTAAGAGACTTGGGGGTGGGAGCAGTTGGCACACAGTAGGTGCTTTGCAGTATGTGGTTTTTGACAGGTTTTCTCCCAGTAGCCTATAAAGTCCTGATAGCTGGGTGCTGTGCTCCTGAGCTGAAACTCCACACTTCTAAAGATAATATTTCTGAGTAAAAGGAAAACCCTACATACACCGTTAAACACGTGGTTCCTATATTTCAAAGCTGTGGAATTTCACACAGTTGTCAGGTCAAGTGTCCTCTGTCTGTCACTTGTCCACACTAACAGGACATGCTTAAGACGAAGGCTCCTCGGTGTCAGCAAACATGAGGCAAAAAAAAAAAAAAAAAAGCAGCATCCCTACCACACAAACACGCTGTGCTACAAGAAAAGTGAACTGCATGGCTAGCAACTCTGCTCTGGATACTTTGCACCAACTGGAAGCAGGAAAGACATGCCGGCCCGGCCTGACAGATGAAGCACATCAGCACTCACCAGTGATAGGACCGAGACTGTGGGAGTCACCATCACTCCGTCCATGCCTCCTCCTCAAACAGGAACAAATTCCAAACTTACATTTTTCTATTATCATTTCAGCAGGAGTTCAAAAAGCTGGTTTGCATGAGAGAGTGACTTACCTATGAACAGAAACTTGCCTGTGATTGGAAGGGAGCCTGGGCAATCGGTAACTTACTAAGGAGTCTTAGGATCTTGTATCTTGATCCCCTTGAAAAGAGCTGGGTTTTAGCCTTCAATTTTAAAACTTCTTATAATCTCCAGTGAGATCAGTAGAGTTAAGTGTGTTTGTTGCTCAAGGAGTTAAAAAGTTTTGTAAACTCTGCAATACAAATCTAGAGGTAGCAGTTGTAAGTTTATTGTCTTCCATTTACAATAACAATATAATTTGATGGCTACTGTGTGTGTATGTGTGTGCACTCAATGTAGTATTTTAAAATCAGCAGTGTCACATGAGCATGCTATTCTTGAATTTGTAAGGATATATTGTGTATGTGGGTGAGCATGCATGAGTGTGCATGTACATGTGCAGGTGTGTGTGCAGGTGCAGGTGCAGGTGCATGGGCAGGTGTGCGTGCAGGTGCAGTTGTGGGTACATGTGCAGGTGCAGGTGCAGGTGCATGTGCAGGCCCATAGCTAACACCAGGTTATCTTCCTTGATCTCTCTTCACTTTACTTACCCCGACAGAGCCTCTCACTGAACCCAAAGCTTACTAGTTCCCGCTAACCTCGTTTGCTTGCCCCAGGGTTCCCCTGCTCTGCTGCCCCAGTGCTGAGATGCCAAGCAGTCCTAAGTCTTCACTCTTGTGCAGCAAGAGCTTATCCACTGAGCCATCACCCAACCCCTCATGGGCATGCTTTTTATGCCAGTACATGCCAATCTCACTCTGTGCTTTCAAACAAACTAAAGCCTCTTAAAACCACCACTGCTATATTTTCATTTTATTTCTTTTTTTTTTTTTTTGGCAGATGATACCATATAGTGAACAGTATGCACATTTTTATGCATTTAGAATATTTCCTTAAGGTCTAAACTTTGAATTATCAGATAAAGGGATAAACATATTTTCATATTTAATAGTCATTGATAAATTCCTTCTATAAATATTAATCTAAGAAAAAGAGTAGGTGAATTGCAAAGATGGTTCAGTTGTTAAGAGCACACACTGCCCTTGTATGACTGAGTTTGGTTCCCAAAAACCCACATTAGGCAGCTCACCACTGCCTAAAGACTCAGCTTCACACAGATCCAATACCTCTGGCTCTCACATGCACACACCTACACACCAATACATGAACACATGAACACACACATAGAAATTGGTAATCTGGGGGTGCTTGGGATTTCCCCCTTATTTTAATACATAGGCATGATATAGGCACACATACATATAAATGAGAGCACATTTATTTATACTCTGTAATAGACATGCGCATAACTGTGTGAACTGTGGAAAGAAGCTCTGTCTGCACAGACTGACTGATTGGAACTGCAGTACTGTGGCGAGACTGGAATGTTGCAGGTACAGAGGCTTTTGGCTTCATCTTAGGCATATTCTAGCCCTCCAGAGCAGCCACTTCCTGCCCACTTCTGTATCTGAACTAACATCTTGTGATAAATAGATAAAGAACTTTGGAACGCATTAACTCAGTAGCTCCCATCGGTCCCAAAACTTAAAAATGTCATCAGATAGCATCCTGCGCCTTCAGAAAAGCTTCCACATCTTGCTGTCACTCCCTTTATGATGTATCCATCAGTGTATTTTAAGCTTGCCTTGATTTGTGGTCCTTTTTTGTTTTGTAAAGCTATAAAGCTTTGCGAAATTTCTTCCACATCTTTTGGGAAACCTAAATCTGTTTCTGGGCCAAAGTCACTCATCATGACTCCAGAATAAACGATCTCATGCTCCTCTTAAGATGGGGACTGTGGATATTACATTGACAGCAGTGTGTGTGTGTGTGTGTGTGTGTGTGTGTGTGTGTGTGTGTGTGTGGTGTGTGCACATGTGTGTGAATGTACACATGTGTATGTGTCTGTTTATAACACATAGTGTATTGTGGGTTACCTACTTAGAAGACATAAGAAATACTGGCAAGATCCAAGATGCTGGTAAGTACCAAGATTAACATTTTAATATTTGAGACTATTGAGATTTGTCACTTGTACCTCAGAAGTAACAATATAAATGGAGGCAGGGGAGGTGGGAGATGGGGGTAGCTCAGGGGTAGGTGAGTAAGAATAAAGTACAATGCCACGTATGTATATGAAATGCCACAATGAAACCTTGTATGCTAAGTTTTTTTTTTTTTTTTAAATAGCACTAGTATCATGTCCATGAAAAGAGAAAAGATTATCCTGGCAACAAGAGATTTCTAAACTGTGATGAGTAGATTTGTATGTTGAACGGTAAGATAAAGAGTGTCAACACCAAGATTATAGAATACTGCCGGATGTGAGGTGTACACGTGTGGTGTTCCCTGGGATCCACGCGCACACTCTACACTCACCTCGCAATACAAGCAGCAAGCCAAGCTGCCGAGCTGATTATTGAAAGTCAGAAACAGGAAAGAATCTTACAGACTTGTTCATAAAAACCTCCATATGCTTCCTTACAAGCCGGTCCCCTCCCATGGCCTCTCATTAAAGGACACCTTTTCCTTTGCTCCGGATGTGAAAATGTGAAGCTGTCTCCTGTTTCACTTCTTATAAGCTGTCATTTGTCACAGCCTGTTTCTGAGCCAGCTGATCTTCAGTAAAAGATTCCCACTTATATTCTCCCTTGCTGAGTTCCCACTCACAATATTTTTCCTGCCTAACAATTATGTCTGTTTCCTAAATGGTATTCCTCCGTGCAGGCCTACTTCACCGAGAGCAATGTTGTTCTAAGGTTCTGAAGTTTATCCTATTATATAACTCATTTCCCAGAACCCTTTGCTAGGCCCACGTTGCATACGTTATAAAATGAGCCCAAATTTTCCCGGTTTTATTTTCAAGGCTCTCCACCGTCTTGCTCCGGGCTAGAATTCTAAATTTATCTCTCACTAAATCCTGCCTTCCACCTACACCCGTAGCTTCAGACGCCAGGACATCTCACCTGTCCCTCACAGGTTTTCATCTACCCATGTTACATGACCGAAGCACTGGGAGTGTCTGTCACCATCTCTGCTGTTACCTGGAAACTTCTCAGGCTATGAACTGCTTCCAATCTTACCATTTTAGAATGGCTTCCAAAATTTGCCACTGGAATTTCTTTTCCTTCCTTCCTTTTCTTTTCTTTCTTCCGTTCTTTTTTGTCAATTAATATCAGCTGAGGAAAACGCTTAAATTTCCCTAATGTTTGAACACTAGGCTTGTTTTCACTATATATTATTGTTAATCTCTTCAAACATGGCTTTAGCTATCATAATGTTTATTGTATATGATAGAGCATTTTACACACATTCTCAGTGAATATTTACCAGCATGAGTGTGTGTGTGTGTGCGCGCGCGCGCGCGCGCGCTAATTACTAGTAAAACTATAGAAACTGTTTCAGTAAGATTGGTAGGCAGGCCTCTTCCATTTACTTTCTCTGCTTAAATCTCAGTTTCTTTTTATAAAGACACGTTACCAGTGTCAGCCATATTTATTTCACAAGGTTTGGGGATAATTATCAGTGAAAATAGACTTTGTGGATTGAATTACACATACAAATTTTCATCCTTCCTCTTAAATTAAATAGAAAGCAAAATTGTTCTGGTTAAGAAGAAACACATAAATCTGTGTTGAGTTGTTGTATAACTGAGTAGAGTTCTTCAAATGCACACGTGCCTTGCTAAAACTGTCAGGAGATAGTGAAGTCAGGTGAGCTGAAAATTAAGTCAGACATGCTAAGTAAATGTTTGATACACTGGTACTGGGTCTTTAATGTGACAAATGAAGGGCTTTGTTTGTTTACTTTGGTTTTTCCGAGAGACAGGGGCTGCCCTGTGTAGTCCAGACAGGCCTTACATTTGATGTGGAACCCAGCCTGTCCCCAAGTTCTCTATCTCCTTGCCTTAATGGTCCAAGCTGGGGTCATAGGTTATGCCCCCACTCGCCAACAAGTGAGTCTCACTTAATCTAAAGAACGATCTCTTAACAGATTAAAAAAGAAGAGTTTAACCATCTCAGTAGGAAAAAAACACACACACACCAACAACAACAACAAAACAAAGCCAAACCACCCACCCATCTAGCAACTGTCACCCTAAAGAGCAGTACATTAGAAAGCCAAAGAAGCTGAGACTTTAGTCAGCATCAGAGTTGGATCTGAATTAGGTCACTTAAGTCTCCGTTGGCTCAGGATAATGCGTGTGCACTTCCCGTGTGATAGTCATCTGACATCACTACAGGCATCATAAGTTCTGTTAAAGTTTAGTGCTTCTAAAAAACAAACAACAAAAACACAACCAGCACCACCACATCAAAAACAAAAAACAAAAAACAAAAAAAACCAACTCTCTACACTTCTTGACATTGTAATTGAAAGACCGACTCCATCACCTGAAAAACATAAAAAGGAGCCATTTGCTTTTTCTCAGAGATCACAATAATGCCATTGGCATGCCTGGGGTAAGAGTTAGGAGGCTTCTCAGCCCACCCAACAGAACAAACCCAGTGCATGTAGATCAGGACATTAGGGAAGAAAAACCTCCCTGGCTGCAAACAGACAAACTGAAAGACACAGAGGAAGCAAAGCTACTGAGTGTGGAGTTTGTATCTTTTCTTTTTTTTTCTTTCTTTTTTTTCCCTCACAATGAGATCAGTCTTCAAACTGCAGAAGGAACAGCAATGATATGTTCATGAGTGGGTGTAACTGTGCGTGTCTGATGTCCCGCTCGTGGGCTGTTACTTTCCCAGGAACACTAGCTAGAAACCACACAACCATGATGAACGTCACGTCTGTGAAGGTCTTACACATCAGTCATGCCTCAGTCTTGCGAGATGGCCTCCTGTGGCAATACTGGCTGTCAGGAGTACAGGGGGTAGCTCCATTCCCAGCCCCTGCCTCGCCATGGAAGACACCAGAAGCTAACTGGTAGCTAAAGACAGACAAAAGGCTTCAGGCCCTTCAATGAGGTCAGAACAGTGAGTTCCAGAGTCACTTCCAAGTAACCACATCAGCCTCAGTTACCAGAGGGGACTCATTCTAATGTTAAATATGAAATGTGCACCGTGCAACACACATGGTGTAAGACTAATTATAGAAACATGGGAGAGGAGGAAATGGGAAAGGGGCATCCCAGGGGGACAGAGAGAGAAAGAGAGACACAGAGAGAAAGACCAAGAGTGGGAGAGAGAGAAGAAGGGAGGGAGGGAGGGAGGGGGAAGGGAGGGAGGAAGGAAGGAAGGAAGGAAGGAAGGAAGGAAGGAAGGAAGGAGGGAGGGAGGGAGGAGCGAGAGGGGGAAGGGAGGAAAGAAGTAGGTTTGCCCTTTTGTATCTTGAGCAGGGGCACACACCTAATGGTGGGCAGCCTGTGATAATGTCATAGGTTTCTAGGCAGCCTGGAGGCAGGCTTGTAAAGGTGCTTATATGCCAATAGCCCAAATATCCTGAGAAGACATTGGGAGATTACATTATAAGGGCCGACTGATTGGGAAAATCAATAATATTAAAATAATATCTGGTCTGCATTCATCATTAAATTCTTTACATGAACAGAATCACAGCAACAAAACCATCGTGGTGTTGGCAGAAAAATAGAGCCACGGGCCAGTGGGACAGAAGTAGAGGACCTGGAAGCCCGTGTAGATGTCTTCAACAGGCATATTACCGTAAGTGTATCAAAAGCATGCGTTGGAGAAAAGATAATCTCAGACTGTATTGGAAAAGCTGTGCATTTACATGTAAGGGGTTGAAAATAGATCCTTATATTTCACACTGTATAAAAAGTCAGCTACAGATAGATCAAAACCTTAATGTAAGAACTGAATTTTCAAGCGAATATATATATATGTATATATATATATATATATATATATATATAATATTTTAAAAATACTGGTATGGGCACTAGTTTCCTGGATGCCAATTACTAAGGATCACGTGGGATTGTACCAATTTAAAAGCTGCACAGCTGAAGCAATCACCAGAAATAGTCAGATGGACCCCCACTGGCGACTAGATAACAGAATTATGGGAAATGTAAGAGGATTGCCACAGTGCTCTTTGACAAGCTCTATATGGTTTTTGTCAAGGGTTCTTTTAATGAATTTTACGTAATTCAAGCAAATATGCATTAAGCAGATTTGCACCTACCGTGGATTATGTGCAGAGCTCCTCCAGCACACCACAGAGACTTTGGGGACACCTGGTCACTGCCAGCTGATCTTGAGGACTGCAAAGCAATAGACAAGTGAGATGCACTGCTAGGGGAACTGTATGCGTGAAAGGCAGAGTTCGATGCCCACCTCACTGGGGAACTGTATGCGTGAATGGCAGAGTTTGATGCCCACCTCACTGGGCCTGACAGTGTATTTAGGGATGAGCTAAGCCAAACAATAGGCTGGGTTCTGTGGACGAGAGGGAGGAAGGATTGAGGGAGCTGGAGGGGTCAAGGACACCACAGGAAGACCTACAGAGTCAACTAACCTGGGCCAATGGGAGCTCAGAGACTGAACCACCAACTGAAGAGCATGAGTGGGCTGGACCTAGACCCCCTACACATATGTAGCAGATGTGCAGCTTGGTCGTCATGTGGGTTTCCAAACAATGGGAGTAGAGGCTCTATATTGCCTGCCTTTGGATCCCTTTCACCTAGCTGAGCTGCCTTGTCTGGCCTCGCTGGGAGGCCAGGCAACTCTGGGGTGGGTTAGTAACCCTTGGGGGCCTCCCCTTCTCTGAGAAGAAGGAGAGGGGGGAATGGAGAAAGGGAGGGGGTGTGAGGCTGGGACTGGGAGAGGAGGGAGGGGGGCTGGGATCAGGATGTAAAGTGATTAGATACATAGATGAAAGAAAGAAAGAAAGAAAGAAAGAAAGAAAGAAAGAAAGAAAGAAAGAAAGAAGAAAAAAGACAAAAGTTAGTTTACAGGAACTAGAGACTTTAGTGATTGGGCCGACCCCCATGGTAGGACATAATTTTTATGATGTAGGAAAAGCTCTGGTGCACCTGAATGATTTAGAATGATGCATGACACTCCAAGGTGCTACATATTCTGAAAGAAATGAAAATAAGAAAAAGCAGATAATGGGGTCTGCTTTGTTTGGGTTACTCAAAGCAAATGTGACTAGAGTTGTGTTTCAGCTGATTTCCCAGGGGAGAAATAATGAGAAGCCAAATGCTGGGCTTCTGAGCATTTGGGGGGATGTGTAACAGAGTTCCATGGAGATCAGAGGCCCTGGCAATTTTCCACGCAGCACTCCACAGGCCAATTAGTCCTCACATAAGCCAGGAAGATATCCTTACCGAATATCAGCCATCTGCCCTCAGGTACCAGGAGAGGTTGCTCACTTTGCTCACCTACAGTCCGGCTTCAGGGGGAGCCAAAGCAGACTGGAAAGTATCTATATCTTCCAGCATTCCTGTGAAGCATCCTTGATATTCTGTCTGATGTTTAAGCACAAGATGCCTGTCCTGCTTATGGCCTCAGTAGATGGTTGTTATGGGGCAAATATGTAAGTCAACCTGTTCCATCTGGGATTGGAAGGAATGAATACTATAGGACCCAAGCCTGCCAGCCAGGTATAAAAATATACCACAGTCATCTTAAAAGGATATCCATGCAAGCAAGCAATGAATAAAGCCATCATCAAGTGCATATCCAACTCAGTGTTACGTATGGGTGGCCAGGGATAGCTAACACTATTGAGTCACTCGGGTCACAAACACTGAAGTGAAGAATTAGCTTAACAATGGTCCCACTGGCCCTTCTACCTGCTTTACCACTTTACAGGGTGATCAACGGCATCCCAAATGTAGAAATCAGACTGCACACATAGAAAAAAGAAGCCACAAGTTTGTCTCATAAAAGTTCCAATATCAAGGGTGGACTGCCTCTCTTTGAGCTATTAACCAAAGAGGTCCTTGAGCACCCCCAATAATACAAGCTAGAATTAAATCCCCATTGCTGAAGACACAGAATTAATTCTCTAGGGGCAAGATAGGCATTGCTCTCTGATGGGTAGCTCTTTTAGCAGAAGAAGGAGCTATGTAGGTTAGCGAGGGACAATTGTTGCTGATGGTTCCATTTGGTTATAGCAGTCATGTGCTCCACTATCAAGGTGTCAGAAAAGTGCCTGGGGCAGGAGTGGCATAACTGTTAGGGATACCACCAACTTAATGGATGTAACTCATGGCTCACAAGATGACAGGCTCCAGCGGAGAGGCTACTGCTGTTGTTTTGTCAAGCGGCTGTACAATGTTGCCTACTAAACATGTGTGTATATGCGTGCTCTCAGTCTCTGCTCATGAAGATAATTTTTTCTGTGGTGGTTGGTGGATACTCTGGAGCCTCTTAGCAGGTCAGATTGCTGAGACTTAGTGATTATTGCTGTGGTACTGTGGCCCAATGCCCAGTCAAAAGTGAAAGGAGATAATCAGACATGTAGCCCCCTGAAAATTCTCGGGGAACATCACAAAAGAAAGGAAGACAAGAGCCAGAAAAGAGGTTGCAATGCTGTGTGGGTATTTCCTACTTTGAAACATTCTCTCTTGGAAGAAAAAGAAGGTTGCTCATGAAGCTGACAACAAACTTTAAGAGCCCAGAAGAAAGTGGTGAGATTCACACAGCCCCTAAATAAATAAAGAACAAAGACTACGCTATTACTTGGGGAGAGGAGATAATGCAGATTTTGGGGGTCACAATCTATCCTAGGAATGCTTTTTGGGTTATGCAGCTGACTGAGAGTCACCAAGGCTCCTTCCTGTGGGTAAGCCGTTGTCCATAGCTCCATAAGTATTCACTATAAACTCATTCAGTAAGCTATACTTGGGTAAAATAATTTCTTTGTTCTATCATTGGTGTCCTATCTAGAGTAAGTAGACATTTGCTCATGTGTCCCCAGGAAGGATCAAGCAACAATAATTACAAATAGAACCAATAAAATAATAGCATGAGACTGTTACATAAACCCTACCTCATAGCTTTCAATGTTTATACATATAGCTCTCGTATTAGTAGGTTCTTAACCTAAAGGACTTTTTATGATAGTAAGTACAATTCTATTTAGTCCACTGATTTAATTGTATGAAGAAATAATATATCAGGGAAGCTTAATGATATGTGTTAAATAATGTCAAAGGTTAACTACATTTCAAAGATAATGTGTTTCTTGAAATTGTTGTGTATCACATGATACTGGATATATACTTTATTTTGCTATTCATCTTCAGGCAGTTTTACAAACTGTAGGCTAAGCTTATATAAAATGGAATACAAAATATATCATGTGTTTTGTTAGAAAAATATTTATCTAATGGCTTCTCTAGCATCTTCAATATATGGCTTCTATAGTTTAAATGTTTGTCTATATTGCAATTGATTGTAAGGTAAGAGGGTATGAGAGCAGACAAGGTAGATTTTATGAAACATGCACAGAAATAACACAATTCCTCCCTGTGTTCCATCATCTATAAATTAGTCACATGGTTAAGTCTAACTGCAAAGAAGTCTGGGGAGTACAGTGCATAATCATAAAGGAAAGGAAATGCATTTTTGATGAATAGCGCGTATTCTCTCCTATGCTCTTAAATGTTCCCCACATGAAAGACATCGGTTATAACTCATTTCGAGGGTTTCATGCTGAATTCATGAACTAACACTTTATGTGTGGGTTCTTTCTTAATGAAGTCATGATGAAAAGATCTATATTTATATAAACGAGTGACAGTCATTGAAAGAGCTAATCCCAGAAGAAGATATTTTCCTGTCTGCACCATATGCTTTTGGTACATGGAAGTGTGTGTCTGCAATCGAGCCACATAAAGAATCCATTTATGAAAAAAGTAAAAAAAATAAAAATAAAAAGAATCCATTTATGAAAATACAATTTAACTCAAGGGTTTCAAAATAATCTTCCTTACATTCACATTTCAATTTATAGAAGTTTCCAATATGTAGTTATTTTTTTTTAATTTTGTGTCACCAAGTTTCTAAATCCTAGGACCATTTATAATGTTTAAAAATTACTTTCTTTACTACAAAGCATTATGTGTTCTTAATGGGCATAGTGTTTTAGCCTATAATTGTTACATAACTTCCATCCATTATATGGTAATGAACTAATCTTTTTCAGCAGTGCATACATATTATTCTACATTGTATAAAGTATGGCTCTAGGGACATTATTTCATCGTATAAGCATTATTTTATTCTAATAAAAGAAAATAAAAAATGCTTGCTTAAATAAAAATGCTATAATTCATGTCCTAGCATTGTCTCCTTTTTGGTCTTATAGCTGAAACATGATTTCTCTCACCTTAAACTTTAGTTTCATTTACAAATAAATTGCTGCCACGTAGGGTTCAAAGGTTTTATGTTTTCCTTCTTGTTGCCAAATTTACATAGCAAATTTGTTTCTGCATTTATTTTGGTGTGTTTAAAGCATGTATTGCATATACTCCCCAGAGCACTAAAATGGAAGTTAAAATATCCATTTTTCCAAATAATCCCCACATGAAGCAGTACCAAAAACTCCGCCACCAAGAAGACATGACTTCAGGAATCTGGCCAAGCCTTAACACCGAAGAAGACTACATCTCCAAAGGAACATGCATTCTGAAATTAGAGGATGGACTTCCCAGAAAAACCAGCTGCATATATTTCAACTTGTTTTTAATTTAGAGAAAGTAGAATATTCTAGAGGCTGCAAGAGCGTAGAGCTGAGGTGAAAGGGTGATGCGTCCTGGAGAAGAACATGGTTCCAGGCTTCATTCCGCTGTCTTCAGCCCTCTCTTTTGTGAAGCTGCACTTGTGGTGATCTCAGTCCTTTTTTCTCTTCATCTTACTTTCCTTGACAGAACCTCTACTGCTGAGTTTCCTTTCAGCGGTTCTGGTTGCATGTGCCCAGGAAAGTTGACCAGAAGGTTCTAACCATCTCTACACCAATCATAAACTGTGTCTCAAAAGCCTTTAAAACTTACGCCACAGAGGAGAGGCCACTGACTCCACCTGGTATGCATAGCTAATAGAGTTAACAAAACCTACCATTCCTATGCACACACATCCTAGAGAGACACAGACATGAGGAAAGACTGCTGAACGATGACAGGAAAAAAGCTTTGAAGGAGACAAAAAGGGGGGGTGGTCCATAAAGGAGCACACTGAAGGAGCCAGAGACACAAGGAAGGTACCATATTTTCAAAAATTCAAAATGTATTCCCAACAAACCTTTCTTCAATATGTTGAGCAATATTTTCATTTTATTTTCCAGCTGTGTGTCTTATGCTTCTAATCCCCAAATATATACACATTATTAAAATCTCTATAAAGAATACTTACAAGTGTAAATTCAAAAAATATTTCTATAGCTAAGGATTGACACATGCAGTAGTTATCAGCCCAAATTCCTCTTCTTCGGGGGCCCACCCTGCCACAGGGGATCCTCTGCCTGGGAAAGGGATGAACTCACCATTCTTTCCTGATTGCTCAGTAGACATGGGTATTTAAGGTCACCCAACGGGCACCAACCTTTCTGGTAGAGTGTCTGTAGCTGTGTGCCTGAGTTAAAAATTCAACTTGGAATTTTTGGACAAATGGATTGAACTAGAAATGATCATAATGAGTGCACTAACCCAGAAGCAGAAAGAGTCAAATGGTATATACTCACTTATATCTGCACACTAGCCCAAGGGACATGTTCCATGAAAGTCTTCACTTACCAGGAAAGTGGGACAGAGGGGAGGACATCCTACTGGGACTCTAGGTGAGAGAAGCATGGGAGAATGGGGAAATAGAAGGATCCAGAGGGTCCTAGAAACCTACAAGAAGAACATTATGATGTGCAGATCTGGGCCCAGGGGTCCTACTCAAACTATAGCACCAACCAAGGACAACACGTGCAGTAAACTTCGAAGCCCTACCCAGATCTAGCCAATGGACAGGACATTCTCCAAAATTAAGTGGAGAGTGGGGTCCAATTTCCATACGAACTCTGGTGCCCCATATTTGACCACATCCCCTGGATGGGGAGGCCTGGTGGCACTCAGAGGAAGGATAGCAGGCTACCAAGAAGAGACTTGATATCCTATGAGAATATACAGGGGGAGGAGGTCCCCCTCAGTCACAGAGCAGAACCATCGAGGGTCGCTGCTCTCCTCCTGACCTCTGACCACTAGCTTTCTTACACAACCCAGGACTCTCTGCCAAGGCATGGCTCTATCCACAGTGGGCTGAGATAGGCCTCCTATGGCAATTAGCCATCAAGAAAGCACCCCACAAAAAAGCTCACAGGTCAATCTGATTGAGATAACGCCTTCAGCTGAAGATCCCTCAGATAGCTGTAAAGAAGTCTCAACAAAAATCTCAAATGATTGCATAGGGAGCTCTAGCTCTGGGTTGCCCCGTGGCAGCCTCTTGAACTGTTGGAGATTACATCTGCAGTCTTAGGGTGGAGATTCCCCATAGAAACAGGACATGGCTATGTAATAGGCTAGTGGGATGAAGACTCCCCATAGCAATGGGACATGGCTGTGTAACAGGCTAGTCCTCACCAACAGTTTGGCTCAAGGAAGATACTAGGGTTGTGGAGAAAGGTCTGAAATGAGACCATCAGTCTGTAGCAATAGGGAAATGTAAACTTAAATCTTATATGTCCAATAGACCAGCTCTGGGAACAGTGAAGAAGAGAGAAGAGAAAGTCTTGGTGGATCCGTGGTAGGGAGAACTGAGTGAACGGTGAACAGCTAGTTAAGGGAAACCAGCCATTGGGGAACAACTAGCTGCAGGAACCAGGTGTTGAGGAGAGGTTGAGGAATGCAGGAAAAAGAAATACTGGACCCAGGCATATGTGGTACAAACTGAAGGTCTTAAAGCCCAGCTTTTCTGTCTCAGCTACTTGCTTGCTGCTACTCCTTGGGCCAACCCCAGTACTTTATTTAAAGTGAAGTTCAATTTTTTTCATTACCTCATGATTTTTCTCATCTTTTAGAAACAATAGAACATTTAAAAATCAACAAAGCAAGAGAACAGTCTAACAAAGAAATACAAACAGTTCTGTATAACCTACAATAAGGCATACAACAAAAATCAGTCAATATCGAATCAATGGTCAGCATGACCTTATTATTATTTCTTAAACAATACTCGGGAAGGTTTAATCATAAAATTCCCCAGGATTTAAGCCATTGTATTTACATGACTGTCATACCAACATAACTTGAGCTAAATATTCTCTAATAAAGAAAAAACTTGACTTACTCCCAGTCCTAAACCAACAGGTGTGCTATCCAAGCCTAGGCTAACTGCCAAGAGGTACTCTACTGTAAAATATCTGTGAAGCATGACGTTCCAATCCCACCTTCTATTGTTCTCAATGCAGATTCTAAAGAAACTTTTCTACAGCTAACAGTATCTAGGCAGGTACTGCTATGTCAAGGTCCTAGCTTTCTTTCAAGCAGTTTCTGCTGACTGCACACAGTCAGAGCAAAAACAAAACAAAACAAAAAACAAACAAACAAACAAAAAACCTCTATCATTGTCTCAAGCCTTTGGCCAGATGCCTTCTTTCAACATTCTCTGTGCGAAAAAAGTTTTCCCAGTGTAAATTTCATTAGGGCTCATAGTCAAAGTAAGAAATACAAAGAGAAAGACAGTTTTGAGAGAAAAGGTAGATTTCAAGGTAGTTTTTAGACAAAATTACACCTGCACCATACATAACACTTAAGGGCAATGGTGATCAGCCAGAGGTCTCTGGAACTTTGTCAAGCAAAGCCTCTATGACTTGTCCTCATGTCTGTAACACTTAAACATAAAGACAATGAAGAGAGCTGTAGAGGAAGCCAGGTGGTGAATCACACAAACCATTTGAAATGCTAAAATTAATTGTTTGGGCCTGGTATAAAAACTGTTAATGTAATCTAATAATTTGTAAAATTGTAAGGATAACCTTAAATTTTTTATATCAACCACAATATCACAAATTCACTGTAAACATTTTGCCATTTATCATTTTGATACTGTTCTAGTTAATTTTATTTTCCTCTAAAATGATATTTTGCTGGGAAAGTAGCTTTGAGTCCAGTTTTTCATATCATAGATACTTCCCATGTAAATAAAATTTCATTATCTTCCTTACAACAGTGTGTCAAAGTTTTCCAAATGTGGTCTACATTTTTGGACATGTTCTTTTTTGTTTGTTTGTTTTGTTTTGTTTTTTGTTTGGGTTTTTTTTTGTTTGTTTGTTTGTTTGTTTTTCAAGACAGGGTTTCTCTATGTTATCTTGGCTATCCTGAACTTGCTTTGTAGACCAGGCTGGCCTCGAACTCACAGTGATCCGCCTGCCTCTGCCTCCCAAGTGCTGGGATTAAAGGCGTGCCTGGCTGGACACCTTTTTTTACATTTTTTTGCACTTTTTACAAAGTTCTATGAGTACTATTTCACATATCTCTAGGAAATAGTCATGAAAATGGAAAATCGGGTGCCAAAGGATGTTCGCATGCAATAAATCTTGCCAAATTTTACATCGATAAATATCGCCAAGTTCTCCTCCATATATTATTGTCAGTATTGTTTGCAACTTTCTCTCTGCTCGTCTCTACCGAGATTTGAAAGTTATTATTCTCATTAATCTCATGCGGGTTGAAAGGGCAGCTTTTCCTGTTGACTTACACCTATGCAAAGGGAGCAGTAGTGACTGGGACGCATCAGACACATCAAAAAGCAGAACCAAGAATAGCAAATCCAGGGTAATGACAGAAACATTCCAGGAAAAGGAGAGTGAGAGATGGTCCATAGTGTCCAGCGAGAATTTCAACAAGTTCAGAGACAGAATGACATCCTGGCCATAGAAGACAGCAGGGATGGCAGTGGTGACGGAAAAGCCAAACTAAGAGAAGTACGGGACCGTTACATAGCATGAAAGTGGCAGAGCGCAGATCTGAACAACAGACAATAACCACTGGACCTTTGTATGTTTGAGAGTGTGGAAGCCGTGACTAGAATCCTTCATGTCTTCAAAAATACTTTCATGTGCTCCCTGCGCTATGATGTCAAGTACTCATGCCATTGGTGGAGATACAGAAATCTCTGGCATTCTCCAATCTGTGTGATAAACAGGATGTTCATGACCTCAGAGTTAGGAAGGCCTTGTCAACAAGGATACAAAAGTCAAACACTTGACTTGGTTGTGAGGAGAAAGGGAGACCGGGAGACAAAGATTGGACATGAGGACGTGAGGACATGAGGCTACGGGGTCGGGTGGGACCCAGGGGGAACTGTCAGGGGTAGATGTGATCAAAACACACTGCATGCATGTATTGCAGGAGGAGCTAAGGCACCCCCCCCAAGGGAGGTATAAGCAGTTAACTGTTGCTGGGGGAGGGGGAATCAGATTTCTCCGTGGTGTTGCCATTGGTAAATTGCCCTGCTTAAGTAAATCGTCTTCTCATACTAATGCAAGCAGCCCTATTAAATGCACTAGGCTATGCCCCTACAAAGACACAAGAATAAGAGAGATCTTATTGCAAGAAGGGATTAAGGGAGAGACGGATAAGGGAGGATAACGCAGGGAGGACTGTGATCAAAGTACGTTTTATATGTATGAAATTGTGAGAAAATAAATTTTAAAAAAATCAGCATTCAATCTAATCAAGGCTCTAATCCCATGTGCCACCTCACAGGGCGAACAGAGGAGTGCGTTAAAAGATACAGAGAGGTGAGTGGACCCAGAGGCAGAATGGGGAAAATGCTATGTGACTGAGAGCTTGTTTCATAAAACAACAACAAGCAGACGCCTGCAAGGGAAAGACAACCCAGACCCAGCTGCGAATCACAGGAGATGTGGCAGCACACATGCATGAGCCTGGTACTCAACAGGCTAAAGCAGAAGGACCAGAAATTCAAGTGCGGCTTGGAACACACAGGAGGAACATGTCTCAGACATAGATCGCAATTTGCTCCTCTGTCGCCGTGATAAAAACACTGACCAAAGTGTCCAAGATGGAGAAGAAGGGTTTTATTTTAGCTTATACTCGCATGTCACACGCCATCACTGGGGAAACCCAAGGTGGGACCCTGGAGGTGGGAACTGAAGCAGAGGCCACCGGAGGAGTAACACATCCTGGCTTGCTCCCCGTGGCTTTGCTCAACTTGCCTCCTTACATAGCTCAGGACCAGGATGTGGCATCACTGTAGGTGTGGGCCCACCACATCAGTCATTAACATAGAGACGCTCCCACGGCCATTCTCACTGGCTGATCTGTTGGAGGCGGTTCTTCAGCAGAGGCTCTGTCCTTCCAGCTGACTCTAGTTTGTGTCGAGTTGACAAAAAAAAAAAAAAAAAAAAAAAAAAAACTGAACCAGTAGGGTATATACACATATAGTTTTTCAAGTGATACTTGTTCAAAGAATCAGTTGTATTTCCTCATGTCATCTATCATGGGTTTGACACATATTTCATAGAGCCTCTGACGTTTCCTCTCCAGTACTTCAGCATCACTGATCTGGGAGGTGTCTGATCATCAGTGCCAACTTACAACCAGCTAGGTTGCAGTCTTTATTACATACTTTGCCATGTGTGCATGCACAAGTTTGTCACCGATATCAAGACTGTTGTTAGCTATCTACAGTGCAGATATGCATGCCTTTAATCCCAGCACTCAGAGGCAGGTAGATCTCTGTGAGTTCGAGGCCACCCTGGTCTACAAAGCAAGTCCAAGACAGCCAAGGCTACACAGAGAAACCCTGTCTCTAAAACCAACCAAACGAACAAACAAAAAACAAACAAACAAAACCCAAACAAACCTTACATTCAAAGTGGTAAGAAGAAATTGTCTCACAGTTTGAGGGGTTTTTTTGTTTGTTTGTTTTTGTCTTACTGGTAAAATAAAAGGAAATTTGATTTTAAAGCTACATTACCTCACGTATAGTAAAATGTGTGGGAAAGGCAGTATACATACAGGTGAAATATTGGTCAAGAGTTAATTAAACATAATTTTAATATACAAAAGCAAATGAAAGATTAACCTATAGAAAATATAAAAGTCTTACAAATTACTGAGAAAAAAATTAAAATGAGACTGATAGTCAATTTACACAAATGAAATAACTAATAAACATTCAAAAAACCCTGTCATACTGATAATGCTAGGCTAAAAAATATACATCAGTTTTAAAAGGGAGATACTGTTTTTAACTCAACAACTTACTCCAAAATTTAAAAATTTATTAAAAAGGTGTAACAGACTAGGTCTTGTGCAAGTTGGTACTGATTGTCAACCTCACAGCATGTAGAATCCTCTAGAACACTGGCATCTGGGCGTGATCACAGGGGAGTGGCTTGAGCTTATTAACTTAGTGGGAAGATCCACAGTGGTTGGCACCATTCTTTATCTGGGGTCATGTGAGATGGAGAGAGGCCATATGCACTCATCTCCCTCTGCTTCCTCTCGGGGAGAATTAATGTGACTGGCTGCCTCGTCAATCTCCTGCCTCCAGAATTTTCACACTATGATGGACTGTACCCTGGAGCTGTGTGCGAACCAACATGTGCTTCCCTTCAAGTGGCTTCTGGCATGGTGTTTTATGACAGCAACAGAAACTTACTAAGATGCATCTCTAGTCCCGAAGTCCTTAGTCTTCAGTATGCATTTGTCTCATGGAACAAGTGTCTTATCGAATAACCGCACTGGTCCTCAACAGGTGTTGGTTTGGTTTGGTTTGGTTTTGTTAATCTAATAGAATTAGGATCCCCTGGAACTTGTTAGAAATACAAATTCTCAAGTTCTGCCCCAGCTCACTTCATTGCAGCTTTGGAGGGCCAGGCTCACCACCTGCGTTTCGACAGGTGACTCTGGGGCGATGCCTTAGTTTGGGGATGGCTGGAGGTAGAAGACTGATGACCTCCGTAAGGACCTGAAACAGTGGAAACAACAAACCAATGAGCACAATGGAGAAAATGAGTTAGACAGGAAAAGAATTTGTTTGGAGGAATAAAGAAAATGTTACATTAAAAAAAAAAAGATTGTAGTTGTGGTGGCTAGCTAAATTGAAATGGAGATGGAAAATACGGCTTTGTGAAAATGATTGGGTAAGGCTAGGGAGCTGAAAGGCAGACTAAGAGCAACGATAAAGTCACTGTGTTGTCAAGTAGAGGGGAGAATGGGTGTGCTTCGTTCCTGGGGCCATGGAGCACTGGTAGCTGTCCCCTAAACATTAGCATATGGTGACAAGGAAGGAAGAGTGGTTTCTTGTTAGATGGCACTCATGCGGGAAATTCCGGAAGGCTCCGTGGGGCAGTGCTAGCGAGGAGTGGGGGCAGCTGACTCCGTTCTTCAAGAGCCCATTGAAAAGAGATAAGAGGCTTCTGCCTGAAGGGTTTGGAAAGGTTCTGTGATGTTTAATGGTTACTCTTTTCTAATTTTATACTTTTAAAACATCAATAGTTAGGGAGTGCCTCCAATACATAATACAAAGCACCAACCAAACACACGTCTCCTCTCACGCATTGTATCCAACTGACGTGTCTGGGCTTTTCAGTAGTTTTACTATAGGAGAAAGGATTTCTCTTTGAAGTTACAAAGTAGAGCCATTTATAGTCCTAAGTCACATCTTACCTTCCACAAGCCGTCTTCCTTATGCCGTCAGCTCCGCGGTTTCTGCCGTTCTATTCCTGTGCAGGCGGCATCGTCATCAGTGTCTTATGCTTAGGATCCTTATTATAGACCTGGGGCGGGTTGACACTGCTCCTGTTCTTCCTACTCCTTAGAAAGACGTCACTTAGAACAGTGTTCTATTCTGAAGCGATAAAAGATTTCTGATGAAAACGTCAAGGGCGTGTGCACGAGGCCAGCTCCCGCCCATCACCAAACAGGAATGAAAGCAGTCCCATCCCCTCACCTCACCTCACCGACTAGAGCAAAAACCAGCTGTCACGGTTCCAGGAAAAACTTTTCAAAATCTAAACTGGCTGCTGCAGACTGTAAAGATCTTTTTCAAAGTGAGAACCACTGCTTGTCATCCTCCCCCAAAGACTATGGAGGCAAGCTGCCAATGCTCACCATGGACCAGCCAGAGTGTGAAGACCAAGATCAACCCTGGAATTAAAAGGCAAATAAATAAAATGCTTTATAGGGTCAAGCTCAAAAGGATGGACTGTTCTCTGGACAAAAATGAGGTTACAGGCTGGTATTTCAAATGAGCCACAAATTCTGTATCTGTCCCAAATGGGGGATAATATTTTATTAAATAATAAATTTAAAATGAATCCACTTCTTTCTACTTATGAGTTAGCAAGTACTTATGATGTAGTCCCTGTAGCCAGAATGTAATTCTCCCACTGACGAATGAAAGAAGTTAATGTGTCTGTGTGCACAATTATCCAAATAGAAAGATGAAGATGGGGTGAAATAAAGTTTCAGGAGAGTTAACTTTTAAATAAAAAAACAAACCAATGTCCTCCAGGGTTTCAAACACACTGGTGGGGTTGGTATCGCCCCCAAAAGACTTCAGACCAAGTGAATAGAGAAACACACGGCACCCCTGAGTAACCCTCTATCTTCATTCACAAGAGGAGACTGTGAATACATTTATAATGGTCAGTTTAGGATCTTATTGCTTTTGGAAAAAGTCCATTTGGAGGCATACAAAGTAAAGAGGCAGTGTTATGCACTTATACAAATAGGGATTTAAAGGAGTAATGTTGAATCCTTCCTCAACAGGCAATATTTTTACTCTATTTCAAACCAAGGACTGCTAATAGAGACAGGTACCCAAGGCATTTAGCTTAGACATGAAATGTGAACATTACTTTGAGTTAGGACACACTTGTTAGTGAGATGTCAACCTATTAAAGCAACAGATTACTTTCTTCCATGAACAGTTTTATTTCATTTCAAATGTACGCAGAGACAAAAATCCAGGTTGGCCAGGCAGAAGTCTAAGAGAATTGGTTTTTTGTTTTGTTTTGTTTATAAAGGTGAGAAAGCTTCCCTTTGAGTTGTTTTGAGTCAGGGCTGAAGCCAGTTTCTGGAGGATTGTTTTCTGTAGGAAGATGTGTGGGAAGATGCAGAGTTTCTTCATAAACAAATCACAGCGGAGTCACGATGCTCTCTGGGAGCAGTCCTATTTGCAGTCCATCATCCCAACTGCTGGCACCGTGTGCTGTAGCTTCAGGCGGATGGTGGGATGGGCGTAGGAAGGACCACTGGCCAGCATCCAGCTAGCCTCCTTCATGACCATTTCCAGATTCCCTTTCCATCCTCTGTGCATGTGTCATGGCTGCTGTAACAAACTGGAATGCGCAAATCAGCTTGGTCAACTAAGGCTTATCGTCTACATAGCATCTGCGTGGTAAAATCAGGGTATAAGGAGAGCTGGACTCCTCCCGTGGGCTCTGAGGAGGATCTTTCGTTTGCCTTTTCCAGCTTCCAGAGGCCATAGGCACTCCATTGTCCCCAGCCTTCATCCTCAAATCCAGCAGGTGTAATCACATTCTCCTCGCATTGCACTGACTCTGATTTATGTAGCGATATAGTCCTCTGACGTGTAGAAGGACCTTTCTGATCACTAGGGTTCAGGAGATAATCAATCTCTATGCTTTAAAGTAGGCTGGTTGATCATTTTAATTCCCTATCCCACCCACATTGCCCTTGACTGTGATCTGAGGGATCGGATGGATGCATCATTAGGGGATTGTTTCTGGTCTGCTATATTTTCTTTTTTAAACCATGCAAAATTCTACATTTTATACTCATATTTGATGTTGTTTGTATAGCTATAGTCACGGTTTTATGAAAACTAATTCCTTCTTCAATCTGGAAAGTTAGAGGCCAGGTTTGGTGGCACCCAGTTGCAGTTCGGGTGTAGTGACACCTGTGTATAGTTCTAACACTTGGGAGGCATTAGCAAGATAAGGTAGGGGATTGTGACTCTGAGACTGCCTGTCTCCAAAATACACTTTAAAAGGAAGAAAGAAAGAAAGAAAGAAAGAAAGAAAGAAAGAAAGAAAGAAAGA
>OU015750.1:76259867-76312315 GCA_907169655.1 Acomys percivali
TAATGGCAAAAAGAGAGGACCAACCACACAGAATCCCATGCTGTGCCACATGTGTACATCCCTCCCCCAAGGAGTAATAAACACTTAAGATGAAATGGTTTAAAAGGAAGCTTCATCTATGTGCATACACATCTAGGCCAGCCTTTTCCCTTTCTACACCTGAGTATATTTTCCCGCCATCTTTTGGCTTTCATTAGCTTTTGGTCTAAGTGTAGTTCTTTGGTAGGCAAGTTAACTGTGTTTTAAGATCAGGCTTTGTTATTTATCATTACACCACTCTACTTCGACATGATACATCCTGGCTTGTGTGGCTTTGGTTTTCCTACCTAAGATTTATTCTACTTCAGTTGAGGGCTAAAGTCATTCCGTTGCCTTTTGAAAAAAAAAAATCAAAGACATGTTTTCTGAAACACCCGGAGGTTTGTCGCACTGTGTCATTTCAGGCTTCATACTTTGGTCTCACTCTGTCTCCTTTCTCCGTCCCTCCTCCTCCCTGTCTCTGGTTCATGGTGGGAAATCACGGACTGTCTTGTTTTGGAGACGGAACCTCGCTGAGCTGCTCAGGGTGACTGAATTCACCAATGCCAACACTGTTCCTGCCTGAGGCTCTCAAGTAGCAGGCAAGCATTAAGGATCATGTCTAGCATACAGTTAAATTTATATTATAATTTATTAACTCTCTTCTCATCAGTATCATATCTCTTCATTCCACCCAGTGGAAAATTCAGTTCAATAATTTTTTTAAAATCTGTGTAAGTTCTAATGTATACATATATACTATTTGACTCATATATATGTTTATATACATTCAAAACATAAATACATGCACACATAGATGTATCTTTTATTGTAATTTCTTTGAATATGAGTACAAATCCCTGTATCCATTTACTTAAATATTTTAAACATTTGTATTTTGGATAGAGTAATTCCCGTATCTTAAGCCTTTATATCCAACCTTGCATCATTGAACTAACCTTTTTCATGCTTCTCTGTGGATGCTTGCTTTTGTATTGCTAGGCCATAGATTGCTGGGATTTATTTCTGGGAGTCTAGGAAGGCCCAAGCAAAGCACATGCTTCTAAGTAGTTAGATTCGGTTTTGTTTCTACTAGCATTCTGAGGCATTTCTGGACACTTCCAGCTCAGCACCACCTAAGGTCATCTTTTCACCTTGAGTTTCCCACTTGTTCTGTGAAGACAGGCCTGTGGTTGCCAAGCTCTACAGTGGGGGTTTCACTCACCTGGATGGCATGAGAAACGGGGGCTTCTTGTCTTCTGCCTTTGTCAGTAGCTGATGCTGCTCCTCCTCCCCTTCCTCCTCCTCCCTTCCTCCTCCCTTCCTCCTCCCCTCCTCCTCCCCCCTCCTCTTCTTCCTCCCCTTCCTCCTCCTTCCCTCCCCCTCCTCCGCCCCTCCTCCTCTGTTTATAGTTCTGGTAATTAACCATTTCCCTGGCTGGTAATATAGCATCTGGGGATGTCTGGCGTTCCTCAGGGACATGCTTTCCAACTCCGCTCAGGCCAACACCTTCACTCTTATCACACGTGCATACGTGAATATCAGACCATCTTTCTGGTTTAAGATCCTCCTTTTATTTTCTACCTTCCCGCAGTGATTATGTACTTAAAATGATGGTTGTCAAATTATGTCCAGCTGTTGAAATGTACCTTGTGAGACTTTTTTAGACTCTCTTATCTTTCCTGTTGCAGGAGATCAATGCCCCATAAGATTTGATGTTTATCATCTCTAGTCACCCATTAAATGATCTCGTAATATTAGAGCATTTATGTTCTAGTATTGTCAGAGCATTTTTCTTCTTCTGACTCACACTGTGTTACGATCACACATCCCCACATCCCTATGTGGTTGTTAAGGAAGAAAAGAAAAATGATGTTTGTTGCTTATTTTGCTAATTTCAGTAGTAAACTCACAAACATTTGCATCTGCTTGCAAGAAGTTCATATTTCTGCACTTCATTATTCTACTGTTGGGCACTTTGATAAAACTGTTTTGCTTTGTAATTCCAATGATCACATAGATCTCCCGGGAAGAAAGGCTGCCATGGGTTAGGTCAGGACACAGAAAGCCAGGGAAGAGGGAGTCCTTTGTTCTTTCAAAATACTGAATGCACACACACACACACACACACACACACACACACACACACACACATACCCATATGCACGCACACACATACACATATATACATACATACATGCACACACACACACACACACATATATATATATATATATATATATATATATGAATTTGATTAGCAAGAATGACATTCCACTGAGGTTGAGTCCTGGAGGATGAGATGAGAGGGTAAGAGACAGGATTTGTGCCCCACAGCCAAGCTTCAGTATAAATGCTAGATTAAATCCTTTTTTATTCATTGCCATCACAGAACTGTGATTGCTATTCCACAGATGTTTGATCATATTTGTGTATTATGTGTACTATATTATATATTAAAGAATACATACAAATAGTGTAAATATACTCATGTGTGTGTGTGTGTGTGTGTGTGTGTATGTGTGTGTGTGTGTATAAAGATTCATCCAACTTTGAGGTCCTGCCCAGAGAAACTTCCTCTTCAATGACAGAGCATGCACCACCACCACCCACCCCATGCAACCTACAGGATAGGTGCCAGCTTTTTTTTTTTTCACTGTAAAGCAGAAAACAAGCAGGTGCTTAGTGAGCAGTAAGAGCCCCTCAACAGAAAGGACATTGGCCAACACTTTCCATTCCTCCATACCTCAAACTGTAAGCATTCAGTGTATATGCATTTCACCTGATGGCCTCAGAAGAGCAGAGAGACCGAAAGCAAACTACACTTTTCCCCAGCACCCCAAGTACCCCGCAAAACATCTTCGTTCTTCAACCATCTCACATTTTCTGCATTTTATTCCTATAATTGAAAAATGCTAATCTCAAAGAATGTGCCAGCTAAAAGATTATGAGACATTCAGATATAAAGTTCCAGCATTTTACCACCTCACAACTCCAAACTCTCATCGTTAAGTAGAAAAGTAATGATGCTTAAATGGTATTCTAAAAACTGTTGGGGCTTTCTAGAAATAAGGTCCAAAAATAAATAAATAAAACTAATTTTACTTAATATGCTCAAACTGGACCTGATGAATGTGGCGGGGATCCCAATGGAAACCTTGGCCTCCGGCAGAATTCCAAACACTAGAATTGGGACCACTTTGTCTGTCCCTAGCAGTAAGATGTTAGGTAAGCTAGAATCCTGTTCTGCTGTTAAAAGGAAATGTGGGAGCATGGATAGAGGAGGTGTTCCTTATCATGTGACCCATATTACATACTGAACAGTGACTTAAATGGTTTTCTCTCTCGCTAGCCAACCTCCCAAAGTTCAACAAGTTCAGAAGTGCTTTACATTTAAATGACTGCAATGGTTCCCAGGCAAGGCTCTGTAAACTCCCAATACTCTTCCTGGGAGCTCTGGGATACTGTTTGTGTGATAGAAGCCAGACCCTTTGTTAAGGCTTGTTCTAAAACAGTGGCTCTCAGCTTTCCTAATGCTGTGACCCTTTAATACAGCTCCTCCTGTTGTACTGACCCTACCCCCAACAGTGACATTATTTTCGTTGCTACTTCAGAACTGTAATTTCGCTCCTGTTACGAACCATGAAGTAAATGGTCAATATGCAAGGTATCTGATATATGCCCCACCCCTGTGAAAGGGTCGTTCAACCCCCAAAGGGGTCACAATCCACAGGCTTAAAGCCGCTTGTTCTATATAATTACGTAATTTGGAGAACATTGGAATAATAAGTTTTATAAAAACCAAGTTTAAAATTTAGTTTCTAGTAAGAATTTCAGCAAAGGATCTGAGGTTACATGTAAGGGTTCAGCCTTGACCAGTTCAAGGAGAAAGGTAATTGTATTAATCAAAAATTTCTCCCACCGGCGCATTTCTAGTTAGGCCCATTTGTAAACATAATGTCTTCTCCGCTGTGCCGGCCTAAAGGTTAGCAACAGTGTCTGTGCAGACAGCAGAGCAGCAGAGAGTTCTTTCTCATTGTTGCCATTTCTAGGAGAGCCTGCGCCTGACGTCCATTGCTGGCACTATGCTATTGGCTGAGTCTCAAGCACAGTTTATGAACAGTGAATCTATGAATTGTACTCTTATTTATTTGAGGGAAGGTTGAGATAGGTCTCACTCTGTGGCCCTGGCTGGCCTGGAGCTTACTGTGTAGACCAAGAAGGTCTCCAACATGGAGATTGTCTTGCTTCTGCCTCCAGAGGGCTGGATAATGGTGTGTCCCCCACACCCTGCTGAGAACATGACCTCTGAGAACATTTAACTATATCAGCTGCTGTTAGAGGTCCTGGGATCAGGCCGGAGCCAGATCTCCCTGAATATCCTCTTTTCTCTCTACCCATAAGCCTCTTCTTCCCGTCTTCATTAAGTTGCCTCCTCTAACTCTGTCTTGTGGTTTTCTAATTGCCGCTTTCACTTCGCTCTCCAGCCATAAGTCTGGAGTTAAGAACCCTCTGAATGTGGCCAGTCTTCCCCCAGACAGCCGTGTGTGTACGTCTTCACAGAGCTGTCCATGCACAGAGACAAATGATGACCCTTTTAGAAGTAGGGCCAGGCTTATCTCCACACCACATGCTTCAAAACTGGGTATGGGGTCCAGGCAGGCCATGTTTACAACAGCTACAAAATCTGACTACGTGCATATCTCACGAAACACTAAGTGAGTCACAGCGACAAATTTGTTAAGTATATATTTAAAAAACCCTAGAACTCTATTTTAAACATCTGGATTCATAGAATTATTAAACTTTGGAAAAGTGTTCTTGGGTTCAATGTTTTACATTCCTGGTCCTTGGTCTTTTTCCACTAAAGAATTGTTTTGGAAAAGTTGAGTAAGATCCGTTTAACAGCTTTCAAATATGCTGTGATCCAAAACCAAAAAAAGAAAAAAGAAAGAAAGAAAGAAAGAAAGAAAGAAAGAAAGAAAGAAAGAAAGAAAGAGGAGAATAAGAGGATGCCATAAGGTGACTTAAAAGAAACTTTTCTAAACTAACATTTTGAGTGGCGATGATTTCTTGCAGGAAATGCATGTGTTTCTGAAGACCAGATAATCTTCTCTTCATGTGAAATTATAAAGAGGAAAACTCACGTCCAAAAACACATTCCATCAAAACCTCATTTCTGCTCACTAAAAATACAGAACTTGTTCCTTCATCCTGGGTGCTAAGAAATCCATGAGGAGCAAGCCAGTGAACAACATACCTACCTCCATGGCTTTTTTCATCAGTCCCTGCCTCAGGCTCCTGCCCTGAGCTCGTATGCTGACACCCCAGGATGATAGACTATGAAGTATGAAAGAAATAAGCCCCGCCCTCCCCAAATTGCTTTTGGTCATGGTGTTTTAGCAGAGCAATTGAAAGCCTAATTAAAACAAGAATTATGAATTAGACATTGATTTACAATCTCAGATAGGGCAGTACTGGAAGACCTCACTTTGAAAATGGGGAAAGATTGTGGCAGGCCTCTGAGAGCCTTTTCAGAAAATCAATGTTGTATTGGGGCAGGGAGAACTGTCTGTTACTTTTGACTTATGGGTCCTTTCTGTGACCGAGGTGGCCGATCTTTCAAGGAGTGACAAGTCTACAAACTGAGCAAGTAGCTCTTTCAAGATCTAGTCAAGGGAAAATGGTGGCTGAGCCAGACTGAAAGTTGTAGAGATGGTTAAAAATAGATCTCAGGAGAGTAGAGTATTGGCCCGGCCATTAAGAGCTCTTGTTGCTCTCACAGTGGACCCCACTTCAGGTCCCAACACACATGGACCTACACAAGTGCCTATATTTCAGTTCCAGAGGACGCGATATCCTCTTCTGAACTCAAGCATGACAGGCAGGCGGCCTGCTTCTACACTTGCAGACAAAACACTAATAAAATAAATATTTTTCAGATTGATTTCAAAGTGCTATGAAGACTTAATAAGCAATTTTTACTGATAAGCTGAATCTTTCTTGTGTTTAAAAAAGAGACATCAAGTATTGTTGCAGTTAATTTAGAAGTAGGGCCTAATAAATGTTTATTATTAGCCCTATAATTATTATGTTGGTGGTATTTTCTAACCTGCTAGCAATCAATGAAACACACTTAAAATAGCCTTGGTTTACCTAGGGCAGGGCAGATATTAATCCCATAAACTACCTTCTATACCTCCCTGCCAAAATCCTATGCCCTCTGCTTCTAGTAGCTTCTATCGAACTACCTCTGATCCACAATCCCAAACGCTTGCTAATGTTTGTCATCTGGGCCAAATCTCCATCCACAAAGGCCACCTCACCCATAGCAGCAGCTTCCTTTTCTTCTCCTCTTCCTCCACACTCTCCTCCTCTTCCGGTCTCTGATCACTTCCTCTTCCAAGAACTCCTGTCCTACCAGCCCACCTATCCCATTTGCCCTGCCAGGGCATATTAGCTTTTTATTGGTCAAACAGAAATAAGTTCTTAGGCAAGGTTACAAACATTTACAGTTATGTGAGCCTGCTCATTTGGGCAGCAACCAAACCAAACCCCAAAAAGTATGATGTTCTGAACTTAGCAACTGAATATATTTTTTTCTGTATTGTAAATTGGGGGACATTACAACAGGATGAAATTTCATGATGTAAATCAGGGACTTTTCTGAAAAGTTAGTGTTAAACAATTAAATTATCTTAAGTAAAAAGATAGGTACATGAGTTGAGAGTCCCAACTGTGGTGAAGACAAATATAAATCTATCAGAATTGTGTGTTGGTGGCCTTTAAAAGTAATGCATTGGATAAAAACCAATTCTTCAAGCACTGAGTCTTAGGATAGGACAGCATTTAGGTTTTAGAGAGATGGGGATGTAAAAACCAACTGAGTAGACAGGCCAACAGAGTGGTGTCTTGGAAGCCAACTGAAAGAGTTCTAAAAACAGGAAGTTGTGAGCCTTGTAAATCATTAGTGACAGGTCAAGTGAGAGTCTCTGGGACTGAGTCATCAGATTGCATAACCTGATAATCACCCTGACCTTGACCAAAACAACTTTAGTAAAGGGACAGGGTCAGAAGACTGCCAGAGGAGGTTCTAGAGAGGCTGCAAGGAGTGGAAGAGCAATAGGGAAAAAAAAGAATGTACAAAATTGGTTTTAGGGTTTTTGCCTATAAACAGGAAACTGAGGTGGCTGGAGAAATGATGAAGGGATTTCTCTGTTGACTTTATAAGAGTTGTTTTTAAATTTACTATAGTAAGAGATGGAACCCACTGGCTTAACGTAGGAACAGAACAGGAAGAGGCGCCATGAGTTTAAGGGAAAAGGTAAGAAATGGTCGTTAGTAATAGGAGGTAAATTAAAGTCAGCACAGTCAGGGTGACTGGGGTGTCGATGCAAAGCAGCAGCTCTCTCTGCAAAGGAAATGAAGGATGGTTCGTCCTGGAGCCAAATGTGAGTGTCTGGGGCTCAAGAAACATGGAACGGGGTTCAATTTTCCTGTGTAGAGGCTGAACAAGGAAAAGAGCAAATCAGGACAATTTCAAAAACACACGAGCAGATACTCCAGAGGCAGTCCCAGCAAGATGGGGGCGGGGCCTCTTTCCTATAGGTCTCGCATGCTGCCTGATGACATTCTTCGCTTCTGGGTAGGTGGCAGCTCGTGGCCTACCAAACTGATGACTTCCAAAAGGTTCCTATCTATTAGTCATAGGATGGTAGCTCCGACACAGCGGTGGGCGAGGAGTGGCTACCCATGGGGCTAAAGCTAGCCCTAGCACAAGATAAGAGATATGGTAATTAGCCTATGGGCCTGCAGCATGCCACAGCTTCCGCGCCTGACTACAGCTCTAGCCGGTCTTTGCAGGCACAGGCTCCCTGTAGCAATTGTCGTTAGCAGAAGCTGTCCTCCAGTTATACACATGTTAGCAGATGTGGGTCCAGTATAGACAGCGAGTTCAATTTTCCTAGGCCAAATTTTACCAAATGAGTGATTCGATGGGAAAACAAGGTAAGAGCTTTAGTGCCTATGCAAGTATAAGTCTAAGATGAACCAACAAGTGTAAGGTGCATACAGATGGGGATACTGTAGGGCCAGTTGAAATGCTCATTGAAAAATAGTTGTTTGAGAATGAGATATTCAAAGGTAAGATTATGGATGGAAAGCTCTGGGCGATGCTAAGATTAATGTGTGGACATTGGAGTGGGGACTAAAGAGGCATAGAAGACAAAATCCTCAGAGGACAGAGGTGAGTGACTGATGGGAAATACCAAGGTATGGGACAGATTTTCCCTAGGTGTTTGTTGAAAGTCATCCCAGAGTATCTCATGGAGTCAGGGTGACATGAGAGTGTGTGCATGACAGTTAGAAGATAAAACTGTGGGTAACAAAAGCTGATACCTTGAGATTCGGAAGTGGGCTTGGGGTAGACAGGAAGCTGAGAGAGCAGTCTCAGAGGGTGAGCGTTGATGAGCAAAGTGCACTGTCGTAAAGGGTTTCCACCAGATGTAGGTGTTCGTGGGTGGGCTGGTGGGTTCTTAATATCTGCATTTTGAGTATCATTTAATGTTAATCAACCTAAATTCAGGCTTAAATAGTTGCATGTGGCTAACATACTGAGCAATGTGTCAGTGACAAGACCTTAGCATGAGCCTCCATAGACAGCTATATAGGAATAAGCTCAGCTAAGGGTCAGCCTGTGGAGGAAGTGGTGCCAGGCAAGAACCGGGGCTCAGTTACAGGAGATGGTTTCTTAGGGGAGACTGAATTCTAGAGGGCAGTATGTGACAACCTCAGGGACTGGGGAGAAGGACAGAGGTGAGAGGCCATCCTTATTCCTACACACATGCTAGTTAGTCCATGGCTTTAGAATTGTAAGCAAAAGGTTAACTATTTATTAATTTAACGGCCCTCAGAGAAATACCTACAGTCCTTTGCATAATGTTGATATTAACAGGTCCTTGTGAAAGAACAACTTTTAAAAATGATCTGGTAGATAAGCCTGTTTGTATTGAGAGGATCTAAGGTATGGTGTCTGAACAGTGTTTACACTGCTCTTCACACTGAGACGGGGATTTAAATGCCCATTTAAGTTCTTCCGTGTCAACAGAAGGCAGCAATTAGCTGTCGGGAGTCAAACGACTTGCTTTTCTGTAAATGCTGTTTCTCAAGACTAGTGAGGGTCCCACTAGAACTGCTTTAACCTTTTCTGTTGACAAGAGCCTCAAGTGTTCTAGGTAATGAGAGCAATTTCCTGAAAAACAACCGTTCCTTATCTAGGACCCAGAGCATGAAAATATAAGCATCCAGCTTTCTGTTCTTGAGTTAAACAGACATGGGTTTCAGTCATCGTCTTAAACATTAGCCATGCAAAATGTTGGTGGTAGTTACCAAAATTTGACTCAATATTAGCCAGATATGTGTGGCTTACTTTTAGACTCTTTTGATCTGCTGTATTCTCGGGATGTTTGTTTGAGGCAGGTCCTATCCAGTACAGGCTGGCCTTGAGTCCCTCATGTAGTCAAGGATGACCTAGAACTTCTTCTCTTGCCTCTAGCTCCCAAGGGTTAAAATTATAATCATTCACCCCCACACTCAGCTCAGAATTATATTTACCCTTCACTGATGCTCAAATTGAACAAAACTACATGTAATGGCAGGAAAAGACAGTGCCTTGTATAATGTACGCATTAGGGGGGGTGGGAAAATGAAGAGGAAACTGAATCCCACGAATACCAGTGGAAGAGTATTGAAATATATATAAATCCATAATAGTAAATAAGGCAGAATGTTCTGGCATATGACTGCAGTGTGTGAGTGGGATGTGTGTGTGTGTGTGTGTGTGTGTGTGTGTGTGTGTGTACGTGTGTGTATGTGTAAAACCATAACAGTAAAAAAATTTAAAAGCCATGAATGCAAAATGGAGCAAGAGGAAGTGATTGAAGGTAAGAAAGGGGATACATGATGTAATTATATTTTAATTTAAAAAATAAAAGAATTACTTTTGTGTAATTAGAATTATTTTTTATAATTTTCTTTTTTTTAAATGTTGGTTGAACTTTCTCTTGAACTGTTTCATATATGTATATAATCCATTATGATTAATTTCCTCTTCCCACCCCTTTGCAATCCCCACTCCCCCTACCAGTTTCCTGTCCCACATTCATGTCTCTGTTTATTCTGTAACCCACTGAGTTCAGGGCCATCTGTGTGAATTGAATATATTCAATAGAATAATATTAAACCATAAAAGATTCTATGACAAAAAACAATAAGTTGCATATATGTATAATATCTATATCATATAAAAATATATTTATATTTCATTTATATGTTTAAATAAATATATAAATATTTGTACTGTGTAATATTATATAAAATATTATGTTCTGTGTTAATAGATGAAGTTTTTGTAACAGGACAGCATCATGTTAAGTGAAATAAGCTAGACACAGGAGACAAACACTGCCTGCTAACTAACAGTGAGACGGAAACACAGAAGTAAAACAGTTCACTCACAGAATAAGCAGGATGTTAACTAAACCACACGTGGAGGGAAGCAATTCTGATGTTTAACAGCGGAGTGGGATGAGAATAATCAACAGTAAATATCTACATGTCCAGAGACACCAGAGGAGAGACATATCCGGTCTCCAGCACACAGGAATAATATCTAAGTAGATGGAAATGCTGGTTGCCCTGACATACATACACAATGACTACATGTGCTGAGCAATAATAGTGCACTGTACACAGCTACACATTTTAAAATGTGAAGTTCTGTCAGGTGGTAAAGTGTTCGGGGTTGGGGTTAGGGAGTGGCTGGGTGAGGAGTGGGGCAAGACAAATACAAAGACCATGCAGAGTCAAGTGCTGACTGTTACATACTCGGCTGTGAGTTCCCAGAATGTGCATGGTGAGATGTACAATCCATTTGTTAACATCCATCCAGCTGCGCATGGTGGTGCATGTCTTTAATCTCGGCAGTTGGGAGGTAGAGGCCAGTGAATCTCTGAGTTCAGGGCCAGCCTGGTCTATAGAGTTCCTGGTCTACAGGAGAGCAAGGCCTATACAGAGAAACCCTAACTCAAAAAGAAAGAAAGAAAGAAAGAAAGAAAGAAAGAAAGAAAGAAAGAAAGAAAGAAAGGGGAAAATAAGAGAAAAAACATTTTAAAAATCTATCCACCAATCAATGGATATCATATATTAGCTATTGTACCTAGTGCTGCCATAATTGTAGATACCCAGGTATCGCTTTGACAAAACTAGTCCATTATCTTTGGAAATGCAGTCGTTTTACATTCCCACCAACATTCTGTGATTTGCCCGCTTCCTGCACTGTTGTCAGTACCTACCTTGTCCTTTTGATAACAGCCATTTTAATTGGGGGGGGGGGGTAGGGGGAGCGGAGTGGGGGCGGGGCGGGGGAGTGAAACTTCAGCCTGGTTTTTAATTTGTATTTCCCTCACGGTCAGTGATCTTGAGCACTTTTCTTGTATGTTCTCTGGCCGCTTGTATATCCTCCTTTAAGAAATGTGTATGTCAGCTTTTCATATTCTGTCTGTTATTACTTTGTGGTTGATTGTTTCCTTTGTGGTCCAGAGGCATCTTGGTTTTGTAGAGCCCCATTTGCTTACTTGTTATTTTTATTGTCCATGCTTTTGGGGTCTTATAAAAATCTTGGCCTATCCCAATGTCTTGAGAGTATTCCTCTACCTTTTGTTCAGTATTTTTCTTGTTTTTCTTGTTTTAGGTGGGTTTTGTATCACATGAGAGGGAGGGGTAATAGATATAGATATAGATACAGATACAGATATAGATATAGATATTCACATGCCTACAAAGTATATGGTTTTGCATGCCATTCTAATCTGCATGTATTCTGTTGAATAAAGCCATAACAGCATGGTCTATTTAACAGAACATTATTAAACAGAAGTGTCCCAAGAGGAACAAGTTAAGGAACTCCAATACCTTGAAGGACATCGTTAGCACTTAAATACCTTTGCTTTGAGATTTTTCATGCTATAACCCATAGTCCTACCATGTACATCTGCAGGAATTGCCTGTTGAGGTGCCATACTTGAAAAGGTACACAGCGTGCCTCTCGTAGGTTGTTGTGCACATTATCAGCGTGTGCATGTTTGTGAGGGACCATGTGCGCATGTGCCTGTTCATGGGGACAAGTTCAGGCCACCCTCCTCTTTGCCATCAGCTCTTCTCTTTCTGTGTTTTCAGGCAGGATCTCTAATTGCTTGGAACCCAAGGTCGTTTTGGACTGAGTGGCCAACAAGGCCCATGGCTCTACCTCTCTCACTCCCAGTGCCAAGATGACAAGCAAAAAGTACACTTGGCTTCTTCTGCACGGGTTCCGGGGCGGAAGGCAAGCACTCTCCTCACTGGGTCATCTCCTCAGGTTCCAGGCTGTGGCTTTTTAAGTCAGGTTTGCTTTAACTTAGATCGATATGCCTAAGGCTGTGAGCCCTGCGTCAGCTGTGGACAGGACAAGGCCAACAGAAGGAGCCTGTCCAGACTCTGAGCGATGAGACCAAGGGTCTGCACTCTATCTACGGTCTATCGAACAAGGAAACCAGGAGGCGCCTTGCTCGTTCAGATGACTATGAAGTCGTGGTCAGCTGCACTACAATTTGTTGCCAAGATGACAAAGGACAGAAAGTACAAACAGGGCAATGTAGGAGGCCTGGTAAGAAACACTGGGCGATCCCACTGTTGCGTGGTGCCGAACTGGGTCACGTAACTCCTCCGCTTGGAAGCCCTCAATCAAGCAGGACTTCTATAGCCCACAACTGTAATTTCAAACCACAAGAGGAAACAGAGCTCCCTCAGACTTTTATTTTGCTGAGGAAGTGGACGGTTTAAATAAGTCTGTTTGACACATGCCTATCTGGCTTCGAGTTCCCTCAGCTTCCTTGCACGTCAGCCATAAAGCTTTTCCCCGCCCGTCCTAACTGGATTTATGCATTCTACATCTGGTATTCAGCAAGCATATTTTTCTTCCTTTTTCATTGAACTTCTGCCCATACACACACACTCAGGCTCTCATTTTAATAAGTGGGATTATTCCCTGCGTATTTAAAGGCACAGGAAACAGGAAATCATCTGAGCGAACACGGTGAGCTCATGGTTGTATCACTGTTCCCCCACAAGCCCGTTTGGAGGCAGAGACAAAGACAAGATTTTGGAACTTGCAGCTCTGCAGTTACTCAACCTGAGAGGCCGCTTGACCTTAAGTTCCCTCTCCAGGCTCTTAACATAGTAAAATTTAAGAGCGTGATTCCAAGAGACAGGAAAAAGTTTTTTTTTCTTTCTTTCTTTCTTTTTCTTTTTTCAAAATAAAGCTCTGTGTAACTCTCAGAAGTGTAGGAGTCCAATGGAGGCTGTAACTAAAGGAAGGATGGAGAAGGAGCCTGCCGACAGGGCAGCAGGGGCGCTTCCTGCGCACTCAGACATACATGCTTGGGTCAGGCTCTCTCAAAGGGAAGGCCATAATGTGGAAACCTGTCACGGATTCCCCACTGTCGCTTATTAACTGTGGCCACACAGTCACCACCAGGCCATGCGTGTTAGATACGGCGAGCTCTGGCTTAACAGACGAACGGAGTTTGGTCTCTTAAGGACTCAATTTGCTGTGAGGAATAGCTTTGCCTCCGTTTGAAAGTCTCTCCCGTGGGGTTAAGGCTCCCTAGGATGTGCTGGTACCACAGCCTCAGGGAAAGGCTTGAGAGCACACCGGTCTCTCAGCACACTATGGCCTGAATCCTCAGGCTCTGTCACAGAACTGGACCAAGACGGAAGATACTCAAAGATCTGAGTGATGACTTCAGAAGTCCTTGTCCACCAAAGAGGAAATTAGAATTTGTTTATTCCCGCACACAAATATTTGTATCTCTTTCTCATTTGTAAATCAACTCTCTTGTTAACTCCACTGCATGCTTAGTCAGCATAGTTGATGTCTTAACCATGCATGCCTGAGGATAAAGCATCTGTGAAAAAACGGGATGCCCCGGCTCTGATCCAACGAGTGCACTCCCAGCTCCGCAGCAGTTTGTGCCTGCCCCCCTCACCCCCCACCCCCGTGCTCTGGCTCAGGGTCAGTTTTGCTGTTTCTTGTCTTCCTTGCTTCCTTTTAGATGATTTCCTTCCCACTTGTCCAAACCTGTGAAACCATGGTTCAGGTCTACTGTTAGCAGCCTCACATGTCCTTTTGCTCCTCAAATCTGTCTTCCTTTAATTGTTCTGCAACTTCATTGTGTCTAATGTTTGTTTGTCTGTTTCTTTATTTTTGAGACAGAGTCTCACGATGCAGCCCAGGCTAGCATGGACTTTTCTGTGAAGACCAGGGTAGCTTCAAACTCATAGACGCACCTGTCTCTGCCTCTGGAGTGCATGGGCTGCTACGCTCAGCTTTTTGCACCCATTAAAAAATTATTTCCTTTATATTTTTGAGGTTATAATATTTGCATCATTTCCTCCTTTCCTTTCTTCTCTTTAAACTCTCATATAAATCTCTCCTTTCTCTTTCAAATTCCTGGCTTCTATTTTTTTTTTTTTTTACTAATTGTTGTCAAACACACACACACACACACACACACACACACACACACCTTGCTCAGTGTGTGTAATGTTACCTGCATGTATGTATTCAGGGCTGACCATTTGGTGTTGGATAACTTGTATTGGTCTATGTCTCCAGCTCTCAGCATTTCCTTAATTGCTTGTAGTACTTTGGGTAGGGTTGAGACCTCTTGGCCTTTCTCCAGCACATAATAGCATGTATCTTCAAACTATCATTTCCTTGTGTTTCCTATAGCATTTTTTTTTTTTTGCCTCCTTCACTGTCCTGAATTTTTTTATTTACAGAGTTAAGCACCCTAGTCCACTCCAGTGAATCTTGAAATCACATGTGCATCCAGTCACACAGACCCCTGCCTGAGACCAGAGCTGGTTTGCACCTACCCAGGAGAGCCAGTTCTGCTCCCCTGCATTTTTACAGGCATCCCGTAGGCAGCTTGAACTTAGCCAGTGTAGGCGTGTCCCATTATGGAATTAGCGAGTAATAGAAATCACAGCTTCATTTTGCCCCCTGTGGGGCATTCTGCTAGCACTGAGTCCTTGGGACTGAAAGCGTGGTCCTCAAACCCCAGAGCAGACAGGACGCATGAGCCTGGCAGAAGGAGGCAGCGTCTCACTTCAAGCCTCCCAGGTCAGGGTTTCGCATCTTAGCACCAGCCCGGGGTAATATGTTTGCACATAGAAATGTGGGGAACAAGGAACTTTTCAACTCACCTCTTCCAACTTAGAGGTGATTTTTTTTTTTACAAACACTGTGCTTACTAATTGTTACATTGATTGAAATTCACAAGGAGAAACTGTTTCATTCCCCTGGGCTGCTTACCAGAGGGCTGAGCTACATCTGTCCTGTTTGCACAGTTACAGCTGTGACGTCCCTGATGAGTTTGTTTTAAAAGGTGGAAGCAGAGCACTGCCCACCAGCTTGCAGACATCTAGATTTGAATATAACACAAGTGCATGCCAGCCCAACAAAGCAAATTGAAAGCATTTTAAGGAATGGAGGATTTTTCCTTCTTCCCATGCAAGAGGATAGGTTTGGAGTACCTAACACAAACTTAAAGCCAGGACTAACGTTTAGAAAGCAGCTGGAGCTTGCTTTTTTATTAATGGTTTCTCCAAGGAAATCATGTATTGAAAAACAAACAAGTCTTTAAAATCCAGACTAAAACATTAAGAGTAAGATAGAAAGCAGGTGGGAAACCTGCGGCGCCCAGTTCTTGGCTTTCTGAAAGCTGTGTTTTGGGGAGTGGTGGAGGCTGGATTACTACTGACGGGGCATGTACTACTGGGTCCAAATTCTTCTATGCATCGTGCCGTATCCCAGGAGGCTCTCTGACCCACCATTTCCTGTGAATGGAAGTGTAAGAATATCACCTTTCTCATCACAGTAGGTGGATCTAATACCCATTCGTGGTGGTCACCTATACACAAGCTTGCTGACTTTGGGGACAGGGCCGTGCGATTAAACATTGGTCCCAGTACCCCATGCATGACTTAGGCAAGGCAGGGATGAGTAAATAAATCAGTTTCCAGACAGTGGAGCAACACATGCCCACAGTGAAAACTCTGTAAGGTACGTCCAAGAAGTTGTGTCAAACAATGCTCTTTAAGCTTCCGTACTGTCTGTTTGTCATCAGATGAGTCTGAGCCAGCATAGTTACAAGGCTATATATTACCATGTTTCTGTGCCTAACATAATGCCAACTGAAAAATACTGACTAGACGGAAGAGTGAGGCTCTGCAGTTGAGCTCTTGCCTAGCATGCAAGGGGTGCAGGGTTTGAACGCTGCCACTGCAAAGAACAACAAAAGAAGATGCAAACTTATGAGTGTCTTGGGTAAATGTGGGAAACTATTACAGCCTTGGTATGGTGTCATCCTGTCCTCTGCCTCTGTAGAGCTTTGAAATAATAAGTGACTGGACCCTATACCCAGAGACGGTGATGTAGTTAACGCATGCATTAGCATTCCAGAAGGCTTCTAAGTGATTCTGATCCGCAGCCAGGATTAACAGCAGCTGACCCAAGGGCATGACTGAACAGATGCAGAAACCAATTAAGAAGCAAGCTGAGCAGTGATTTGAGGAAAATAGATTCAGAGACTGGAATGACCTGGAAGCAGCTGTTGCCTTTTTTGTTTTTAGAGTTGACTTATCAGCTCTGTAGGTCCAGAATTATGATAGTGGCAGTCCCCATGCTGGTAAGCTGGGGGTGAGAATGGGGAGGTATAAAAGACATGTCTATATATGCCACAGAAAAGGAGCCCATGGACCAAAGATTCTGTCACGACCAGCTTGGTAAATTAGCAGAATTAACTTACCTGTGTTACTTATAGGAGTGTGAGTGACTCATGGGCAGCTATACTCATAGACAATTTCTTATTTTGGAATTTTCTAGGCACTTTTGTATTAGATTATCTGTAGTTGGGGCAGGAGGGGTTGTGGATTGACTTTCAGGGAGAGTCAGAGAAGGGCCTTGTGACCAGCCCCCTCCATGAGGGAATATTGACAGCACCATTACTATAGGCCTAGCTATCTTTTGTGTAGTTCTGTGATTTCAGCTACAGCCACATGCCCCATGATAGTCATGATTGTCAAGCCCAGAGGAAGCAACCACACCACAATGGGACAATTTCTTGCAGCTACTTGTATTCACAAGCACTTAGTCTGACCAAAAATCAATTGCTCACAGTCCTGTCCTTTTCTAGGAAGAATGCCAGATACTGGGAATACATTAACATTATTAAATTGCATTAAAAACTGATAAATTCAGGAAGACACCTGGGAGGTAGAAGAGAGTGTAAGCTTATACTGAAGCAATGTAAGCTGTATTTTAAATTCTAAATATTTCTCAAACTGCACTGCGAATCATAATTTAGTTTGGGCTATATTGCTGATGAGTTAAATCAGCAGCGCTGGGTCCTGTTTTCCCTAATGGCTCCAAAGAACAACCAAGTTTATTAACTAATGAGATTTGTTTCTCTCGTGGTTCTCCCACATTCCTCTTTTCAAACTTTCAGGTCATTTGAGCCTGAAATGTACATTGAAAGCACTTAATTGAGGGAGAAATTATGATAACACAGCTTAATTACCCAGTGGGTGTTCTTTATAGATACCTGATGATGGTAGACAGACAGACATACAGATAGACAGATAGATGGATGATAGATAGATGGATAGATAAGTAGATAGATAGATGATTGATAGATGATGATGATGATAGATAGATAGTTAGATATAGATGATAGAAAGAAGGTAATAGATTGATGATAGATGGTAGATAAATAAATAGATGATTGATAGATGATGATGATAGATAGATAGATAGATAGATAGATAGATAGATAGATATAGATGAAGATAGAAATTAATAGATGATAGATGGTAGATAGATAAATAGTAGATAGATAGATAGATGAATCTTCTAAATATTGGAGGGGTAATTTATTCTTTAATTCACACAATCTATTAAACATGATGGAATTGCTTCAAATATCAGAATGATGACAAGTAATATATCAGGCTTCTTTCAAGAGACAACCATCAGTTATTCAAAGTTAGTTTGCACTATTGCTGCAGAGATATGAAACTATAAAGAAATCTAAGTCACAATGTGCTATGGCTCCATTCATGATATTATATTCAACCATTAATTGGCATGAGCAATTAACAATGTGGCTTGTTATGTGATGGTCACAGAAATGCTTTTTCCTTTGAAGAATCAAGGGGAGGAAAAAAAATGAAACAAGTTTTTTTTTTCACTTTTCCAACATCCATTGCTAAGTGCAGTGCAGTGCAGGCGGAACGCCAGCACTCGCCATTGTTGCTGCCAGGCCTTTCCTGTAACCCCAAAACAGGAACTTGGCCTCTTGAATATGCTGTAAATGTTACTTGTGCATATTACAGGAAGATGCCAAGACTGCAATGTGAATCAAGGTTTAGAGCATTCTGTGTTGTTCCAGTGTCCTCCTACCAATTCCAATATTGTCAGTGAAACTGTGGAATGTTGGAAAGGCAGCTTTGTGAAGGTTGTCACCTCCAATACCCGACTCCCCCTTCTCTTGCCTCAAGTCCCCCTCCCCCATATCAAGAGAACTGAGGCTTTGTTGGAGCTGCTGTGGCCAGAGGCAAGTGTATGTTGTGGAGAGGATGATTTAAAACAGTTACTTCTATTCATGTTACTTATTTTTCTTTTCTCATCCAAAATTCTCCAAAAGGTTTAAACAATTTCTTAAAAGAATCAGGTTACGCAACTATAAAAATCCAATATTTGGGCCCATGTTGAAAACAGAGGAAGAAAGCATCGATTATACTTTTTCCTTAAATCAGATCTAAACACAAAAACACAGGTTCTTATAAGTGCTACTTCTAAACTTTATGCCTTTGCAAGTAAAGGCTTAAGCAGAGGTGGGGGAGGATTGATAGAGGGCTCAGTGGGAAAAAGCACTTGCTGTGCAGATCCTGAGATAGCCCACCTGTCACCCCACTAGAGATAGGGAATTCCAGAGCAAGATGGCTGGTGAGACTATGTGAATTAGAAAAACTGAGAGTTCAGGTAAGAGACCCTACCTTAATATATAAAGTGGAAAGTAATTGAAGAAGACACAAGACTTTACCCTCCATATACACATGTATACACATCTATATCCAGCCACACATGCATGTTCACATGTGCATGCACATACACACCAATGAAGGAAAAAGAATTTGATCATGAAACTCTAAGAAAGACAAAATATAAATTGGGAGGGGGGCTCCAAGCACACAGGACAGTTTGTGACATGTCCTGAAGTACCCAGCAGCAGGCACCAGGCTTCCAAGATGCTGATTGAGTTGGAACATTGGGTTAATAAACTTCTGTTATTGTAACAAAATACCTGGACTAGTCAACTTAAGAAGAGATAATGTTTCTTCTTGGCTCACAGTTTTGGATGTTTCCGGTCCTTGTTGCTTTTGGACCTGTGGTAAGCTAGAGGAAACTGTTCATGTTACATCCAAGATCAAAGAGCTTAGAATTCCCTTAAATGGACATATCCCCGATGACCTGAGTCTTTCCAGTAGGCCCCAGATTTTAGCAGTTCCGTCACCTCTCAATAGCACCATGGGCTGGCAAGCAAGTCCTCAACATGCAAGCTTTGGGGGCCTTTTGAGATTCAAATTATCAAATCCCTTTGAAAACCCATATGGAAACATGCTACTGTAGAAGCTTCCTAAAATATATTTATGCATGAAAGGAATCTAAATGAAGTCACCAGATAATTGGAGAGACAATGCCTCAACTAGGTATCTCATGCCACCAAGTAAAACGTCCAAAAGCAGAAATAGGTTACATGTTGTTAAGTCATTGGCCAAAGTAACCCTATGGAAATATTATAGGACATTGCCAAGACTTTGGTTATTCTCCACAGACAAAAAAAGGCCCCTTTGCTGAAGCAACACTTACTTGTGTCATCAAACATGGAGTGCCTAAGCTTTACTAGTCACATCTTCCCTACTGACCGTTACACTGGAAGGTACTGTGAGCTGTCCTGGAGCAGAAAGGTGAGCATGAATACCCGCCAGCCACAAACTTCACCATCTACAATGGTTACCTACCTATAAGGTATGCTGGTGAAATAGTGGCACAAATATTATGGGAGTAACCAACTACGTTTTTTTTATTGGATGAAAGGCCCATTCTACAAGATAGAACCCATACTGTACACTGATATTGTGACCAAGGATCTGGGACTAGATAGGTCATGGATCTAGGGGGGAATGTCTACTATTGTTTTCTACTAAAGAAACATAGCGATTACATCACTCCTAATGGTGTAGTGCTAGTCCATAGATGAGTGCTTTGCTCAGCCACAGATGGGGATTAACATGGAAACCCATAACTGGACAGTGCAGAGGGTGAGAGACTTTGGAGCACCCAGTGCTAAATGGGATGTTGTAATCAGCCCCCTCCCATCAAGTCTCAAGGATCTACACAGAAGAGGAAAGATTGTAAGAGCCAGAAGGAAATGGGTGACTACAAGGGACTGATACACAAGTGAACTTACGGTGACTTTGGAAGAATGCGTAAGACCTGCCCAGGTTCAAGCCAGATGGGGCCCCAATACTGGGGGAGGGAGGGGGAAGAGTATGGGGGGTTCATCGCTAACCAAGGATCTATCTGCAACTGACACCCACTGGCAAAGGAGAAATTATTCCTCTACAAATGAGGGTCACCGATTATATCAACTACATTTCAGGGCAGGCCCCATGCCCAGGAGTAGTTGACCAACCTGGAAATAACTGACTCGGGGTTTTGTTACAATTTGCCTTTTTTTTTTTTTTCCACATATTTTTTTCTCTTATTAGTCTTTTGCTTGTTTTGATTTACTTTTTTTGTGAGTGTTTTCGTGTTTCTTGTTTGTTTCCGCTATGTGAAAGGACGTAAGGAAGAACATAAAGTTGGGTGGGTAGAACTGCAGGGAAGATCTTGGAGGAGCTGGGGGAGGGAAGCAAATACAATTAAAACATATTGTATGGAAAAAAAATGTTATAAGAAAATCCAAACTAGATAAAGCAAGAATTAAGGAAAGAAAAATGATGACTAAGTATGGATTTTTAAATTACTGGGCTTGAATTTGCACTGAATCCACCATGTGGCAATTTTCAGCCAGTGTCTGTGGTCAAAGAATTAGGCTTAAAAGAAGCTGATAACTGACCCTCACAAAAAGAAATGGCTGAGTGGAAGCTACAACAGGTGGTAGTAAGCTAACCAATACCACTAACTTTTCCTCTCTTCTAAACAAAACATAATTTCTCCAAAGGAATATCACTCACACACACACCCTTACACACACACACACACACACACACACACACACACACTCAAGCTCATACTCCTTCTCGTGTGGGAACAGCAATAGCAAGGAGGAACAAAGGAATTACACAGCCTTTTGAAACTATAGTGTGTCTTGGGTAAATTGGCTGAACGGTGGATGATCAAGGTGACAGAATCCTAGGCTTGCCTGGGTTTCCTGGTCAAGAACTATAAAGCAGAACACAGCAGCACACGAGGCACGCTGGCTCTCATTGTCTCCTGTGACATCTGTTCAATGACAAAAATATGTGTGGAGCTGAAAAAGTACACCTTGTGCTTTATTGACAGGTTTGGAGGAGTGCAGAGGCAGGTAGGGGTGTGCCCAAGGTGTCTGATGTACAGCTAAGGTCATTTATATACACATATGCCTGGAAAGGACACAGCCCTAGCTGAAATTTCTTTTCTTCATAGACTCTTACTATAAAAAGATACCCCTTAAAATTCTACCAAATTATACATGCAGAAGTCTTTCGAGGGTGTGTATATGTTTAATTTGAAGGTGCGCTCGGGTGTTCCCATGTTCACAGTCAAAGCCAAGGACCTCAGAAGAGTCCATGGTCTGATTGGTCAGCTCGGTGCCAGAATGCAGTTTGCATCCTGTACCTTCCCAAGCTCCCATGAACTGGAACTCAGGAAGCAACTCCCAAAAGCTGCTGTTTGCTTGTTTCTTCATTTACTTAGGGCCAAGTGTAAGCAGACAGGTTCCAGGAGAGAGAGCAGGCAGTTCTCCCCAGTGGTTTAGGGAGCATCTTTTATTGCCAGGGGCTCACTCTCTGGGCCTATATGGGCCATGTTAATTCTATACTGTGGGGCATAAAATCCTTCAGTTTTATTTTACTAGCTTAGGGACTTCATGCAAGGCATCTTGTTTTCCTGGGGGTTTGAATTCTTCCAAGACAAGCCTGAGACAACTGTGAATTTATTGTTTCCAACCCTGCCTATTACTTAAGTCAGTCCTCTGGGGAGAACTTGTTTCAAGGCCATTTCTGAGTAACTCAGTATGGACAGATTCAAGAAGTTAACAGACAGGGCAAATTTCAAAAAGCCTTATAATCCTGTAAAATAGCAAACAGTCAGCACTAAGAAAAGTAACAATATAACCATGTATCGGATGAACCTGAAAGGACTGAGAAAAGGATCTGACTGGGGTCCTGATTAATTTGGTGCCTGGAGGAAGAAAAGCCCTGGGAAGATTATTTCCACCACATCCCTGGGTCTGGAAAGATTGAATAAATTTGCAAAAGGCAGTCATCTTTTGAAAAGCTATTCAAAGTGGGCAGAGAGAGAACAAAACCAAAGTGGATCTACCTATTTAGATAGTCAAGAAATAATGCTAACCAGCTCCCAGGTGTAGGAGAATTCAGCTCAACATCTCCAGACACACAAACGTGGGGCTGAAAATATTTTCAGTTGTGAAAGACAAATCTCAAAAGCAAGAGAAAAAATTCTCTAGGACGCGTTTTTGTGGAAAACCCAATGCTGAGAACAGAGGGCAACTAAACGATACCCTGAACCACAACGGGTGAAGACTTTTCGGAAATCACAAGATAGAAACCCCCATGTTGAAACTGCTCACCAGGGCCCAGGTAGAATACACAGAGAAGCCAAGAGAAACCTTGACATAAGGAACAGACCTGCCCTGTCATAAGTCACTGAGTCACGTGTTTGAAAGTCACTGAAGGTCACGTGACAGAGGCAGCCGATTTGGGTTTATGTTCTGCAGTGGCTTGCTGCTTTCCTCCCGGATCCTTTCCCTCCTTTTGGTTCTGTCCATTTTTACCAGGACATGTTTTCCACCATAGCAGATATCTTACCAGGCATCTTCTTTTATATATTTTCTTTTATTTAAGTTTTAAACCCAACGTCTTCCCTTTTATCAGCTGTTCTGAACGATTACCTTAACAGTTCTTTATTATTACTTTAATATTCTATTGCCAAAGGCGATTGAATTCTAATGAATCAAAAGAATAGAATTTCAGAATGATATAAACAAAATTTGAAGAAGGCAGTCTGTAAACATCACCCAAACTTTTTTCAAATCAACCCAACAGACTGAAAGGGTAGATTATTTTAAACATCTCCAAAAAGAGCCACATTCACTCATGCTCTCACTGGACTACTTGAAGGCTGGTTACCATGCCATGGTGTGAAGAAAAATAGCTGAGAGACAGACTCTTTCCTCAAATTGCCCATTTCTCTCTAGTCCGAGAAAAACAGAAACATAACCGATGGCCACCATGTGCACTGCACGTTATCAGAAAGGTATGCACCTTGTCACTACAGAAGCCGCTAAGGAGGGTTTCCAACCAGACTAGTGGAGTTCAGGAAGTGGTGTCTTGTGAGTTGTGCTAAGACTGCCGCCGAGAAGCAGAATTAGCCAAGCAGAGGGTACCGTTCACTTTACTGCACAGCTAGTCAGCTCTCTGTTATAGCCCAGTCTTACAGAGCAAAGGAACCCTGAAAAGGCCAGCGTGGCCGATCGGGAAGTGCCATCTCTCACTCTCTAACAAACAGTGGAAGCCAATCAATAAAGGCGCCGCAGGAGCCAGCACTGGAATTGCCTTTATGCTTGAGAATGAACACTTTGGGAGCAGTGTGGGTGTTGAGCTGCCAAGGGGGCCAAGCCCAGCGTAGGAAGGTCAATGCGAGAGGAGTATGGAACCCAGGCAGGAAGTGATAGAACCTCACATATGAATTTTTAATACTGAAGACAGAGAGGAGTTCTTTACGCTTGCAGTGTGGAACTGTTTTTCTTCTCAAAGGAATTATTGTGTAAAACCCTACCATGTGGAACCAAACTGGTAGAGACATATGGTGCTCATTTCCCTTGGGTCTTGCGTGACCAAGACGTTTGTTCAATAAAATGGGCCTGAATATTGCTCGTACATCTTAGGTATATTCCAGTGGCTCAGTGGATTGCAAACTGTTTCTCAAGGAGGTCTTGGGGCTCCTGTCCTGGTGTGTCTCTAGCATCCACAGCCATACACCAAAAACAGTTCAGCACAGCCCTTACAGGCAGGTGTTCTCACCTCTTACTGTATGAACTCCTCTTCATGGAAACTGCCTGAACAATTATGACTTTTGGGGGCCTCAGATAAATTTGTTCAGCATTCATTCCTCTAATAGAAGTGTTCACTGAGTGTTCCCAGGCTTTCCCTGAAAAGGTGGAATTATGTCCAAAGGTCAACAGTGAACCCTGCCTGGTTTTGTTTGCTTATTTTTGTTTTGTTTGTTTTGTTAGGTTTTTTGTTTGTTTGTTTGGTTGGTTTGGTTTTTTTTTTTTTTAAGCTCCGCTTTTATTTCCTCTGCACATATCAAATTACACTGTGTAAATGTGATTTTGCCACAACAGGCCAAAGTGAACTTTCTCACCACCTAACCCACACCTACTACCCTGCTGATTATTGTCGCTATGTCAAGAGTGCAGGGTGCCACCAATCACCCTGTGCAGGCTTTCCGTCCATTCACCCTATTGGCCAGCCTCTTGTCATTAGGCAAAGTCATGTAATTGGCTGTGACTGAATAAAGAAATGGCATGTGTCACTTCCATCAGCCAAACATTAAAAACAAACAAGTAACAGTGTACAGCCTTGTAACTGTCTACTTCTGTTTAATTATTTTTTAGTTAGCATACAAGATAAGGGTTTTGTTGTGACATTTTCATGCCTGTATGTTCATCTTTTGTTCCTTCATTAACCTTCTTGCATCTTTCCCTCAACCTACCTTATCTCCTTCTTCTTCCGGGAGTTCTTTCTTGGTTTTTATAATATATTTACTTTTAATGTTTATGATTTAAGTAGAATTACATCACTTCTCCCCTCCCCCCAGTTTTTTTCCTTGCTGCCCCTCACAGTTACCCTTTTTAAAACCTTCCAACCCGTCCCATTCTCAAGTTGATAGGCTCTTTTATCTGATTATGTTTCTTACACACACACACACACTGAAGAGTCTAGTTTTATGTCTATGGCTTCAAAGCTAATCACTCTACATTGGACAACCAATAAAGGGCTCATCCCAAGAAGGCTAATTTTCCTTCTTCCAGCTGTCAATAGTTACCTGTAGCTCTTTGTCTGAGAGTGGGACTCTGTAGAAAGTTCCCCCTTCCATGCTAGCATGTCCATTAATACAGCTATTTTTCCAGTCTTGTTTATGCAGCCATTTCTAATCTTTGGTATCTGGCTCTTACACTTCCCCCTCCCCACTGCCGTATACTCCATACATCTGTGATGTATGCCATGTCCACTGGGTCTGGACTCCCCACAATCCATCCATCTCTGCATTGTGTCCCATTGTAGTTTAAACTAATAAAATGCCCACTATCAGACATGAGAAACCTCCTTTCAAAGGGTTGGTCAGGGTAGTCCAAATGACTCCCAAAACAACATAGACTGTCAATATAGCCCCTTGTTCCCACTCAGGGGTTGATGGTGGCCCCTGTTGATGAAGACACTACATGGTGAGGACATAGCCCAGATGACTCAAGCTGGAAGCCTCTTTCCCATGATCTAGATTTCATGGAAATACATAGGCATGACTGTACAATCTGCCCAGAGAGAGAAGCAGTTGACCCCTCCTACCCACCTGTGGCACCTGTGAGCCATGACAATCATGAGCAAGGCAGGACATGGATGAAGGTGCAATAGTGACACTCACAAGCTGGTGACAACCAACAACTGTCAATTGGTCCAACTCAACAGGAGGGAAACTAGGCCTGGTACTGAAGACCTAGCTGGCTTCCCAGGGTTAGTGAGGTCATGGGCCTTAGAAAATAATCTACTACCACCACTTTTCTGGTCCAGCACGGATTCTTACTACATTCTCAATCTTATCACCTCTCATCAAAGAAGCTTCTCTTCCACCAAACGGAGGCCATCACAGCGAAGCATACATTGAAATATAGATTCTGGAAGAAAGAAAATACACGGAGCTGTTTTTCTGTGCCTGGATGATCTGCACTCCCACCCATTCTCCTACAAATTACAAAATCATGTTTTGTGGATGAATTAAACTCCATGTCTATATAAAAGCCACATCCCCCTTTGTCCATTTGTCTGTTGGGAGGCATCTAGACTGGTTCCATATCTTTGCTGCTGTGAATAGAGCTTCAGTGACTATGAACACGCTAATTCTGCATATTCCCACTTAGATTTCCTCACGTGCATAAAAGAAATGGTGTAGTTGCATGACAGAATAGCTTTTCTCTTTCCGAGGACGCTGTGTATTGACTTCCATAATGGCTACTGTGGTTGTAGCCTCGTCAGTGGTGCACAGGTGTCCCTTCCCTCCTACATCAGTGTCTGCGAACTCCCCACGGATATGTTGTTCTCTTGGTGATGGCCGTTCTGATAGCGATGAGCTGGAACGTCACCATTGTTTTAAACTGCATTTCCTAGTGGCTAAGAATGTTGAGCCTACTTGTCAGCTATTGGCGTTTCTTCTTGAGGCAGGGCCTCTCCCTGGCACTGAGTAGAGGCTGGCAGCCAGTGAGCCCCTCCTGCCCCATTTCCTGCAGCCCTGGGGTCTGAACACATGAAGACATGACTGGTTTTGGTTGTTGTTGTTGTTGTTTTTGTTTTGTTTTTGTTTTTTGTCTTATATAAGATCCAGGTTTTCATGATTGCACAAGTGCTTTTACACACTGAGCTGTCTCTCCAGTTTCTTGTGTGTTTTCTTTTGAGAGCTATCTATTCAACCTATTTTCCCAAATGTTGGACGTGGATAATTAGAGATTTGGGTGTTTAATTTTTGAGTTCCTAATAGATTATGAATACTAGCTCTCTTTCAGACGTGTAGTTGGAAAATATTTTTCTCCCATTCAGTAGTTGCTTCTTTGCACTGTGAATTGTTTTTGTTGCTGCACAGAAGCATTTAGATTTTATGCAATCACATTTCCAAACCTTGCTTTATTTTCTGAGCAATCAGAGTCCCTTTACAGGACTTGCTTGTGCACACCTTATGAAGACTTCTCCCAGTTTCACTTTTTAGTTCTTACTTCAAGGTCTTTGGTTTGTTCTGAACTAATTTGTGTATCAAATGAGAGATAAGAATCTAGTTTCATTCTACTACATAAAAATATTTTATTTTTTGTATGGTACAAAGTGATACAGTTTTCCCACTACTCTTGGTTGAAAAGGTTGGATCCAGTGAGTATTTTTATCACTGTTGTAAAAAGAAAATTCCCTGTAACTGGCGACTATGTTTCAGGTCCTAAATTCCATTGGTCTTCACGTCATCTTTGTGCCACTGCCTTGCTGGTTTTATTACCGTGCCTCTGAACTCGGGCCCTTGGGACACCTCCAGCATTGCTCTGGATTCTATCAACTGCTTCGATCCTAAGTGTATCTCCATTTTTTTAAAAAAACCACATTAGTTTTCACTAAGAACTAAAGAAGTGTATGCTTTGAATTGGTCAAATGGACAATCTGCTCTCTTTTTAAATTTTAGACATATTTTAATTTTTTAATGGATTTTACTTAATTTTTTATAACTGGTGAGAGATAATGGTCTAGTTTCATTTTCTGCATTATGTATCCAATTCTCCAATTTCAAGCACTGTCTATTGAAAACTCTGTCCTGTTCCCAATGTGTTTTCTTAGTCAAAGATCATGGTTTATGTCTAGGTTTTCTCGTCTGTCTTCTCTTTGGTATCATATCTGTTTTCAGGTCATATTGTTATAATATACAGCTTTTAGCATATATTTTAAATTCAAGTAATATGATGTCTCGTGCTTTGTACTTTTTGTTGATGACTGCCCCTCTCTCTGTCGGTCTCTCCTTCCCTCTCTCCCCGCCTCCCCTCTCCCCCGTCTCCCCCTCTCTCTCTCCTCCGCTCTCCCTCCCTCCCTCCCCTCCTCTTTCTTCCCCTCCACCCGTGTGTGTGTGTGTGTGTGTGTGTGTGTGTGTGTGTGTGTGTGTGTGTGCGTGTGTGTGTGTGTGTGTTTCTTCTTTTCAGACCTGTGTCTTAGTTACTTTTCTATTGCTGGGATAAGAAACCTCGACAAAGGCAATCTATAGAACAAAGAGCTTATTTGGGGTTTACAGTTCAGAAGGTGAGTCCATGGCCATTGCAGGAGCACTCAGCAGGCAGGTGGGCGTGGTAGGAGCACAGAGCAAGCAAATGAGTATGGTGGGAACAGATAGCAGGCAGGTGGGCATGGTGGGAGCACACAGCAGGCAGGTGGGCATGGTGGGAGCATACACCAGGCAGGTAGGCGTGGTGGGAGAACACAGCAGGCAGGTGGGCATGGTGGGAGAACACAGCAGGCAGGTGGGTGTGGTGGGAGCACACAGCAGGCAGGTGGGCATGGTGGGAGCATACAGCAGGCAGGTGGGTGTGGCACTAGAACAATAGCCAAGATTTTGATCCATACCCATTAGACAGAAAGAGAGCAAAGTGGGAATGCTGTGAGCTATTCAAACCCCAAAGCCCAGACCCTGCGACACACCTCTACCAACTGGAGACCACTCTGTGGGCCGTTCTCATTCAAAGCACTGGAACTTGTGAAGAACATCATCGGTGATTTGATCAGGATTGCAATGACCCCGTAGCTCGCTTTGAAGAGTGTGAACTCCTTTAACCTCTGAATAAAGGATGTATTTCCAATTTGAACATCTTCAACTTATTTCATTAACATTTCATAGGCCCTCTTGATGAGATCCTTTTCCTCTTTGGCTAGTTTTATTTATTGGCATATCACCATTTCCTGTAACTAATGTGTGATTGCTTTCTGCCTTATTTTGTTTACTATTGCTCAGTGTGAGTGAGAGAGTGGACATGTGCCACAGAGCTTGTGTGGTGCTCAGAGGGCAGCCTTTGACTGCCAGCTTTCTCTTTTCGCTTGTCTCTGTTTAACAGGGTTGTGTAGCAGGTACTTTTACACACTGAGACATCTCACCCACCCAGGATGGCAGCTTTCTCAATTACATTTCTATTGGTTGGCAGCAATGCTACTGATTCTTCACATACATGTTATATCTGGTGACTTTTGTTGAATTTATCCAATTCCAGTAATTTCTTTGAGGTATTTCAAGGAAATATGTACAAATACAAATATTCAGAAGCCAGTTTCTGGTGCCATGTCAACTTAGCTAAAAAGCTATTGTAAGGTTTTTTTTTCTAGGACACGAGTCCTTCTCAACTGTGGGTTTTTGACTGGACTTGCATTACCTGACACGAAGATCCTCATATGTCAGAAATCGAATCTGAGAGTGGTTAATTGCCTCCATAACATTTCATGCCACTATTGTATTATCCTACATAGCAACTTCCAGCACTGTGAAAACAAACTAACAATAAGGCTTCCAGCTTAATTTCTCTTTATTTTGCAAGCCAGGTGTGTGGTGTCTTCATCAATAGTGTCTAAGCAGTTAGTTCTACTGAGCAACCAAGAAGAACAGCAAAAGCCTCTATAGCTCCAGTGTCCCCGATTCCTCCCTGACAATAACTCACACGAAGGTAGCCCACACGTGGCACTGGAATTTTTGTTGAATAACCCACGGCTTTTAGAAAGGTGGATGTTCAGTACTAAACAAAATACTGATATGCAAGGTTCAGGGAGCAGTGCAGAAGATAAATCATAAAATAGGGGCCAGAACAAAGTTTTAAAATCTGAAGTTTTGTTGAGTTTTATTCTGCAACCTAGTATATATAGCTTGTCCTGGGGAATGTTTTATGTTCCGATGAGAAGCACTCATATTCTGCAGCTTTTAGATGAATTGTCTGCAGCTCAGCTCGACCTACAGTACAGTTAAACTCTGTGTTCCTCTCCTTTATTCCTCTTTCTTTCCTTTCTATCCATCTAGTCTATGATCTTTCTGATGCCAAAAGTGAGATATTAAATTCCTCTGCCACGATCATATTGGAACGTCTTTCTTTAGGCCTATTCCTATTTGCTTTATATATTTGGATGAAAGATACACTCGTTTTGAAGTCAGGAAGTATAATGTCTCCAGGTCTGTTCTTTCTCAAAACTGATGTAGGTATTATGGTCAGAAAAATGTCTCCTGAACTTTAGAGTTATTTTTGCCTCTCTGTGAAAAATAGGAAATTGAGATTTTTTGTTAGGGCCTATAATGAACCTATAGTACACCTTGGACATTTGTTTTTTGTTTTCAGTAAATTTCATTCCTTCCTCTAGTAAGGACAGCCCCACCCTGCACCACACCCCACTGCATTCTGTATTGCACTCACACATCACACAGAACCATGGTTTTCTTTCTGTTCCCTTTAGTCCTGACTCGCCATCTTTCGGCTTAACCCATTCACATCCCACAGTCCTTGTCGCACTAAATGCACCATAATGGATGCCAGAAACACAACAACACAACACAAAATCCACCATTAACATATCATCGCTGGACTTTACAAAAGCTGCAGCATTTTGTTTCTCTTTTTTTTTCCAACTCAATTTACTGAAAATAGGGAATGTGTGTCCTATAGATAACATGTGATAACATATGTATACTTATAGACTAAGCTCATTTCTTTTTAATGTTGAGCATAATCACATAGAAGGAAAGACTCAGAAAGACAGGGGAATAACGTTAAAATCTAATTTTGTCTCTCTGCTTAGACTTTGCTACTGATGAACATTCAAAATCAAAGCAATTTCCAGTTCCACATCTTAGGTTAATACAGCTGTGACTCTCATGAAAATACTTTTGATTTAGCAATATGTTATCATGAATTGATCACTTTCAATTTTTAGCCACTGTAATTATCTTTATTAAAAATTACTTTAATAAAACACTTTAATAAAAAATCTAATAAAAATTTGATCTATAAGAAAAATATACTTTTTAATGGATACACATAGAAAATGTGTGTAGTGAAAATTGTGCTAAAAATGTTTTGTCTTATTTCTAAGCCGCCAAGCTGTGGAGATGTAACAAAGATATTAGTTATTCCTCTCCCATTTTCTGGCCAGGTCTGTGTGATGAGTCCTTGCACAGGAGCCCCTCAAGAATCAGCTTTCAGATACAAAATGGGAAAGTCACTGGAGTTAAATGACTGTCTGACCTGAAGAAAAGTCTAAAGACTCAAAGAGTTGCGTTTTAAAGCCCCTTATGTCCTGTCAAGACTGTAAAGCAAATGCATACAAAACTCAGCTTCTAAAACAGCAGTTCTCAACCTTCCTAAGGCTGCGACCCTTTAATACAGCTCCTCGTGCGGTAGTGACCCCCCAACCATAGAATTATTTTCATTCCTACTTCATAACTGTAATTTTGCCATGAATCATAATGTATAATAATGCAGATGTCGGTGTTTTCTATTGGTCTTAGGTGACCCCTGTGAAAGGGTCATTCAACCCTCAAGGAGGTCCGGACACACAGGTTGAAAACCACTGTTTTAAAAGCTATAAGGGAGGGAGCACTATGGAAATTAAGGTTGTGGGGAGAGTGGGGACTGCCTCTGACATGAGCTCTGGGGCCCCCAATTTGATCACTTCCCCTTGGTGGAGAGGCCTAGTGGCACTGAGAGGAAGAGGAAGCAGGCTATCCGGATGAGACCTGATAGGCTGTGGTCATATGGTGGGGGACGAGGTCCCCTTCTGTCAGAGGTATAGGGGTGGGGAATAGGGTGAAAGAGGGAGGGAGGCGTGGCCGGGAAGATACAAGTGAGGGGATGACAGCTAGGATGTAACTTGAATAAACTATAATTTTTAAAATATTGTTGATACTCATTAATTGAATGGGTAACGAGTACTCTGCCATGGCGATATGACCAAAATCAAATCACATCAGAACGCACAGGATAGGCTAAGCTTGTGCATCTCTGCTCGAGGGTGAGAACCGGCCTCAAGGGGGTAAAGGCCCCTTTACTACCCACTTCTGTAATCGGATTTTACCAGTTTGTTGCAATTTTTATATTAAACAGCAGCTCACTGATCATACATATTGCACAAAGAATGGCCCAGCTTCTGTTAGCTTTATGCCATCGCAGCGCCAGCTTGAAATTAATTAAAGTTCATAAGAAAATTGCTATCAAAATCCTTACATACTTACTGTCCTGTTTAAAAAAAAACAAAAACCTGAAAAATCTGGTGCCACCCACTGATGAGACTGATGGGCCCCGTGGGGTTCTTGTCCCCCACATCTTATTTAGATTTGCAAACGTCCTCATCAGCTTGGACAGTTCTGGCAAGGGTTTGATTAGCCTTCTGCCTTTGAAAGGCAACACGGCAGTCCCGGGCTGTAACGTGTAACCAGCTCTCTCGCAAGCCAGCCCTTGCTAAACGTGTGAGGAGGAATGTAAACAGGTTTGAAGGAGAAGGAAGGGAAGGGAGTGGGTACTGGAAAGCACGTGTGGCCAGGCTTCCTGCCTGCCGTGTTCTGAGAGCTATGCCTTGGGCTGGGAGGGCGCCAGCTGGCAGGAGCAGTTGGACTGTGGAGTCACAAGCCCCTGCGCAGCCGGCCCTGCGTCCCCTCCGATCCCACAGCTCATTGCGCAGTCAGCTCACTCAGCCTTCCTTAGGCTGTTTTCCTCATTTCAGCACAGAGGAAGCCAGCGCTAAAAAATGTTCCCTGCATATCACACCAGCCTTATTTCGTCCTGATTTAAACTGAGGAAAGCGGAATGCTGTTTGCTTTTCGGATTGGTTTCCGTTATGCTGAGTGTCTGCCGGGCTGACCCCAGGAAGGGTAACCATAGGTATTATCTACTGCTTCGTCTTGTTCTGTACCTTGTCACCTTTGTGTCCCTTTTGAGTCATGTTTTGTTGGTTTCACTTCAAATAAAAACAAAACAAAACAAAAACAAAAACAAAACCCTGCTGCCCAAAGCGTATGACAGGAGCATTGGTAATGACTGTGGCACCGAAGTTAAACACGTTTAAACTCTTCTGAATCAGAAGGAAGATGGGCGATCAGTTTCAAGTAGAACAACTGATGTAGCAACTTCTAGAAACGTGACAGTAAATGACAAACTTTGCACTAAGGCTTGGAAAACCACCTTTGGGGGAGGAAATGTATGGGCAGTAATATAAGATGCCGTTGTCAACTTGACCACCCACCACCCCTGTCACCCACTAAACCTCCAACTCCCACCCCTGTAATCCCCTCTCTGCTCTGTTTGGTTTTCTCATACGTAATCTGGAGCACGGAAAACTATCCAGGCTTCCTTTTCCTAGCTTTGCCTCTAGGTAGCTTGACGGCCTAACAATATTGGATGAAAGGATGAACGCCTGATTGACTGGATTTGCGCACTGGAGCAACCGTCTTTAGGTGATACAGATGATGACGGCTTCCCTTTTCACCTCCTCGAGGTAAACACTGTGGAATAAAAGCTTTTACTTCATGTCCTTCAGAAAACAGCAATACGCAGTCAAACAGTTGGTATTTCTCTTTTCTGAATAAATTGTTTAAGTCTCCCCCTCTGATACTACCCTCCACCGCCCCAATCCACACCCCAAAATAACATCCATTTCTGAAGCCTCTCCACTGATTCTGGGAAACATGCCAAGATCCACTACATTTCAGCACTTTGTCCTTATCTGTGTCTGGGGTGCCCTTCTCATTCATACTCACCTGCCTTGTTCCCTGGATTTTCTGAGATTCCCTCACGCAAAGACGTCACCACTAATCATCGTATGTCAGAAGCTCGCTTCTGTGGAATGGAGTCAGTGGAATAACTAGCATATTAATATAAAGGTTTGGGTTTGGATCTCCACCTCCAGCACAGAAATAAGGGCGTTGGAGCTAGTTCTGTATCTAGTGCTGACGGCCAGTGGAGACGGGGGGGATGCTTGGGACTTCACTGATCAGACAGTGACGTGTAACCAACTCAGTGAACTGCAGCTTCACTGGGAGACCCTTACCCTCAAAAAAAAAATAGGAGAAATAATAGAGGAAGACAGGTCACGCTGTCATTCGGCCTCCAGTCACGCATGTGTGCATGGCCACATGCACACTAACACACACCCAACACACGTCCACAGCCCATCCTCTTGTTGCCATATGACATCATACATATTTACTTATTTATTTGTCTCCCGCGCTGGTGTCGTAACTGTATGAGGGCAAGAACCGGCTGCTTCGTTCTCTGTGCATTCTCAGTATCTAGACCAGTGGTTCTCGACCTTCCTAATGTTGTGAGCCTTTAATACAGCTCCTCATGTATTGGTGATCCCCAGCCATCAAATTATTGTGTTGCTACTTCATACGTTTAATTTTTCTACTTCTCTGAATCATAATGTAAGTATCTGATCTGCAGGATACCTGGTAGGCCACCCCTAGAGAAGGGTTGTTTGACACGCCCCCAAAAGGGTCTCAATCCACAAGTTGAGAACCACTGATCTAGAAAAATGGTTATCAATGAATATTTGGGGAATAAATAAACATATTTAAGGCTCATTTGGTTACCAAGATATTTCACAGAGTGGTATCTCCTGTATTATAAGGGAAAAAATTGGGGTGAGAAAGACTCAGTCCCACTGTTTACTGATCGTCACCTGAGAGGACAGCAGAAGAAAAGGTCAGATTCTGAAGGAAGCCATGATGAGAGATGGAAAGAAGGCGTCGGGCAGAGCGAGACTTCCAAATCTCTGCATCTTGACTTGAGTTTGGAATCTAGTTCCCTTCAAAACAATTAACAATTATAGCAAATTGACTCCCAGCAATGATTAAAAGTTGAAAATAGGCTGCACATGGAGATGTATGCCTTTAACCCAAGCACTCAGGAGGCAGAGGCAGACAGACCTTTGTGAGCTCAAAGCCAGTCTGCACTACATAGTGAGTTCCAGGCCAGCCAACACTACATAGTTAGATCCTGTTTCAAAAATTAAAAAGTTGATAATTACAAGGACACCTAACGAACTCAAAGGTCTTCATTTCACTTCACTCAGAAGCAGGAAATACAGTGCAAATTCCCCCCCCCCCATCTTCCCTGTGTCCCTTCAACAAACTCCATAGTCCATCCCATATAATTATACACAGCTTTCTACCAAGGACTCCCCTTTGGTACTAAACAGTGGACAAGTGACCCTAGATAACCAGTTAACATCCTTTAGCATGGATTGACTGACACACTGACAATGTAGATATATTTTCTTCTACAAAGTCTATGCAGAACAGTTGCTACACTTTCACCTTCACAAGAAGGTCAGTTTACACAGAAATTATATCAAAACTGAATGCCAGGTTGAAAGACAGAGACCTTACAGAGTCTGGCCGTGCCTGAAGTTCACTCTACACCCCATCTACCCAGATTGTATGAGCCAACACAGTATGTCTCTCTAAAGAAGCTGGTTTGAGTTTTAACAGGCTAAACACATACAGGATATGCAGAAACAGAAAAATTCGAGCCAGATTACAGACTGCATCAGCATAGAGCAGGAGGATAGTGTGTTGAACAGTTTCCTGCGTTCATAAATGAAACGTCACTTTGCCACCAACACCCTTCCTGGGCTTGGATCCTAAGGCCTGAGCACTAACTCAGAGCTGACAAATTCCCAAATACTCCTCTGTTAGGTAAGGAACGATACAGGCACAGAGGTTCCAACATAGTTACTAATCATCAGGAAGAGACTGGTGTCCTGCCGCTCAGGCTAGACACGGAATGACTTTTAACACAGAATTATCAACCGCCCAAAACATGGGTTCAGAAATACTATTACTGCAGGGCAATTGAATTAACAAATAATCTGGCTGCTTGTATGCAAAACTTTGAAATCTATTTTCACTTATTGGAGACCGTCAAGGTTTATCATTTAAATACTGAGTGTGTGTAAGTGTGGATTCAGCAATACTATTGGTGCAGGCCAATTGAATTAACTAACAAATAATCTGGCTGCTTGCACGCAAAACTTTGAAACTTATTTTTATTTATTGGAGACTGTCAAGTTTTATCATTTAAATACTGAGTGTGTGTGAGTGTGAGTATGTTTGTGTGTGTGTTATATAGCATTTGAGTGATCATATGTTCTCAGTAGCAAAGGAACAGTTTCAATGAGTGAAACTGGATTCTGCGGGGCCTTCACAGCCTTTCAGAGATTTTCAAAGAAATTCAAACAACATCATTCAGAAAATACAGCTATTTATCACAAAATACGCATTATTGATATTAACATAAAATGGGGTCTTTTTAAAATGGTAATTATTACATATCTTTAGAAGTTCTTTATTTTAATTATTAAATTAAAAATATTGATGCTTATAACTTACATAAATAAGAGCTCTTTGAGTGTTGAACAATTTTTAAGAGTATCATGCACTCTTAAGATCAAAAGATTTGAGAAGTGACATTATACATTAGCCAGCTGACCAAGAAGAGACTTGACACCCTATGAGCATATACAGGGGGAGGAGGTCCCCCTCAGTCACAGTCATAAGGGAGGGAAGTAGGGGGAAAGCAGGAGGGAGAGAGGAATGGGACGACACAAGAGATGGGATAATTATTGAGATGTAATATGAATGAATTAATTTTTAAAAAGGAAAAAATAATTAGCTAGCTGAAATTGTACATAAAAAAGTTATAATAGCATGATGCTGCATAAACTTGCTATCAAGCCTAAATTTCATACATTTTTGAATCCTACAAATCATTATAATTATCCTCAGAAGGAAATTTTTACTGTACTTTACTGAAACTAATATTACACAATTTTATATTACCATTAAAGCATCTATAAGAGCAAATGCACTAACTCACTATGAGATGTTATTATTGTTCATGTCTTGCACTAACAGAAAAAGAGATAATAATGTTGACATCAGTTTTCCACATGAAGAAGCAAGGCCATAGCAGCAGAACGGTCTCAGTGGGTTTCTATACATTTTTTGTTGTTAGATAATAAACATTTTTGTCTTAGCAAGTCATTTAACTACCATCTCAACTGCTTGGCTCAGCTCTGAGAATTTGGTGGTAGCTATAGGTGACATGCAAGCCAAAAACTGTGACTGTGTTCCACTGAAATTCGATTTCTTTATATTGAAGTTAGAATTTCACATAGCTTATATTTCATGAAATATCTCTTAGTACCACTTAATATATACAAAAGGTGCTCTTAGCTCGTGGTCAGCACAGAAAGCTGTGGCCAGTTGAATTGACTCTGCACACTGTACATTTTTAAAACAGTGCCCTATAGACTTGAAATCCCTCAAGACCCTCAATTACAGAGGTCTCTGACTCTCTTAAACTGCAAAATGTAATTAAGATCTTTAGAATCTCTTAAAATATACTTTTTGCTTCATTGGTCATCAAAATTTTGGATTATCATGTCTGTCTAAATAATAACTGCTTTCAATTCTACTGCTGCCTCACAAATTTACATTGAGTGAGCCAAGATAGAGTGATTATGCCTCCAGTTTTACCAGCACTTCACTGATACTATGTGATTTTCAGTATGATGTTCCCCAAACTTCTGTCAAACTACCTGGGATCTTATTGAAATGTAGGTATGGATTAAGTGATTATAGTTGATTTGGAGTTACAACTTGATTGGATTGACTGATATCTAGGACACTGGTTCCATGTAAATCTTCCTGTGTCTGTGACAGCATGTCCAAAGATGATTAGATCATGAGGGCTATGACATAATCAATGGTTTAATCCATGTGTAAATGCAAAATTAGAGACTATTGAGACATGGTGGGACTATGGAAGGTAAGGCCTATTTGCAAGAAGTAAGTCTCTGAGTACATGACTTTGAGACCATCTTGGCCTTTGGTCTCTTCCTGTTACCTTTCTCTCTGCTCCTTCCCTGATGGCTGTGAGTTAAGCACCCACTTCCACCACATGTTTCTGACACCATGTTGTTCTTATTATAAGCCTGTAGCAGAGAAGCAAGTGAACCCACTGCAACTATGAGCCTCAATTTTTTCTCAAGTCTTTTCTCTTGTGTATTTGTCACAGCTGTGAAAGTCTGTCTGACTTATGCAGTGGACCAGCAATGGGGCCCAGAGTGAACTTCAGCAAGCTCCAAGGAGCACTGGGTAAGGGTTCAAGAAGAGACTTCTTGCTCACATGCACATTCAACTTGACAGTCCTGCTCTAGAGCCAGTTTCCATGAACAGATACTACTGGTGTACTGGGAGGTTAGTACGGTTGTATTGGACAGCTCTGCTAGCAGTGGGATACAATCCACATGTTTTTGAATGTATAAGAAAAGAGGAGACTCAGATTTTCTTCTAGACTATGTGGTATTGTTCTACCTAAAAGGGGGCTAGAGGTGACTTCTGCAGTAACTCCTGAGTGACACCCACCAAAAGGGAACATAAAAAAGAGGTCTCGGAGGTCAATTATAAAACATTTTATATAAAAAAAAGTTCTTCCGATATCAGTGACTAGCAAAAAAAATCTACATAGTTGAGTCATGAAACATCGTTTCAAGATTGGCAAGGTAGCAAAAATGCTCTCATGACAACCAGTAATTTTATAGTAATGGGTCATCTGCAATTTCATGCCTCACACATGCAGTGAGAAGATGACATGAGGTAGAAACTGAGAGACTGGACAGTCTCTTCCCCAAGTGGCGATGATGCAGTGGGGGTGCACTCCCGGAATGGGATGCAGACATTATACAGGAGCATTTACAGAACACAGAAACCATCTGAAGAGAGAGTCTTATTGAAGGAGCTTAAGAATACGAGCCTTGTGTTCCGATTAAAGGTGTTTTAATTTATGAGATTGCTTTCTACTTCATTTGTTTGTTTGTTTGTTTTAATGGCAACATTTCCCAGCCTCAGAAATGTTATGGTTTGCCATTTTTATTTGTTTGTTGGGGAGCAGTAGAGGGGTTAAAATGATGTTCTTTTTGTAGTACAAGTAACAAGCCAGTAAGAAATATTTGGGCACAAGGTAAATATGTTAGTGGGAATAAGAAAGCACAAGCATGTTTGTGCTAAAACAATGCTGAGAGTTCAAGAATGAAAGAAAGAAAATTGAGCTTTCAAGAAGTGGCACCTGCTCAAATGGAAGAGAGCAGCACAATTCCATTTGCTTCTGAGCCTGGCTGGGAGGGATGGTGAGCTTTAAGGGCTCTTGAGTCTGGAGAGCACTTGCTGGGCTTTATGAAGGAAAGGACCAGTACATGTCCTTTGTTCACAGGCTGCCTTCCTAAGCCTCCCAACTTGGTCACTGCCCTTCCCTCTTGTTTCTCTTTTCATCTCGCAGCTCCATCTCTCAGCCCCACACAATTAACGTTTCTATCCTTAGTCTCTTCTGGCTCTGACCCCAGGCTCTCATATCATCAGCTTTACTTCATTTCTCTTGTGAACTCGTGACCTTCACTGAGTAATGCCTCTCTTCATGGCAACAGCCCCACAGTCACCCAGTGCTTAGCATCTGGTCTGTTTTTAAAGCAAAGTCATCACACTTTGGGTTTGCTCGGAACAGAGCATGCTCTACAGTGTGGCCCTTACCCTGCTAACAGTTTTCAGTAATGCTTCCACTGCTCCTGGTACTTGAACATCTCTTTTGGTGTCTTTTACTTTCTTCAGTCTCATAGAAAGTGTAGATTCTAGGTTCACCAACTACTTACTGAATATTGATGGCTAAGTCTTGTGAAGTAAAAAGCTCAGACTAGTCACAGCTGTGCAAGCCTAGGCTCTGGCTGGTGTGTTCTTACAAGGAGCAGAAATCACACACTCTTCATAAAGTGACATGTATTTACTTATGGCCAACAACACATTCTGTTCATCCACCTACGGCCCTTGAGTGCTTTCACTGATACATTTACCACGGGTCATGAAAAGATTTTCACGGCGGGAGACATCATCACTACCTGCCTCACACACTTGCTCTTGCTCTGCCAGAGACTTCTTTGAGTTAGAGAAAACGAAAAGGTCTTTGAGAACTCAAAACCTGCCCTGACCTTTTAAACATGTTCTACATGCACACAACATGTTTTACCTTAGTAGCAGTGTACAGTGCTGTGGGCAAGGTTTGACCACGATACAAATTAATAAATTGAGCCTCAGAACTTCACCAGCTTTATCCAAAACCACACAGCTAGAAGGAGAAAAAGCAAGCACTCATGAGGGTGCACCGAGCAAGTCTCTCTGAATTGGTGATGAGGTACCTTGTTCCGACATCTACTCTACAAGAATACATGTGGCTAATGAGATTTGTTTTTAAAAATCTTTCTGCATACATTTATTTCTAATGTATATGTATCTTTGTATGTCAGGTGGACTCTTGACAGACAGCAGACAGCAAAGTTATATTTTTTTATCCGCTGTGACACATATCTTTTTACTGATGTATTTTAGCTGTAGAAGGGTAAGGCAATTGCCAGGATGTCTAGATTAAGACTCTGCTGTCTACTGGCATCTTCTATCCATGAACCTTGTTCTTCACTCATACTTTCTCTCCTTTTCCTGTTTGTTGAGATTTAAATTGAGCATTTTATTTCATGATGTTGTCTCTCTTAGTATAACGGTTATATCTCATTGTGCACTTTGTAAAGTGTGTGATGTGTACTTATGACCAACCAAGCTCATCTTCAAACACTATACCACTGTCATTGCACAAATACTTTATAACAATGTTTTTCTCATTCTTCCTTAAAGTCTTTCTATCATGGATACCATTTATTTTTCCATTATTTATAAGCTTATATCAACATCTAGGTATACTATGTATATATATACACAATCATTATAATCAAGTACATAGTTGCTCTTTCATTTTAAACAAACTATTGTATGTTAGAGGCCATTAATAACGAAAGAAATAAAAGCTTTTTTTTACCCCCACTCTGTTCCCTCTTGATACTATTCCTTTTTATCTTTGGGTCAAAGGTACCCACTTGAGTCACTTCCCTTTCCTCTAAAGAACTTGTTTAAATGTTTCTACTGACAATTTCAGACAAATCTTCCTCAATTTTTGTTTGCATGAACGGGTCATTATTTTTTCTTCTCTTCAGTCTTAAGACCAATTCCACAGTGTATATGATTATTGGACCCCCTCTCTTAACAATAAATATTTATTCCATTGTTTTCATGCTTATAAGGGTTCTCAAATTCAGGTCCAAGTCTTTTCTCTGACTCTCTCTTAGCAAAGTATTCTTTGCCCTAATGAACTGTTGTTTGAGAATATTTCTTTAATTAAAAAAATTTTTATTATTAACTTTACATCCTGATTGTAGCCCCATGCCTCTTCACTTCCCAGTCCCCCCTCCCTCCCTCAACTTCCTCCCTCCTCCCTTATTCCTCAAAAAAGGGAGCGCCCCCATCAACCCACCCCAGCAGTCAAGTCCTATCAGGACTAAGCACATCCTCTTCCCCTGTAGCCCGCCAAGGCAGTCCTGCCAGGGGAAAGGAATCGAAAATCTGGTAAGAGAATCCATGTCAGAGACAACCCCTGCTCCCTCTACTAGAAGATCCAAATGAAGCCTAAGCTGCCCATGTTCTACATCTTTATAGGGCGCCTAGCTCCAGTCCATGCATGGTCCTTGGTTGATGCTTTAGCAGGCCCCTCTGGGCCCTGGTTAGTTGGCCCTGTTGGTCTTTGTGTGAAGCTCCTGTCACCTTGGTCCTTTTCTCCCCGTTCCTCCAGCCCCATTTTCCCACAAAGGACTCCCTAGCATCACCCAATGTTTGGCTGTGAGTCTCAGCATTTGTTTCCAATTGCTGCTGGGTCCTCTGAGAGGACAACTCTGCTAGGCTCTGCCTGTAAGCATAGCAGAGTATCCTTAATAGTGTAGGGGTTAGCTCTCTTCCATGAGGTGGGTCTCAGCTTGGGTCAGGCATTGGTTGGACATTCCCTCAATCTCTGCTCTATCTTTATCCCTGTACATCTTGTAGACAGGGTACATTTTGAGTCGAAGTTTTTGTGGCTACATTGGATATTTCTTTACCTTTGATTTCTGTGATTGCAGCATGGTTCAAGGGTGCATTGGCTTTTTTGTCTTGGGGGTTTGGGTTTGTTTTGTTTCTGTTTTTGCTTGGAGATTGTTTTGTCATTTGCTTTTGTATTTATTTATTCTGCTTAATGACTTCTAAGCTTACTGGTTCTATGGTCTCTGAGGTTAATTTTGGGAAAGCTCCTAGTCACTGTTACTTCAAACTGTTTCTATTCTTCTCTCACTTTCTCTTTTAATATTAACATTATGTGTAGGTTAGTCTTTAGATTTGTAATTTACAGGTAGCCTGTTCCATCATTTTTTGGCCCTTTTCCATTTGGCCCAAATTGGTGTACTGCACCAGGTAAGGTAAGGAAGGCAATTCTGTACAGACATCCCACAAGTCAACCTGATGAAGGCGATCCTTCACTGAGGCCCTCTCCCTAAATGGTTCTAGACTGTGTCAAGTTGGTAATTAAAACTACTCATCACAGAGTGATGCTTGTGGTAGCTCAATGTTGATGTCAGAAGTTTTCTCCCATTGCTGTCCACTCTATTTATCCAGACAGGTCTCTCAGCTGCACACAGAGATCACTGACTAGGCTGATCAGCCGACCCAACTTTCTCAGGGCATTCCTGTCTCCACCTTCTGAGAATCAGGCAGGCTAACACACTTTCCTACCCCTTAAGTAGGATATTGGGGGGTTGGGGAGGTGAGTTCCGTTCCTCATACCTGATTCCATCTCCCTGGCCTAGGAATTAATTTTTAACTTTCATACTTAAAATGGAGTTGATCAAATCTAAACTCTTCTTTTGAGTTGACTAGTCAGTTCAAGGAATTTCAAACTAGAATAAGACTATTCCCTAATTTTTTTTTACTAGAACTAACAATTAACAGTAACAACACTGAAGAAATCTTGATGTGTATCCAGTCTGCAAGGACTGAAGCCAAGATGAACATCCGTGTCCTCTGGATGAACGGTCCATTTACATGAGGATTTGCTGACTGGACCTGAATAGTGTTCTTGGATCCCAGGAGGCAAGAGCTAAGCCCATATCCCTGCTGGTTCGTATCCAAACCAAAAAGAAAATAAACAGTAATTTGGGCAGATAAATTTATTAAAATTATACATTTAGATATTTTTATAGAAAATACTGACTTCAAAATATCTTCCAATAATGTGAAGAAAAACAAAACCATAAAGTGAGCTTTGTACTATCTTTGTAGTTTCAAAACTATGCCCTCCTATACTTAGTAGACACTAAAATATTCAACAGCTACGGTAATATCTCAAATCAATATCTTGTTATGTTCTTACTAATGATATTTTCATGTTAACAAACTCAAGCTACAGACAACAGATTTGTAATTTTAACTCCATCTTGTTACTTTGTTGCTGTTGTTTCAAAACTCCATGTTTGCACAGTTATAAAATGTGTGAGTGAGATGGTAGGAACTGCACGGTTACAGACTATTTCAAATACTACAGTTTGCTTGTAGTAAAAAGTCCAATTAACAGGAAAAACTACAACAGGAATTCATTGTGTCTCTTACGTAACTACTGTCATGATTTAATTTCTTTCCAAACTTGAGAACCAGAGAATGAATGGAGCAAAGTGACTTACTCATTTATCTAAACATTTATCACCTCAGTTATTTCTACAATGTGCTCATGCCGCAGGTTAGGTGGTATATCTCCGGATTTCCAGGAGCAATCATGGCTCTTAAAAGATAGATAATATCCAACCAATGATGCCATTGGTTTTATAATTGAAGTTGCCCTGAAAGAAATTAGGCAGAAGATCATTGAACTGAGAAGCTCCCAGCTTCTCTGGAAATAGCATGAGTGTGTAAAAGGAGTGGGGGTTATCAGGCAGAGAAACAATCCTGAGCCGGCAGGCATTTCTTGCAACAGCTCTATCCACCACGGAGAATGCTGTGAGGCAAGAGGAAGTTTCAAAACTGGCTCAGGGCCTCGGAGGGCAACAGAGGCAAGAGCACAGGCAGCCGCTGTAGTTCTGACTAGAGGTTTCATGCTTTTAGAGGCCTTTAGAGGCACAGACAGAGGGAACTCAGGCAAGGCAGGCCTGGTAAGAATTTGCATTTTAGACACAAAGTGAAGAGTCCATTGGACCGACTTTGTGGTAGGTAAGGAAAATCCTCTCAGGGACTCTGGCAGTTCAGAACAAATGAAGAATTGTTTGACCGGGAATCGGTGGAGCATTGAGAGGACAGGTCAGGGAACAGAGGCCACGATGAGGTCAGCTGTGTTCTTTCTGTGGCATAAAGTCTTAAGACTGTGTCCAGCCCTTTCAAAGGGCCATTCAATAACGAGAACTAAAGAAATCAAGGCATTGAATGGGGCCTACCTGTTTACATTCTGTGTATTATCTGTGTGCAAGTCAGGGAGGGTTAGAAGTGTAGGAGTGAATGGGATTGTTAGTATGTGTGAGAGATATCAAAGGCACAGAAAAGGAGGGAGGCAGCAGACAGTGTGAAAAGGCAGTGGGAATTTCTTACAGAGCCTTCCTACACACTTGGTCTTGGCCCCACTCAGCTCCCTGCATCCCACCCTGTGTCCTCACAGGCCCTGTTCAACTTCAGCACTGCCTCCTCCCAATTTGCTTTATCGTCTTCCCCACCTCTCTTCCTTAAAGCATTCTTTTACCCAGTCCCATGAGCCACTTCTAGTATCTTGGCCTTTACCTATGCTACCTCCACCAGGGCATGCATATTTAAAAGGGACCAGAACACACGCGCGCGCGCACGTGCGCACACACACACGCATACACACAGGCACATGCATGCACGCGCACACACACACACACCACATGAACACAGAAACACACATACACACATGCACGCACACACACAGACACATGTTCGCACGAACATAGGGTAATTGCCTTTCTGAGCACGAGTTAGCATGTTTAAATATAAGCTAATTTTTAAAAGGATGATGTAAAAATATGTGTGTTCATGTCATGTGCCTTATATGTGTGCTGTGGTGTGTGTAGGGGAGGAAATCTCTGACATTCAGCATCACCCCTGGAGGAGGAGGAGGTGGTAATGGAACTCTGAGGTAGGGTCGTTTCTGAGGCACGGAAGGTCACTCAGTGGGAAGCAGAGACAAGGTAGCGAGGTCTGCAGTGGAGGCATGTTGGGTTTCCACTCATGGGAGCCCCAGGTTTTGTTTTAGCTCTTAATTCTGTGCTTCCTTCAATACATTATGTCACTCAGTTGTAAACAAACCTTAGCTTTCATGTTGGAAATGATGCCACTGACAATCTTCACATGGCTCGCATCGCCTTCCCTGCACGCTCTCTTCTACCTTACCTGCCCTCCTGGCACAGGCCAAGCACAATGGTTCACTGAAGGCTGTTAAATAGGGCCAGAAATTAAAAGCCCTTTGTGGACTGCTATAATGGTGCATGCATTTGCCAGCAACCATCATTATATTTGGGCCTTTAATAAGAAGACTGCATATGCCACTACTCAAAGCAGACACTAAATCAAAAAGAGCACAAGAAAAAAAGGGGGGACACTGTGAACTTGAGCATATAAACATGTCACCCCCCTTCTGGGGTCGAGCCAATTTCCTGCATCTTGTCAGTGTATATTGTGAATTCTGTGAGATTTAGGAGGTTCCTGGCAGGAAAATTATTTGTGCTTTTGAAAGAATGTAGGTGGGGAAGCAGGAAGTAAAGGATTAATTGCTTCTTCCAAGCATGAACAAAGCTGGCATTTTACTAATGTTTTTTCATTAATTATGATGCTAAATTAGCTTTTAAAAAATCAAACAAAATGAAAAACTTCGTAATAATGCTATGGCACAGGGATTAAGGAAAATTATTTTGGTTCTTAACAGAAAAAACAATTCCTCTATTTTAAACAGAGTAGCAGATAAATAGCTTACACACACACAAACACACACACACACACACACACACACTCCTTTACTATGAATAAGACTCTCAAAGCATTCATTTTCTCATGTGTGTGCATGGGTGTGGGGGCTGTGTGTGTACATTTTCAAGTTTAATGCAGTACGGTTCACGCCCACATGTGTGTGCAGGCTCAGGCACCTATGTTTGCACAAGGAAGCCAGAGATGAGGTCACCAGATGTCCCTTTGCTGAATTTCTTAGAAGCAAGCTCTCTTGATGAATCTTGAGGTAGCCTGGTAACCAGTAAGCCTTACGTTATTCCATTTTGTTCTTTTCTGAAGGTACTAGGATCTGAATTCAGGTCTTTGTGTTTGCACAGCTAGCAATATTACTCACTGAGTTATCTCTCCAGCCTCCAGAAATATTTTTGACCTACAGAACTTTAGATTAGCTGGGGCACATAATTCCTAACTTAATATAAATAAAACACTCAAGGAATTCATTTGCTCATACATCTAAAGCTGTGTGCTAGAATAAAGTATACTCTGAATGTGTTCTTGAATAAGTTTGTCCACATCAGATTTCTGGTTTATTAAGTGAAAACAAAAAAAGGTGGATAAGAGCAGTGTCACTAGCCCACAGTACAGGGTACACATTTAATAAATTCTTCTGAATAATGGACGAGCCTGAGATTTTCAGGCACATGTTTATCCTACTGAGTGTGGGAAATTCTTTACAGAAAAAGACTTCAGTAGTTAAGACAGCTTCAAATATTTGATGGAATGGTGTTTGCAAATTACCACAGAAGCACAAGGGCTTGCATCAAATGAGTTCTTGATATTTTCGGTGTCAGTCAAAATCATCTCTGGAGAGTTCAGAATAATCACTTAGTTAGTACTCTAAAAGCGCCATCCTGGTAGAGGTCAGGGAACCGAGAGTGGGGCCGGGGAAGATCCTTGCTCCAGGGTCAACCTTCAGTGACAGTGAATAGTATTTCTTGGGGTCTTTGCCTTCCCAATTTCGTTTTCAAATATTAGGAAACTAAAGCACCAGGAAAAGCCCATGAACTCCAAAGGGAACACAGGTCACTGTTCTGACTTAAAACCTGAATGTTGTTATACACCACCTGGCTGTTTTTACATTGGTCGTACTCAGGAGTTTTAATTTTCTAGGAATTAGGTAATCTAGACTTTAGGTTTAGCTCACAATCTAAACTGCAGAACACTCACACACACACACACACACACACACACACACACTCACACACACTATCACATCACCTATTTTTTTCTTTTATATAACTTACCATTTTTTAAAATAAATATTTGATGACAAAACAGAAAGATCTATTTATTTAAGACCCTTGGCTCTCTAACATGTAGAAACACCCATGTTTATCAGTCATAAGACACTTGCATGTTTTATATTTCTACTTCAGAAGGCAAGCCATGGTCTTGTCTTCTTGGTTCCCCTACCAAAACTATAAACTGCATTCTCTGCTAAGAGCCAGTTACAGCAATCATGAATTTGGACTGAGCCATCATTTAAGCTGCTAATTAAATGAAGAACTTTAGACAGTCACAATCAACCCATTTGTGAACAATTTAATGATAATCACAGGGTTGTGTTGAGATTTCTTGGCAAGCCCTTATCAGTCTTTTTGAGTATGTGCCACCACAAAATATTCCTAGCACTATGTACGGACCACACCCCACTTAATTCTGACAAAAGCCCTTCATGTCAGGGACTAATTTTTATCCCCATTTAACACAGGAAGAAACTGGAACTTGTCATGGCTGACTAACTTTGGCCACGTGACTGGACTAGCAAAGAACACGGTTATTTAGACACATTTCATCCAAACCGCTCATTCTCAATGTTTGCGTGGTATGGTCTGTCACTTGGAACCAAACCTTCCTGTTTCAAAATCTTTTTTATTGTTGTTAAGATTTATTTATTATGTATTGAGTGTTCTGCCTGCAGGCCAGAAGAGGGCACGGGATCTCATTATATATGGTTGTGAGCCACCATGTGGTTGCTGGGAATTGAACTCAGGAACCTTTGGAAGAGCAGTCAGGGCTCTTAACCTCTGAGCCATCTCTCTGGCCCCTGCTTCAAAATCTTAATGCTGCCTCACCCTCACAAGAGGCGGCCAGCAGGAGAGGAGGTAGATAGCTGCCCCTGGGGAGGCTACAGAAATCAAGGCTCTCGTACCTTACGAGAAATCTGAATTAAGATAATTTAAATATGTCTTTCCTTTATAGCCGTGCTCTGGCTTATAAAATATGTAATTTTATATAATATTTAGAATCCTAGTATCTACCTAAGTTCATGGCTCCCATTCATAAATTCATAAATAATTCATAAGTTCTTTGCCTCAAAGCTGAATCTATAATGGCTCCCTTTAACTAAAATGACTATTCTCTTCTCTGCATCAAAAACTCAGCTTTGCGGTTTTTTTCTACAACTCTCCTCAAGACTTGTCCTCAGTGAAGCAACCCCTGAATGGCTTCTCCTGACTTGAGGACACAAGAACGTGTGCATAGCTCTTTCCCCCTTTCCCTTTGCTGCTCACCAGAGTGTGGCTTTCTCTTCCCTGAGTCCATCTGTATCTGTCCTTTCTCACTTACTAAGCTGGATGCCAGGGAAGACACTACAGTACCTGCCCAGGAGTCACTAAGAGTGGAGACAGAGATCTGACATGTGATTGGGTCATCCTGCTGAAAAGCATAATTTCATTGACCAGGTCAACAAATCCCAGGTGCCATCAGATGTTTGTTTTTACTGGCTCCCCCACGGTCATGTGCCACCACCCAAGCCGGGAAACACATGGTGTTTCCTGTCTCCTGCTACCTGTCAGGAAATGTTTGGCTTGGGGGTCACTGAGGCTGCATTGGCTGGGAAAGCTAGCAGAGGACACAGAAGAGGGCCTAAGACAGACTTGCTTGTTCATGTGGGACTTTGTACATGCAAACCCCCCATTCCTACACTTAGTCCCACCTACATATAAATAGTGATTGTCCACACACTAGTATAGATCTACCTAAGGATATTCAATATTTCATTTACAGGCTTTCTAAACTTCGATTCTAAATTGTTGCCCTCTACCTAAAACAATGAATCATTTCATAGAGAATGAACTATTTCCACTCTGTCATTACAAAGGGAAAAATGGCAAACTTCCAACTTCGTTCAGTTACACACCCACCGGCAGTGAGAAACTGTCCGCAGCAAGAGCACAGACCACTTTAGAGGCAGAGGGGAGAGAATGGGGTTAAAGCAGTATGTTGCCTGCATCTGTGTTACTGTATTGGGTTAGATTCGTACAGAGGCCAAGAGAGAAAGAGACCTGTAGAGAGTGTACACAGGGAATTGTCTGATAGGCAAGGAGGCAGGAGCAGGAGACGTTGACCATGACCTCTAGGGCATGTTGCAGGCTGTTTTACTTTACACAGAATTGAACAAAACTGGCTGCATTTGGTAATTACAAGAGTGTATTTCTGGTTAATTAAAAATAGTTCGTCATAGCCTGGTGCGGTGGTACCTGCCTGTAATCCCAGCAAGCAGGAAAGCAGAGGCAGGCAGATCTCTGAGTTCAAGGCCAGCCTGATCTACAAAGTAAGTCCAGGAGAGCTAAGGCTTCACAGAGAAACCCTGTCTTTAAAAAATTTTTGCCATATTAATAATAATTAATTGGTAAAATTACTAATATCTAATAATAATACACAAACTTCTTTTTATTCTAACTTTAAAACTAACATTAACACTCAGGAAAAGCATCAGATACAAGCGACTTTGGGTCCCTGGGACCTTCGGCCCAATGGTGGTCTGTCAACCTTTCTTTGTACTAATTATAAAGTCGTCTCCCCCCCCCCCATCCCATGCTGCCCATTGCCCCAGAGACAGGAGCTCTGCTTTGTAGCCCAGGCTGACCTGGAAGTCATTACATAGTCCAGGCTGGCCCTGCCTCAACTTCTTTAGCCTCATTAGAATGGTTTTTCCTTATTTTCATATAGGCTTTAGGAAGGTAGAGCTTCCCTGTAGTGTCTAAAGGGTCTTTTCTAAGGTTGACTGAAGAAAATTAGTGATTAGGCTACTTCAAATGACCTGATTCATCATAAGAATGGACAATCCCTAACTCAGGGTAATCCAGTTCATACTTAACTTGAAGTCATGTAGCCTCTCCTCACTACTGAAGTTAGATTTCTGTTGCTATGGCTAATATCTGGGGTGCTCTGCTTTAAAGAGGGAAGAGTGATTTTGCTCACAATCGGGAGCTCTAGGCTGTGGTTGGCTGGCCCCACTGCTTTTGGAAGCCCGTAGCAAGCAGCACCCTGACAAAACACCATGCGGGGGTGGGGGGGAGGGCTGCACATACTAGTGACCAGGAAGGAACTAGGGAGAAAGGAAGAGATGTGGTGCCATCATCAGCTCCTTCCAGCACTCCCTACACTGACCTGACTTCCTCCCGCTAGGCTACACTTGTTAAAGCTCTTTCTACCTCCCACTAGGACCACAGGCAGGCTACATACTCTGCTATCAACGCTTAGTGCTTTGGGTGACGTTTAAGACCTAAACTCTAGCATGTGTTTCCATCCAGTGCAAGTGACTTTGCTTCTGCTTTGTCTATGAATGAATTGTAACAATTGGCCCTACCTGTTGCATGATGGTCATAGACCAGCCTCCTGTAAGCAAGCCTCCAGTTAAATGCTTTTAAGACTCTTTCTGCCCAAACAGCTGGCAATGTCTGATCACGGCATCTTACCTGCTGACTCCCTTTCCTCAGAGGGCTGGCTTTTAACCTTCAAGAGGAACCTTGCACTTGGTCACTATGGTTCCTCTCCACCCATGACGATTTATAGTTTGTCACTTACTCCTATCTACTATACAAGGAGCACATGTCAGTGTGTACCTTATTTACTCAGTACTTGATAAAGCATAACAATATTTTCCCTATTTTAAATATTTAAGGCTACAGTTATGGTCAGCCAGCTTTTTCAAATTAATATACTAGTGTATACTAACTCAAAGAAAACTAGTGATCTGAAGATACAGCTTATATACAACTTTACGAATTATAAAGTGTTTACATTTAATTTGCTTCCTAGGCATGTGGTAGGAATCTTACCATGTCCCTCGCTCTGGAACCACACTACTGCATTGTGGCCTGGAGACCTATTGGTTATTACTTGGTACATCTTATTCATTAACTGAGGACTTTCATTTTAATGTCTGTATATTGCTGTGGATGTTAAGGCTTCAATATCCCTAATATTATTGGAGTACACAAAAAGTAAAGTGGAGATGAAATTATTGCATTTTTTTTTGTGGCAACCATTCTCAAGAAGCACAAATAAAGTTGTCTTGAAAGCATTTGGCAGCTTTTCATCCCTGCCTATCAACCAAGAAGAGGAGGGAACCAAACCTTAAGGAAGAACAAGTCGTTTTAAAGAGTGTCATGATGTCTTAATAACGTCAATGAAGCAGAGAAAGTAAGACTCCTTCTTACTTTTCCTTTCTGTCACTTATCCCATCACCCATATATTCATCCAAAAACAAACAAGGAAAACTATTATGGGCGCAATGAGTTGATCTGGATACTTGAATGCTAAGAAAATATAACCTTTACATGCTCTGAAACTTAGCATTAATTCACAGGAGAATGTCAGGTAGTTTCACACCCGGTTTCAGGATAAGGAAATCCCCATGAAACCGTGGGCCACTGAGTGTGCCACAGCCATCCCAGCTCCCCTCGCCCCACGTTAGGTTGATGCTGGGACACTCTGATGTACCTGCCTTCTTCCACTTGAATTCACTGGCCGTACAGATGGAAGTACCATCGTTCTCTGGGAATTATGAAACATTGCAGACAGTCTGGGGAAGATAAATGTTACTAATCTACCTGCGTTCAATTCCTGGCTCTGCTGCTTAGCAAGAGTACAATCATATGCAAGTTCCTAAGCATGCATCTGTCTTACTCTCTCCACAAAGCAAGGATAGTGATCTGTCAACAGAATTAAGTAAGTTGGGCACACAAAGAAATTGAGTGAAGTTAGAAAACAGCCTCAACCTTCTAATGATGAAAAGATTCATGTAAATATACTCTATTGTTTTGAAATCCTGTGGCATGTGAATCCTAAGAAATAATACTGATGTGCTGTTTGCCTGTCTTTGAGTCACAATTCCATGGTCTATGTCATCATAGTAACTTACAATGACAAAGGAAAATGATTTTGTTATTTTGAAACAGTCTTACTAGATAGCTCTGGCTGTCTAGGACCTCCCTATATAGACCAGGCTGGTCTTAAATGCACAGATATCCAC
>OU015750.1:76316804-76344304 GCA_907169655.1 Acomys percivali
TCAATTCAGGACTTCCTGTCTCAGAGTCCATTTTGCACTCTTGACTGTTTACTGAAGCCTAGTGAATCCTCTTAGTTTCAGGGACTTCCTGAAGCTATTGTGAGTTCTTTTCCTTCTGGTTTAAGAAGCTTCTCTGCAGGAATGAATGTTTCAATCTTGGAGGAAACTGTTACACAGCAGTTTTTAATCTTTTATTCTGACCAATTTGTCTAGTCTACTTGTTTAACCTTATTCATGGTACGTATATTTGTGAAAAATGAAGCATATGCAAAGTTCAGTGATTTACAGTCTCAGGTATCAACCAGGACTATTGAGATGTTGTGATGTGAGTGTAAAGAACAAGGAAAGAGAATGAGGTTCTGGATATGTACTCTGTAAAATGAGAATGACAATGGAGCCCATGCTATCATTTTTTTGTAAGGATGAAATAAGTTAACATATGGAGAATGCCAGCAGCTGCACATCTGAAATTATTTTAGACAGTAATAATGATGGCAGTGGCATTCTTGAATACTTTTTAAAAATTTTGCCACTTTCTTAAAGATTTAAAAAAGAAAAGAAAATCAGATACATAACAGCTACTCTCAAATAATTTTCTTTAAATATTTTACTTGGAGAGAGCTTAGGAATGTGTACCCTCCCTGGCCCCGCCCCTTGTTTGCCTACTCCTAACCTTCACTGCCCAGTGGCTGTCCTCTCCCCTCCAGAGGATGAACTAAAACTTTATTTACAGTTTTCTGCACACAGTTCCCGACACTGAGTCCCTAGGTGGTTGGGGTAAGACACGCAGAGAAAAATAACAGTAAGAATTTGCCTCAGCCTTGGGAGACAATTCTAACCAGAGAGGAAGGTTCTCTTCCCTCAGAGTCTTGAGGTACCCACCAGCCTTGGCTACGGTCACCGTTATTCCCAGGAGACTGCTGTCCGGCCTGAGTATACTCCATATGACTGAATATATGAATATAAATGAACTCTCATTTAAAGGTTGTTCATAGAGCATATAAAGAATAATATTTTTAAAGACACAAATGTGGAAGGATAAAGAATTTTATACAGGGCTCATCGTGGTAATAACCACACAATACTTTGCGTTACCAGACAGTGTATGTTAATATGAATCAAGACAAGGGGCAACGAAAAGCTGACATCACAGGGTGTTCTTCAAAACTGAATTTTGCTTTAAGTTTCGATGAACAAAAAGACAAGAGTAACTCATTTCTATTTAACAGATGCAATAGTACCTTGCATTCAGATATTTGTATTGTTTTAAGTTGAGGAAATGAATTCCATCCCGAAATTGGAACATATGCACAGCATCAGGAAGGGTGAGAAAATAGTCACCGGGAAAAGGGATTGGTCCCCACCTCACTCATCTGCAGAGGTTGTAACATAGTCAACAACACTCCTAGTTCAACTGGCTGCCCTTCCTCAGGGTCTCAGGGCAGTTCTCTGCCTCAGAAGAGAAAGGGCAACCCTGGGACCAGGTACGACTCACACAGAGTAGACTTGTCACGATCTGTAAAACGGATTAATTCTTCTCTGGTCAGTGACCTGAGAGAAAATTAGACATTTTTCATGATACATCTCGAAGGTAAGGAGGAGAATGGGGTTTTATTGCATTTTTGGTCAATGGCAATAGATTTGAATTTCTAACATCTTTCAGATTGTCTTAGCTAGAAGGCTAAAAAGTAATGTATAAAGTGGGCAAAGGATCACATCTCTTCTAGTTTGAATAGAATCAGTTTTGTCAAACATCTCAGGGCAACAGCAGATTAGAGCCACTTTTATACACCTGAGGTCTCTAAGAAGTTAATATGCTCAGATAAACAACAACAACAAAAAAAAATAGTCGTACCACTGAAAGTGTTCCTGTGGCTGGTGACCCAGAAGCTGTCAAGCCCCCTGGCTTGCATTCTATATTTTCTATAAAGTTTGCAAACATAATGCTCACAGACTTTCCACCATTATGTGGCTCAGGGTTTAAGTGTATAAAATATCAACATTCATCCGGCAGCTGGAAAGAAGCAGATGCAGGCAAACATTAGGCGGAGCTCAGGGAACTCTGCGGAAGATGGGGAGGAAGGATGGTAGGAGCCAGACAAGTCAAGGACACCACAGGAACCACAAGGACACCACAGAAACCACAAGGACACCACAGGAACCACAAGGACACCATGGGGCGCCACGGCCCACAGAGGCTCAGAGGGGCTCACAGCGGCTGAACAGGACTAGCCCTCTGCATACATGCTGCGGTTGTGTAGTTTGGTGCTGTGGGGGAGAGGTGTGTTTGACTCTTCTGCCTGCTTCTGGGACCCTTTTCCTCTTACAGAGTTGCCTTGTCCAGCTTTGACACGAGGTATGTGCCTAGTCTTACTGTAACTTGTTACGCCATGTTTGGTTGATGTTCCTGGGAGGCCTGCTCTTTTCTGAAGGGAAACAGAGAAGGAGTTCTGGGGGAAAGGAGAGGTAAGAGGGGGAGACTAGGAGGAGAGGAAGAAAGGAAATGCGGTCAGGATGAAATATATGAGTGATAAATAAAATTTAAAAATAGAAAAAGGCTAGCTACCAACACTCAAAGTATTCATTATGTGTACACAATACGCTAAGTATTTCCCTCGATACTACAGACACAGCCTTGGACAAGACAGTTTGTGCCTCAAGGGGTTTACATTGTGATGATGTTAACAGACAATGGACAGAGAAGCAGGTGAGATGCACATTGGATGTTGATGATTGGCCGTAAGTAAACAACAGAGGGGATCTGCAAGATGCAAGACAGGCAAGCTATGCAGATGCGTACCTAGGCCTCAGCTCTGGGATTTCTCCGGGTCCTTAAACTGTGTTAAAACTAACTTCGGCAGGAGCCCATCCTTATGATGGCTATTCAGAGAGCTGAGTTATTTGTGCCCAGTGTGGTTTTTCTTCAGAGTTCCTGCTAAATTCCAATTACCAGAAGATGAAATACTTCAAAGAGAGTGTCATGAGAAGTCTGATGCACTGGGACTGGGGATAACCTCTGACGTAGGAATAACATGACCCTGTCACTAGCCATGGCATCAGCTGTTCCTCTGTGTGACAAACTACATTGCACAGTGGTCTTAAAATAGAACTGAGAAGCAGTGGAACAGATGAGTCCACTGGCAACCAACCTGCTGCCACCTGGGGACTCGTGTTTACGAGCTGTGCACGATTGAACATAAAGCTGATCTTGAGATAACTGTGGCTCACAGAGCATTTTGACAAATTTTTTCCCCAAAATATAATATTAAGATTCCATGGGAGAATCTCAAGTCACACTGAGCTGAGATATATTTAAAGAACATACTGACAATATATTTTAAAAAAATTTTTAAAGCAATGATTGCATGAACAGTTTCTGAAATTCTGCACTGTCAGTACAGCTGGCCTGTGGAAGTGGACTTGCACTTACTACAGAGTAATAAATCCAGTCGTTGATGGATTCCCTTCTACTGAATAATGGATGCTTTCAGAACAGCAGACTTCTAGATGTTCTAGAGTGAGAGCCAGCCATTTCGATTTATAAGACATAGGAATTAGGGGTACATAAGCCCATGAAACATAGCAGCTCCCCTGAAAAATTATTGTGGACACTGCGTTACCCATTGCCAAGGACAGAAAATTACCTGAAGCTTTGTTACCTAGTGGTAATAATTAGAATGAAGTCATGAAATACAGTAACACTATAATATACAATAACTATTACAAATGCCTTATAAAACACAAGTATCATACACATAATGAAATCAAGTCTAAGTGCCTTTACATTAAGGTCAAACATAAATATCTCAATAATAATTAATACCTACCTTTTTTACAAAGTTCTGAATATATTTAACACTTCCTGAGTTAGTGCGACAAGGGGGAGAGGTATGCAGAAGGTAAGGGAATCCCCGCCTGCCATATTCATCTAACCTTGAGTCACTGCACAACGATAGCTTAAGACATGCACACTTGGCCTCTCTTTTCCTACACATGTCAAACCATAAAGATCCTTTGAGGAAGGAAATCTTTCCAGTATTGTACTGAAGGATGTGCTGGTCTCTTCTATGTCAACTCGGCACAAGCTGGAGTCATTTGGGAAGCCAAAGTCTCATTTTATAAAGCATCTCTATAAAATTGGCCTGCAGGCAAGTCTGTAGTACATTTTCTTGGTTGATAATGGATGTGGGAGGGCCCAGATAACTGTGAGTACCACCAACCCTGGGCTGGTGGTCTTGTGCTAATAAAAACAAAAACAAAAACAAACGCCAAGGTGGTAATACGATACTCCTCCACGTCCCCTGTGTTGGCTCCTTCTTCCTGGTTCCTGCTCTGTTGAGTTCTTGACCTGACTTCCTTCAGTGATGGGCTGTATCTTAGCTAGTGTTCCATTGCTGTGAAGAGACGCCATGACCATGGCAACTCTTATAAAGGAAATCGTTTAACTGGGGCTGGTTTACAGGTTCAGAAGTTTGGTCCATTATCAGCATGGCGAGAAGCATGGTGGCGCATAGGTAGGCATGGTACAGGAGGAGCTGCGAGTTTTACATCCAGATCAGCAGGCAGCAGGAGAAGAGAGACACTGGGCCTGGCTTGAGCATCTGCCTCAAAGCCTGCCCTCATTGACACACTTCCTCCAATAAGGCCACACCTCCTAGCAGTGCCACTCCCTATAAACCTATGGGGCGCCATTTTCTTTCAAACCATCACAGAGTGTGATATGGAAGTATAAGGAAAAATAAACCCTTTCCTCCCCCAAGTCCTTATGATGATGGTGTTTTATCACAATAATGTATGTCCTAACTAAGATAGTGGGGATCCTCCAGATCAATAGAACCAAGATTTATTATGTATGCATATATAGTTATATATGCATGTGTGTGTGACACACATTAGCCTACATAATCAATGGCTGCGTGGTCCCAAGAATGGTCGCCAACCGCTGTGGGAACTGGAGAGACCAGTAGCTGCATGATGAAACGGTATGAAGCCTCAGAACCAGAGGGACCAATGAAGCAGCCCTCACCTGAGCAAGGCCTAGGAGCTCCCCACAGATTCACTGTACAAGTCAACTTGGGAAGCTTTATGAACTTATTTTCTGATATCTGGTTTGCAACATAAAAAAAAAAAATGCACGCCTTCAGGAAGAGCAGAGTATGTGCACACAGTGCACTTGCCCTTCTTGGGTTTTCTGTTCACCACTGTTCACCTACCACCACTGAGTGGCATCGTGCACATTCAGAGAAAGGCTACAGTCTTCAGTTCCCTCGCCCACATAATTGCGGGAAACTTCCTCACAGACACACCCAGGATGCTTTATTGATTCCGAAGCATCCCCCAAAGCCACTATGGTGGCAATCAAGATTAGGCATCATATATACTTGGACAATTAGCTGAGACTGGCCAATGGGACAGGTATTTCCTAGAAGATAAAGAAATAACTGTATTAATTACTTTTGTCACTGTAGTGAAATACAATGACCAATCCTAGAATACATATGGCAGGAAGGACATGGTATACCATCAAACACAGGAAGCCAGTGGATTGTATATTTTTTCACACAAAGGAGCCGTGTGAGAGAGCAGAAAGCAGGATGAAGCAATAAGCCCTAAAACCTTCCCCCAGTGACACCATCCCCCTAGCCAGGCTCCACTTAGAGGTCCTGCAACCACAACCTCCACAAGCAATGCCAACAACTGGGGTCCACAGGTGTAAGTATGTGAGCCAATGGGGAGCATCTTCCATTCAAACTGCCACAATAGCCAAACTGGAAACTGAAACTATACTTAACCAGAATAAATGCTTATTATTATTACTTTATTTATCATCATCATCATTGTTTGAAACATAGTCTCACTTTGTTGTTCTAGCTGCCAGGAACTCACTCGATAGACCAGGTTGGCCTCAAATTAAGCATGTGCCACCACAGCCACCTAACAGCACTAAGATAACATCTGTTTCCCATCATCTTTACTCTACTACTGTCTTCCTCCGTCTTATCTTGGTAATGTCCCTAGAATTTACTTTCATCACCCAGAGACCCATCTTTCCTGTCATTTCCTCAAAAATTCATTGTTCTTTGTCTAGAAAATGTTAAAGCATGAAGCACAGTCATTTCTTTGGATTTGTGAAGATCCAGGTATGAATGGAATTGATGCGAACATGGGAAATGTTTACGCCTTCCTCTTGTCTTCCATTCTTGTATTGAGTTCCTGGAGCCTGAGGTTCTCACTATGAGAACCAGGAAGTGGCAAAATATATTTCTTGTTCCCTTAGAGAGATAAATAAAAACAATAATTATTTCAAAACTTTTCCTCCATGTAAATATGTGGCAATCATTTAATTTTGTATATATCTGAATTATTTGTTAAATGTATATTAGGAAGCCCTTCACTATATAATTACAAATATTTAAAAAGAATTTATTAAGAAATACAAACTTTTAATCTTCTGGCATATTATTTCATTTAGTTCATTATAATCTATTTTCATCCCCTTTCCAAAGAGAAAAGAAACTTAAGAATAAAAGACTTAATCTTTTCCAAAGCCACAGAAGAAGCAAATGCTGAAATTTGAAGCTGTGTCCAGGTGTTTGAGGAATGTTGGTATTAGTTCTTCTTTGAAAGTCTGACAGAATTTTGCACTAAAACCATCTGACCCAGAGCCAGGACACTTTTTGACTGCTTCGTTTTTTGGCTAAGAGATTTTTAATTGCTGTTTCTATCCTCTTAGGGGTTACAAGTCTCTTTAAATTGTTGATGTGATCTTGATTTAACTTTGGTAAGTGGTATCTATCAAGAAAATCATCCATTTCATTTAGATTTTCCAAATTTTGTGGAGGACAGGCCTTTGAATTAAGGACTAATGATTCTTTGGATTTCCTCAGTATCTGTTGTTGTGTCTCCCTTTTCATTTCTGATTTTGTTTATTTGGATACTGCCTCTCCGAATTTTAGTTAGTTTGGCTAAGGGTTTGTCTCATTGATTTTCTCAAAGAACCAGCTCTTAGTTTCATTGATTCTTTGTATTGTTCTCTTTGTTTCTAATTTATTTATTTCACCCTGAGTTTTATTATTTCTAGGCATCTACTCTCTTGGGTGTGTTTCCTTCTTTTTATTGTAGAACACTCAGATGTGCTGTTGTTAGCATGTGAGCTCTCAAATTTCTTTATGAGGGCACTTATTCCTCATAACACTGCTTTCATCGTCTCCCATAAGGTTGGGTATGTTGTGCCTTCATTTTCATTGAAGTCTAGAAGGTCTTTAATTCTTTTATTTCTTCCTTGACCTAGTGGTCGTTGAGTAGAGAGTTATTCAGTTTCCATGACTTGGATTAATTTTGGTTGAAAGTCTATTTTATTATATATTAGAACAGTTACTCCAGCTTGATTCTTGGGTCCATTTTCTTGGAAAACCTTTTTCCAGCCCTTCACTCTGAGTAAATGTGTATGTTTGTTGCTGAGTTGTGTTTCTAGTGTACAGAAGAATGTTGAATCCTATTTCTACATCCATTATGATAGCCTGTGTCTTTTTATTAAGGAGTTGAGGCCATTGATGTTGAGAAATATTAGAGACAAATGATTGTAAATTTCTGTTATTTTGATGTTGTTGTTGTTGTTGTTGTGTGTGTGTGTGTGCGTGTGTGTGTGTGTGTGTGTGTGTGTGTGTGTGTGTGTGTAGAGCTGGATTTGTGGATACATACTGTTTAAATTTGGTTTTGTCATGGAATATCATTTTTCCCTCCATTTATAGTGATTGAAAGTTTTGCTGGGTATAGTAGTCTGGGCTGATATCTGTGGTCTCTTAGGGTCTGTAAGACATCTGCTCAGGCCCTTCTGGCTTGTAGAGTCTCTTTTGATAGGACTTCCTTTGTATATTACTTGGTCTTTTTCTCTTGCAGCTTAATATTTTTTCTTTGTTCTGTACATTTAGTGTTTTGATTATTATGTGGCAGGAGGATTTTCTTTTCTGGGCCAATCTAATTGGTGTTCTCTATGCTTCTTTTATATTTATAGGCATCTCTCTCTTTATTTGGGGGAATTTTTTTCTACGATTTTGTTGAAAATATTTTCTTGGCCTTAGAGCTGGGAATCTTCTCATTCTTCTATTCTTATTATTTGTAGGTTTGACCTTTTCACACTGTCCCAGATTTTCTGGATGTTCTGTGTCAGGAGCTTTTCAGATTTAACATTTTCTTTGACAGGTGTTTCAATTTATTCAATTGTATGTTTAACCCTGAGAGACTCTCTTCCCTCTCTTATATTCTGTTGGTGATGCTTGCGTCTGTGGTCCCTGTTTTCTTCCCTAGGTTTTCCATCACCAGGATTCCCTGAGCTTATGTTTTCTTTACTGCTTCTATTTCCATTTTCAGATCTTGAAGAGTTTTATTCACTTCCTTCACCTGTTTGATTGTACTTTCTTGTATTGTATACCATAGGCATTTATTCATTTTCTTTTTGAAGACTTCTACCATCTTTGCAAGATTGGATCTAAGGTCATCATTTTATTCTTTAGCTGTGTTAAGATATCCAGCATTTTCTGTAGTCAGATAGCTGGTCTCTGGTGGTGCCATATTGCCTTGGATCTTGTTGTGTTCTTACACTGGCTTTTAGCCAGCTGATGTTCTTGTTGCTGACAGCGTCCTCAGGAAGGCAGGGAGAACAGTGGTCTGGAAGGTGGAGCTCAGGAGATAGAGCACCCAAAACTCTTTACAATTGTTGTACTTTCTCCTACAAGTGAATTTTCATTGCTTTGCTAAGTCTTTTCATTCACAATTGCCTCCTTGGTCCAGTAAACTTTATTTGAATCTTGGTGAGGAAATCCACATAGGTTTATCTTATCACACCAAAACAAAAAAGAGAATAATGAATTTTAGATTTTTTTCTTATAAATCAATTTGTGTGTGTGTGTGTGTGTGTGTGTGTGTGTGTGTGTGTGTAAATATGTGAGTAGACCCATGCCACAGTATGTGTGTGGATGTTAAAAAATAGCTGGGTGGGAGTCTCTTCCACCATGTGGATGAACTTAGGTAATCAGGCTTAGTATCAAGTGCCATTACTCTCTGTGCCATATCTACAGCCCCTAAATCAAGCTAGCTGCATTTAAACATGTTTGTTTTCATTTGAATTTAATTAGTTTCAATAAAGTATATTCAATGTTATATATGAAGAAAATATGCAAAAATAGCAAATATTCTAAATTATTAGAATTGGCATAAATGTTAGTTATAATCATTATTAACATTTTAGACATTTTAGTCTATAACTTTACTTAAATTTATCATACTAAGTGGACTCATATTTTTATTAGATTTTGTGTAAGGAAAGTACTCTATTAGTCCATTTTTTGTCTGTGACAGAACGTCTGAGGAAATCTACTTGGAAGAAGAAAGATTTTGGCTCATGGTTTCACAAGTTTCACACCACAGTCATATGGTTATGTTACCTTCAGGCTGTGGCCAGCACAAACAGCAGGATAAAAAGGCATGTGAGGAAAGGTACTCACCCTTTCCTGGTGGGGAGCAGGAAGGAGGGTGGAAGGGAAAGAGGTAGGGAGAGAGAAAGAAGGATCTATGACAAGATACAGTCCGCAAGGGTGTGCCCCTAGTAACTTACTTCTTACAACTAGGCCTCATAGACCCTACCTCCTTATAGCATAAACTTATCAATAAATGAGTCTATTGATGAAGTTAACCCTTTCATGACCAAATCATGTATCAATAGCACCACCACTGGAGACCAAGGCTTATGCACATAAGCTTTGGGGAAACACTCATCTAAATTGTAACAAATATTGATTTCATAAGTAGCAGTTTGATTAAAGTAGTAACTTTCAATTAATTTTATTCAGTAAGCAATAACATAATCATAGAGCAACTTCTCTCCAATAAGAATGTAAGAAAGGATGAGAACATTGCAGAAAGAATATTATATGGGATGTGCTATTGTGAATTTTATATGGTCTAAAATATTTTTACATCGACCCCAAAAGCAGAGATTTAAGAAATAATTTTTCAGAATCTTCTTAGTAATACATTCTAAGCTATTCTTCATAATAAGTTATCTATCAAAATTGACAGGATTTTCTACTTACAAAATATATACAGCTTTTAGAGAAATTTTAATAAATCATTATAATTTTATTCCAGTCAGTAAAACCTGCTAGGGAGTACTACGAAAGTGTTCTTCCAGAAGCTTTAATACTTCTGTCACCCAATTCAAGAGCTTATAGGCTGTGCTTAGCATCTCCAAATTCCTAATGCATAATTGTAAACTATCCTGATCCACCCACTTGGGTTTTGAATGTTATAGGGAGATCAGTGGACAAAATCCAACACCCCTTCATCATAAAGACCCCAGAATAGAATATACCCTGGCATAACACAACCCAGGTGCCACAAACCTACAGCCAGCATTGTACTAAATAGAGTAAGCGTCTAGGTGTTTCCCATAAAATCAGGAATCACTGAAGAGTCCCTCCTTCCTCCACTTTTATTCAGTGTTGTCCTTAGAGTCTTAGCTAGAGCAGTAAGACAAGAGGAACAAAATGGATACAAATAGGAAGAGAAGTAGCTGGGGAGATAGCCAAGCAGTTAAGAGCACATGCTGCTCTTGCACTGGACTGAATTCTATTCTCAGCACACACACTGGGAGGTTCACAACTATCTGTAACTCCTAAATCTGTGTGTACACTCAAAGTTCCCACACACTTTTACTAAGTTCATGAAACGGTGGTTCTTCTCTTTGTTACTGCATTGTGGGTAGGGGGGTGGTACCTACCATGGCATATGTGAAGATCAGAGGACAGCTTTGTAGAATTAGTCCTCTCCTTCCACCTTCACTTGGGTCCCAGGCATCAATCTCAGGCTATCAGACTTATGCATCAAATGTTTTTGCCCAGTCCTTTCACTGATACATGATGGTGGTTCTATTACAAACCCATACAATAGTTTCCACATCAGCTACAAAGATTATAAAGCTGTATAATGCTCAGGTGATTTGATCCCAGTGCATAATTACAACTGGCACAACCTTGCTAAACCCTGGTAGGTGTAGTATCCTTGCTAGACTGAAACTGAGTCTGTTCACAGATTCCTGGATCCTGTATTAGATATAATGAATGCAAATCTCAGCCAAGCACTGAGAGGGCAGCTCTCTGTTTGCTTTAGGCCAGTCTAGTCAGCTAGACTAGATAGATAGAGCCCATAGTTATGATAGATAAATAGATGATAGGTGATAGATGTATAGAGATGAAGATGATATGATGATGATGATAGATGATGAAGACGATGAAGATAGATAGATATGAATAGATGATAGGTGAAAGATGGCTAGATAGATGATAAATGATTGATATATAGCTAGATGATAGAGATAGGTGATGATAGATAGATAGGTAAATAGACAGATGGTATAGATAGGTAGATGACAAATAGAGATAAATAGATGATAGGTGATGAATAAATAGATGATAGATTAGATAGATGATAGATTAGATAGATAGATGATAGATAGATGACAGAAAGATAGATAGATGATAGGTAGATAGATAAATGATAGATATAGATAGGTAGATAGATGATAGATAGATAGATAGATAGATAGATAGATAGATAGATAGATAGGTAGATGATAGATAGATGATAGATAATACATCGAGCTCTACTAGGCCTCACCAAATCTCTATGGTTTTGATTTGGGTCCATGAATTGGTAAACTCTAAAGCTTCTCTCCTTGACATTTGTGGTATATTGAATAGCAAACTTCCCTAAGAGTCTTGGCACCTGAACACTTATTCTCCAGCTGCTGACACTGCTTGGGGATGCTCGGGTGATGTTATGTTGTGCAACAAGTATGCCAGTGGAGGCCTCAGAGCTTAAGACCCATGATATTTTACTTTCTCTGCTTAGTGCTTGCAGTTCGAGATGTGAGCACTCAGTGCCTTATCCAGCTGTCACGCCTTCCATCTGCTGCCTGTGCTCTCACATCACAAGCTATAACCCTTGAATTGCACACACAAATCAGCCCTTAATACATTCTTGCTTCTATAAGTCACCTTGGTGAAGGTGTTTTTATCATGGCAAGAAGCACCAACAGTCCCTGGAGCTATTGTGAGTGCAGAATCCTGGGTCCCAGTCCAGAGCTCCCTCAGCAAACTCATGCAGTAAGATTGCTGGATCTGTTTACACACTGAGGTTCCTGGAGATCTGAGATTGTTTACCGTGTGGCCAAGAGAGATGGTTGCCACAAGTAAACAGTGTATCTTTCATTCTACAGTTTAGCAACAAAAATATTGCTTCTATGTTTGTCTTTAAAATAGATGTTTAGAGGCCTGAATGTATGGCCCAGCTGTTAAGAGCACTTGCTACTCTTCCAGAGGACCCAGCTTTGGATGTTTGGTTACCAGAAATCACATTAGACAATTCAAAACTTCTTGTAACTCCAGACCCAGGCATCTGATGCTCTAACAAATGCGTGGGTATGCTCACACATACACACACTACACACACATACATACATACACACTACACACACATAGTACACACACATTAACACTTACACACATACACACACATACATATACACACAGTTCACACACTACACATACATATACACTACATACCATGTACACTACACATACATACACACACTACACACATACACACATATACTACACATATATACACTACACACACATACACATACTACACACAGATACATACACACATACACCACAAAAGAAAAAACAACTATTTTTTCAAAACGTATTTTTTTAGCTAAAAGGAACAAGAAGATTTATTTTGCTCCTTAAGACAGAATTTCATCGAAGAGAAAGCGGGAGGAAGAAAAAGTCCCCAAGTGGAACATGTCCTTCTAGAATACTCAAAAGAGGTTTCATGTGTGTGGAGTCCCGTGCACACCTAACAGACAGATGTGTCTACACACAAGCCACACTGTGCTCTCTGAGGATCCAGTGTCACCTTTTGTCTACTTTCTCAGGGTTTTAGCGTTAGATTAACTATTCACTTCAGCCTACAATAAAGAGAACTATTTTATTAATTGACAGCTAGCCATAGCTCCACCTCTAGGCCTCCAAGGCACTCAGACAGGCCTCCTGTCTATTAAGCAAGAATGCCAACTGTGTTCTTCCTATGATCATGATACCGAGGGGATCGAAATGATGGTGGAGGCTGTTCTGGCCCCAGAGACTGTTCTGCACAGGCCTGGTGCACTTAACCCCTCTGACCTGTGAGGATGGGATCAGAGCCGAACGAACAGTAGGGACTCCCGGCCATCTCTTCATTTATCTGTGATCTGTGCTCTGCCTGCCTTCATCAGCCTGTTGCCTTGGACAACAGCCTGAGTCATGTGCCTGAGTCATGAGTGATTCTTTTGTAAGGGAGACCTCTGCTTCGCCTTTATGTGCCCGAGCCGCTCTCCATCCTAAGCCTGCTTTCCTCATTGCTCTCTGCAGTATTCCTTTCCAGTTTTGAGCACTGTCTAACTTGAATCATGACAGCATTTGCTCTAAAATAGCAACAAGGTCTATGGATGCGCTGTTGTCAATGATACCCTCAGAGCTAGAAGAGAGAGTGTCGGCTTTCAGTAGGAATGTATTGGATACAAAATGAGCAATGAGAGACATGTCATCCACTATTAATGGGCATATAAATCTGATACGCTGGGCCTGGATAGCTGGATCAGTGATTTATAACACTTGTTACTCTTGCGAAGGACCAAGATTCAGTTCCCAGAACCCACACGGGCGCTCACAACTGTTTTTAACATTCATTCCAGGACAGCCTCTGGGGGTACCAGACACACACATTACACAGACGTACGTGAAGGCAACTCTCACGAACAATATGTCAAATGCTGTTATTAATTTATACTTTTGGACCTACGGTCAGACAATGCTCTTAGGATACATGTGGTCACTGGTTTGAAATCCCCGTGCTGTGTCCCCTGGATGGGGAGACCTGGTGGCACTCAGAGGAAGGATAGCAGGCTACCAAGAAAAGACTTGATACCCTATGAGCGTGTAAAGGGGGAGGAGGTCCCCCTCAGTCACAGTCATAGGCGAGGGGAGTAGGGGGAAAATTGGAGGGAGGGAGGAATGGGAGGATACACGGGATGGGATAACAATTGAGATGTAACAAGAATAAATTAATAAAATATATTTTAAAAAAGAAAAAAGAAAAGCATACAGCTAACTGCTCAAAAAAAAAAAAGAAAAAGAAAAAAAGAAAAAAGAAAGAAAGAAAGAAATCCCTGTGCTGCGTCTTTTTATATTAGACAAGCTTAATCGTATAGATTCTTTCCTTCTACTCTCCATAGGAAGACACATGTGCAGGTCTCTGTCAGAAAACTACAACTGTGTGGTTTCCATGTCTCGGCTAAGCCGGGAGGACTGCACCATTGGAAGGCTGTGCTGTGACACACTGGTCCTTGTGAGGTCACAAGAATTCTAAGTAAGTGGGTTTTCAAATGATTTTGCTGATTTTGAAGCAAATATGTTCAGGGGAAATTAAAAAGAGCCTTCTCAGATTGCAAGTCTTACTATATTTCCCTGGAGCTCTTTACAAATGTATCTATTTCCAAATTTAAATAACATATATTTGATCCCCAAACAAACCTGCTCCCTGCACAACCTTTTGATGTAGGGATCCCGTGTCTGTCAGCTACTGTGGATCTCTGCGGTGGCATTTTATGCAGTGGAGGCATGAAACGTGTGTCTCGAGAGGGAGATGATTTTTGTTAGGACAGGTTTCCAAGTCAGTTATTTACCCTGCCCCACCAAGGCACCGGACTCTTTAGATGTATTATTGATGCGATCCAAAATTCCACAGATGCAAGTAATTAAAAAGCATTCTGTATCTCGATAATTTCCAGAAATAAAAACAAAAAAAATATTCTGTTGAGGGGCCTAGTGCAAAGGCTCAGTGAATAAAAGCAGTTTCCCCAGCAGCCTGCCCACCTGAGCTCTATTCCTGGCCCCACACAAAGATAGGAGGGGCAGCTCTACAAGGTTGTTGGGGAAGCAGAAGCCTGAGGTGCCCTCCACACCGCGTTCCTACACAAGGAGCTGTGCGTGGGCGGAGTATGCAAAGACGCTGAAACCTGAGTATACATTTCAGACAGCTGTGACACCCAAATCCCAGCAAATCACAAGCAGTGAACATACAGCCAACCCATCAGCCCATGTAGCAAGAACCTGGCTGTGACCATCAAGATGCCTCTGCCCTCTCTTTCCAGGCACTAACTTAAACACGCAACATCCACACGGTAGAGCGGCTTTCTGAACTTTACTTCTAAGTGCTGCTTAGAGCTAAGTGTCTCCTTGATAACTTAAGCGAGTGTCACTGAATTGCTGGTTGCTTAGAGTCATATGATCACCTTTGAGATTATAAATGAACGGAAGCTCAAAGCAGCTTCAACAACTACTGGTGAGATGCAGTCAAGAGGTAGGAATTGAAGAGGTGAGAGTTGTGCCTTTCTTATTTTCTTTCTTTTTTAATTTTTATTTTATAATTTTTATTTTAATTTTTATTAATTTATTCAGATTACAACTCAATTGTTATCCCATCACTTATATCCTCCCATTTCTCCCTCCCTCCTGCTTTCACCCTATTCCCCTCCCCTAGGTCTAAGACCGAGGGGGACCTCCTCCCCCACTATATGGTCATAGGCTATCAAGTCTCATCTTGGTAGCCTGCTTATTCTTTCTTTGAGTGCAACCAGGCCTCCTCACCAAGGGGAGGTGGTCAAATATGAGGCACCAGAGTTCATGTCAAAGTCAGTCCCCGCTCTCCACATAACTGTGGAGAATGTCCTGTCCATTGGGTAGATCAGAGTAGGGATTCGATGTTTACTATTGTATTGTCCTTGGTTAGTGCCATAGTTTGAGCAGAACCCGCTGGGCCCCGATCCACCCATCATGATGTTCTTCTTGTAGGTTTCTAGGACCCTCTGGATCCTTATATTTCCCCATCTCCTATATTTTCAATTTGTGAAAAGACCAAGGATTCTCGGTTTTATCTAAAACATCCCCGGTGTCCACATAAAAAAGCTAGAACCAGCAGCGTGCATCTGTAGCCCCAGTTTTTTGTTTTGTTTTTTTTTTGTTTTGTTTTTTGTGACATGATAGATTGGGACAGGAGAAGCTCCTGACCCAGCTGTCACCCCGGGACCAGTGACAAAACAGAGGGGTTGGGGTGGACAGGGGACAGCTGGCTTTGTCTCAAAGGCCAACTGAAGGGGGAGGGTCTAGGCCAAAGGTTGTCCTTTTACCTCCGCGTACACGTGCCTGGCCTGCACTGGCCAACACTTCACACACACACCCTGGAGGTGGGGCAGGAGAGGAGAGACAGAGGTGGGGGAGAGGAAAAGTAAGAAGGAAAAGGGAAAGGGAAGGGAGAAGGAAAGAGATCAAATTCTTAAAGTGTCAATTTACCCAAATTGGTCAATGTAATTCCAGTAAGTATTCTAAATGGCTATAAATGTTTAAGCTAGTTCTAAAGCTTATATAGAAATGATCCAAGACAGGCATAAAGAAAATATATAGACTCTAGTCAGCTAGTTTTAATATTTACTATTTAATATATTAAAATTAAATATTAAATATTTTAAAATTAATTAAAATATTTTTAAAATATATTAAAAATAAATATTGAAATATTTAATATTAAGCTATAACAATAAAGACAGTATGGTATCAACATTAGAACAGATACACAAACCTATAGAATCAAATTAAGAATCCATAAATCTATTAAAAAATGACTTTCAATGAAAATTTCAAGATGCTTCAATAGGTTCAGAACAACAGTCTTAATAACAGAGTAAAATGATCAGATGGTTCTTACACCCTTTGCAAAAGTAATTCAGAGTGGGAGGTAGTCAAGGTAGCTGTAAATTCAGCACTTGGGAGCTGAAGCAGGAGAATTACCATGAGTGCAAGGCAAGCCTGGGCTACCAGGTGATACCTAGTCTCAGGAAACCACGCCCCCAAGATGGCTCCTATAGGCTGGCATACATGTAAAGCCATAAGACAATTAATGGGTTGAACTTCTTTCTCCTGAACAGTCAGAAGGCAGAGAAGCCCAGGGAGCTTTGTGCATCTGTTCTTTTCCCATCAGCCCCTCAGAGTTGCCCTCACGGCTCTCACTCACAGACCTCTGAGCCATGATGACTTGTCTCAGTTCTGAACTTGGCAAAATTTGTCTAGGTTGGGTTGGTTGATGGGCAAGTTTGTGACTGGTGGGTTCAAGCTTCTGCCACCTTGATTTCTCTGTTCCTGTGGACTACAGCCTGGGACTATAAGCTAAAATAAACATTTTCCCTCCTGCGCTGCTTTCTTGTCCAGCTGTTTTATCACAACAACAGAAAGGAAACTAAAACATGAGAGCTGTAAATTGACTAAATCCAAGCGAGAGCCTACCAGCTTTTTTGGTGACAGAAGAGAAAAATGAAGTAAATAAAATTCGTATCTCAACTACATCTTGACTCAAGAATTAGTCCCTTCTGCCATTTTCATGCAGGGCTCGCCATGGTCGTGAAATACAGGAACAGGAACAGGCACCGTATTTGAAAGCCATAAAAATGTAATGTGTTGAGAAGCAAGAGGGCATGGTAAACTAAGTAAAGCATCTCTGCAAGCATCCTAGCATCAAGCAAAACCAGGATGCCTGTGTTTAGACTCATTTTGGTTGTTTAAGGAAATTAGAGATTCCACAGTCTTGTTTTTGTCTTGAATCACATGATATTTTCCACACACTTATTAGGGAAAATATATTCTGAATGAAGAATAACAAGTGTAAGAGACATAAAGTGAGAAACCCTGCCCCCTCTGGCTCTTCCTCGAAGGGCACAGGGATTTCTAGGAAGGCACTTTCATTCTGTTATCATGGAATCAGTTAATGGTCCTACCATAATAAAATAAAAGTCATTATAATAGTGCTGTCCCCTGTCTGGCTTCCAGTAGGCTCCTATTAAAAGGGTTTTCTAAAAAGCATTGCATAATTTCTGCCTCTTAAACACACTGGTAATATCACACTTGTGAATTACCCTGAAAAATTAAATGCTTATGTGTTCCCAAAGAGAGTCTTAAAGTTGCCAGTGTTTGATCAGCATAACTAGCTCATCCTCCTTGCGCAACTCTTGGTGATTAATTTTCTGTCTGCCTGTGGTCCATCGCCATACTTGCCCAAAGGTCAAGAGTACTTCCCGAGGTGCTCAGCTAGTTAACTCCATCACCACAAAGTGCCATAACTCATGCCATGACAGTGGCCGGTATAAGACAACACTGAACCCAACTGGCTTTCTTGCTGCTGTTTTTCAATGTGACCTTACACAGCATACAACACTTCATTTTCTCCAGTAAAGTCTCACATACAGAAAGGGCCCAATAATTCTCATCCATTTCCAGCTGCAGCCAATAAAGACATAAATACAAACAAAATTGTAACTACGACTTTAGCAGGCTGTACAAGTAAATATTATTTATGCTTCAATAAATTGCTGAAGTCGCCAGTGAAGAAACATCCTATAATCCACAACATAGCTTGTTTTAGGTGATAAATCAAAAGCAGCTACAAGTATCCCTCGCACTCGTGATGGTCCTTTTAGCTTTGTATAAATTATTACTGTAGCAAACGATTTCTTCAAAGTCAGTGTCATTATGATTTGCAGCCCAAGAGTGACCCTCTATATCATATCTTAGTGGTAATCTTTCTATAAGAGTTTTAAATTCCTTCAAGATATTTTTTTAACATATAGGGAAAAATTCATTAAGAGATTTGATAATGATCCATCTGTTTAAGACTTCACTAAATGGATGTCATATGAGAAAAGAGTGAGTTGAGTAAGTAAACAGCGCACAGCACACTTTTCACGTATAAGAGAATTATAGATTGCTAATACACGCACACACACACACACACACACACACACACACACACACACACACACACCTACCTTCTGTCCCTGTCACCATATAGTCCCCTCATGTCATATTCTATTAGTTCCTGACTAATAGAACTGCCGAGCAGCCGAGTCACTCCGTCCGCTTCTCTGCCTAGTGTCTCCTTCATTGTGTGATCTCAGGGATGTACAGAGCTTCCTCTCTGCTGACTCTTGGTAGCCTTTGTGACCCTTCTACTCTCATCCTTTCCACCTCACTCAGATCACTGACATCACTGTAGAAGATCCACAGCACCAACACCCCTCAAGGACATTTTCTTGCGTGTCTCCATGTTCAAGTGTCTCAAATGCTTTATGACTTTAACTCTAAAATAGTGCATCAGTTTTTCAACTGTGCCTTCCCTCTGTACAAGATAAACAGCTACTTATAAGTTGCCAAAAGTGACTCTGGCCCTCAAATTGAGTTCTTACCTATTTGTTTACCACTCCCACTCCCACAATATTTCATTTTCCTTTGTAGGACATCAACAGGACATTAGCCATCAGAAATTGGCTCTCTGTAATGCCCAGTTTTCCAAATCACCATGCTTGAAATACTTAGCAGTGATTGGACCTCCAGCCGGACCTAACCTAGCTCCATGGAACTCACAGTGCTCACCATGTATGGGCAAAGTCAAGCCAGTTCCCACATCCTGTCTCCTGTCTGTGTTCTCAGACCTCTCCCAGGACGTCTGTGGCCATGGCTGTCTTTTGGGAAGCAGATATCAAGATGGGGACAGTTCTGCAAGAGATTCATTAGGGGAAGTGACTGAGATAGCTAGAGGCTGGGCTGGGATTAGGCTTGAGGACTCTTCAGACTGTGAAGCAGGTGAGAAACCCATCCCACAGAAGGAGAGAAGAAAGGAAGGAATAAACAGGAAGTCTCTAGGCTGCAACACAGTTATGAAAAGGTTTAGACCAGGCTGATGGGGGCTGTCAGAGCAAAGGGTGCTTGTTAATACCATGGCAAGAATGGACCTTCATACCCCTACCAAACCCAGTCACTGGCTGGAAACAGCACCAGGGCACATACACTTGGAGCATCTGTAAGCGCAGCAACTGGAGCAATCACTGTGTCTTGCAGCAGGCTCCCTCAAAGGAAGCCTCTCCCTGTGTAAGCACATTAAAACGAAAGGCTATCCTGAGTCTGTCCTATGGTGAGTGTGGGAGTAAGTTAATAACAGACATACAGAAAAAAAAAAGCTATACAAGAAAGAAACATGATCCTAATTCTCTGTGCCTCAGTGCTGGATTATATTTGAATAATCATAACAAATATGGTATTTAACCAGGGAAAAGTACCAAAACAATTTAATCAAAACTACATCTGAAGGAAGAAAAAAGGAACATACAGTTAGAAAAACATAAAACAATGGAGAGTGAAATGTGTACATTCACTATAAGAAGTACTGAGGAAGTTTCTAGGTGAGGAAAATTAAGAAACAATGGTAATAAGAAGACTAGTTTAAGACATCAAAGTAAATAACACACACAACATAGTGCCTAATGTGCTTTTTTAAAGCAGGGGTCTGTGGTAGTGGGCACACGGCAGAGCAGTGATGTTTTGAAACCTTACAGTGGCATTTGATGGTATTTTAATTCTGCTAATGTTTAACTTCAAATAAAATACTAATTAAAATTGAACAGGCTGTCCAATACCTAATCATAAAGCCATATGATTCTGTTAGTACGCTAATGGTGAACATGTCACACTTATGTGGGATATTGTGCTCACAGCCAGTAAAGAACACCCTTTGGTCTCACTTCACTACAAGGGCTTCAGCGTGTGAAACTAAAACTATTATCTACTGTGTCATTAAAAGATTATAAGAGGAGTGGTTGCAAGTCAGACAGCAGGGAGTTTTGTGGGGCTTTTGGGTTGTTTTCTGGTAATACACACTTGGCTGAAGTTCACATGTGTCAGCTGCTATCAGCTGCCTGCGTGCGTCACTGGGTGAGCTCTGCGGCATTAACTGCAGCCAAAGGAAACAGAGGAAGTTGTCGCAGCAGCTGAGAGAGAGGGCTGCTCTCCCACTGGTGTTTTCACACAGACCCTTAACAGCAAATAGATTGCACCATGGTAATTAAAAAACGCAAAACAAAAAAATTAATATGGGTTCTGATAGTTTCAAATGCAGCCTTAAAAACAGAATTTATATCAAGTCTCTAACTATTGAAAACTACCCAATCCTAAAGAATGCCTTCATCTTTGCCATGAGGCACATTTTCACACAGATACAGTCCCACTGTCCTTCCCTATTTCTCTCACATTTTGTTCAGGGAAGCATTCACATTTCTATAGATATGATCAAACCACACACACACACACACACACACACACACACACACACACACAGTGAGAGACAGAGACAGACAGAGTCATCAGATGGTAAAATGTAGCTAACACATTGAACTTCCTTTCTTACACCCAATTATTCCTGGACCCAGGTCCTCCCCCATCCTAAGTGTGAGAGCAGATCATCAGTATCTGTTCTTGGCACCTCTCCTAGACTCCTACGCCCTTTAAAGCATCGTCCAGAGAAAACTGGGAGGGAGAGCTTCTCATTCCATTGTGGTTGTCACCTTGTTGTACCTCATTGGAGCCTATACTCATCTGCCCCTGTCACTGAGAAACGCTGATGGGGCGGCTTTTACAGACTATAAAGGTGTCTCTCTGTCTCTGGTTCCCTCAACCCAGCGGATCCACGAGTTGCAGCTCCCACAGTCTTACCCTCATCGCAACCCTCCACGGGAGAGAACAGCTCCTGGTTTTCTGCTTTCTTGTTCAATAAGATTGTTTCACTGGGGGAAAAAGGGTGAGATGTGGAGAAACTGCTCCCTGAAAGTACCAGTACCTCGCCTTGCCACAGGTATCCAAACATGTGCAGTTGCTTGTCCGTTGTTTCTTAAGGCGATGAAGAGTGAGTGCATAATGTGAGTGCTCATGACAAAAATAATTATAGTGACCCCTCAGCAGCCATGAGGAGCTGTGCTCCTGAGTCCTGGGGCAGATGTGATACTTGGTTGGAAGGACATTTTCTGAGAATAGAAGTTTGCAAAAAATAAAATGCGAAGGCTAGACATACACGGAACATATCAAAAGCAGAATGGTGACAAGTTCAGCCAATGCAAAGCAAACCTGTAACTGAAAGCCTGTCCTGGTAGGAAGCCCCTACATACATCACACACACACGCATGCACAAACACAGATACACATACACACCACACACACCACAAACACACAGACACACATACACACCACACACACACAGACACACCACATACAAACACACACAGATACACATACATAACACACACACACAAAATACTTTTGGAGTCACTCTTTCTGGCCTTTGATCTGTTGAGGCAAATCTGCACACAAGCTTGTTGAACTGGTTAAAAAGAACCATTTTCTTCTCTGCTGCCTTGAATTCTAATGTCCCGAGGCTCACTCTTCCAAGTCCTATGAAAGGCACTTAAGAAATAACTTGTGTTATGACAGGTCTGTGTAACAACTGTGGTAACAGTCCGTGTAAGCATTCGTGTTGAGGCTTAAAGGAAACCAACATGATATGAATCTAATACCTAATAGTAATGTGTATGTTAGTTGCCCCATAGTGCTCGAATTATCAGGAATATCAAGTATTCATTTTTAATGAATCAAACAGAATCTGATAGTAAACTTTCATCAAGAGTGGTAATAATTCAGTATGTGCTGTTATTGGTGTTCTGTCTGCCTATTTTACAAAACACTGTATCTTTTTTTTTTTTGAGTTTCAGCATTGTTTTATGAGATAAGAAAGACATTTTTTAGCAGAAGAGTGACATAAAATAACTTATTTAATGGGAGGTGAAAATTTCTAGGAGTGTCAGAGGCTATTGCATATAAATGCTGGGAACAACTTAAATGATCCAAAGAAAGAATGACAGTGACAGTGTCGTGGACCATGTACACAGACTTGAAGATATGAATATTTTTAATATCAACATAATATATTCTCCTATGAAAACAATATCTGTGATAGCTGTATCAGACAGAATCAAAGGCGACTCCAAATTGTCTTTCTGAACAAATAAAATAGTTCACACTTGTTGGACTAGATAGATAAACATGAGGAGGAGGAGAAAAAACAGGAAACATAAAGAGATCAGTTTGGGACATGTTAACTTTAAAAATCAGACATTCAACTTGAAAAGAAAAAAAAACAAAATTACACAAATCTACAAATTCTGGAAATCAGGAAAGAGGTTTGTCTGCAAATGTGTATTTTGATTAGCATATAGATATTATGCAAAGTCATGGTCCAGATGTGATCACCAAGAGAAATAGCTTTGGCCCTGGAATCCAAGATTTTACAGATTAGAGAACTGAGAGGAAACATCTGGAAAGATTGTGATGCTGTAGTTAGACTTGAAGACAAAGCACGAGAATGAGGTATACGGAAAATTAAGAAAACACTGTATCTTTTTATTAATGAGCAATGTGGTGAAATTCTGGGCTGCAGAGACAGCTCACTAGTTAAGGGCATGTACCACCCTTGCAGAGGACGTAAATTTGGCTCTTCACAACCACCTGTGACTCCAAATCCAAGGGATCTGATGCCTTTTCTGAACTTTGCAAGTACTTACATTCACATGTACATATACTGACACAGAGGCATACACATATGTACATATAATTAAAATAAAATAAATCATTTTAAAATAAATATTACATTCCCTGAGATTGCCTACATTTTCTAAAAGAATAAAAAAAATTATAAATCCACTTTTACCTGTGACAAACAGTTAAATGGCCAAATGGCTGGATTGAGACACACCTAAGAGATTAAAAGGCACACCTCTGAGAGTGTCTATGAGGACATTTGCACACCTCTGACAATGTCTTTGAGGGCATTTGCACAGCTCTGTGTACATGAGGGCATTTGCACACCTCTGGGTGTGTTGATGAGTGCATTTGCACACCTCTGTGTATGTAAGGGCATTTGCACACCTCTGGGTGTGTTGATGAGGGCATTTACAGAGGCACCTAGATCATGAGGGCTTTGATCCAATGACTCAGTCCTGTCATAGATTTACAGTATGATGTCCTTACTGAAAGATGGTGAAAAGTAGAAGGCAATACATGTGTCACTGGTCGGGGAAGGACACTTACAGGCTCTTTCTGGCCTGGCCCTTTCCCACACCCACGTTTTCTCTACTTTCTAGCTGTCATGACGTGACATGCTGTGCTCTCCACAATCCATCATGGAAGAGTTAGTCCCCGAACCACACAGTTTCTTTTCCTTTCCACTCATTTATATGCAGAATTATGTCACAGCAATGAGAAGGTAACTAACAGCATACTGTTCTAGATCTGCACCAGATCCAAATGAAGAGGGGGGAATTTAAGGAGTTGATGTTCTTCTGCTGCCTGAGGCTCCTCAAGGCACCTGTTAAAATACTAAATTTGGCTACCATTTCTGGAGATTATGCTTCAATAGTTCTCTGGGGCAGAGCCCGGAAATTTGTATTTTGAGTATTTATGGAGCTTAATAAGTAATGCTGATGGCCAAACTTGGGAATAAAAATAAGAAATGCGACTAAATCTTGCAAATATGAAAGATAATATATTTTTTAAATTTTGCTGTAAAATGTAAATGTTAAAAGTGGATAAAGCTGGTTTCTCACAAGATAGCGTAATGTTATGAAACATGCCATTTCCTCCAAGCCCCCTAGTTTGTGACTATGCAGAATACACATAGTGTGAGATTTATTATTTGAACCACTGTAAAATGTATGTAAAGCTTATGCATTAAGTGCATTAAACGTGCAGTCACATGAATGAGGAATGCCCTCCACTAATCCTGGAGCTGTCTTCTCCAGTCCTACTGCCTCTTCAGCCAAGTCCTCAGGAAAGAGCAAGCATCTCACAGAAGCATTTTCATCAACCATCCCTTCTCGTTTTGCCATCTTTTAATATTTATTTTTTAAAATTATGTTTATGGCAGTGTGTGCGTATGAATGCGGCACCTGCAGAGGACAGAGTCATTGGATGCCCCTGCAACTGAAGTTAAAGGTGGTGTGAACAGCCTAATCGGGGTGCTGGAAACTGAACTCGGGTCCTCTGCAAGAGCAGTATACGCTCTTATCAGCCAAGTCATCTGCCTATCCCTCTCCCCTTGAGTTGCCCTTGCTCTTTATCCATGGGCCATCACTCTGTCTGTCTTTACAGGCAGAAGTATTCAGACCTGTGTGCCATTTGGTGTGAAAGCAGACCTACTTTAACTGCTGGACACAGACACCGGTATGCACGTGCCCATATAGGAGCTGTTTTCCCTCTAACTGACATTCATCTTGTGCTTCGCTTTCAGGACCAGGAACCGCATACACAGCCCTACAGCCCTGGGTCTTCCAGGCGATCCTCACCGGCTTTCTGACATCACTCCAATTACTGGAGATAAGCAACTATAAAGAGAGGTGAATGACTTGTCTCACGGCTTTGGAGCTTTCTGGGTCTGATCATTTAGCCCACTGTTGCTCCGGGACTTGTAGTGAGGCAGTACGTCAGGGTGGGGGCAGACAGCAGGGAACGGCCACACAGTTAGCAGCCAGGAAACAAACCAGAGAAGACTGAAGAGGCTGGAGTCCCACAATGGCCTGAGCCTGGCTAGGTCACTGCCTCTTAAAGTTTGCAATGCTTCCCAACAGAGCCACGCTGCAGACCAAGTCTGTAACCCATGACCTTTGGGGACACTCCAGATCCAAACCATAGCAAAGGTAAAGGTTACAAGGCTATAGTGTCTCCCTAGCTTCTGTGTTAACATAGATGATAGTGTGGGATCACAGGCATGTGCCACCACTCTCAGCTGGTGCTGACTTTGTAAGTTAAGATGGCCCAACAATATCCCCACAGTGGATTATTGTGTTTTACTTAAGTGGCATAGCTAAAGTAGAAATCAGGGGGTGTGGGTAATGATCACAGTGGTCTTTGTCTCCACATTCCTATCCCCTAAAGCCACTACTCCTACCACAGAAGGGTCCCTTCCGCTCTGTAGCCCTTTTCAAAGAGTGCTCCCCAGAGAACGAGACAGAAAGCACAAGAACAAGAGAAACAAAACTCTCTAGTTTCCCGTGTACTGATAGAAGAAAAGGAAACAAAACAATGATCAATATCTATGACGTGTCCTACTATTGTAAATATACATACACATTTAATGTATATCATATATACATTATATTTTATATATGAATTATATAATCATGTGCAATGTATATATTACATGCTATATACAATATACATTATATATTAATATACATTATATAATATGCATTATATATCTATTTATAGTATATATTATTATATGACATAGTATATCATTATATATAATATGTATGTGTATATATACATATGCTATATATAATATACATTATATAAAAATTATTATGCATTGTATATGAACATCATAAACAACTTATATGTGCTGTATACATCTTATAGATTATGTGCAATATAAATATCTATTATATGCATAAAATATAAATTATATAAAAGTATATAAAATATATTTTACCCTGCTTCTTAATAATCTAAATAGGGTTCAAAGGGTATGTATAATGCACGTATATGGTAGTGATATTTTAATAGGAAGTGAAAAAATACAAGAAACAAGCAAAGTTTAAGCAAGTTGCACCTTTAAGCTATTTTCATTATCTCTACTAGTGTAAATATAGTTATTAAAATGTAGAAATTTTAAAAACTTACTCAACCAGACATAGTGGTGCACATCTGTAATCCAAGCACTGGAGGAGGCAGAGGCAGGCAGTTATCTGTGAGTTCGAGACCAATCTGGTCTACAAAGTGAGTCCAGGACAGCCAAGGCTACACAGAGAAACCCTGTCTTGAGAAAAAAAATTACTTAACACATTACTGAGTCCAGATAATAAAACTATACAGACCTTGCATAAGGACCTGGAGGGATGGCTCAGGGGTTACATGCCCTTACTGTTCTTGCAGAGGACCCAGGTTCAGATACCAGCACCCACACAGGGGCTCACAACTGTCTGTAACTCCAGTTCCAGGACATGTAACACATTCTTCTGGCTACCATGGGATTCTGCATGCACATGGTGTATATTAATTAACTCACATAGTTGTCCATACATACTCAAAACATATAAATATATAATGTGTTTTAAACCTACAAAGACCAAAATTGTAAGGATATGAGTAGCAAACTGAAGGCAATGGATTATAAGCATAGCGGTATTTTGTTCTTTCCTGTATTCCAATATTTTATAATGAGTCAACACTATTTTATAAGTAAACAGATGTCTAGCGTTCTTAAATGATTAATATCTTATGACCATATACAATCGTTATTAAAATAACTGCAGTGATAATGAATACGTGTCATCCAATAGAGTATCTCAGATACATTTCAGTCTCTTGTAAATGCGTGTGAATTTTTTCTCATTTAGCATTTATTTAGGATGACTCCTAATGCACGCAAACTGTTTAATCTACAAAGCAGCTCTTTTATAGTCTGTTGCCCAAGCGAAT
>OU015750.1:76360608-76406007 GCA_907169655.1 Acomys percivali
ACACACACACACACACACACACACACACCACTCACCCCTAACATCTCTATCTTCTATATTAAGAATAGTAGAAAACAACATGTATTCTACAAGGACTGACACTATAAAACAGCATTTGTTATCCATATATAAAATGATTTATTCCAGGCAAAAATCATCAAACAGCACATCAAAAAGTAATAAAATGTTATGACTTTCTTCTGTATTGCAAATAAAGCTCACATATACTTTCGAAGGGAAGTTGGAAAGCTGGGTATCATAAGTGTCTTCAAGGTTAATGGCATGGCACTCAGAACTGGCCATGTCACAGAACAGTAGAGCCTGCATGTACATATGCTATAGGTTCTGAAAGAAGGTTTCACTATAGCTATTTATTCAAATAATAATATATTCCCAACCATAATAATGTTTTATTTTATCATCTTGTTTGGGCCAGGTTTAAGCACACAGCTGCAGTGTGTTGAATTTCTAAGACACAAAGTCAGTCCAGTTTCATGAGTTTAGACTTTCTATTCAATATTTGAATTTATCTTTTTCTGGAAAGAAAAAGTCTTTATAATAGCATCTGGCCTAGTGCCATGAACACAGTAGAAGCTTAACAAGTATCTATCACTGTGGAAGTCAGAGGAACCATTGGTCTGAACTCTGCTGGGTATGTTGGACTGGGACCATGCTGCTTGCAAAAAGAAAAAACACTGGCTGCAATAGTTGAGGTTTTGAAAGTGACAGTTTTGTAGGAGGCCTAATATTCCACAGAAAGGATGGAGTGTTACTTATAAGCATGGTTGATGCATCATAATCTAAAAGCTTGTTCGGAAAAGCAGATTGTACACACTGCGGGACATTCTTGCTCTTCGGTGTTGTGATCTGATTGGTTTTGGCAGGACAGCCAGGAGAAAACTCCAGCTGCGGCTCTGTAGGAGGGAAGCAAGCCAACAAGTGTGGGGGCAGGGTCGACCTTAGGGATATGACTATAGAACTCCCCACTTTTACATCTGAGCGATAGCACACAGACCTGAGTCCATGAGAGATGAAGGTTGGTGGTTTTCATCTCAACTGAGCCAGGAGGGAGTGCAGCACCAAGAGCAGGGCAGCATTTGATGATGATAGTTTTATGCTTGGAGTGGGAGGAGCTGTCTGGCCTGTAATGAGACCTTCATCAGTGGGCTGCAGAGGGAAGAACACTGGGATAAGATCCAAGTCCCCTGGAGAGAAGACGTTGGCAAGACTAGTTGGCTTCTCAGACCCAGACAATCTGGCAGGAATCCATTCTCGGCCGAGAATAATGCGCACACAGAGAAGAGAGACAATTGTCTAGGTACACTGCGGGGTTAGAGACAGGGACTCAGGCTTAATATTGGAGGCCATAATGGGTGTCTATACAGGACTCACTCAATAGCAGGCCTGGGGCAGGCGATGAACCCCAGACTCTGTTTATTAATAGAAACGGAACTTCCTTCATTTACCTCACGCGGGTCCCATCTGAGTAACCCTGTGCCTGCAGGATTACATCTTGTAGCATCTGCCATTAGGTATCACCAAATAAGAACTGTTGGTTTAGGCATTTTTTTAACCCTAAAATAAACTTTGGCAAATCTCAAACTAACACTCTTTGTTCACGTACATAATAGAATATCAGCTCTTTAAGAATGAATCCCCCACTATGAGTACAGTATGTGCTTAGCTGGCATAAGGTTAGCATTTCAGTAGGGGCTCACCAAACACCATTGCCATGGGTTAGTGAAACTTGGCAAGGAAGCCCCTCTCCTTTTGTTTGTTTGTTTTTTGTCTTTTGAGGCCGGGTTTCTCTGTGTAGCCTTGTTCACCTGGCCTGACACTGCACCTGCCTTTGCCTCTTGAGTGCTGAGATTAAAGACATGTACCACCACCACAAGGCAAAGTGCTTTTCTAATCATTTCCCCTTCATTTTTTCTTAGTATCACCTGCAATTCATATCACCTGCAATTTCATATCAACCATAGTCAGAGAGGTCAAAGGACTTTTGGTGTGTTCATTCCATTGAAAAAAGAAAATTTAGTGTTTTATTGGATTTTTATCAAGAAAGGGGAAAAGAAGAAAGAAAGAAAAGAGAAAAACCAAACTCAAAAGCATATCCACTCAACTGAGTCATGTGGCTCCATATGCTCCATCTACAATATGCTAGATGTTCCTGTTAGGGTAGTTTTGATGAGTCAAAGTTTGGAATAAACAAGCTACATCAAATAGACTGACCTTGCTAACAACTGTGGGTCTTAAGAAATCATTCGAAGGCCTTGTCTTAGTTTGGCCTCTATTGCTTTGATAGCACAATGACCAGAAGCAACTAGGGAGGAAAGGTTTATGTGGCTCCCAGTTCCATTATCAGGACAGCCGGGGCAGGTACTCAAGGCAGAAACCTGGAGTCAGCAACTGACAGGCTGTGGAAGAGCACTATTTAATAGCTTGCTTCCCATGGCTTGTTCAGCCTGGTTTTTTTTTTTTTTTTAGATAATGCAGGACCACCTGTCTAGTAATGCCACCGTCCTCAGTGAACTAGACCCACCCACATCCATGATTAAGTAAGCAGGTGACCTACAGACTTGCCTATAGGGTGATCTTATTGAGGCTTTTCTTTTCTCAATTAAAACTCCTTTTTCCCAGATATGTCTAGATTTACAACAATTCAACCAGCTTAGAAATAAATAAAAAATACCATTTTCTGAACAAGCAGGATTCCTCCCATCTCATTACATTTGAACAGTGTTTGGGTTTTTTCCATGCCTTTTGGTTTTAACTGAAATATTGGCCATTGGACAGCCTGCTTTGGACTGGGACTATACCATACACTCTTCTGGGGGTCCCTAGCTCACCAACTGCATCTTGAGAATGTCCTAAGTTGAAGGTAGCTGAGAATTCTGTGTCTGCTGGGAGTCTAGTCTCTGCTTCAAAAATGGCAATTTGTTGATGCGTTCTTAAGTGGAGGAGGGGACAAACTATATCCTCATAGGACAAAAGTAACTGTGCTGGCCTCTCTGACATCTAGTCAGAAAAGAAGAAATGTCACAATTGCAACCTTTCTATGGGCCTACAGTGCTAAGCTATACTGAAGCCATGAGCTCTGTAAGAGAGTTAGTTAGTGGTAGAGATGGCTCCAGTACAGATGCCCAGGAATACATTGAAAATAATTCTGAGCAGCCTGGCTTTTATAAGAAATGATGTGACAGATTAGCAATTATGGAAACAGCAGGATGTTCATATGTATGCTACTTATTGCTACCACTAGCCAGAAAATTTCAGTGTTAACTATGCAAAAAGAAGTAAAATTATTTGAAAAGATACATATCCAAAATGTCATAATGCCCAGTGTTGCATAAGTTAGTGATATTTCCTATTATATAATTTCTGCCATCAATGAGGTGTCAGATAAACTGCTGAATGCTGTTACCATGGAGACCTGAAGAACTTGCATATTTAGTGGGTCGTGGTGAAGCAGAAAGAAAAATATTAAAAGGAGAGAAAATGTATTTGTTGCGTACTTTTACATAACCTGGCTTATCCTGCACTTTTGCAAATTTTAACTTAATTTGATTTATTCAAATATTGCCTTCTAAAAATTATCTTGAATACATGCCAAGTTAAAATTGTAGACTGACCACACACATTTATCATCTCTGCTTCCGAATAACACGGTACATGTTCATAAAAGAAGCCAACACATATGTACTGGACATAAGAACATATACACACATACAAGAAAACATTACAAATTACTGAGAAAGGGAGGATGAAGACCCATTTGTAAAATTAATCATAAGTATAATGAGTCCAGAAAGCAAACCCTTAGGCATCAAAGTCCAGCTCATTCCTTAGGGATGAAGGACTATGGCGTAGTTAACTGAAGGATCTCTTGTAGAGAAAGAGTCTTTGCACAGCTGTGGATATGAACCTGGATTTTTCTGGACAGACTCTAAATACAATGATGAACACCTCTATCAGAACTCGTCAGATGCCAGGTTATGTGCCCATATGAAGACAAAAGCAGAAGCTGGAGTAAGGTGACAACAAGCCAAGAAATGTCAGCAGTCATGTGATCAAGACCATACCGTCCCCCTGAGCTTCTGGGGGATGGGGGGGGGGGGTGTAAGCCTGTTGGTGGCTTCATTTTTTAAAAAATCTGGCTTCCGTGCTCATGAAAGAATACATTTTTTTGTTGTTGTTGTTGTTGTTGTTGTTGTTGTTGTTGTGTTGTTATTTTAAACTACTGTGTTAGTAAAGATTTCCTAGGTCGACCACAAGAAACTAATACACACAGTGTCGAGAAACTGAAAAGAATTTTAAATGGTCCTGTAGAAATACATAAAAGAGCAGAAAACACCAATCAGAGGGGGTAGTGGAATGTGGAGTTAAACTGGAAAACAAACTGAAGACGAGTGTAAGTTGTAAGTGCTGTTCACACTTCTTCACCACCAGAAATGAGATGCTCTCCAGCTGGGTACTTCTCACTCCAGCAAGTCCCTGACAGTGTTCACATAGAGACTACAGCATTTGGTGGGGAGACTGGGGGTGTGCATCCTGACAGGAAAGCAGTGTTGACTCACAGGTCATCTCAGCTGTCAATTTGTCTGGCTCTCTACCGTCTTACTTCTTAATATATAACTAAGGAGCCTTGGGTATTTTTAAAAGATCCAGACTTAAAAGAGTGGCTAAGAGAAATTTTAGAAAGTCAGGGGTGGGGGGTGGGATCTGAACATTCAAAGAAAAAATGAAAAAACAGTGATAAGATAAAAAGGAAGACTTATTTATTGTGCAAAGTCTGAGCTCTTTCCTCTTTTCCCTGCTCGATACTGCAACTGGACTGCACAACTGGTCCTTGGTTATCAGTTTTATACAGGCTCCAGCAGAAATAAGAGCACTGAGATAAAATTGAAAATGTCAATAGAAAGGAAATATTTTGTCCTGTTTTATTTTTTATTTTAACCCACTGGATTGAAGATGATGTGTACTTAATGATATGACTTGATTGGTCTGGAAATAGGTATTTCCAAAAAGTGCCCATGTCCTTCCACCTCATCCTTTATGGCTATAACACCTGACATAAGAGCCTATGTGTCATCCAGGAGGTGGTGGCACACATCTTTAGTTCTACAACTAGGGAAGCAGAGGTAAGAGGATCTCTGTGAGTTCGAGGCCAGCCTGGTCTACAGAACAAGTTTCAGGACAGACACGCCTACACAGCGAAACCCTGTTTCACAAAAACCAACCAACCAAACAACCAAACAAAGAACCCTACCTGTCAATACACTGTAAGACTTGAGTACAATATTGTATATCTAGATATTATGCAGTGCAGTGCAGCAATTTCCTATGTATCCCTGAGCTTTGTTCCCTTTAGCCAGTAATCACCTTCACGTTTCTCTCCGTCCATAGCTTCTGGTTGTCACCACTCAGCTCCTACTTCGTGATCATGTGGACTCATATTTGTCTGTCTGTGTTCAAGTTATTTTACTTAGCATAATCTCTTTCAGGCCCATCCATGTTGTCAAAAATAGAAAGATCTTTTTTCAAGGGGAAAGAACAATCCCTTGTTGGTATATTCTAGGCTTTCTCCCTAGTGCACGCTGGTCGGTGGACACCTAGGTTAAAAATAACTCTGAAAAAACACTGGATCAAGAAAAAATGGACATTTACAATTATATTGAGACCTACAGAAACAAAACATGTGAAAAATTATGGAATTGAAAAAGGTTCTAGAAATTTATATCAATAAAGTATGGAGAAAAAAGAAAGCTGTCCAATAAAGAACTTAATTTTGTACTTTATGGAGCTATTGGGTTGGTGAAAGTGTAATTTTGGTTTTTGCACTGTTTAAACGTGTCACCTGACATCAGAATATATTCTTAATAAATATGGATATTATATATATATATATATATAATTCTAATGATCATTTCCTACTTTATGCTTTTCCTAATGAATTACTACTTAATGTTTATTTTATACCATTCCAATGACATTAAACCAAAAGCAATTTTGAGAAATGTTTTTATTTCCTAAAAAAGCGACAACATGCTTCATCAATTGCAGTTTTTGCCCATAGAGTTCTAACAAAAAACAGTGTGGCAATAGTTGAAGTTTTACAAAGGAATGCCTTGAAAATAAAGAGCAGGGCAGTAGCTGGCCCTTGGAAGTTGACAATGACCAAACAATCGAAAACAATCATTGAAGCCGACCTTCTTACATGAATGTGAGAAGCTGACAAAGAACTGAACAGGGACTGTGGTGATTTTAATGAGAACGGCCCTCATAGGGTCATACGTTTGAATATTTGGTCCCCAGTTAGTGGAACTGTCTAGGAAGGATTACAAAGTGTGGCCTAGGAGGAGGTGTGTCACCTGGGGAGGACTTTGAGGTTTCAGAAGCCTACACCAGGTCCAGTGACCCCCTCTGGCCTGCAACTTGCGGAAGAGATATGAACTCTTGAGCTACTTCTCCAGCATCATGCTTTCCTAATGTCATACTCTCCACCACAGTGACAATGAATTAACTCTCTGAAGCTGAAGGCAAGTTCCCAGTTAGACACCTTACTTTATAAGAGTTGCCTTAGTCATGATGTCTTTCCACAGGAAATGAACAGTAACTAAGACAAGAGTTGGTGCCTGGAGTGGGGTATTGCTGTGACAGACCTGACCATGCTGTTTGTTAAGTAAATATGGAAGATTTCATCAATTTGCATTTAAAAATTAGAATGCTTTAAGTGGGACTTATTGGGCCACCAGTGTAGGACCATGGAAGACAATAATGCTAAGAACAATGTGGACTATGGTAGCCCAGCTCGAGGTCCCAAAGAAGAGTAATACTGGAAAATATTCTTGTGATATTCTGGTAAAAAGTATGGATGCTCTTTTAAAATATATTTTATTGATTTATTCATATTACATCTCAATTGTTATCCTGTCCCTTGTATCCTCCCATTCCTCCCTCCCTCCCTCCCATTTTCCCCTTACTTCCCTCCCCTATGACTGTGACTGAGGGGGGCATCCTCCTCCTGTATATGCTCATAGGGTATCAAGTCTCTTCTTGGTAGCCTGCTATCCTTCCTCTGAGTGCCACCAGGCCTCCCCATCCAGGGGACATGGTCAAATATGGGGCACCAGAGTTCGTGTGAAAGTCAGACCCCACTCTCCACTCAACTGTGGAGAATGTCCTGTCCATTGGCTAGATCTGGGTAGGGGTGAGTATGGATGCTTTTTATCCTTGGTCTAAAAAATCTGTCAGCAGCTAAACTGAGGAGTTTTAGACTAATACCATTGGGAGAGCTGATTTCAAGACAGCCTAGTGTTGACCTTATGGCATGGTTATTAGTGACCACGCTTATGTGAATTTATGATGAAAATTAGCAAAAAGGGCAAAGAGAAATACAAAATGTACATTTGAGGAGAAAGGGAGCACCAGGAAATGTGATGTTCCAGTCTTGTGCTCAAGGAGACGAGAAGTTTACAGAAAAGTCCAATGCGAAATAAAGTAAAGGGAGTGGTAACCTCAGGGCAGGACTCCACCCAGAAATCCTGCAGTTTGTGAGAAGTCTAAGGCAACATGTAGGTAAAGACCACTTGGGAGTCGAATGTCACTTTCACAGGGATCACCTAAGACCACCAGAAAGCACAGGTATTTACAGTATGATTCACAGCAGTAGCAAAAGTACAGTTACGAAGTAGCAATGAAAATGATGTTGTGGTTGTGGGTCACCACAACATGAGGAGCTGTATTAAAGGGCCACAGCGTTAGGAAGGGCCACTGGTCTAAGGGATTTTCTAGGCCTAAATAACAGTGGAAAATTTATGCAAATATAATTCAAGGAGTGGGCCATGTTCCAGCCCCAGCAAACAGAAAACCGGCAGCTTCTGCCATGTGGTTCTGGGTTTAAGAATCAAAAAGGACATAGCAATGGAGTTGTGGAGTCTTCCTCCACAGCTAAGGAAGCTGCTGAGGCCAAGCAAGTGACAAGGAGTCATTGAATGGAGGCCCATAGGGGCCAATGAAACAAGCATTAGAAAAGATCACTAGGACTAATTTGTCTTTTGAAACATAATGTTGATAAACCTTTAGCTAGACCAAAAGAAAAAGAAAAAAAATCAAGAAAATCAAACTGTAGACCCAAAGGAAGGAATTGAAGTAGGCAGGCATCATGGAAATACAGAGACATCTTCAGAGGCTACTGTGAGCACTATGTCCCAAAATCAGTAACCTCAAAGGAAGGAAAACATTCCTAGGAACACACTAAGACAGTACTGATCATGAATTATAAGAAGGAAGGTGCACAGGACAACAGTGAGTAAGAAAACCGACAGTAGTCAACCGCATTCCCACAGCAGGGCTTAGTCGCAGACTGCCTCATTGGTGTCAGTGCCGATCTTGTTAGACCCCTCCAAAACATACTGAGATGGAAGGAACACTTTTATGGACATTTTACAAGGGCAGAGTTGCTCTGATACCAAATGCAAACAATGACATTACAAGAAAAGAGAATTACAGGCTAATATCCGTGTTGAAAATGGATGCGAAATAACTCTCAGCATAGCACTAGCAAACCAAACTCAGCATCTCATTTAGATAATTATACGCTCTGGAGGAAAGGTTCTTTTCATTCTTTTCTCTCTCATCTTGTATGCAAAGGTTGCTTCAGTTGTCATAGCAGCAGCCTGTGTGTTTCTGTGGCAACCGGACCCCTGTAGGCTCCCTCCTTTTCAGCTCCTATGTCCCTTCCTGATGCACTGCTTCTTCTATCCCAGGAGGACCAGCGTTCTGCAGCACTGTTCCTGCACAGCACAGGCTGCCCCTTTAATAATCAACACACCTTCTATTTAGATTATTACTTATTAAGTTCATGACTATTTTCCCTCTTCAAATACTAGTGTGGTTTTTGTCTTCTGACTAAACCTTGCCTTGTTTAATATTCAGTATGAAATTGAGTCTTTAAAATCCTGTAGAACTGAACACTAGAGATCAGATAAAACTCTTAGAAGTTATACATTTTTAGTTACCATAAAACATAAAGCAGATGATTAGATTCTCCCAGAACATAAAATAAGTCCATAAGCAGTAGGAAACTGTGGGAGTAAGGCTGAGAAGGGAAGAAGAATGAAGATCAGGGTAAGGTTGTCATCTTACAAGGTCATGTGTCAAGACATAATATATAAACTGGGAAGTGCTGGCACACGCCTTCAATTCCAGCACCTGGGAGGGAGAGGCAGGTGGATCTCTGAGTTGGAGACCAGCCTGGTCTACAGAAAAACCCTGCCTTGAGAAAAAGAGAGAGCAAGGGTACAAGAGAGAATTAGACAGACAGACAGAGAGAATATGTATAGTGGATTAAAAGTAAGAGGTTAACATATCACTGAGACATGTAAAGATAGTAAGAAACTAAAATACACAAAGACACAGAGATAACAAAGTCATAAAAAAATTTAATACTTTGAATGTATTGAACCATTTAGCCTCACAATAACTAATTCTCTAAGAATTTTCATATCCATTCACCAATGAAGAGAGTGAAGCTCATAAGTGTGATATGCATAGGTCATCACAGTTGGTGCGTGACTCAGGTAGGACTCCAGAGTATGCACTCTTGTCCCAGCATTATATCAAAACTGGGCATGGTGACACATACGTATATTCCCAGCACTCAGGAGGTGGATTCAGGAAGATGAAAAGTTCAAGTTCAAGGCTAGCCTGGATTCACTGAGACCTTGTCTCAAAATGAATAAATGAATGGATGACTAGATGGCTGAAGAGATGGCTCAGTGCTAAAGTGCACTTGTTGCTCTTGCAGAGGACCTGAGTTTAGTTTCCAGCACCCATTGGGTAAGAAGCTCCCAACAATTTATTTCCATTCCAGGGAACCTGACACCCTGTTCAGGCCTCCAGGGCAATCGGGCACACACAAGGTGCATATACGTGCATACAGGCCAACATTCTTCCACATAAAATAGAAACTAAAATATTAAAATGTAAATAAATAAATTCAAACTAGTAGAGTAAACATCAGTGAACATGTTCAGGTAACAAATCAATGCATAGTAAATTATAAAGAAATCTTAGTACACTCTTGCAGCACTTTAGCTCAAGCCCAGGTATGGATGCGCATTGTTATGCTGCCCTCTGGTGCTCAATTGCCTCAGAATGTTAGACTGAGCACAGGCTAGTAGGGATGAAGAGGATGGGTGACAGTGAGGAGGAGAAGGAGGAGGAGGAGGAGAATGCCTTAATTTTTTTTTTCTTGTACTGTCTACAGAAGTTTCTGTTTCCCATGAAAGACTCTGAGGAGCTGCTTCCTAATACAGCCTTATTCATACGTTACAATCAAATCTACAGACTACATTATGGACCATGGGAAGTTGAGAGGGTCCTGGCCACGTGTGGACTTATTTACCTATAGAGGCAAGTATTATTTTCTCAAAATTACATTCCAAATACCATGTACCAGAAATAAAATTATTTCAAGATAATTTTCTAAATCCGAATGAAAATTACTATAAATGAATTATCACTAATACACAGGATTGAAGAGAAATAACTCCATTTTGCATAGTACGTCAAAGAGGTATTCTGAGAGAGAAATAAATTGAAAATCATTTCGGAATGCTGGCAGAATTATCTTTTTACCTTTGATGAAAGGCAGAGGAAATTCTCAGGCACATGTGTGGCTTAAGATAAATGCTTAAGATAAACACACATCCTCAAGTCCTTACTAGCATCTAATACATGGACCACAATAAAACATTTATTACCTATATGTCGTTCAGCATCTGGGCGGACAGAATGGCTGCTTCAGGAAGAGTCGGCCTCTCACCCTGCAGAGGAGCACGAAAGGTAGCGGCAGTGGTCTATGCTGACACACCAGTGAATGGCAGAAGAATGCCAGAAGCTCGCGACAGCCAGCAGCATGTGGTGGCCTGACCAGCAGCCAAGCCCTGGGATCTAGCAGCAAATCCTTCAGGGAGGATAAATGACAAGTCTCACATGGTCATAGTTGAGGGATGGAATGAAAGAGCATTTATTTCCTGAATCAGGGTCATTAGAAACTTTGGACAGTGGAAGGGGTCTCGGGAGTGAATGTGTTTGATTCGCTGGGGCTAGGAGTGCCAGGGATATTTCATTTACAGGCAGCAGCCCAGTCCTATCATAAGGGAAGACGGCACTTAATTATCCTATGGGGAGAAGGGGTGGGGCGGGGGAAGAACTCCAGGTACCGTTAGAGGTGTGGAAAAAGGTCACTGGTTGAAAGCTAAGACACCAAGACATGTCATTAGCATGGGGGGGGGGGGTGTTTCCAGGAATACCCAGCTGCACACTGAGCCGGTTTCTTATAGGGAAAAGGTTGGGCCTGTAGTCTCCCTGAGGGCTATGTGACACTCCTTAGAGGATCTGGAGTTTACCCAGACCAGGCAGAGAGGAAGGGAGCCAGCTGAGGAAGGGGGTCCTCCATCATAAACTCAGGGTCTACGCAGAAATGCCAGACTTTGACCTTAGCAGCAGGGTCCAACACTGGTACTTATCTTGATACACTTATTTCATTTGAGGCAGAGACCCACTACTCCATAGAACTGCTGTTTCTATAAACCACGACTGCCATGTGCTGAGCTTTTCCCATCATCTAAAAACATTTAGGTTTTCTTTGTCTTTCATGACTTTGATGCCTGAAGGACACAAGTCTGTACTTTGTCAAATGTCCCTCAGTTTGGGGTTGTCATCTTCCCTCATGCAATAATTCAGGTTGTCCTTTTTTTGTAAACATCATAGATAGATAGATAGATAGATAGATAGATAGATAGATAGATAGAGACTAGTAACAGTAATTTTCATCACCACTGGCAGATTTCTACAGTACCAAGTTTGTACCTTTTCCTTTTATAACAAGAGAGTACTTATTGGTCTACTTAGTGTGTGTGTGTGTGTGTGTGTGTGTGTGTGTGTGTGTGTGTGTGTGTAATGTTATGAGCTTCTTAAACTCTTACTCTCTGGCTATAGCAAATAAGCATTTTCCCCAAATAAATGATTATTCTAATGGTTGCCAAATGGTGACATTTTCACATTATCCCTTCTATGTGTAAGGAATAACTCTTTATTTAAATTTTTCAAAATGTTCTTTTATTTCACTGTGGCCTTAAGTATTCTGATTTAGTGTTGTGACATATGGTTATAATGGTGCTTAGACTGCACTATCTGTATTCAGTTTGGGGATTTTAACACGACTTCAGGCAACCTCTGATACATTTCATCATTCTTAAGACCATATTTAATTTTTCAATTCCATTTTGTACATGATCCTTTCCTGTGCTAGAATCAGCCATTTCTCCAACAGGGTCCTAGTTCTTTTAAAGAAGCACTGCGCAAAAAAATTAAAAAAAAAAATAAATAAAAAATAAAAAAAAAATAAAAATAAAAAAAAAATAAAAAAAAAAAGAAGCACTGCGCTCAAGAAACCAAGATCTTGTAGGCACCATGCGCTCATTGTTCGTACTATCCCACTGATCCTAGCCCTCCTCAACAGACGAAGCTGGGAAAACTATGCATAGTTAGACACAGATCATTTTACCCAGAAATCCCTTGCAACCTAAACAACTGTACATGTTACTATGTTTTAAATGTCATTTCTGCAAGAAATACTTTCTTACCCCACAATACAATTCTGTAAGCACCTCTCCCACATATACTTCTGCACTCTGTTCCAAAGGTGGAAAACAGAGCGGACATTGGTATGGATGCCATACAACAGTGCCCTGAAATACACACACCATGGTAAGTGGGAATCCAGGGATTTGAATGCCAGTCGTGGGTATGTATGAAAAGAGGATGCACAGCTGTAGAAGGAGCTCATCGGTCACCTAACAAGGGTTCACTATTTGAATCTTCATTATTTGAATCTTTTTCTGTGGAGAAAACCAGTAAAATACAATGGATATTTTTAGAATCGGTACCTAGAGTCTAATGAGATGAGCAAATCTGGAATGCTGAAGAGTGTGTGGTAGGTAACTTGCTAAGTGTCACAGGAGGGACACCGCTTGGGAGCACTTCACCAGGAAGTATTTTCAGGAGACGAGGGCAGTATGTACAAGGATCAGAGCAGGAAAGGGTTTAAATTGTTCGTCGTGGCATACGCGATTCAATATTGTATATAAAATTATGTGCAACATATAATTCAATATGAGTTATTTCAGGATGCACATAATCCAAAAAATGTGTAAAATTGGAAAAAGGAGGTAATAAGAAAACCTAGTGAGATAGAGAATCTGTATGTATGTCCACGTTATTAAGATTTTTCTCATTTGGAGTAATTTTTATGTACCCGAGTGCTATGTCTTCATGTACATCTGCACACTAGAAGAGGACATCGGATCCCATTATAGATGGTTTTGAGTTCCATGTAGTTGCTGGGAATTGAACTCAAGACCAGTGGCTCTTAACCACTGAGCCATTTCACCAGCTCCTTTGAAGTCACTTTTAAAAGAGGGCACTGGCAGCATTATCAGTAACATCAGTAGGGTCAGTGTCGTGAACGAGTTAGAGGTCAAAACTGCAATCAGGACACAGGTAACGAGGGGCCAGATTCCCAGAAGACATTATTGCCTTAGGCAGCGGTAGTGAAGGAAGGACAGAGTGTACAACTGGAGACATTAAAGATTAGTTTTGGGGAAACACTGCAGGCACGGTGATAGCTTAAATCAAGATAGAGGATGAGAAGCGGAATTTGGGGGATTTTTTTTGAGTGGAAAACCCAGCAGCTCAACTTGGCAGGCTTTATTTACATTGCCAGCATTTCCCACCGCCGCCTCCTCGTTGCACTTTTAAGAACCAAATGTGTTTTGTTTTGTCAGGCTTGGTACCAGTGAAGAAAGGGAAAACTGGCCCCGAAACGAAGGTGTGCGCCACACCGTCACCATGCAAAGGACGACACGAGGAGCTGCGTGGGAGCACAGCTGCAGAAAACGGCCTCTCGTGCCAGCCGAGGGATGATGATGACGCACCTAGTGTTTTTCCACTCCTGGTGACTCACGGGCAGAGATGGCGCCCGAGGCGGCCGCGAGCCCAGGGGAGGGGGCGTTGGGAGACGGGACTCCCGTTCACACTTGGAGGCGTGTTTCGTTCCGTGTGCGCGACTACGTGGCGGGTGACAAGACTTTCTTGGCTGCACTGCCTCACTTATCATTCATTCATTCACTCACTCACGCTCAGCTCCTCCCGACACTTGGTCAAGCTCTGTAGCCTTGGGTTCCTCTCCCGCTCCCCGCGGGATAACAGCGGACTTGTTTTCAGAGCGGAAACTGCGCGCTCGAGCCTCGCTTCCGGCTCCAGGGGCGGGACCTCGGGCTGGGGGCATGCGCGCGCAGCCGGCCCCCCGGAGCGCGTGCCCGCCAGCCCCAGAGAGCGCGCAGGCGCGTGCGGAGGCCGCGGAGGGGGCGTGGCGGCGGTCGGTGGGTCCAGCTCGGAGCTCGGCCTCTCACCCACCCCCTCTCGCCCACTACGGCCCCGGTTGTCTAGGTAACGGCGGCGGGCCTGACGTCACCGGCGGCGCGCATCCCGCACTGCGGCACTTGGCAGGCTGAGCAGAGCGCGCGTCGCCAGCGGTCGGGGTGGCCGTGCTGTCTCCCTCCCTCCTTCGTTCGCGCAGGCCGGGGGTGTCTCTCCTTCCGTAAGTATTCCGCAGGCCGGGTCTTCTCGCCGCTCCGCGGAGACCGGGGGATGCCTGCGAGTGCTCGTACCTCACCCACCCCCGTCCTCCTCTTCCCCCGGTTCAGGCTTTAATGCTCTGTTAATTAAGTCTAAGAAGAGTGGTCCATCGATTATTTCAGTATCCGTAAAACCCCCCCGAAACGGCGCTACCTGGGCATAGGCGAAAAGGATGCTTAGCCTTTGTTGTTACCGCAGACACTTCGTGGAAACGTTTCCTCTCCGCTTTTTTTTTTTTTTTTTTAAAGAGATGCTCACAGGTTTTTCACCTGTTGCATAAACTGTGGCTGGATATGTAACCACGTACTACAGAATTCGAGTATGTTTCATTAAATCTAACCTCAAATTTTGGTGGTGTTATTAATCAAATTCGAGTTATTAATTCCTTTTTCTGTAAAATACATTAATATTAAAAAGTATTTCTGTACCACACTTGCTGTTATGAAATATTAGTTTAATGTGCCTCGAGATATCAAATAATATTTGATAATATAAATATATACTTTTAATTAATCACACATTTTATTTTTTATTTGCTAAATGGACATAAATTTTACTGAGCACCTACAATATGCAACATGGGATTTTTTTTTCAATTTTCTTTTTCTCCTTTCAATAAGTAAGTGCCGTTTTAAGATCTCAGGCATTAAACGAGGCTTAGTGAAATTAATACCTTATCCTTCATCAATAAATAATATGATACTAAAATTGTCCTTTTTTTTTTTAAGTGAGAGACACAGGCCTGGTGTGTGCTCACGAGTGCATGTGTGTGTGTGTGTCTGTGTCTGTGTGGGGGCGCGTTGTGTTCCCGTGGGCAAGTAGGTAGCGTATGTGCGCAAGCGCGCAGGCGCGTTGCGCATTGTGTTTACCTGTATGCCAGCGCGCCCGTGCGCACACGCGCAGGCGCTTGGGCGCTTAAGTGTGGATGTACAAGCTGTGTGTTTGTGTGCGTATGTAGAGCTCTGTGTGTGTGTGTGTGTGTGTGTGTGTGTGTATGCCAGTGCGTGCGCGTATTTGTGTGTGTATGTAGGAGCTGTATGTATGTGTATATGCCAGAGCAGGCTCCTGCCTTTGTGTGCGTATGTTCGATCTGCGCGTTTGTGTGTGTATATAGGGGCTGTGTATGTGTGTGTGTGCCCACATGCACGTTTGTTTGTGTGTCTATGTAGGAGCTGTATATCAACTTAAAACATCTGTCTAGACCTAAAAACAGCTTTACCCCTCAACAACTAAGCTTCATTGTGAAACTAAGCTATCTGGCCTTGAACTCCATCAGAAACTTGAGAAGGAATAAACTTAATTACTTGAGTATACCAGGGGTGCAGGTTAGCAGCTTCCCAAATGAGAAGATGACAGAGACAGTTTTCTACCTGAATAGTCACCCAAAACCCTATAATGTTGTAGCATCTTCTTCAGCCTTCTGGCCCAATATATCTGATAGACATATTTGCAAGGCAGGAACTATTGAGGACATGCTTACCCTGTCTTGACAGAGTTTGGCTGTCGGCTCTGCCTGCATCCAAGCATGCCCATTTTTAGGCAGAATTCTGTCTGTGGGAGAAATGAGGACATTTTGCCCAGTGGCTTGTTTCCCACATTTGAAGCCATCTCCATAAGGAGGTTCTTTGATACTCATCATCCTCTTTGAGGTAGGCTGGGTGTTGCCAGGAGTTAACCTGACTCATTGTCAGTGAATTTTAAAAATAATAAAAACATTTTAAAATGCCATATTCTGCATGTCTCTGGGGTATTTGAAGACTTTATCTAATTATCTTACCTTACCTTTCTATAGAATCATATCTATCTGCCACACCTAAGATGTATATTCTTGTGATAAAAGTAGACATGACCATGATTTGGTTCGCATACATTCCATAGCTTATTTATCTTAAACAGCCTGCAATAGCACTTTCAAAGTATTGGAAGTAAACCTTGTGATATACTTATTATAAATATAATTATATATTGTTGCAATACTATTAGATAAATATATTTATTTGCAAATATGAACAGAACCTAGAAGGCTCTAAACAAATTGAGAAAGCAAAACTGAAGGAATTACACAACAAGATGCATTATAAAGCTATAGTATTCAAAGTTCTAAAGACCCACATATAACATAGTGAGGAGAGTGAAATTTAGCAACAGGTCCATTGTATACTTGGTTCGTTGATCATTCTTTGTCTTTCTTATGCTGAGGGTTGACAACCAGGCAAAGTCTCAATCTACAAGTGAGTGCTCATCAGATGCTCTGGAGAGGCGTGGTTCTGTCCCGTGGGAAACTAACTGTATTAGTAATGTTGAACATCAGTCTTTATTTTGACCTTCAAGAGATGCACTATGCTGAACTGAACATGTGTTGTTACATGTTCTTTCTGTAGCCGCCCACCTTCAAAGTCATCTTCAGCCTAACTCTGCACTTACAACCCAGAGAACTGGGGAGCACGTGACCCGCAGCTGACGACTCAGCGGATGACGTCAGTGTGCCGGAAGGCAAGCAAGGAAAGTGGGGTCCAAGTCACCCAGGCCACACAGGCAATGGAACAAGAAACTCCAGACAAGGCAGGTGCTGCAGAGCAGGACGTCAGAGGCCAGTCTCAGCCAGGGGATGATTCCAATGAGGGAGGAGAACAGGCTGAGGCAGGAGGGAAGGAAGGGCTGGTGGAAGCATACCAGCTGCAGGTAGCTGACGAAATGGCCAAGGAGATCAAGAAGAAAATAAGAAAAAAGCTGAAGGAGCAGCTGACGTACTTCCCCCCAGACACTCTACTGCATGACGACAAACTGGCCAGTGAGAAACGCAAGAAGAAGAAGAAGAAAGTGCCAGCGCCATCAAAACCTGAAACAAGGTACTTCACGTTGACAAATAGAAGCCCACTCTAGGATCTTCAGGTCTGGAGTGCAAATTATAGCATAACAAAGAAAGTTAGTGCCGTGTTTGGAAATGTTGCCACTGAGGTGCTAACTGCGAGGCTTTATGCAGTCCTTGCTGTATGCTAGGAGCTTTGCAAGGGTTCACTCGAGTCTTTGCAACAGCCCTAGGGGGACAGCAGCGGCATTATCTTGTTTCTTTTAGGAAGCTGAGTGGTGTAAGAGGCTGAGCCAGGGTACTGACAGTCCAGTTCCAAAGTGTCTGCATTTACCTACTTCCAACTGTCTTTGAAATAACAGGCCTGCTGAGCCTGGTGGTTCACACGTGTAATCCCAGCACTGGGCACTCAGGCAGGGCAAGCTTGAGTGCAAGACCAGCCTTCATTCCATAGTGGAACTGAGGCCTACCAGAGCACTGGCGAAACCCTGTCTCAGAAGGCCCCTTGCACACACGTGCATATAAGCACGCACACACACATACACATGCACGCACACTCTCTTTTTGAAATTAGATATCTTAATATATATTTTCCTCATTATACAGGAAATATTTGTTCACTGCAGAACAATTATCAATGCTAATAACTTGATAATTTAATCTTAGTTTATTTTTATGTATGATGCTTTTATACATATGTATATATGGTAAGTATTCCTGAGACTATATCCACATTTATAAGTTTTCTCTTTATAACAACTAGTGAGATTTTAAAACTGTCGTCTAAGTGGTGTAATCCCTTTTTCCCCTGCATTCATCCTTTGCATAAACAGCTTATATTTGGCTTGTTATTTCATCAGCTTTATGTGACTAGCCTTTGACAGTCTAGGCAATTTCCCCATAATCTAGATGACCAGAGCTTCAAGAATATGTTATAAAAGAATTATCTCTCTGTTGCCACTTTTAAAAACATTACCCCAGAACATAGCAGTGTAATAGAGAAAACACTTGCCGCCTCATGTTGCTATTGCTCAGAAAGCTTGAGATGGCTTAGCTGGGCTCCACTGGCTTTTGTAAACTCCAGTCCGTATGCTAGCCAATGCTGACGCCTTGGCAGGGCCAGATGTAACAGGTGGCAGCAGCTCTTCGAAGTGGCTCTCAGAAGAACTGCTTCTGTTCGTGATCACAGGCTGTGGCAGGTCTCAGGCCCTGGGTGGCTTTTAGTCAAAGACACAGTTCCTCACCGCATAGTTCAATCCACTGTGACCGTCTCTCCCAGGTGGCAACTTTCTTCCCCAGATCAAGGTTCCGAGAGAGTAATAGCAAGACAGAAGTGAGTCTTTTAAAAATAGCATATATTTTTCCCATACCCTCTTGGAAGTGGGTGGTGAAGCCCTACCGGTTCTCACAGAGTAGGAGATTCTAAAGAGAATTCAACACTACAGGCTGCTATTACCACAACAGTGTGGAAGTGGAAGGCCTCACTAGGACAGCCTCACTAAAAGAGAGAGCTCGTTGAATTCCAACTGTGCAGTGCGTGATGGCGACACACAAATGTAGCTGCTCTTTAGTAGCATGTTTTGAGCCTGATAAATCACATAGTTCTCAAGAAGAGCTATGAAGTGTTTATCTAATCTTTTTATTTTCCCAGTGCTCATTTTAAAAGATAAACATGTTGGAAGTTATATTTTTATTATTTAAAGGCATAGTTTTTTACTTCATATATTATGAACAAACTCTAATAGGATAGCACCTATTCCTGGCTGCCTCTTGCTGTTAGCATGTGGTACAAACTGTGTTTCAATCGACACTTCTGGAAAATGTAGTCTTAATACCAGCATCTAGAAACAAAACCAACAACCTTTACCCATAGCTCAAAGCTGTTTGGCTGAAGTTTCTTAGACCAAACGTTGAAAATGCCTTTTACCTTTTGAATAATTTGGGAATTTATTCATCACCATTTAGTCAGCATTGGGATGAGGAGGCTTTGAGATTCTACGTAATGTATTTTATTTCCCCATCGTTTGTTTTTAGGCAGCATCACAGTTTGTAGCCGAGGCCAAACTCAAATGTGTGGTCCCTGTGCCTGAGCCTGCTCAGTGCTGGCTCCCTCTGTGGCGTTTGTAGCGTAAACTGCACTAAAAGAATAGTTCAGCTTGGCTCCGCAGATACTGTAATTCTTCATCGGGTAAAAAATATTACCTGTGATTCCTAGTTTGACAGCCATTTTATCGTATACGAAAATATCAAATGGTGACTTTTTAAAAAGGAAAGTGATCTATCAACCTCGCTTCCATTGCGCACTCACTGTGGTATGCCATGACTAGCAGCCATAGGGATAGTTTGTAATGCTCCGTCTTGGGCTAACCTGCAGTGCATCGGATGCCTGTGAGAGTGCACTTGAAGGTGAACAAAAGGAGTGTCCCCTTGAAGCTGCCACCTCAGGATCTCGCCACGATGAGGAAACATGCTCAACGGGACAGAAAGCAGATGGCAGTAAGCCAGAGAGCACAAAGTCCAAGCCCAAAAAGACAAAAAAGAAGACTAAAGCAGGTCTGTTCCCCCAAATTAAATGAAAATTATGTGGAATAACGTGACTCTAAAAACTTTAGTTCTTAAAACGAAAGGATTTAATTTAAATTAAGATATACTTAATGTATCTTAGTTCACACAGAGTAGAGTGTTCGTTTGTTAATAATGAGTTAGGAACAGCTATATGGGGGTCTGTATGATAGTTTATAGCCTCCTGAACTGAACTAGGGAAGGGGGTGATTTTTAGTTTTTAAGTGACTGGTTTTAGAGCGTCAAGCAGTGATCTTGTGAGGGAAAGCAGCGATGGCCCCTCTCTCCCCTTGAAGTTCTTTTATTAACAGCACAAGACAAATGTAGTCATAAGAGTAGTCATAAGTAAGCCTAACTCTGAGGGCAGTTACGCTCCTGACGGCTCTTCCCTGCCTTAGTTTCCAGCGGTCATGAGGACATTAGTGGCGATGGTGTTCATGAGGTAACAAGCCGCGATAGCCCCGTTTACCCCAAGTGTTTGCTTGATGATGATCTCGTCATGGGCGTTTACATTCACCGGACTGATCGGCTTAAATCAGACTTCATGATTTCTCACCCAATGGTAAAAATCCATGTGGTTGATGAGCACACCGGCCAGTACGTCAAGAAGGATGACAGGTAATCTGTAAACATTAATCCACCTTTAGGTTGAAACTGTCCACAGCAGAAATGCTCTCTACTGCCCTTCGGGCTGAACGTTAGGAGGCACTGAGCTATGGGCTGATGTCAAGGAACAGCCTTACCCCGGAGACATTCCTCAGGGCCGTCAGTAGGCTTTACAGGAGAGGCAGAGGAAGTGCATCCATAGTGAATAGTGAGAGTCTTTCAGACTTCCCAATGGCTTTAACTCAGTTTTGGGATGATGTGTGAATCGGAGCTAGGTCATAAATTTGCACTGTATACATTATAAATGTTCTAATCCTTAGCCTCCTACTTTTTTTGTAAGTTAATACATTGAATGGGCCTGAGGAGCTGCAAATGTATATTGAATATGATTCTCCCTAAGGTCGTATCTAGAGAGAATACATATTTGAACGTCTAGGTTTATAAAACAGTAAAATAGGGGCTGGAGAGATGGCTCAGAGGTTGAGAGCACTGTCTGCTCTTCCAGAGGTCCTGAGTTCAATTCCCAGCAACCATGTGGTGGCTCACAACCATCTATACTGCCCTCTTCTGGATGCAGGTGTACATGCAGATAGAGCACTCACATACCTTAAGCAAATAAATATTAAAAAAAAATAAATAAATAAAATAATGGTATTCTAGGTCACACTAATTCAAAGAGAATATTTACTTGAAGGGGTGTTGAGAGGGGAACATTAAGATTATTACAGAAAGAGACACATCTGCTTGGTTGTGTTAATAATGCAAAGAAAATATGACAGCACAACAAGTCTTTTTACATTATTTGGATTTCTTATGCATGTCAGCATGAGCTCATTTAAATTTATGAAGGAGTCGCTGTATTTTAGTCCCGTGCATTAAAGGTTAACCATACCTTTCACTTTCTACTTCTATAATGAATTATTTATGGGACACAAAGAAATAAAATATAAAGCAAGGTTATAATAAGACACCATTCCTTTTAATTTTTATGAAATTTATAATTTTTAGATGTTGAAGAACATGCTTTTGTGCCATTAGAGCTCTTGTTTCTGCTCCTTTTGTGGGCTGTGCACCCTCCCTGAGGGCTGCCCCCTAAGACAGCGTAGTGAATGTACTAATGGGAGCTTTGTCTCTGAGCAGCGAGCGTGCAGTGTCATCTTACTACGAAAAGGGCAACGTGGACTACATTCTGCCGATTATGACGCAGCCATACGACTTTAAAAAGCTAAAATCAAGACTTCCGGAGTGGGAAGAGCAAATTATATTTAATGAAAATTTTCCCTATTTGCTACGAGAGTTTGATGAGAGTCCAAAAGTCATCCTGTTCTTTGAGGTATGAACTGAAAAAAAAATTAGTAAATATTTAATCGTACAAGTGGAAGTTAGTGATTTTAATAGTTTTCTAACGTGATACTGGAGTTTAACTCCTAGAATTTAATGCTCTGTGGTGCAGTGAGAAGCTCTTTTAGAAGCTGATGGTGTTTTTGCTGTCCTCTTCCCAAGTGCCAGGAGTTAGTCATTTGGCCTATTCTAGAATGTCATTTAGTCTTTACATCAGCCCATGACTGAATAAAGTCATGAATCTCTGGCATTTGGCTGAAGTCCTCCATTGTGTGCCCATCTCAAAAAAGCAAGGTCATGACCTGTATCAGACTACCCGATGTAAGTAAGCATGTATGTGGGTGCATGGAAAAGCGACAAGCACACATAGGTCTGTTAGTTCATGCAGTGTGATACATAGTACAAACGATGGAACTTCCTAGGTGAGCAGTGGAGGGCTGAGCAACCAGAAAGCTCCGAGCTGGCTTGCCCTAACTTTTTTTTTTCTTATTATTTACATATTTTATGAATGTTGAGTTCTCTGTCTTCATGTACATGAGAAAAGGGCATCAGATCACTGATGATTATGAGGCACCATGTGGTTGCTGGGAATTGAACTCAGGACCTCCGGAAGAACAGTCAAGTGTTCTTAACCACTGAGCTATCTCTCCAGCTCCTAACTTTGTCTTTACCTGAGAGGATTATCAGGTTGGGAGTACGGTGATTTTCCCAAGGTCACTCCAGTGGTCTGCACAGTGATAGGCGCCTCAGGATAGGCCAGGCCTGGACTGTCGCATTCCTCTTTCCCAGCGTGTGTGCAAAGTAGAGCAGGCCGCTCGTCCTGTCTAACCAAGCTGGGGAATCCTATGATGAGACCAGCAAGAAGCCTGCAGTGACCAGAGTGAATGGTGCATTTTATAAAGTTGGTTTTTTGTTATCATTTATGTTTATTTATGATACATCTGTGAATGTTACGTATGACTAATATAAAGCTATTTTTAAAAGATACAATGTATCTCAAGGAACTCTGTCATAGAAACTTACCATTTCTTCTTTATCACTTTTGTGTGATGACTTTAAAAGATTAAAATATATTCAGAACTATTAGGTAGCCATCAAAATAATATTTATGTTTACATACTGACATATAAATACACATTTCATTCTGTATGAAAATTGTTTGCAAACAATATGTATTGCCTTTGTAGTTCCATGTGTACATGTACTTAAGAGTGCACAGGAAAGATTGCATTAGTGTAAAACACATTTGGGCTGAGGCGGTGGGGCAGTGTGTTACAAACATGAACACCTCGTCTCAGCTCCCCAGGATCCACGTGAAACTGAAGCACTGTGGGTTGTGTCTCTAGGGCAGAGAGACAGCCAGATCCCCAAACAGTGTTCTCTGGAGATGTGTTGTCTCAGCCGAGTTTTTAAGATCAGGATCATTAAGTTCAAAGTGACATCCTCAAACAGGCCCCTGGAATACTGTCTGGCAGGCTGCCTACACACCCTCAGTCTTTACCATGCAGGTGAGACTGAGACATGGAAGGAAATTCTGGAAGCCTATTTCCAGCACATCCAAAGGGGACGTTTATAATCCAGGAACCTATCGAAATAAGGACTCAGAAATAAGATCCCAGGCTTTTAAAATAAACATTAAAAAAACACTTTCTGACACCTAGGGAATTACCAGAGCTTGAGACTCCTATGCTATGATTATATATGTCTAGAATATATTTGCAGTAATTTTAAAGACACAATCGTGTATATTTACATGTTAAAATGTGACATTTCAGTGCATTTTTACAATATCTAGGAATCAACACTGGGTTGATGAGTATAGTTCCTATATCTGAGGTAATTAACACTTTTTAAATAAATCCTAATAAAAGGATTAATTAATATCAAGAAATAACCCTTCAATGGTTGGATGAGTTAACTTGAAAGTAAATAAATGAGATAAATATTTTTGTTCCTTATAAGGTAGACATTTTAAATATCTGAATGATAATGTATCAATAGAGAGTGTTACAGCTTATTCTGTTATGCTATGAAATGATTTTAAAAATATATTTACAGATTCTTGACTTTCTAAGCATGGATGAAATTAAGAATAACTCTGAGGTTAAAAACCAAGAATGTGGCTTTCGGAAAATTGCCTGGGCATTTCTTAAGGTATCTTTTTGCCTGTTTTTAAAACACATTTAAAACAATCTCTTCTAAATTTGGTTGCTATTTTCTAGCAAGCTGTTTCTGTATCAAAGAGTTGTTAAGTCTTAGTAAGGGTTATTAAGAGTCTGAGATACGTATTGATTGCCCAATGTGTACCATTTATACTCTCTGACCCTGTGGCTATTATCCTCAAAGACGTAAACATGCCTACTGTCCAGTGTTCACTTTGTGAGCTATTTGTTTAGCCCTTCCAGTGTGCCAGCCGTTGTTCAGCCAGCAGCCCTGAATTCCTTGTCCTCACAACGTGAGCATTGGCTAGATGGCGGCATCTGAGCCTTATCAAGGTTTAAGAGCAATGCAAAGTGTAGTGATAATTAAACAAGATCAGTCTATTAGGAGCTGCTCATATTTATTCTGTGCTGAGGTTTGTACAGACCTGCTATATGAGCCATAAGCTACAGCTAGGACATGACAGATGTCACAGCATTTTTACTTTTTACTTTTAAAAGTAATACTGATATTAGTTCATCCATATTGAACTGTTGTTAGGAGAAATAGATACTTAAGTTTATCTGTTTCCCAAGTCTCGTGAGCTTATACCTACAATTAATGCATAGCAGGCTTATTTCAGATTAATGTATATTAATTATTTTAAAAAATCACTTCCATCATTGCATCAACCACACTTAAGGGCTTCACGGTCTCATGTGGTAGCACAAGTGTAGGATGCTATGAGGAAATGTTTTCAAAGTTATTTTTCAAAATGATCTCAAAGTGCCTTACCCCCAAGGTTGACCTGTCTTTTTCTTTATAAATCTAAGGAATTTCAACCTACTGTTTTAGTCTTTTAAAACCAAGATTCTGACTCCACTATAGCTTTATTGGATTTGTGTGTGTTCAGAAAAGATAATACTCTACACTGATCCTATTTTAAGCTCCTGGGGGCCAATGGAAATGCAAACATCAACGCAAAACTCCGTCTGCAGCTCTACTACCCACCTAATAAGCCTCGATCCCAGCTAAACGTTGTTGAGGTTTTTGAATGGTGGTCCAAGTGTCCAAGAAACCGTTACCCATCAACATTGTACGTAACCATCCGAGGACTGAAAGTTCCAGACTGTGTAAGTTTAGTATATATAAATGTATCCCCCTACTACTAAAATTAAGGACAACATAATATGTTTTCCGTATTTAAAAATCTAATCTCTCAGAAGTATTTTATCAGATTTTTTTACTAGAAAGATGCCTGCAAAGACTATGTGTTAAATCTGTAACAGTTGATAGCTAGATGAACTTTAGGTTTTAAAAAGTAGAGTTCACTGTTAAGAAAACAATTTGGGCATAATTATTATTTTGTAGTTAAAAGTAAAAGGATGAAAAGTTGGTTCTGGGAAAATGTTTCAGGCCTTGTCCCACAGGCCAGCTTCGGGATCAGAGAGAGAAGAGAAAGTCTGGGTGGCTCCGCAGAAGGGAGAATTGAGCAGTGGGGAACAGCTGGCTAAGGGAAACCATCCCTTGGTTAAACAGTTAGCCAGAGGTAACTCACTGTTGAGGAGAGATTGAAGAATGGAGGATAAAAGAAATACTGAGACCCAAGCTTACATTGTGGTGCAAACTGAAAGATCTTCTAGCCCAGGAGAACTTTATTTTTCTGCTGCTTCTCCTTGGGCTAATCCCAGTACTTTATTTAAAGTGAAGTTCAGTTTTTTTCATTACAGATTACATCATGATTTTCTCATCTTTTACAATCAGTAAAGCATTTAAAAATCAACAGAGCAAGGAAACAATCTAACAAATAAATACAAACAGTTCTGTATAACCTACAATAAAACATACAACAAAAATCAATCAGCATGACCTGATTACTTCTTTTATTTTTAATTCTTATTTCTTAAACAATACTCGGGAAAGTTTAATTATAAATTTTCCTGGGCTAAAGCCATCGTGTTTACATGATTGTCATAGCAACATCGCTTGAGCTAAATGTTCTCTAATAAAGAAAAAACTCGACTTTCTTCCAGTTCCAAACCAACAGATGTGCTATCTAAGCCTAGGGTAACTGCCAAGGGGTCCTCTACTTCTATTACTTTCAAAGCAGATTCTAACTAAAGCTAGCAGTACCTAACCAGGTACTGTTATGTCCAGGCCCTAGCTTTCTTTCAAGCAGTTTCTTCCTGGCTGATCACAATAGTCAGAGCCAAGACTCTCTCATTGTCTCAAGCCTTTGGCCAGGTGCCTTCTTTCAAGATTCTCTGTGGGAAACCGTTTCCAGTGTAAATTTCATTAAGGCTCATAGTCAAAGAGAGAAATAGAGAGAAAGACAGTTATAGGAGAAAAAGCAGATTTCAGAGTGGTTTTTAGCCAAAATAACACCTGGACCATACATAATATTTAGGGGCAGTGGTAATCAGCCAGAGATCTTTGGAACTTTATCAAGCAAAGCCTCTACAACTTGGCCTTGGCCTCAGATTTTTTATGTTAGTCTTGCAATTGTTTTCAAGCCAGCAATATCATGTTATATCAGAGGCATGGCCTACCACTAGGTGGGTATTTATGAAGAAGCAGACATGAGGTGACAGAGCTATCAAGATGTATTTTATACATCTGAGTGTGGATAAAAGCCTGTAATCCCAGCACATGTGAAGAAGAATATAGAATGCAAAACTTCCAATACATAGCAAGTTTGAGGCAGCCTAAACTACTTGAGACGTTGTCTCAAAACCCAAAACAAATAATGTAATAAAAATAATTAAATAAAACCATTTTAGTATTGGAGTCTACTATTTTTCCATCCAAACTTTTTGATTATAGGAACCTAGTTCAAGTAGCTTTTATTTCATTTAGAGTAATATACAAATGAAAAAAATGCTAACCTATGTTTTGAAAAGGTTTTCATACCATTTGTTTCACTGTTTTAATTGGGTTTTGTTTGCTTGCTTATTTGTATTCAAGACAGGGTTGCACTATAGCTCTATCTGTTCTGTAACTCCCTCTGTAGACCAGGCTGGCCTCACACTCACAGAGATCCACCTGCCTCTGCCGCACAAGTGCTAGGATTACAGACATGCACTGCCACACCAGGCTCTGTCGTAGTACTTGAGAGGCATGTATGTTAAGAGTAAGAAACAACTTGTGGACATGCCTCTTGGTTTCTACTCATACCCCATGTAGGAAGGAGTGAGCCAGTTCTCACAACTTGACCTCCACAAGTACACCATGACTTGTGTGTGTTTGTGCATATGTTTAACAATTGAGCGTGATGTACATTTTCTCACTTTCCATACACATTTAGATAAAGCCATCTTACCGCTCCATGATGGCTCTCCAGGAGGAACAAGGTACACCAGTGTACTGTGAGCGCCACCGTGAGACAAGTTCAGTGGACACGGATCCTGGACTAGAGGACTCGAAGGAGACAGTAAAGTGGAAGCGCCTGCCTGGCCAGGTGAGGTGTTTGGTGATGCTGCGTTTGCTAGTTCAGCATTGCTGTGACAACACACTAGAGAACAGCGGTTCAAGGGAGGAGAGGCTTGGCTCAGACTTGTCTTTATTAAGTATGTTTAGTTAATAGTGTTTACTGTTGGCTGACAGGAGCTATCCACAGCGCTAGGCTGGTGAATGTATTAAAGACATTTGTAGTGAGGCGCAACATTCCTGATACACAGCTAGGACCTAGTGAGGAACTCAGGAACTAGGCCATCTCACCTTTACACTTAAAGGAAGCACTTTACAGCTTGGGATATTTGAATCAGCTACGCTGCTGCTGCCGTGCTTGCAGTATCACGGTAGTCAGTCTGATGATTCATCAACTGATGATGACTGACAGGCCCGCAAAACATGTAACATCACATTACAAACAAAGAGATCATGCCTGTTCACTGTAGGATGTGGATGGCAGAATTCCAACACACTCCTTAGAATGGGACACATTTTTAAACTTAGGAATCATTTATTTCTGGAATTCCTCACATGGTATTTTCAGACCCTCAGGGCCATGAGTAATGGAAACCAGAGAGCAAAACTGAGAATGAGTCAGAAGACAGGGCTCTACCTTGCAGATGCAAACGTGGATGGTTACTTCAGAGGGGAACCGAGAGTGACCATTCATAGGTCCTTAGCTTAAGCTAGCATGTGTGTGGTGCTTGCAGCTTTCAGATGTCTCTGGCCTTAGCAGACATGCTGCTGGCGTGGAAGGAGGAGGTGAAAACATTCCTGAGGCCATGGGAAAGCAGGGGAGCAGTGATCCTGGTGGAGCACCAGATATTGAAACTCTTTCTTTGTATTTTAGTCTCATCAGGGGCTAATTAGACATTCATTTCATGGAAAACCAATTCTATACTGAAAAAAATAATTGTAGTTTTTCATCATTCTATGTCCATGCGTTTCTTATCTGTCATAGCAAAAGGACTTGAAGAGGACATTTTTGGTAATGGAAATTGCCAGATCACTTTATTTTGATATTTTATGATTGATATAGTCTAATATATTCTTTTTAGGCTTGCCGTATCCCCAACAAGCATCTCTTCTCACTAAACGCTGGAGAACGAGGGTGCTTCTGTCTTGGTTTCTCCCATAACGGAAGGGTATTAGCAGCAGCCTGTGCCAGCCGAGACGGATATCCGATTATACGTGAGAATTAGTGCCTCCTACTTAACTTGGCTGTATTCTTTATAGTCAATATTGGGTTTTTAGATTATCTGAGATACTAATTTAAGAAGTCTCTAGTAAATCAATGAGATTTCTTCCAAATAAAGGGACAGTTGCTTATGATACCTATTCAGAATGAGGGTGATTAAATGAAAGATGTCATTTTTTTAAATGCAGGTGGATTTTTTTAACATCTATTTTAAATATACACATTTAGTGTTAAGAACAAATAGTAAATCTCATGGGAAACTCTTAGTCCACTGTGATTTTAGTTGATAATTGTGATGACTGAATTACAAAAGCGCAGCAATTTTTCATGTCGTAGCGTTCCAATAAGCGACTCTAAAGTACCTCAGAGAAAGCTTCCACTACGATAGGGAAGTCTAGGAGATTTTAAGTGCAGCATTATACTGTTCTGGACGTAGTAATTTGTTTTGTCTTAGTAATGAAACTGACTGTCCATGGCTAGAAGAAGCCAGGTTCTCTGGGCATCTGCCCCAAGTGCTAGGCCACGCTGGACTTTACCTCACCTCACACCGTCATGTGTTTGGTGTTCCAGATAGGAATAGTCATTTTTCTCTTTTGGCTAATGAAAGGTTATCTTCATTTCAGTTTGTCTGCTTTAGATTTGTCTATGCTAAATGCTATTTTGTGCTTAAATAATTATGGACTTAGATCTATTTATTATTCATATATCAAAAAATATAATGAGAGCAGTTGTCCCTGGCTTTGCACTACTTCATCATGGTGTGTCTGACTGAGAATCCACCTTGCTTGTTCAATACGCAGATCATAAATTTTGGAAGTATTAATCGTTATTTTTTCAGATGATTTTTTTTTCTTGTGTGAAGCTGTACTTTCCTGTTTGTTTGCTTTTTCACAACTTTATGTTGAAAACTGGGTATTTGAAATAATGCAGTGCAGAATAGCTGTTTGCATTCTTCTCCCATCAGCCACCTGGGTTCGGTTACTGCTTCTGGTTGTGCAGTGACTCTCCGAGGTGAATTCTGTGGAGTCTCTGCTGTCTGCTGTGCTGTCGACCTTCAGTAAACAGCACCTAGTCAGCTAGCTGGGTCTGACGATGCTCTTGGCCAGGCAGCACTGTTCCAGGGTATTCTTTCAGGGCCTCAGCTCACAATTTCAAACTCCCCAAGCCTTCTTCACTTACTGTTAGTGCTGAGCCTTCTTCACTTACTGTTAGTGCTGAGCCTTCTTCACTTACTGTTAGTGCTGAGCATTCTTCACTTACTGTTAGTGCTGAGCCTCTTCAGATCACACACACAGATAAAGCCTCTCAGGTTTGTCTCGGATATGCACGTAGCCTTTACATACACATGTGAGGAACCTGGACTCCCAGCAATATTTTGAAGCTGCCTATAGTTTCCTGTTACATCTGAGGTTCTGCTTGTTTGTATCTGTTGTTCTGTGAATAAGCTGCTTCTTGTCCCCAGCTCTTAAGCAGCCACAGTGTCAAACGCCGCCACTGAGTGAGTGCTCAGAATCAGAATGTTTGTGTGAACCATGTGCAAACCCATGTTAAGTCAGCCTTGGGGCCTGTGTTGGATCTGACAGATCACTGAATAGGGAAGGGCTTTAGGCAGCTCCTGGCCTGCTCTGCTCCTTGCGTGGCTCCTGGGTGTCATTGTTTTTGCAGTTGCTTTAGTGTTTAGGAAGGAGGACTTAGGTAGTTGCAGCCCCCACCCCCCATCCCAAGCTTTGCAGAGTTGATTCTCAGAATCCTGTAACACCATTTTGAGAACTCTTGCCAGTTTTCTCTTTCCTTTTATGCGGGGAGTGGATTTCCCCAAGTTCTCAGTGTCTCGAACAGCTGCTTGAAGGGTGGTTGATTTCACCACTAGGTGGGAGCAGAGACTTGCATACTGTTCCGTGTAACTGTCCAGCCTGCCGTCCTGAGTACCGTGTTTTGTCTGTCCAGTTCATTCCTTGCTAATGCCATTATGCTCTCTAGCATTTTACTAATAGAATTTCTTTCTGACAATGGAATACATTACATTTCTCATTATAAACCAATTTTTTTGGAATTTAATTGATTTTAGAGGGAAGTAATACCTTATTCATGAAACCCCAAGTTATAAAGTGAATTGTGATATAAATGTTATCAATTTTTAATAAATTGACTATCAAAAAGTTCTTTTGGGGTTCTAGCAATGTAAGTAATTGATAGAATATTGTCAAATTTTAGCATATATTAAATTTTGTGTAAACTCTTGGGATTAAAGAAAATGAAACAGTTCTTGAATATATTTTGAAATTGTGCTACTATTACAAATATTTTTGTTTTAATTTTACAGATCGTACTTAATTTTTATTAAAAGTTGTGTATTTATTTATTTATTTATTGAATTAAAGCTCTCCTAGAAATTTAATTTCTGAATATTTTTATTAGTTTATGAAATTCCTTCTGGACGTTTCATGAGAGAATTGTGTGGCCACCTCAATATCATTTATGACCTTGACTGGTCAAAAGACGATCGCTATCTCGTTACTTCATCATCTGATGGCACAGCCAGGTGAGTACACAGTCAGCAAGCACTTCCTGTGCGTGGTGTTTGCTATCAAGGGACGCTAAGGGATATAAAGAGACAGATATGGCGCTGACCGTCAAAGCTTTCCCTCACAGCAGTAAAACGCGATGGCAGTTCTTGTGACTGTGCGTTATTTGTGTAATGTATATCATTTCTGGCCCTGGCTCGTTTTAAATGATGATATGCAAGAAGGCTAAACATTTAGATTTGTCGTACACTGTACTGTGGACTGTCTTCGCTGGGGGCTTAGGTGTAGGAGCGCAAACCTGTTGGTGGTCAGTAGGTAGGGGTAAGCCAAGGAGGTGACTCAGGTAAGCACCTTACAGCTTATTTGCATTTTTACAAAGTCAGTCTTAAGTTATCCCCTTTCAATTTAATATGAATCACAATAAAACATTGTATTTGTTGTCTGGTTCTTTAATTTTTTTCAGGGTCATACTTGTAGCCCAGGCTGACTCAAATGTGTATTTCAGGGTCACACTTGTAGCCCAGGCTGACTCAAATGTGTATTCTTTCTGCCTCAGACTCCAGTGTGCAGGAATTACAGGCATGGCCAGCATACTTGGCTCAATAAAATGTTTTAAGAGCTAATTTTTAAGCTTATTTACATCTTTCAGCTGCTTGCTTAACCTTGAATATTCATGACATTCAAAATATGGCAAAACTTGAAAAAATAAAAGTTATTAAAGACGTTCAAGGAGCCATTACTGCAGTCACTGGAGATCTGCAGTCACTTCGTTCCCCTTGACTCTGTGCCTCCTGTTCTTGCTTAAACATCCATGCAGTTTCTAATGGCTGGGCTCCTCCTACTGTTCACCTTATCACCTTCCTTTTCTATATAAAATAACTGTTGATCAACATGTCACCATTGTTTAGTTTACCCTCTGAGGATATTGTCTGCCACACTCTTTTAGCATAGCCATTGTCATTATACGAAAGGAAAATTTGCTGAGACTTGACTGGGCTTTGCAACCTTAAGTCACCTGAGCCCTCTTTCCTGCTAAGCCGTCTTCCAGCCGTCCACATCCCTCTTTTCATCCACCAACAGACCCCGATGGATGCTTTCCTGGTTTGGGCCTGCTACCTCCCTGCCATGGCTTTAGCTCACTTTCTCCTTCACTTGCTTCCTGGATAGTCTGGTCTCCTCAAGCCAGCAGCTTGTAATACAGTCGGACCACGTGGACTGGCTCTCCAGGAGGGCCATAGGCCCTCAGCTGTATCCCAGCTTACAATACTGTTTTAACTTTTTTACGATATGTCTTTTCTTTCCCAAGTCTAAAGATATTCTGTGTCTCATCCACTCTTTAATAATTTGTATCTCCTTGTTCTTCATGAACAGCTTGCAAACCACTAATGCATTTCCTTTGATATTCGACTCTGCCCTTACTTTAAAAATGAACAAACGGGCTGGAGAGATGGCTCAGAGGTTAAGAGCACTGTGTGCTCTTCCAAAGTTCCTGAGTTCAATTCCCAAAAACCACATGGTGGCTCACAACTATCTATAATGTGATCTGATGCCCTCTTCTGGCCTGCAGGTGTACATGTAAACAGAGCACTATATACATAATAAATAATAGATCTTTTAAAAAAATAAAGTAAAAATGAACAAACAAGTTCAGTTTTTTCATAAAAATAATTTCATTCCAATTATGTGTACATATACACTATACTGTGTTGAGTCCGTTTGAAGGCCTTCATCTCATCGTATGTATAGTATTTCGAACAACACCAAGACTTATTAGCAATTGGCTGAGAGGTCACCTGTTAGCTATCAAAATATTCCCTTCAAGTCAGCCACGGCGTTATCTTTGTCTTGGTTCTATCTCAAGCAGCACGTGCTCATTGAAATGTGTTTAGTAAAATGTTTAGTCGGTAACACACACGCTTGAATCTCACCTGGGAGTGTTCTTCACCTCTTCGTCATTAGTGTGTTCCTTTAGTAGTTAGCTTATATTTTAACAGCTGCTGAGAGTACTCAAAATGTCTGTCCCGAATAGACAACTCGATTTTTTTCCTTCATTTATAACTTGTGACATAAGTCTTAGGCAGTAATTTAAAAATCAGTACAAATTCCAGTACAGATGTTTTCTCTTGATTCTAATAATCCCCCCATTCCATCATATAAAACATCCATTGACTCGCTCACAGAGAGCTTCTATACGTTAAAGTGTGACTTCACCTGTCTCACACATGCACTCAAGAGTGGCAAGCGTGGAGATAGTGCCTAATGTGTGTGAAAGCTTGTTCTCGGCCGATACGCCGTAATCATTTTAATCAAACAAAGTAAGGACATGGATCAGTTGATAAAAAATCCCTGCAGAAAGGCACAAGCACAATAGCCGGGTCCAGATTCCCCGGGACCCACACACGAAAGCCCCGCACAGCAGTAGACAGAAGGACCGGTGCAGCTCTCGGGACAACCTGTCTAGCCAATCAGTGACCTTCTGTCTCAAAAAATAAGGTCAGAAACCACTGAGGAAGACATCCAGGGTCAAGCTCTGGGTTCCACGTGTGTGTACACGGGCACAAACACATATAATCTTAAAAAAGGAAATCACTTATTTAATTATGATGTTTAAGTGTTTGGGATCTACACGTATATTATTTAGGCTTTGAAATACAAATTAAAAAGTTAGTGGGCTCTCTAATTCTCTTGGCTTCCACTAGGAAGCATTTTGAAAAAAATCATTAAAAGTTACTTCATGCCTTTTAAAATTATGTATATATTTAATTATGTGTTTGAGTGTTTTACCTGAATGTATATATGTACACATGCAGGTGTGGTGCCTGCTAGGGTCAGAAGAGGCTGTCTTGGATCCCCTGGCACTAGAATTACAGATGGCTATAAACCACCATGTGGGCTCTGGGAACCTAGCCTGGGTCTTCTGCAAGAGCAGCCAGCACTCTTAGCCTCTGAGCTATCTCTTCCACTCTCTTCCCTACTTTTTAGTGCATATTGTGCTAAATTATATTTTAGGAGCTATTGAGTATATATATTTACTCAATGTCAAAATAGTTTTAAAAATAGATTATGTCCAAATACAAATAAGCTTTTAAGTTTATAGTGTAGGTTACATTTATAGATAAAATGTATTTCATGAGAAATGGCTTTGTTTAAAAAAAAAAAAAAAGCGAAATAATCCAACCATCCAATGTGATCCAACCAACCCAAAATGTGATCATTACCCTACTTCTTATAAATACTAATTAACATTAGTTTACCATTACTTGGCATTTTCTTACCTAAGACTTACTGGTTATATTCTTCTAAAAACAGCTACAGAAAGTTTGCATTTCAAGCAGTCTGCTACCTTCTGTCCTTTCCCAGGGTTTGGAAGAATGAAATAAACAGTACCAGTACGTTCAGAGTCCTGCCTCATCCTTCTTTCGTCTACACGGCTAAATTCCACCCAGCTACACGGGAGCTGGTGGTCACAGGATGCTATGACTCTATGATAAGGGTGTGGAAGATCGACTTGAGAGAAGACACTGCCATCTTAGTCCGCCAGATCGACGCCCACAAGAGTTTTGTCAACTCTATCTGCTTTGATGAGGAAGGTGTGTCACGGAACATGATCTGGTCATGGGTGCTTTCCTGAGGAACTGATTGTTTTCTTTTACTAGTAGCTGTTGGTGCTTGAGAGAGATGCGCTGTGTTAACAGTTGTGCAGTTTAAAGTTACTCTCAGTGTCGCGCAGCAGGGCAGGTGTTCTGCTTATACCTTGCAGTTTTATGCCCAGTTACCTTCTGTTCTGAGAACCCTTCACGTACTACATCTCACGGATGGGTTTATCTGCATTAATGTGCGCTGTTGGTAGCATTTCCCTTAAGAACATTTTATGTTATGTGGTACACAATAAAAGAGGTGGAGGAATTCTAAGAGAATGTTGTAAATGCACAGTAATTTTTTAAACACACATAGACGGAATTTGCAAATAACTAAAGGTTCTCAGCATTTGAGTAACATAAATGACATTTTAAAATAAAGCACAGGATTGTTCTGGATGACAGAATAAAAAAGCCTATCATCTACTGAGCTGCCATTTTCATATTCTAGCTATCAGTATCAAAATAATAATCAGAGAAAAATAATACTTGTCTTTGCTCAGAATTAGAAAGAGCATTCTAATATATGAGTATTTACCAGCTGGATAAACTATGTTGTAAACTGTTAAATCCACAATTCCAAACAGCCACATTTGTTAGCAGTGACGTAAAATGTATCCCTGCATCCTGCATGGTCGTGATGCCGAACCTGTGTTTTTGGAGTCCCATTCAGTTTTTTAAAAACTGATATTAATACTTGTTCTTATGATTTTTTAATTCCCTGATCATTTTTAATTTAACGGTCACTATGTTTAAAGTGCATATTAGGTGTTTTTCTAGGCATATAAATGATTACATACACTAATAATAATAAACACAGATGTATGTTGGGTACTTGAGATAGTTTGGAATATGAGTAGAATACACGTGCAGACTACATTGCTCATTTTGCATTCGGAGTCAGGTAAATGGCAAAGGGAATGTTATGAAAAAATGCTTTTTAAAAGTGAAGAATTTACCGAAAGATAATTAAGATTATAATCTGAGCTGCTTATTTGCTTTTTAACTTTTAAACTGAAAACCTTTCATTGGCAAGTCAAAGCTTTGACTGGGTTGTGCTTCCTCCAACGTCATATCATTTTTTATTTTTATAACATCTGTGAAATTCTGAAGTAAGTAATTTGTTGTTTTTAATAGGTCACCACATGTATTCAGGAGACTGCATTGGGGTGATTGTTGTTTGGAACACTTACGTGAAAGTGACTGATCTGCAGCACTCCGTGCGCCACTGGACGATGGATAAGGTACAGAACCATTTCCATAACTGAGGTTTCCTGAAGGAAGTTGCAGGAGAATCAGCTGCAGCACTTTGAGAAGACCATAAGCACAGCCTAGTCTGTCCTTTGAAAAAGTAAGCTTCTCTCTGTCCAAAAGCCAACCATCATATCTTCCTGGCAACTAAAGTCCATAGTTACTGATTCGCTGTCACATCTTCCTGATAGATGATTAATATCAACTTGAGGTTTTCATTTTGGCCACACTGTACTCTTGACTTTTTCAGGGCTATTCTAGGTAAGGGGTCTCCCACGAAGCTACAACCTCACCCCATTTGTGGTCTCTTGAGGTCCAGTTTGCAGCATGGCATTACCTGAAATTCACGTTAAAATAACACATATGTCCTTTTACCACCTGTGGCTGAGAGCTGATTTTCTGTTATTTGTTCCCTGTGTGTCCTCCGCAGCCTAGTGCTGTCACTAGGAACATCATCTGCGCTTTGTGTCAGAGCAGGGTAACTATGACAGGGCTTGTCATTTAGTCATGGTAGTTGCTCCGTTTGAAGTTTGCTAATGAGAGAAACAAATAAGGGAATGTGTTCCTTTTGGGAAACAGTTTTATGTTTTGTGAGCAGTTTTGTTGGTTTTATTTTTGTAATTAAAAATATAAATGAATTGGTAAGCCTGAGCTTGCATTTTATGATATGTTATGTTGTAGTTTCTACATGTTATATTTTTTCTTTATTTTTCCTAATGAATTTCGACAATAGATTTCTTCTTTTTTTGAAAAAAGATACATCTAAGAGAGAAAAAAAAAAGAGTTCTGTGAATTTCAGTTCAACCAAGGCTATGAGACCTATTCAGAATATTCCGTCTTCAGTTATTCTCACCTGGCCAGTCGGCTTGGCTGATGACACCTAAAGGCCTGTCATGTAGCCCCATGCCGTATACAGTTCAGTGATTCAGACGTACAGTGTAGGATTAGTTACCGGCCCTGGAGTTCTTGTGTTTCTTTGCCTTAATACAGTAACCTGGGCACCTGTTTACCGTGAAAACTACATGTCAGCATCATGTGAAACAGGCAGTTAAAGTTGGGAAACAATATGTTGTCTTTAGTAGTGACTGAAAAACGAGACTGCTGGCAGCATGGGGGGTTCTGAGGAGACTCGTCTGCCCCTGAAGGTGAAGTGGCCATGTGCAGACTCTTAGCCAGTCTCACACTGACTCCCAAGTGAGGGCCGCTTAGTCTGAGCATGGCTGTGGTACAGAGAAGCTGCAGGGAAGGGAGCCACTGGGCTACTCCAGTCTGCCATCGGTTCTCCACATTTGTTGTTGCTCAGTTCACTAACTTTCCCCACTGTGGTGTCACCTTCACTGTTTTCTGTTGCATCTAAGCAAGCTGGTGGATCTGGAGCCAGACAGCAGCAGGATTCAGCCATGGTTATGAGAGGACACATATTTAATAAAATGTTACTTACTATAGTGAGTCAAATTGACAGAGCCGTCATGTTGCATTGCCTTCATGGTTGTTTTGTGACTAGAGAAGCTAAAATGTGTTCATGTTGCATGATTCTGTACATGGAGACTTCGAATTGCTGTTCTGACCAAAAGCTTCCTGTTTCCTCCACGACTCAGTTTCTTACGCATTTGACTCGTAGATCCCACTGTGATCTAAGCGAGACTGCAGTGTTTGCCGTGTTTTTCATGCAGCGTCTGACTCATTCAACATGTGTCCTGGGCTCATCCTTGCTGTGGAGAACAAAAAGCTTTTTGTTTTGTGGGGTGAATAACATTAGGGAGGAGAGAAGACATGGGCTGGCTGGATGCATTTCTTAAAGCTTAGCGATGTTGAATGTCGTCTGTTCATGTATTTTCAGCCATTTTTATGTCCTTTGGGCAAATACGTCTATTCAGTCTTTTGCCCATTTTTTACCCAAATTACTAATTTTCCTGGTGCTGAGTGTATGTGTTCAGGGATGAATTTCTTTACCAGTCAGATGATTTGCAGATTATTTTCCAGGTGTATACACTGTAGTTCATTGTGCTGTTGCTTTTTTCTTTCTTTTCTTTTTTTTCAGCACAGCTGCCTTTTAGTATAGTGGAGTACAGTTTGTGTTTACTTTTGTGGCCTAAGTTTTTGGTATTTTCCCCCTCAGCTCCCCCCTTGCCCCCAAGCGAATTGCCAAGGCCAGTGCTCAGCAGCTCTCCCCTGTGTGGCCACAGCTTTATAGCTTGTGGTCTTACCTGTGTGCTGTATCCACTGTGAGTTGATTTTACTGCGCTGTGTGAGGGTGGGTCTCACGTAAGGCTCTGCAGACTGGTTCTTCAGTGCTGGCGTCTGAATGACATTGTCAGTTGGTTTTCTTCACTAGCTGATGCAGATAACTGTAGGAAAGGAAGGAGGAAGGGGTGGAGTCAAACTCTTACCAAAAATTATTATAATCTACGTCACATGATGCAATTATTAGGCCTGTGACACACCTTCTTATGGCAAGTGGAAGTTTATGAAGAAAGGGTCTGATTCTGCTTACCAAGTCAGGTTTGAGTTTATAAAATAATGAATTTTTTCTTGCATGATATAGATGGAAAAGGCAATGTGAGAAGATTAATGTAAAATACTTTTTAGGGCTGGCTATATTTTGAGAAAGTAAATAACATACAAAACACATCATAATTAAGTTTCAACACTATATAGCACGAAAATACAATTTCCCATATTTATTTTTTAAATCTAAATTGAAGTTGCTAAAAATCCTTGTTGCTAAAAACTTCAAAATATTCAGTGTAGTAGAATTGAAATTCTTTTTTCATTTCTTAATTTTATTTTATTTTGTTGAGAAATGTTCTTATACTGTATCTCATGGGAACCTGAAACTTACTGTAGGCCACAGACCCACGGGTTTCCTCTTGCTTCAGCTGCCCAGGTGCTGGTGTTCGGTGGGTGAGGTACTGTTCTCGGCTAGAAATGACATTTTAAAATTAACTTGTCGGGCTGGAGAGATAGCTCAGTGGTTAAGAGCACTTCCTGCTCTTCCTAAAGGTCCTGAGTTTAATTCCCAGCAACCACATGGTGGCTCACAACCATCTGTAATGAGATCTGATGCCCTCTTCTGGCCTGCAGGTGTACATGCAGACAGAACACTGTATGCATAGTAATAAATAAACAAATTCACTTATTAAAAAAATTAATAATAAAATAAAATTAACTTGCTCTTTCTAAACAGTGTAACATGAACACTTCAGTAGCAGTAGTTGGGCCTTTTTAAAAATTTATTTTTGTACCATTTTAGGAAATTAAGGAAACTGAATTCCGGGGCGTTCCAATAAGTTACCTAGAGGTTCATCCCAATGGAAACCGGTTGCTAATCCACACCAAGGACAGCACGCTGAGGATCATGGACCTGCGCATGTGGGTGTCTCCGTGGTAACAGGACAAGTGTCTCGCAGTGCTTTTGAATAGGCAGTCTCCTGTCCTGGGCACACCATCTGTACACAGTTTTATGTTGCTTCTTAAGTCTGATAAGTGAAGGTCAGAGGTGCTGCTACGTGTGCCAAGGCTAGGACAGCACCCACAACAGAGACACACTTGATGCTGGTTAAATAGCTCTGAGGCTGAAACGTAATCGTTTGTTTTATTTTCACCAGACTCTCACACTTTAACACTGAGCTGGACTACAGTACACGTAACTCACGGAGATGTCTCACACGTTGACACTGAGCTAGACTACAGTACACGTAACTCACGGAGATGTCTCACACGTTGACACTGAGCTGGACTACAGTACACGTAACTCACGGAGATGTCTCACACTTTGACACGGAGCTAGACTACAGTACATGTAACTCATGGACATGTCTCTTGGTTGATGCAGCTTTGCCTTTGTTTTACTTCAGCAGAGCAGAGTTTGGCAAAAGCGGTGTGCATTGCTAGTGCACTATTTTTTGGTGTTAGCGTTCCATGTGAAAGGTACTTCATGAGTTTCCTACTGGACTGAGGAATACACATGTCAACCTATGTAAGGTGACCCTGCACATATCTTTTTATGCATTAGCCCCTTCAGGCTTTACATCATAGCTCATGACCCAGCATGGGTGTTGTGGGAAATTGGTAGCAGAATTACCACATCTAAGTTTATAATCTAGTCGTTACCTTTCACATAACAACAACAGACACTTAGGTTAAAACGTGAGAGTTAGTACTGGACTCTGAGCATCCTCTTTTCTACGCATAGTACCCATGGCATGCCAGGTGGATAAGCCAGCCCTGATGTGTGAATCTTCCTAAAAGTAAATGTATGCTATAATTAGTATATATGTTAAGCAATAAGAGAGGTGACGGCTATAATTTAGCCTTCGTTTAAAGGTTCGGTTGAAAGCCTGGCATTTGAGTCAGTCTTGAAGGATGGATAGACTTAGATAGGATGGAGGTTTTCAGTCGGGTTGAAAATGAAGTTCAGAGTGGGGTATGTGTTCAAGGCAGATAGGTAGCCTCAGCATAGGTTTCTTGACAAGGAATACTAAGATGTTTTAAAAATAGAAACTAGGCCTAGGTTAGGAGGCTAGCTTATCCCCTTTTAAGCCCTATAAGATCACACCTGGCTCCAGAGGTGGGCTGTTTAAAGAGTCAAACACTGCCTTTTCTACCCTTGCCCTTTCTCAGATGGGAGAATGAACTAGTTAGTAAGTAGAATGCTTACAACAATAAAAACGCATTGTAAAGGCTCCATAAATAACTTAATAACTCAAGGCCTGGAAATCTAAAATCTAAACTGAACATAGATATGTGTGTGTGTGTGTGTGTGTATTGAATACACACACACACACACACACACACACACACACACACACACACACACATGATTTCTACAGAGATTGCAAGGCTCTGTTTTACACCTTGTTTCTGAGAGCACCTGTACATAGACCCACAGTCTTCTCCAGGGCCATCCTTTAGGTTTTCTCCTAAGATGTGAGTGGACACTGACTGTTGCCTCACCAGCATACCCTGTTGTTGTGGAAAGCCAGGATGGGATTAATGGAAATTACTGGTTAAACAAAAGTGGGCTAAATTGTAGAATAATTTGCTTATTTATTTACACACAATACATATATACAACAAGATTGTAATAGAAACCACGTTTGTGGTAGGAGATATTGTAGGAGAAATCAAGATGTACACTAAATGTTGTCCAACAATAGAATATTCCTTAAGATACATTAAGACTATGGCATACGCCCATTGGAATCATACGGTAGTTGGTGTTTTCTGTTGAGTGAGAAGGTTACAGTACCCTATCTTAGACATTGGGGCACTGAACCAATGTCAGCATCATTAGTATAGCTCAGCTGAGGGAAAAAGAAATGAATCACATAAATTAGAAAGGAGCATAAAAACAGCTTTGTTTGCTGAGCACCCATCACAGAACGTCTATCCTACCACAGACTCTCAAAAGCATTGTTACCAACGCAAAGTCAGTGTTTCCAAATGGCATTTCTCTCCCACTAGTCCTTTAAATGGTTGACTTGGGTTACACATGCACGTTTTTGTTTATTTATAGACTTGCAGCCAGGAAATTTGTTGGTGCGGCAAATTATCGGGAGAAGATCCATAGTACTTTGACACCGTGCGGGACTTTCCTCTTTTCTGGGAGTGAGGATGGAATAGTGTACGTTTGGAACCCAGAGACAGGTAAGTATTTATTATCTTCAAAACATCTTTTGGGGAATGGGAATAGAAAAGTTAAAAGTATATGAAAACTACAGGTTTTGATATTTTTAGAAAAAGTCTGACTTTGTGTTTTTTAACGATGTGTTTTAAAATTGGGTTGTATGTTAGCCATCTTTCTCATCACTGTCACAAAACAGTTGACATGAAGCAGCATAAGGAGGGAGGATGGCATGTTTGCTCCAAGCTCCGAAGATATTCTCCATCACGGCCAGGGAGCCATATGGCAGGAGGCAGAGGCGGCCCCTTGCTTGCATTGGCAGGTTGGAAGCAGAGAGTGGCAGCTGGGGATAAAAGCAGTGCCATCTAAATGAGGGGATGTGAGTTTGAGTCCCCAGAAACCACACAAACCAAGCAATAACACCTACCTGTGTCCCAGCGTTCCTGTGAACAGTGGGAGGCAGAGGTAGAAGAGGACCAGAGAAGCTCTTGCACCGGGTAGCCTGGCCTCTGAAGATGCCAGCAAAAGACTCTGTCTCCAAGGAGAAGCAAAGAGAAGACACACATGCACACACACATGCATGCACACACACACATGCATGCACATGCACACATACACATATGCACACACATATGCACGCACACACACATGCACACGCAGCTGACTAGTGAGCAGGGACTAGGACCATTAGAACCCCACCTTCAGTGATGCCCTCCATCTCCGTGAAGGCTCCACAGCCTAAAGGTTCAGCGCTTCTGAACCGGTACCAGTCAGGACCAAGTAGCCAAGCACATGAGCCCACAGGGACAGCTTACAACAGACCACAACAGATTGGAGATGTTGATAACAGTCAGCTGTATATATTACACTTAGTCTTGTGGTTTTAATACCATTATGAGTTCAGAATTATAAATCAAGAGTTATTCTTTCCATGCCTGTGAGATAGTCTTGAGAGGTCCTGTGTGAACACTGTAGTCCAAGACCGGTGCGGTCAGCTGAGCCGTGACTGTGCAGGTGCACGGCGAACACTGAGGGGATAGTTTGATTAGTAAGAAAACATTCCAGTCAAGGCTTCTGATGCCTTTCGACTTTGGCTGATTTTCTAAGTTTCAGTGGCTCCTGTTTGTGGCATCTTTTAGCTCTGCCACAGGTACTTTTCAAGCAGTAGCACCCAACTGCTAGAAGAAAAAATCAAATAGAAAAATTGAGCCAACTCTCCCCTGACCAGAGTTTGTTCAGTTGCGGGTGTTGTAATCCGCCCCAGGCCTGCTACGTTCTTTGTTAGTTACAACTTGCGGTCTTTTCTCAGGTCTCGGTCGTATATCTCTCTTCTGTTCCGTCAGAACACTTCATGTGTATTTTGTTCCCCAAAACATTGAAGATGTTGGGTTAAAATGTACAAGCAGGCCAACAGAATGCAAAGTAGAGACACTCAAGCACCTGAAGTAATTCAGGTTTTCATGTAGACAGTGGGAGCCTCATCACTGCTCTAAATATGTTCCGACACGGCACAGAATAATCACTGAGTGACAAGTGTGTGACATAGTACAAGTTGTTGCATTTCTTTTCTTTCTTTAGGAGAACAAGTGGCAATGTATTCTGACCTGCCTTTCAAGTCAACTATTCGAGACATTTCTTACCATCCCTTTGAAAATATGGTTGCATTTTGTGCATTTGGGCAGAGTGAGCCAATTCTTCTTTATATTTATGATTTCCAGGGTAAGTCCACTCATATTGGAATCACAAGTGCCATAAAACCTGTTGATAACCCTCCAACTAACAGTCTCTTTGAATATACAATATAAAAGAGCCAAAGTGATAGTATACATTGTTACTAGGAAGTTTCTCCCTGTAGCCTTGGCTGTCCTGGACTTGCTCTGTAGACCAGGCTGGCCTTGAACTCACAGCGATCTGCCTGCCTCTGCCTCTCGGGTGCTGGGATTACAGGCATGTGCCATCGCTACCATCACCACCGGTTCCATTTCATTATTTTTCATGTATTAGAGCATGGAATGTAGACGTTAGCAGAAGTGCACATAGTGGGGCCGAGGCTGGAGGTCAGTCAGCAGTGTGCTCCCCTGATGTGCAAGGACCCTGTGTGTGCACATTAGCACGGGACTTGGATGTGCCGCTGCATGCCTGTAACTAGTCCCTGGTTTACGTGGAGATGGGAGGATCAGCTCATCCTCTGCCAACCTGACACTACAAATCCATGCTTGTGCTTTGTTGAAATCACAAAGCAACCATTTTCCTAGCAAATCAATAAAATTCGTATAAAATTGGGATTATTTCAACTGAATTTAAATGATAAATGGTTCAGAAAATACAGATTTTTAGTGTTTTAGTTGAATATTGAGTTAATTATTTTGTTATTTGTGGCTTGTTTGTATGTTACAAAAGCTTTGGCTTTTTTGTTTTCTTTTGAGACAGAGTCTTTTAGCCCAGCCTGGCTTTGAACTCACTATGTAAGTTTAGGAAACCTTGAACATCAGTCAGTCGTCTTGTTTCTGCCTCCTGAGGTTTGGAATTATAAGTGTGAGAGAACAAACGGGTTTAAGCTAATTTCTTATTCTATGATTGATTGATTGATTGGTTGATTGACCTAATTTCTTATTCTATGAGTGATTGGTTCACTGGTTGGTTGATATTTTGAGACAGGGTTTCTCTATGCAGCCTTGGGTATCCTGGACTCATTTTGTAGACCAGGTTGGCCTCGAACTCACAGAGATCCCCCTGCCTCTGCCTCCTGGGTGCTGGCATTAAAGGTGTTCACCACCACCACCCTGCTTGATTTTTTTAAGCTAATAGTTTTGGTAAATTTAGTTGAGAATTTTTTAATAAAAAAGATGAAGGGGATTTAAATGTAAGTGAATAAGGAATCTGGCAAAGAAATCTAATGTTTTCAACTCTACAGACTACATGTGCCTACCATTCTAAGAATAAGAAGGGAGGTAAAACTTTGGACCCATTTATCAGGGTTCAGGAGACATTCTAAGAATTATTGAGATCCATTTTTTTAAATATTTATTTCTATTCTGAAATTAGGATTTTGCTTTTCTAATTGCATAGCCTTTCTCAAAAACAGTATTTTATAACCTTCACATGTTAATTGTATACAATGAAAGGTCTTTATTAGTTTTTTTGCTTTAGTTAGATTATGACATGGTTGTTCAATATTGATAAGCTAGGATGATGTGCACACATCATCTTATACTCAGAACTCATGCTCAGATTTAAGACTCGCTGCTGCTGGTGATAGGATTATCAGGCACGGATGCCACTTCCACCTGTAGCGACTCTTAGCCAACTCGCCTCCCATCGCAGAGAAGCCAGTGGGTTTCTCAGGTCTGTCTCATTCTAACAAGTAGCCTGAAACAGTTATCTGCCTCATTCAAATTTTCCCATAGACAAAGATAATTACACCCAATTACTGCATAATTGGACGTGCTCTCCAGGAAAAGGGGTCTAGGCATTGCCTCAGATGCTAGGGGATTTCACAACCACCGTCATTCACCTTATAATTTGTTTTTTTAGACTTTTGGAATCTT
>OU015750.1:76406017-76443147 GCA_907169655.1 Acomys percivali
CATTCCTCTGCCGCGCCACTAGCTCCCTGCAGCAACTGGGTCACCTCCAAGAGGTTGGAAACCCAAAAGGAGTTGTATTCTCCATGCCTGCTATAGTACATGCATGTGATGATTTCCCAAAGAGAGATGAAAGGGTAAGGATGAGAACATTCAAATTGTGAGCTTTAAACATAGCAGGTTAGATCTCAGAGCTAAGTTTTAGCCCTACAAAATTAAATTAGCACAGAAAAGAAAATGATAACATGTAGAAACGGGCTGTCTAACTGCTATACATGTTCTCCAACCAGAGCTGAAAGCAGCTTGGAAACCTCCTGAAGGTTACAAGCGTAGGGCTTGAAGTCATCTGTCACCAACTATTCTATTTTACAGTGAGGAATGTATGTGTCTTAGGCAGACCTACTGGTGGGGGGGGGGGGGGGGGTGGGGGGGTGGGGGGGTGGGGGGGTATGTGGTGGGCCTGAAGAACTTACAAGCAGTTTCTGTGTCTACTCTAAGATAGTACGCTTCATGCATACATCTGTGGACTGTTGGTAAAGGTCCTCTATACAGATCTAGAGGTACAAAAAATGTAGTCGGGTACTAATTGGATTGCTTGAAATCCAAGTTTTTATATAACGTGTTAACAGGGCACCATAGAAATAAATACCCATAGTTTGAGATTTTATTGTTTTACTCCATTTAGAATAGTTTAATACATTGTGAGCTATATCTTAATATTTTGCAAAACTTAAAGACATATTTAGTCAGTACCTTCTTCTGTTTTTAGCAGTTAAATTTTCTTCTTTGAAAGAGAAAAGGCAATATATATTTAGTGTATCATAATACTTAGAAAAAAATAAGAGAAAAAGTAATTAAAGCCCGTTAGCTTATTCCTGATGCCAGCATATGGGCTTCTTGTCCATCCTTGTGACTGCTCACTTACTCAGGTTAGATGAAATAGTACTGGGCAAACAAAAAAGAATCTCAGACAATCCAGGAAGTGAGAATGTGAGCCCTGAAACCCACACACCCTAAAGGCAGACCTTCCTAGTGCCACACGTGGAGCGCTTTTCTTTAGGTGTTTTTCTACAGCTTTATATTTGCTTATTTTTTAAAGCTATCTTTGAATAATTGAATGTGAAATAAATGTTTTTGTTACTCTAGAAACATGTCTAAGTTATATTTAAAAAAAAAAAAAAAACTAGAGTCAAATGTGCCAAAAAAAAATCTATACGGAATGGTGACTCAAGAAGTGCTGGTCATTGACAGTTGCCGTAGTCAGCAAGGCATTTCCCAGGGCTCTGCCCTTGGAAACTCATCCAGCACGGTCCGCAGAGAACACTGAGCATTAGCTGTCTCTTCTCTTCAATTTACATAAATGAAGTTGTGTGTAAATATTTTAAAATCCATAATTTTTACAGGTGCTATGCCACAGAGATGATTTATTATTTTTTAAAAGTCCAATGACCATAAAGCTTATCAAGTAAATTAGAGCCTGGTATAGTGCCTCACGCTGGCAGATCTCTGTGAGATTGAGGCCTGTCTGGTCTACATAGCAAGTTCCAGGACAGCCAAGGCCACATAGACAGACCCTGTCTCTCTCTCTCTCTCACACACACACACACACACAGAGAGAGAGAGGGGGGAGGGAATGAGAGAATAAATTTATTAAATAATTATTATACGATAGCTGGCGTGTGTTTGAGTGCACACCTATCTTACTCATTTGTTCCTTAGGAACAACTGTCTTGAAGTACAATGACCAGTTAGACAGAAAATAAAGCATCACGTTTTCATTTGCACTTTTACTCCTGTTGTCTTTCTTCCTCCTTGGCTGTTGGCTACATGGCTCTGCTTTTGTAGATTTTCTATAGTTGTTCTTTGTTTCAACGACTGATTGAAAATGGAACTTGTGGCTCCTGCCTGCATATCAAGAGCAGCTAGCCTCTTCCATCATCATTTTGTCATTTGCATTGTGTGTGTGTACAGCTTTACTGGGATCATTTACATACAGCACACTGTACAGACTTTAAATATATGCTTGATAACTTACTACGTGCAAGACCATCACCTCAAGTCAAGACAGTGAACACACTCGTAGTCCCTCAGTCCCTTTTGCCTAATTGCTCCCTCACTTTCCCACTCTTTGGAAGCACTGTGTATTGGTTTCCATGTTCTAGAATTATTTACAGCAAAAGATACTGTATGGACTATGAATTCCTTTATGTCTGGCTTTTTTCATTTATGCTTTATCATTATCAATAGTTTATTCTTCTAACTGCCTGTTACTGCTCCATTCTAAAGATTTACCACAGTTTGTGCATCTGTCGTGTCTTGATAGATAATCAGCTAATGCTCAGCTTTAGCCATTACAAATAAAGCTGCTGAGTCTTCATGTGCAGTTTTTATTTGATAAAATGCTTTAATTTTCCTTATATAAAGGATCATCCTGTAGATGTGTTTTCTTAAGCCAAGTTAGGCATGGCAGTGTACACCTATATCTCACTGCTCAGGAGACTGAGGCAGGAAGATGGGGAGTTTGAAGCCAGCCTGCAGAGGCTGTCTCACAAAAAATCAAAAAGTAGCATTTCCCCTCAAAGTGTTCCAGCTTCTCCAGATCCTTGGCAAGCCTGGCATGACAGGACTTTGGTATTTCAGCCATTCTAGTAGACAGCTTTCTGCTTTCCTCAGCTCCGGTCTGCTCATCCCTAGCTGAATGCTGATACTGAGGGCTTCTTCAGGAGCCTGTCGCCGTCTGAATGGTGATGCTGAGAGCTTCCTCAGGCGCCTGTCGCCGTCTTTAGAGCTTCTGCACTATCTGTTTACATTTTGACCATTTTTTTTAAGTTGTCTTCTTTTCTTTGTTTTGATGCATACCCTCAGACATATGATTTACAGATATTTCTCCCAGTGTTTGCTCTGCTTTCTAATTAACACCTTGAAGAATAGAAGTTTAAAGTTCTGAAGTACAAATCATGGATCTTAGTTTTGTATCTAAGAAATTTTTGCTTACTCTAAGCTCCGAGAATTGTTTTCCTGTTTCTCGTTCTAGAACTTTCATAGCTTTGTGCATATTTGCATCTTGCCTTATTTTAATTTTAATATATGGTGTGGAGTATGGATCAAAGTTGGTTTGAATGTCCAACGGTCTCAGCACTATTTGATGAGAAGTTACCTTTATTCCTTGTCTGTGTGTGCTGGTTTCTCCGCTTGCTGATCTGCTTACCGTTATGCAAATGGCTGCGTGGATAGCTGGCTAGGTAACTTTTGTATATTCCTTTCATGTCCTGCAACTTAACTGGAATCACTTCCTACTTCTAGTGGCTTATGAGGTATTGTTCTTGTTTGTTTGTTTGTTTGTTTGTTTTTAATTTCATTCAGATGTTTTTACAGAGATACAGGCCTAGTTCTTTGGAGTAAATGCCTCCTTAAAATTTGTTCCCTAGGTGCCTCATTTTTCTCTCCTATCTTAGCATTACATAGGAAGAAAAAAAGCATCTTGCAAAGAAATCTGTTCTCTCTTTTTTTCCCTTTTATTCATTTTGTTCATACTTAGTGATTTTGACCAATAAAGTAAATCTGGTTCCTTTTATTATATTTTTATCCAGAAATATGAAAACTCATTGCCTGACGTTTACTTTTTAATTTATATCATCGTAGGGCTTCATTTGTTTTAATAAATATTTAAATGTTCATGAAACAAAGTTGGCCCTATTTTTTAATTAAAATATTGGTAATTCTTAACCTACCTGACTCACATAGCCCTACAGTAGAAATTTAATGAACCTGCCTTCTGAGACACTTACATACGTGCACACAGCCACCTCATGATTCTATCTGTAAGTCTGAGAGTGCACAGAACATGACGGCTGTCCAATGATGGCTTTAATTTCCTTCCTTCTGTGTCACTTTTAGAAAGCCCTCCGTTTCAGTGTTGTATAATTAAGGAAATAGTTTTTAAATAATAAGTTTTTGTATCTTTCTCCCTTGGGGTGACTTTTTTGAGGTGTGTTTATCCTGTCAAGTGAGGGAATGTGCTTGAGTGAGTCTTTTGAAGACTGCTGCTCTCGTCACTGGTCACCACCACTGCCAGCAAACAGCACCACTTGAGCCTCTGCCTCTCTCTAGGGATTTAATCCGAAGCAGAAGTTCTGTTAAGAAACAAACCAACTATGAAAAGTGCTTCCTTGTGCAGCATCTGCAGCGTGGAAAGACAAGATGTTGAAAATATCTAGTGACAGGGAACAAGTGTCTTAAAGTCACAGTTCTTAGGTTTCTGACCGTTTGCTAAATGTCATCATTTCATGGCTTAAGTGTTTGATTATCTTCTTGCTGTGATGATTTGCACTAAGTTTAGATTCCTTTTCTTTTTAGTAGCCCAGCAGGAGGCTGAGATGCTCAAACGCTGTAATGGAACACTCCCATTGCCTGGAGTACATCAGAGTCAGGATGCTCTGTGCACCTGCCCCAAGCTGCCCCACCAGGGTTCTTTCCAGATTGATGAACTTGCCAACACTGAGAATAATTCATCAAGGAAGATTCAGCTTGTGAAACAAAGACTTGAAACTGTCACAGTATGTTTACTTTATTTATTTCCATTTTGTGGAAGTTGAAAATTTAAAGCCATTTCCATTGTCACACACTAAAGATTACCATAAGGAAGTTAGTTAATTTCTTAACAGGGTTTTCTGGTGCTTTTGTGGTCCTTTCCGAGTACTAGTGCTGAAGCCATTATTTACCACAGGCAAACTGAACTTTGGTTAATGCATCCTGTTATCAGGACTTATACATCCTTAAATACCAGTTCAGGACCTAAAGGTTCTGATCCAATGATCATACCTAGTACCCGTCATACGTCCCTGACTTAGTGTCCTAGGAAAGGAAGAGAAACCATGTCCCTGTGCACTCTGCTGCTGGGATCATTGAGGGGAGGGCTGCTAGCAGGTAGCTGCTCGGCTAGGGTCTAGTTCCCACTGCCAGCACTTCTAGAGACTGCTTCTTAGAAGACCAGGTAATGTTCAAACAAGATGTTTCTGTCCACGGGACCGAAGTCTGGTAAAAGCTTAACTTTGAGTGTTCCCCGGCTTCAGTGTGTATCATCAGGGTTGTCGGGCAGGCTTGTCAGAGCACTAACTCTCAGACTCGATGGCTTCACTTGTTGACCCCATATGTCTGGCTCAGTCTGAGTGACAACTTTCCCAGTTCTGTCAGAGCCATCTGATGAGAGCAGCTAGTCTGGTCACGCCCTAGCACATAAGACCGTCAGGCACTGGAGTTTTCTTCTCTCGTCTACATGGCAAGCTTCTTGAAGGCAGTCAGTTAGCATATCCGTATCCTGGCTGACTTTCACAATTCAATATAGGTGGGTCACCTAGGGAAAATTTGTATCACTAAACTTCCCTTCTATAGAGAATCTATCTTTAGATAATAATAGTAGTATATAGTACAATATTATATGGTAGATATTATATTATATAATAGTATCATCCAATGTAACATACTTATAAAATAATAATTTTGTTTCTGCCCTTTTATTTCTGTGTTCCTTTTTACAAAAAAATCAATACCCCTAGTTTTCTTTCAGTTTCCCCATTTTGACATTTTCCCTAACTCTTTACCTTACTGTTCTCTGATTGGTGTGCACTGTCACCACCATGTATTAATCATGTTCTAATGGCTTCTGCCTAAGGCAGTACCGCTACACTTGCATGCTTCCTTTGTAGGAAGTGCTGACCAACTGTAGCTTGTCATACTTGGGACAAATAAAACTTAGCTACCTCAGTAACTAGCTGACTAAGGACGTTTAAGATATTCTAGAGAACACAAATGGAAGACCATATGGACACAATATGTATACAGATATATGCACACACATATGTATGAACTGTGTAATATAAGGCGGTCTTAATGATACACTTGTAACGTGCTCACATTGACTGTTACTGCAGCAGGCTTGCTCCACTGGCACTACAGTGGCTGGGTCCTTAGAAACAAAGCAACTATTTATATTCAAAAGACAGGTTTCATAGGTTTTGCAAGTACAAATAATGTACAAAATCTCCTCCTATTTTAAAAGAATTTCTACAGGAAAAGCTACAGTAACTTTTTTCTGTGTGTAACTGGTGAGGTTCTGCTCGTGTTACATGTTGTGGTCTAATTTCGTATGTAAATATTGCATAAGGCCAAGAAGTCACTAAGGAGAGAAGCAGAGGCGGCTTTAATGGGAAAAGTGGAATAGTCAGGCAGGTTGCTTGTGTCAGGATAAATTGTCCTCATAGTAAGAAAGAGACTGAGGGCAGTGGTCTGCACTGCAGTTCTGTAGAGCCACATAATGTCATTCCATAAAAATAACTTTGGGTCATGACCCAAAACATGTAACTCCTTCTTGGTACTGGAGGTTTACCTGGAAGGCTATGATGCCCTGCTGGGGTACTATATTGTCCCCATATTTTATGGCAGCTCCAATTGAACTCCATTGATATATATGTCCCTAACTGTAGGAAGTTTCTACAGTAGTAGGCTTCCATGTGGCTTTCTAAAAGGCCTACATGTTAGTTACCCCCCATCTTGCCCCTCCATCTTGCCTTCCGTTTCCCACCCCACCTAACCTCCTTTTTCCAATTTCTAATTACTCTATTTCCCCTTCCTTAAAAGATCATCCCCCGCCCTCCCACCCCACCCAGGCTGCTGAGCTCTGTTGGTATTCTAAATGAAGCTCAGCTATGGAGTAGTAGGTACAAAGCCTACTGGACAGACTGGAGTCAGACATTACAATGGAGAAGTAACGATCTCATGCAGTGCAAAAGTGCCATTAGGTACACGTTGTGAATTGCAGGACTCCCTGTGTAAAGTGCTTACTGCACAGTCCTGAGGATGTGAGTTCAGTTCCTCAGCACCCACCTCAGAGCTGGCGTGGTGGTGTGTGCCTGTAATCCCAGCACAGAGTAAGTGGAGACCACAGGCTCCCTAGAGGCCACTGGCCAGCTGGCCTAGCCAATCAGTGAAGACCCTGCCTCAAAAAAAACGTAAGGTAGAGAGCGGTAGTCGGGGAAATCTGACATTGACCTCTGACCTCCAGATAAATACATAGATGTGTACACATCTGCCTACAAATTTATGTAACATACATACACACACATGCGTGCACATAATTAGTGCATTAACAAGAAAAGAACAATATAAGCAAAACCTGTCAGAAGTAATCATTTGGATTGTGTTTTGTCAAATAGAGTAAATCAGATTTTTATTGATGAAGTCAAAAGGTAGTCTGAGAATTTTATTTAAAAAGAAAGACTCCTTGGCTAAGTTAAAAATAAAAAAATTCACAGACAAATTTTTAAACTCCACATAGCGAATGGTAAAAGGGAAAGGTGCTAGTTAAAATGTCTAATTAATGAGATAAGATAGAGAATAATGTCAGCACCAGCTGAAGAATGCAGGTGAGGACAGGACGCACTGCAGGTGGTTGCAGGCCAAGGGCACAGGTGCACAGTTGCACAGGCTCTAACCTGTGTCTGCCCTGTGACTCCCGAGTACGTTAGGGAAGCCCACTTTCCTTTTCTTTGAAAGTGAGTGCTCTGACATTCCTCGCTTTACTGAACTGTAAAGATTCAGTGAGATCCGAAATGTGCGTTTTCGCAGGGTGCCTGGATCATAGCACACTAGTGACAACAGCTACTGTTGACCAGTCAGAGGTGAGTGTGAAATGACTGTGCGGGGCATTGACTGGTAGCTTTAGGAGACCAGGCCGCATCTATATAAACAGTAGCTATATGCTGAGAAGTATTTCATCTACCTCAGACTGCTCCAGGTGAGTCAGGTAAAATAACAGATGACAATGATGGCAGTTCGTGTCTTACCAGATATTTAAAGTAATATAAGTAGTGTGATGACATCAGAACGGAAAAAAAGAACTGTAGTATTAGGAAACATAAGTATAAATTAGCTGAAAATCTACATGTTAGGTTGTACATGCAAATAAAATCTTACTAAGAAGTTAAATATGTGGTTATAACTAAGGAGATGGGCATGAAGGTCAGTGAGAGGGCACTTGTCTGCTGTGCCCAGGGCACAGGGACAGTACACATCACCTCGCCACACACACCCCACACCTAGGACTACGTGCTGCCAAAGACTTCTAATCTTAGAATTAGTAAGTCTCCCCCAAAATATTAATAAATTTTAAATTTCTCTTGAATGAATATAAATATATGTATATATAACATGATACATATCTATACATACATATATACAACAAATACCTATATGCAAAAGTGTTACTATAAGATGTATTAAACAGTCTCATAACTTGTAAAAAAAACACTTAACATTAAAGGAAAATAGTAAAACCTCAAAGAAATGGGTAAAAGAAATATGCTTGTAACTTCTAAGTAGACATTATTTTAAGATTTCTTTCTAACCACTAAGTGTCAAAGTAGCCAGGTGTCAACTGGAAAACAGTGAGAGAGAGAGAGAGAGGGTGGGGGAGGGAGGGAGGCAGGCAGGGAGGGAGGGACAGAGAGAGAGAGAGAAAAAAAAAGACAGAGAGAGAGAGAGAGAGGGGGGGGGGGGGGGGGGAGAGGGAGAAGGAGAGAAGGAGAGGGAGGGAGACTGAGTCAGAGAGGAGGAGAGAGAGTGCGCACGCGCAAGCAAGCTTTGTTCATGTGCTGTGCTGTTAGAATAGATCTGTAGGTTCTCATTTTTCAAAAATAAGTGTTAGGCCAGGATCAGAAGCTTAGACATTCCTAAGAATACATGTCCTCTTTGACCATAGCCCTGTAATGGCGTAGCTTGGGGCTCCACGGCCTTGCTCATAGGCTGCTGCTGTCTCATCAGCTGGCACTGAGCCTGGCTCTTAATGCAAGTTGCCCCACCTCTCCTCCCTTGACTCAAACCTTGACCACTTTAAACCAAACCTGCCAGGTCTGACCCTGAGAGCCTTAGCCCCGCAGAGGCCAAAGCGCACCTTCAATGGGCTTGGCTTGAGTTGGAAAGTATAGTACAGGTGCGTGTGTTGTCTGTTACTTAGTTAAAATTAACAATATATGACTTTAAATTATATTTTTTTCATGTTTTAGTTAATACATATTTTAGTGTTTTTAATATAATCAGTCAGATGTGGTCCACATTTTAAAAGCAATTGTAATAGATATATTGCTTTTGAAAATTTAGAGAAAAATGCATCTCCAGTAGAAAAAAGGGACTCCTTGTCTAGTGTTGTGTATGACAAGGTTTTCCTGCGACACAAGAACTACTGAGCACTGCGCATTGACCCTCTCCTACCTCTCCCAGTCTTCAGACTGAGGTTGGCAGCCTGCAGTACCCTCCTCTTACGGCATGTTTTCTGACATTTTATTTTATATAAAATACAGTATAACTATATGTTATGTTATTTATTATACATAGTAATATTTTACATCTACAAATAAATGAAGATTAAATTAATGTAAAAAATTACCAAAAAGTATTTTTAAGAAATTAAAGATGAGAGAAGTAAATCAATAATTTTTATAAAAGAATTTATATCTCCTTAGTCATTCAGCTTTTAACACATATTTTCATTTTAAATTAGAGAATGCATATAAGAACTTTTGATATAAGAACTGCCTTTGAATGTGAATTTTTGTCTAGTGTCTGTGGCTTAAAAACAAAACAAAAAATACATTCATTATTTTTCCCATATAAAGATATTTTACTAAACTTTTATGTGATTCATTTTCCATTAGTCTGAATATAAAGTATCATGTATCGGAATGAAATAAAATATATTCCTACATGACAGCTTTAGTCTTGTTGTATTTTATAAGCATTTAGGTTGGTGGGATTTCCTGACTTTTGCCACAGTGCCTTTTCTCTTGTTTCTTGTAAGTATGTTTTAGTAGAGTCCAAATACCATTTTCTTCATAGAGTCCTCTAGTTACAGAGATAAAGCACTCAACATAACATTTTGCTACTAAGCTAGGGGTATTTTCAAGTTGAACTCAGGTTTAAGGTATGGTTTGTATACATTTAAGTTACATAATGAATTCATCTCAGCAGGCACATCACAGTGTTTATTCACCAGAAAAGGACGTAAACGTGGACGTTAATCTGATCCTTGGAGCACTGTTGTTCAGTCATATGTAAGCCATGTTTCATCGTTTGTGGACCCGACTGCTGGTCCCACAGCAGTCCCTAAAGGGACTCACAGCCCAGGCGAAGCCTCCCGGGCACACAACTCACTGTGCACTTTCACACCGAGGGCACAGATTTGCCCTGGTGACTGCTCTTAGCAACTGCACAGCTGCTCTTTAAACCTGACGCTGTGAGAAAATGTCTTCTGATGACAGGCAGACCTATCTCTCCAGCTCCCAGACCGCTCAAGACTACCTTGATTTTCACATTAGCCCAGCTTAGTGGGCACAGGGGCGCTTGCCAGCTAGAACCATAGAAGCAATGCTCGAATGACCTTTAAAATTATTTGTCTCCACTCTGAGACACGCTCCCTTTTTTCATCATCACACAGGCAGTGTGTCCTAAACCACTTAGTGACAAGTAGCATGCTTCACTGCAGATGGTTCTGGGTATACTGTGTCTCTGGTACTTTCCTGAGTGCTTTCCATGCCTGCTGTAGTTGCTCCTCCAGCAGTACTTTAGGACAGGAGAGCGTGTTAGTGCCCTTGCTTTCCAGAGAGGAGCGGGAAGCCGGTAGACTGGTGATGGAGTTCGACAGACTGTGCAGGTTGGACCCGAGGGTCAGGCCAGGATGCTGGCTGCACAGCTCCTCTTTTAGAAACTGAATCACCATAGCCTTTAAACAGTGTCTGCTTTTAAACCTTTAGAAGAAAAACCCACTACTGTTCTTTTACATCTGTTGGCTTGTTCATTTGTTTGGTCTAGACTTAAGGTTGATGGTTGGTTTTTTTAGTATACCAAGCTGATAATAGATGTTGGTTAATTGTAACTAGAGTTGAATATTTTCGTTTGCAAATTTTCAACTTGTACATTATTCATTGATTGCTAGTATTTTCTTTTTAAGAATGATAATTTTGGCCTTACTCCATGATTTATAAACAGTCCTTGTGCTTTTTAAAATTACTTGTTACCTTCTTTATCATCTGTGGTATTCTCGAGATTTTTATTAGATAAAAATTGCTAATGTGGAAATTACAGACATTGATACCATTCGTAGTAATAACTATGAGCTTCAGGTAACTTGGAGTTTACCTTCTAGGCCTGTTTCTGTTGTAGGCTAGGATTTGGATATTTATGCCAGGCTTATCAAGGAGACCAATCTTCTCCTAGACAACCAAAGCTGGGCCCTCAGAAGTTTTTGTCAGTGCCTTCGGCATTGGCAAGTTGGTCTTGTTATTAAGTGTCATGAAGTGTCTTGAATTTATACTATTTGCAGCTCATTCGAAGCATTGCAGGGTGACAAAGAAACTCAAATGCTGGTCTTGGTTATTAGAATATTGACAACTAAATGTTTTTTTTTAAAGAGTCAATGTTTTTAAAAAGAACCCATCTTTATTGTACTGTATTTCTTTTAGGAGGTGATACGATCCTGTGCTGCAAAAGTAAGTAGTTTTTATTACCAGGAAGACAACTTTAAAATTAAGCTTCTATTGTGATATACCAAAACATTGGACTGCACCACTGTGGAGCCCATGGCTTCTGCAGCAGTTGCCTGGTGTGTACTTCTTAGTGAGCTCCCAGTTTACCAAAATTACAACCCTGGGTCCCCAGAATCCGTTAGGAAGAGTACTTGTCAAGCAGCTCCAAAGTTTTGAAGATTTAAAATCCGGCAATTGGGATGTGATTTCAGTACAGGTCCAGCGCACACCAGCATCCTCTTTGACAAGCAAGCCCATTCTTACACGCAGCCTTTAAGCAGTTAAAGAGTCAGACCGAAGGTCCTCACATCCTTCTCTCCAGCTACTTTTAAAATTCATCTGAATAGACAGTTTATCAGGCACATAGTAAAAGATAAGACGCCAGAAAGAAGAGCCAGAATGGCTAGAGGACCTCTTCACACTGCCCTTACAGAGGAAGAAGATGTTTTGTTGAACAGCCATCTGCAACTGTACAGCAGAAACGTGGCTGGGAGAGGCCACGGTCTCTTTCTCCTTGAGGTGTCCAGAAGGCACTAGGCTTACCCCTCACTGAGCTGCCCGGTATCAGTCAGGACCCATCGCCTTTCTACCTAATCATCACAAGTCAACCGGATATTGACTACAGACAAGGGGAAGGAAGATGGGGAGGGACAAGAACAAGCTGTGTTCTATTTGGCTTGGATGGTCAGGAAGCGCTTCGTGATAGCAATGATTGCTGCTGCGATTATTGCTCCAGGGCTGCAGGGTCTTCTTAGTGTAGCATCTGAAGCTGGTGGCAGTGTTCTGACAAGCTCTGACCTCTCCTCCTACCCTCTGTTCCTCTCCTCCTCCCTCCCCCCCCCCTTCTCTCTCATGTGTATGCCACATCCTTCTCTCCTAGTGTTCTCTCGATGTCAGTGGAGTCAGATGCTCTGTATACATAACCAGCCATTACGGAGGATGTTCCTCTACGAATTTGAAAAACTCCTGAGGGCGATAGGTAGCATCTTTAACCTTTGCACCCCTAGCATTTAACAACATTAGAAGGAACACTCATTGAAAATGTAATTATGTAATTGGAAATTAAAATTAGGAAAGTTTGCCACTACTAATGCCTTTACTGTACTGTTGTAAATAGGTTTTTTTTTTTTAAGATTTATTTATTTATTTATTAAGTATACAGCTCTCTGCCTGCATGTACATCTTCAGGCAAGAAGAGGGCATCAGATCACATTATAGATGGTTGTGAGCCACCATGTGGTTGCTGGGAATTGAACTCAGGAGCTCTGGAGGAACAGTGAGGGCTCTTAACCTCTGAGCCATCTCTCCAGCCCCTGTAAATAGTTTTTATTGAGATATAATTCACACACCATAATATCCTTTTTTAAAAATGTATTCTTCTTTCCTACAGTATATCCTGACAGCAGTTTCCCCTACACACACACACACACACACACACACACACACACACAGACAGACACACACACACTCCCTCTCCCCCGGATCCACTCCTCCTCCATTTCCCTTCAGAAAAGAGATGCTAACCAAACACAGATAAAATAAGCAAGGTGGCTCAGTGGATGACAGCACATGCTACAAAAGCCTGCTGCCTAGGTTTCATCCACACAATGTATATAAAGAACTCCTTCTAGAATGCTGCCCTCTGCCCTCACTTGCACACTGTGGTGCATGCACACCTACATAGTCATACACAATAACACAACACTATGTGCAACAATAAGGCTCAAAATACAGTGCATAGCTCACTGTTTAATTACAGTCAGCACAATGCAAGTCTCCACAAGAAACCGGTGTCCATCAGCAGCTCTTGCCAATCGGTAAACATAGCATGTGTTCATATGGACTCCTTATATTTACATTACACATAATGTAAACCACTGATGCACTTCCCATAGATTTTTGCACAGTAGAAGTTTCATTTAAATGGAATCGTATAATGTGTTGTCTGGGTTTAGGAGTTGGGTTTTGTTGTGTTTCACACAGGGTTTTACTCTGTAGTCCTGATGTTCACTATATAGACCAGCTTGGCCTCAGACTCACTCTGAGCCTCCTGTCCCAGTCTCCAAATTGCTTGGACTATTGGCATAAGCCGCCACACATAGCTTAGTGTGGGGCCTGTTAGCACTGGGGTTTCAGGCTTCCCGTTTATGCTATGCACCAGTGCTTTTCAGCCTGATAATGCGTATACTGCACTTTCCTACCTGCTCGTCACTTATCAGCAGTTGAGTTGTTTCCACCTTTAGCTTTAAGGCTGGTACTGTTATGACCATGTGTTGGTATGAAAAAGTTTTGGTGTAGACCTATGTTTTTATTTCTCTGGGATTGGTGTGGAAGTGGGCAACTTTTTGGATCACATGATAACTATTTTTAACATTCTGAGGAACTCCCAAACTCATTTCCAAAGCGGGTAAACTATTTTGGAACCCAACAAGAAAGGTGTGAGGTTCTCATCTCTCCTCATCCTCGCCAGGGCTTGAATTCTTCGTGTTCTTTTTCATTTTCCCGGAGTATGAGGCATGGTGCTGCCGCCCTGACTTTGATTTGCTGTTTCCTGGTGGCTAATGATGCTGAGTATTTATGTTGTTTTTCTGTCTGCTTTGAAGAAAAATTTATTGTTTGCCCATTTAATTTTTTTGTTATTCACTTTTAGTAGTTCTTCATACGTGCAGATGTGTATACACGCACACACACATAGAGTACAACAATCTTTCAGATGTATTCTCTACAAATGTTCCATGCCTTTGTGTGTTCCTTCTGCTTTCTTTATGGCATCCTTTGAAAAGAAAAACAGTTTTGATTTTGTGATGTTTAGTTTATATTCTTTCTTTTGTGCATCTTTTTTGTATCATATGCAAAGTCACATTATGTAGCTCTGGGTCCTATACATTTGCTCCTTTAATTTCTCCTTGGATTCTTACAGTTTTAGTTGTTACATGTAGATATGTGGTTATTTTTTAGTTAACTTTTTTTAAATGGTATGATCTGAAAGTTTAGCTGTGTACCTCTTACTGTCCCTGTCCTGGTTGTGTGGTGTCTTGTCACCCTTGTCACCAGTCATTAACCTCAGCAGCAAAGTGTACTTACGCATCCTCTTATATATTGCTTCTATATAATATGTTTTTGCCAAGTGCATGACAAAAATAAGGGGCTCTTTCTCTCCTTTCCCAGCCCAATGGTTGCATATTTGTATTCTGAGATCCTTAGACAAATATTTCAGTGTCTACCAATATTTTTCAAGGTGCTTGTTATACAACATTAACAAAAGCATTTTACTATATATAGGAAGGCAGACTGGATGAAGGAATTCACACAAAATAAGCTTTTAGGGTGGAGAATGACTGGAGGGGGAGGGGCCATCCTCCAGAGGAGACTCATGGAAGATTGCCCAAAGAGAAGGAAGCATTTAACAAAGACCTGAAAGCCTAAACTAGGAATACAGATTCTGGGCTAGTTGAAGATCAAAAAAAGTCATTTTCATTAACCGGGTAGTGATGCGTTTTAAAGAATTTTGTCAGCACTACAGTGAGTTAATGTGCCATTGTGGAGAAACAGTCCAGGTTGAAAAGATCTTAGCAGAGTCTAGCAAGCACAGTGATCAGCAGACAGGCAGCACTAAAGCACGGCTTGCAGGTAGTAAGCAGGTTGAAGACAATGCTAGGTTTGTTGTCGTGGCATATATTTTGGAAAGAGACCTTCGGATATATGCAGTGCAATTAAAGAAATGAGGAGCGTCTTCTGGGTTTGGGCTTTGGGAAAGTGTGAGCTGCTGCTCCTGGTTTGTTTTTAACAAGATGAAGAATGCTGAGTTGGAGGAAGCGGGTGTGACAAGTAGAGTTGGGGCATGAGGGTAACTGAGGGAGGGAATGGCCACATGAGGCTTATGTTCAGGAGAGGAAGGGACAGACTCCGTTTTTAAAGAGCTATGAAACTGGACCAGGGCTCCTGTCGAGACGGCATGGCTGAGGTACCTGGGAAGACAAGTCAAGGGGATTTTACAGAAGAGTGTTTCAAAAAGAGGAGTATTTAACTGTTACCTGCAGGGCAGAGAATTGGTAGAGTATAGACTTGACCTTCGTATGTGGCAAGGTAATGGCCTCTGGTTACTTCCCTTAAATGGGCACAGAACACATTAGTAGTGAGGTGAAAATGGCACAGAGCAATGCCAGATTGCAAAGGTGAGCCAGTCTTTTAAAACTGTGTGTCATGGGGCACTAGCTGGGTGGGAGCACTGGTGCATGTCAGTGTGCGCATTTACCCTTGTGCATCCTTCGGGGCTTATGTAGCCGTTGATAACGTCCCATGGAAGTAGTAATTATGGTGTGAAGTTCTTAAAGTGTGGGAGGGGATGTCAGCATGGGTTCTCACAGTAGAGCTGGCCTCGGGGAGCTTTAGCCTCCTGCTGGGCAGGCAGGCTAGGTCTGCATAGACAGGGCTGATGGTAGGGAGGTGGCAGGCTCTTGGCTGACTGCTCTCTCGGCGGGAGCTTGGATTAGGCTCTCGAGTTAAGATAGTATGAGAATTTCTTCCTATGAATTTCTAATGTACAAATTGCCTTGTGCTTTTCTGTGCTTGGAATTGCACTGAAGTATATGAGAAGTGATTTTTGCCTGGATCTGTTTCCATTAAGTATTTTTTGTGTTTTCTCATAAAAGAAACTGACTTTCCATGCTCTCAGACATATTTATTCATAACTGACCTAGCTTATAGATGGGCTTATTCTGCCTATTTCTAACATTAGGTTGTCAATTATTACAAAAGAATCTTGCACACCTCTCCTCTTTTTTTACTAACCTATAAATCATAGCAACATAAGTATTGAGTTTTTTATAATTTTTTCACTTCTAGCTCTTGCATATGTCTCTCCACATTCCCAAGTAAGCTTCTTAAAGCCAGGGAACTTACTCTTTTCAAAAATAGTGCCATCTCTTATGCTATATCCATAAAAATACAGTCAGGTTCAATTTTGCTGTTAGGCGTAGTATGTGATGAGAGTGGAGTGTGAAGGGTGATGTGGCCATAGATTGTGCTTAGTACAAGAATATGGAGGAAAAATAGGTGACTCATTAAGTAAAATGCCTGGCCCAAAGCACAATGGCATGAGTTAAGATGCACAGCGCTCATAGGATGCTGGGCCACAGGGGAGGCAGAGGCAGGCAGGGAAGCCAGAGTTCCCTGCCTCAGGGGGAACCCTGGCTCAAAAAATATGGTAGAGGTCAACTGAGGTAAACACTTGATGTCTACCTTTGGTCTCTATCATATATATATACCACTCACATGTATGTACTCATCCACATGAACCTGTACATATAGATATAGTCACACACACACACACACACACAATGCTATAAAGTGATGATGTCAGAACTATCTTGAAATGTATTTTTTACCAAAAACATGTTTTAAAAAATATTTAAATGATAGAAATTTCAGAGAATATAACTTTTTAATATATACTAATTGCACACATGCATACACACGCACACACACACACACACATTCTGAGCTTGATGATACAGTCAAGATGTAGTGGCATAAGGATTGGGAGTTCAAAGCCAGGGTCACCTACAGAGAAAATTCAAGGCCTGGACTATATAAGAACCTTTCTTTAAAAAATTTAAACATAATGTTTATATATATATATATATATATATATATCTGTTTGTATATGTTCATCATAAAGAAGGCATGATTGATTGAGTACAATATTATTTCAAGAAATGGATTTAGGTAATTTGTAAGGGTTTAAAAAGTAATTTTAAAAATATAATTTCTTCCTGACTTTTTGGAAACTAGATAAGAACCAGTTAAACCTTATTGGCCTGAAGCTCTGTGCATGGCTGGCCTGGGTAGAGGGCCTGCTCTGGTAGTTAGCTGTCCCTGTGTGCAGAGTCGGAGCAGTCTGTGGTGGGTGGAGCGCTCTGTTCTACTAAGAGAGTGGCTGTGCTTCCGAGGGAAAGGCTAACACCTCTGTTCCTAATGACCACAGACAGATCCTTACAGGGTTAAGAAACAGAGAAGTAAAGAGCACAAGAAGTGATGTAAAGAGCGCAGGAAGTGATGGCATGAATGTTCCTGCCCAGAGGGCCCTCTGAGGTGAGGTGTTATGAGGGAAGATGAGTCCAGTGAGCAACATTGTGAAAAATGGGCAGATGTGAGGAATGGCAGGAGAGAGAGAGAGAGAGAGAGAGAGAGAGAGAGAGAGAGAGAGAGAGAGAGAGAGCGAGAGAGAGAGAGAGAGAGAGAGAGAGAGAGAGAGAGAGAGAGAGAGAGAGAGAGAGAGAGAGAGAAATGGAGAGTGGTGTCTAACAACAGAGGCCTGGACAGTGTGTTGAACTCAGTCAGTGTAGTGTGATGTGGAGAGCAGCTGAGTTGAGAGAGCTACGGGTGTTGTGTTCTCTGTTGCTTGTCAAGGAACTGATCTTTCATGAAGCTGTAGGGAGCTCCTGAAGTAGAGGGCGAACGCTTGTTGGTTTGTTGTTTATATTATACTCATACACAGGTCTGCGTGGAGAGTTTCCACGCAGAATTTGGAAGAGCCTTCATGACACCCACCAGGACCTGGAAGTATTCTCCATGAGAGAACCAGCTCTTCTGGTGTTGAAAGAGAAAAACCCAGAGTATGGTCAAGTAGTGCAGTCCTTCAGGGGCTTGGAAGTAGGGAATCCAGGCCATTCTAGATAAAGCTCCCCTGTGAGGCAGGACAGTATGCCAAGAGAGGGAGGACATAAAGGCTTAGAGACAGCCAAGAAGCCTTGAGGTAGATCGCCTTGTGTGGGGACCTATTGCTGCAGTATTGGTTTGAGTGGTCTAACTTTAGTTTTGATCTTCATGTAGGAGAATCACATCGGTAAGCTGTGAACCGCAGGTCTTTGGATTTTGTTCTGAGCTCAGACAATCCTGATTAAATGTTATTTTTTTAAGAGCTTTTCCCTGACTGCTTCACATTCCAATTGTTGTTTTAATAATTTTGATGGTTTGAGAGGTTAGAGAGTAAGGGCTCCTGCCACTGTACTACTGTCACACTTGTCACTTCCTTTGATACTAGTATTTCTCATTTCTCTGTCTTGGCTTATAAAGAAAACATCAGGTGTCTGGAGAGATGGCTCAGCAGTTAAGAGCACTGGCTGCTCTTCCAGAGGACCGGAGTTCAGTTCCCAGCACCCACATGGTGGCTGTCATCTGTCTCTCAACTCCAAGTCTGACACTCTCACACAGACATACATGCAGGCAAAACACCAATGCACATAAAATAAAAATAAATTAGTTAAAAAAAAGACACCTGAGTCCTTAGATCACATTTGGGCTTTTTTTTTTTTTAAATACTATAAACCATTCTTTTTATATATCTCACTATACTGCAAACCAAAGCAGCAGAGTTATTCTTAGAATGTGTGTTCTGGTATAGAAAAAAAAAAAAGATAGCTGTCTGGGAACAACTAGAATGTGTGAACTTTAGCTAGATAACATCAGTGTCTTTTCAGCTATAATTTTTAAACGAATTTTTGAGGAGTCACCAAAGGTTGAAAATGTATAAAGTTGCAGTGCTGGCACACACAGCGTATGATCTAAATCCGGCTGCTGCGACTAGACTTGTAGTGTGACTGGAAGTGAGTGTTAGAACTCTCCCAGAGAAGCTAATTATTAGGTTGTTGAACCTTTTGCATTAAAATTTATGTTTTGGGGCAGTAAGATTTTTTTAACTGGAAAACTAGTGCTTGTGTGTTTTGCCTGACACTGTTCATAGCCTACCAGAACAGTGAGAACAGCTTTGCCACTAAGTTGACAGAAGTTCTCAGTAAATTTTTTCTTTTTCCCTATTAAAATTTCATTCAAATGTTGTGCATTTAGTTTTCTTCAGGATGAAAGTATTAAACTGACTTTGTCAAACTGTGGTTTTTGCATGAAGCAAGCAGAAAACTATGTTGTAAAAAGAGGGTAGACTGGCATGGGGCAGGCTATCTTAGCCAACCTTTCTGTTGTTGTAAAGTTATTAGGCAACCCTTTTCCACAGCATGTATTTCAGAAACACGCATTGCTTCATTCTATTTAATGGTTATCATTAATTTCTTCCTCTAGATGAAATTCTAAATATATGTCAGATCACTTTGAAAATCTTTTAACTTGTAATATCCCCACTAATAGTAATTGATAGTTATCTCAAATCTTAGAAATTGAATTGCCTACGCTATAATGTTGCTACTTGTCACTTTATTAACATTTGAATAGTATCCAAGAAAAGATGTCAAAAAGATCTGAATCATAAAAATTGCTTAGGGAGACATGTAATTATTGTGCTCAAAGTATTGAGTCTTCTTGTTTGAGCAGAGGCATTTAAACACCTTATTGTAATTTTCTGCTATTTGTTTTCGTTTTAGCACAGATAAAGTTCTAAGGAGGAAGATTATGAAAGACACATGTATGTCTGTAACCATGGCATAGATATAGGCTTAGAGTCATATAATTATATCCCTAGCATGCACCTATTCATTCACACGGCACCTTAAATATACTGTTTAACATGTTTGAAAATAATTTTCAAGAATGCAAAAGTAAAACTGACTGGTGGCTCTAAGAAGAGGTTAATTAAACAGTTAAGTGACAAATAAGTCCTTTTGTATGTAGAATTTTTAGTAAAAGCAGAGAGCTCTGAAAGAACTTCTACATTATACTTGCCTGATGATCTGATAGATGGCACTAATAGCTCATATTCATGAAGTAGTATATTGGTATCACACTTTGTGGTTTATTTTGCAAATAGAAGTGTTTTATTTTTTACAATACAGGCAAAAGCCCTGCCATTGACCAGTACCACCAGCACTGTTTAATATATTCACTGCATTGCCCAGTGCTTGATCATTAACATGTAAATAGAACATTATGGCTTTGTATCCTCTTTACTGGCACACTCTTATTAAAGCACAGACCAGACTTTTATTGAGATCTCCATTTACAGACGAGTAATGAAGCTTAACGGCTTCCTTTGTTATTTTAGTAGCATATAGTTATGCCATATTAATTTTGGCCAGAGCTTCATAATGGATCCTGAGAAATTTTCACGTTTGGTAATAAATTAACACTGATGTGGTTTTAACTCCTTCTAATTATTTTGAAGAATATTTTTGGCTGGGAAGATAGCTCTGGGGTAGGGCACCTGCCTAGCATGTGCAAAGTCCTGATTTGATTCCCACAATCACACCCACGAGAAGGTATGTTTTATGTCTTATGAGATAGCATAGTAATTTTGCTATTTTAGTGCTGTATTATTGTGTGATCTTAATTGACTTTTCCTAAAACCTGCTAAGGAAAAAGAGTGAGTCTTAGACAACCAATCATTGCTTGAGGAGCAGAAGCATTTGCAAACGTGTAAGTAATGAGATGGACAAAGGGCGGCTAGCTCAGCAGAGTACTAGCCGTGTAGCGCACACATTTGTCATCCCAGTGAGCTCTGTTTGGTTTTACTAAAGCAAAGTAAATAAAATAAAAAGACATTTTCACATGCTGATACTTAAATATGGTATACTGTCTTTTCTTTTTTTTTAATTCAGAGGTTATGATTTGCAGTAAAAATTTTAAATCACGCTATCTCAGATTATTAAAAAGGACATATCTTATGATTCTTTAAAAAAGAACAAGATTGAATTATTCATAACGAACAAGACTAAATTTTTCCTGAAGCTAATTCTAACTTCTAAGATAAAATTACTAATAGACTTTTTACCTATTTTAGTGAACTATTCTAATGAAAATGCACTTGGTATACATTTTATTTCTTGGCTCTATTATACTCAAAACAGTCATGGTAGGTTTTACATGTTATAGAATATATTTATATATGGAAATTAGCTTGATAAACATTCTTAAGTAGTCATTCTCTGTTTAGTCTTTAAAAAAAAGATATGTTATGCCATGGAGACTTTGTCACAGCAAGTGATACTGTAGTGTGTTGCACTTACCATCCTGATCTTAGAAACACAAGCAGCCCATGTGTTTCCCTTTTCTAAAAAGGCTCCTCTGCCATTTTACTAAAACACTCAAAAATTGTGGGTTGAAACATTCGAGCTCTTTCTTAAAGCAATCAAGGAGTCATCTTTATATTTACATTCTTTGAAATTTAAGACCCCTGTACTTTAAATTATTGCATAGTATCAGTTCTAAAATGAGTAGATCAGAAAGGTCCATTTCCTTGTTGCTCACTGTATTCCTCCTTAATAAAAGCCTGTGCTGGGTTCCCACTGTGAACACTAACCATCCCCCTGGCATGGGTAGTAAGCAAATAGTTCTCGTCCAGTTTTTTGTATCAGTAACCTAGGAAATCTGAGGTACTGTCTCGTTTGCCTTTTCTGTTCCAGGTCAACAAAAATCTCTCGATGACCTCACCACCACCAGGCCCTACAAAGAAGCCAAGGGCAAAGCAGTCCTTCGTGCTGACCACCGATGAGATCGTACATCAGTTTGGATTCCCTCAGACTGGTGAGCAGCTCTCCTGCTTTGATTGTTGTTTTAAGTGTTCAGTGCTATTTGTTTTTTTATGAATGTGCTTATCTCTACTCAGAAATAGCACTTGTGGTATGTAGTAGTTGGTTTGCACATCTGACAGAGTGTACTCTACCATCTCTGTTTTTTTAAGCCATAGAACTGATGTTAGAGCTCAGATTTGGTAACTTTAACATCAACTACTTTGAATTTACATCATGTTAAAGAGATCACTTAAAACTTGAAAACCAGAAGTTCTAAACACGTACAATATGAGGTCGAATTGAGTTTTTCAGTTGAATAAAGGAACCACGGCTTATGGATAATTTTATTTTTATCTCTTTTTAAATTTTTATAAAACCAAAACACTGTGTCTTTTTGTGGGGATAAAAGGCTACAACTGTGCTGTCACAGTTCTTGGCATTAGCAGGTTAGTAGAAAGTGCCCAAGGTCTACTTTAAACCTGCATTATCGCGATTGCAATGAGCTGTGCAGTTACAGATGTTAGATTCATGTTTTACATGTGCTCGAACAATGTTCTCAAAGGATATTAAAGAAAACATCCATGAGAAATGATAAATCTTTGTATTAAAAGATGACATTTTCTGTCCGCTGTTTTTTATAATAGTCAACCTACTACCAAGTTATTTAATCAAGAACTGAAAATCACAAAGTACTTCTCTGTGATAAAGACTATGGCAAAAAGACTTAGCTTGACTAGACCAACATAATCTACTTTGAAATTTGTGGACCATATCACTTTTCTACTGTTAAATATTTGGGGTTTATCCTTATAGAAGTTATGGTAGTCTCTATATAAATTATTCCTTAATGAGGAAAGGCTTGTACTCAGAAATCTTGTGTGTACTTTTGGTTAATTTTTATTTCAGAAATGAAAATGATATATGTTGAGGTAACTCTTAAGTTGAGGTGACTTGAAGATATTTTGTAAGTGTAAGGTACTATATAAATTTGACATTTACATTATGAATTGCTCCTGTGGAAAGTTTGAAAATACTTAGAGTCCTAATTTCAAATCGCTCTAGTAACTAAGTCGCCCCGCGTTTTAGAAGCTCGAGTTGCTAATGTCGCAGATGTGCAGCAGGGTTACAACAGCAGCGCCAGTCACCGTCGTTTCCCGTGGCCAGTGGTCCACACCGGACCCAGCAGATGTGTGTTCCTTCTGCCCCGCTTTTCCTGTACTGACCAGAAAGGAAGGGCCCTTGCTGCCCATCCGTTCTTACCATTTTTCTGCTGAGGTCAGTTTTTTCTGGGAAGAAATGTTTCAGTTGTCTCAAAGGCACATAGAAGTTGAATGTCTGGTCACATTACGACATTATCTTAAATCAACCAGAGAAGTGCATCTGCCAGCCAGTGAGATACACGTGATAAAACAATTCTTCCACGTTCTATGAAAGAATAGATGGGAAGGTTCTTGCAGTGGGGTGATTATTACAGAAACATAAGGATTCGGGATAGAGAAACAGTGGGATCTGATAAAGGGAATCGTGCGAACGTAGGTGGGGCAGTGCCATTTGTCATAGGCTCTCGTAGCAGTGGGTTCTCTGAGTGTGAGTGGGTTCTCTGAGTGTGTGCATTTGTGTCATAAATGCCTGACATGGGCGTGCTATCTCAGAGACATCACAAGTGAGCCATAGGGTACAGGCAACGTGACTACACCTGACTTTGTTTTGGCCAGTAATGTGCTTGACCTCATTTTAAGTCATATCCTTCCTAGAAAGTTTATTTATTTAAATTATAAAATAAAACTGTCATCAGTTGTAAAACAAGCACTACTTTTTTCATTAAAAACTTAGTCTTTGTGGAAGGAACCCTCACTCGCAGCCGGGTGAGTGGGGCTGGGAGGAAGCCCCACTGGCAAAGGACTGGAGTCTTGGGCCGTTCTTCATTGAGCTTTAGTCTTCACAGCCCTACAGGCCACTGGGGTGTTTGGATTCTCTCTAAAAATTCTGTAATTCTAGGGTATACCTAGGAAGAAATGAGGGAGGAGCTGAGGTGAATGTGATCAAAATACATTGTATGCCATTCTTAAAGAATTAATAAAAATATTTTAGAAAAAATTATATTTGTCTAATGTTCAAATAAGTTTTAAATATGGGTACATAAGTATTTTTAGTTTTACCAATCTGTTAGGATATGAAATATAGGAATACTAATTCAAACAATGGGCATGTAATTTTTAGAAACAGAAATCTTGGTAGTTGGAGAGATGGTGCAGTGCTTAAGAGTGAATACTGTCGCTTTGCTCTGTTGACAGTGTCCTTTGCCTTATAGAAGATTTTCAGTTTCATGAGGTCCCATTTATTAATTGTTGATCTTAGAGCCTGAGCTGTTGGTGTTTTGTTCAGGAAGTTGTCTCCTGTGCCGATGAGTTCAAGGTTCTTGCCCACTTTCTCTTCTAATAGATTGAGTGCAGCTGGTGTTATGTTGAGGTTTTTGATCCACTTGGACTTGTGTTTTGTGCAGGATGATTAATATGGATCTAATTGCATTTTTCTACATGTAAACATCCAGTTATATCAGCACCATTTGCTGAAGATGCTATCTTTTTTCCACTGTATGGTTTTGGCTTCTTTGTCAAAAATCAAGTGTTGGTAGGTGTGTGTGTTTATTTCTTCAATGCAATTTCATTGATCCACCGTCTGATTCTATGCCAGTACCATGCAGTTTTTATTACTGTTGCGCTATAGCACATTTGAGATTAGGGATGGAGATTCCACGAGAAAAGACTCCTCCCAGCAGGGGATCGAAGCAGAAGCTGAGTCTCACAGCCAAACTTTGGGCAGAGGGCGGGGAGTCTTCTGGAAGAGTGGGGGATAGAACCTGGAGGGGACAGGAGCGCCACAGGAAGACCAGCAACAAATCTGCATCCTAGCGGCCAGCAGAGAATGGAGTACCAACTAAGGACCATGCATGGAGAGGACCTAGGCCCCCTGCTTAGATGTAGCTGACAGGCAGCTCAGTCTCCATATGAGTCCCCTATTAAGGGGAGCAGGGGCTGTCCCTGCCGCAGACTCTGTTGCCTGCTCTTTAATCACTTCCCCTGGCGGGGTGGCCTTGCTAGGCCACAGAGGAAGAGGATGCAGGCAGTTCTCATGAGACTTGATAGGCTGGGTCCAGTTGGTAGGGGAGAAGAGCTCCCCATCTCTGAGGACTAGGGGAGGGGCATGGGAGAAGAGGGAGGGGGCTATGATCAGCATGTAAAATGAATAAATTAAAAGAAAATAAATTTAAATTTTAAAAAAGTCAATACTGCTCTTGCAAAGAACCTGAGTTCACGCTGTAGTACCCAAGACAGGCAGCTCACAGGCACCTGTGTCTCCAGCTCCCAGGGTCCAGTGCCTTCTTCACTCAGAAGTGCCCATACCCATAGATCGACACACACCATAACTAAAAATGAAATAAATAGTAAAATATGTTTATAGGCACACATGCATATGTAACACACACACACACACACACACACACACACACACACACACACACACACACTCGTGACTAGAAATCCTAACTGAAAACAAGATAAAATACTCAGGCCTTGCAGTGTTTGCACAGGGCAACGCTATTTGTCCAGAGCTCTAATGGTCAGACCCACATCCAGACAGACTTCGTTCTAGCCTATGTACAAATGTGTTTACAGCTGACAGTGTATGCTAACTGTATTTACTCAAAGCAAGTTCTAGGAATTGGGACTGCTAGAGAGAGAATCATTTCCTTAAGTGGTTTATGATCCTCGAAGTTTGTAAAAATTCTTATTTACTCTAAAGTGGTTAGTAATTTCCTTGCTGTAGCCTCTCGAAGACACATAGTATTACAGTCCCTGCCGTCGAGGAGCATATGCTGGGCTTGGGAGACAGTTGAGTCTGCAGCAAAGTAAGTGAGTGGGTTAAATTCTCAAAGTGCAGATTAAAAAATTGTCCCAGGAAAACAGAATAGTGAAGAGGCTCCTCAGACTGCGCATTCAGATAAAACTGCATCCTTGCCTGCCAAGCAGCAGTCACACCTTCTCAGGCCCAGCACTCCACCTGCCTGCAGGTCGCTGTGGCAGAGATGGCTTGTGGCTACAACTATTGTCAGCCAAGGAATTCCCTTTTTTTTTTTTTTTTTTTTTTTTGAGACAGGGTCTCTCTGTGTTGCCCTGGAACTCACTCCGTAGAGCAGGGTGGCCTCAAACTCAGAGATCTGTGTGTCTCTGCCTCCCAAGTGCTGGGATTAAGGAATGCACCACTACCACCAGGCTAAGAATTCACTTTTAATTTTCTGTATAGAACAGAATTACCCAAGGTATGACTATGAAAAGTAAGCCATATATTATGAGATAAAATGTTTTTGAAAGGTATTTCTGGTATCTGTGTGAGAGACAAGCTACAGTAGGGAAGAGCTCCCGTGAAGTACTTAAGTTGGGGATTGTTCATTGGCCTATTACTCCAAAGAGTAATACATGAGCTAGCCTGTTAAAAAGTAAACCATCTATTTATTGTGGAAGTTTAAAAGGAATTCTAATTTAACATTTTAGTTGAGATTACAGGTTACAGCTCACATAAAGGCTTTATGACATAGTGAGCAAGCTGCACTATATCTCAAAGTTGGAGAGGCCTCATATTAGTAAGTTAGTAATAGCACGCCTGAAAGCTCTAGAACAAAAAGAAGAAATAATGCCCAAGGGAACAGATATCAGGTTGAGGGCTAAAATCAATAAAATAGACACAACAACAAGAATAAATAATCAATAAGCAAAGAGTTGGTTCTTAGAGAAATCATTAAGATTGACAAACTTTTGGCCAACTTAAGTAAAAGGGAGAAGATCCAAACTTACAGTTAGCAGTGAAAAAGGGGAGGTGACAGCTGACACTGAAGAGACCCAGAGACTCACAGACCTGGGCCAGAAAATCAAAATGGCCTCCGTTCTTTCTCAGTATAGTAAAGAAATACCAAGTGATATCAATCCGTATTTGCTTAAGCATGTGAGGGGTTTTGTATGTATCTTCATCTGCTCACAGCAATTTTACAGAAGTTCAACATGGTACCTACAGAGTAAAATCATGTCAATCTTCCGAAAGCCTAACCCTTCTACAGTGAACGTGGAGAGTCTCAGAAGCAGGGTACCGGCTTGCTGTGACTCATGCAGCCAGTAGCAGCTCCCTGTGATGTGATGCAGCACCTCATCCTCGCCATCCACATGCCAGTCCTCATCCAAGGAGGGCCTAAGTTTGAGAGGTCAAGTAGCCTCCTTGTTCAAGGGCCTGGGAGAGGCTGTACTTACAGAGATTCTCTGCCAGTGGCACACAGTCACTTTACTTTGCCAGGTTTTTCTAAAGAATAGCAACTTGAATTGTACTATTTGGGAAAGTGTCAGACAAGATACCTTAATTCTTGATTATTAATGAAGTTATATTTTCTTTGATCTTTAGATAGACTTGTGCTTAGCATTTATTGTGTTTTTATAAAAAGCCCAGATTCAAGTGTAATGTGATATTTGATCTCTAGTGAAAATCAACAGGCTCTCTGGAGAGAAATCTTACTCTGTGTCTTTTTGTCTAAGTCTAGGTTCCATTTAGCCATCTTAAGTAAGTCTTTACTGTAGAGCTGGATTTTAAGACACTAGCTTTGGTGGTACAGTCCTGCAGTCCCACTCGCTCAAAAGACTGAAGCAAGAAGAACACTGAGCCCACAGCTTCAAGCCCAGTCTGGACCACATAGCAAGGCCCTAATATGGGCTATTTAACAACAGAATCTATCACCGTTATGAGTAGATTGGGCGAGGGAAGAAGATATCAAAACTTTTCATTGCTGGTAGTTCAATATCTGTATTGTCTCTAGAAGTTATTTTTCAATATGAGTAGATTGGGCGAGGGAAGAAGATATCAAAACTTTTCATTGCTGGTAGTTCAATATCTGTATTGTCTCTAGAAGTTACTTTTCAAAGAGTGTTTTATGTGTTGAGTGTATTTTTCATATCATTTCTCTAAGTTAAGTGTAATTCAGATTAAATAGATGAGTCAAGCAAGATAAAGTAACTTTATTTATTTAATCTTCATGTCTTTTTAATTATAAACTTGAGTCTGTGTTACATCTAAGCTGGAAGCATGATGCTTCTTGTGTTTCAAAGGAAAAATACATTTTGGCAAAAATTAGGAAATAGAATGACTCAATAAACACAGCTGATGTTAAAAGGGGGTTTCCATTTTAAGGAAAGTAAATTAAGCTTCAAAGACTTTCCTCAGCCCTCAGCATCGACAGAGCTTCTGTTAGTGTTACTTAACGAACTCAAACTGTTAATTGAAAGTGTGTCTATTGAATTCTTACTTCAAACTTTTCAAAATTCCAGAATTTCAAATCAGTGGTGAGATAAATGAAAAGAATTAATTGTCATAGATTAAAGATAATCTCCATAATTAACTGATTTTCTGTAAGCAGATATCTTTAATTGCACTTTACGGTATTGAAAAGAATAAAAATGTTTTTAATGTATGGTTTTTGAAAGAAAGACTTTATTCCCCCACCCCCACCCCACACCCTGCTAAAAACCACTTTTTCGAATATAACACATTCATCTTGGTGGGAAAAGCCTTGGTTTTTGGTGTCTTTGGTCCGGTTCCTAGTTTTCCTCAGTAGCTGTTGGCTTTCTCTCTCCAACTAGATGCACCTACATTTTTCAATTCAGAGTATTGCTAGTGTCATAAAAAAATCTTTGACTTTGAAATATGCAAAATATTTTGAGGTTATGCAAGATTTCCCCATTCTTGTTTTGAAATCTTGTAATTTGCATTTTGGCCAAAGTAATGGAGGAAATCTTATTTAAAGGCCTGGTTTAATGACATGTGTTAAGTGGAGATTATAGGAAAGAAAATGTGTCAGAAGGGCAAACGGCAAACACAGGCTACCATGCCAAAGGACTCCATGATGAGGTAGCCATCAGGGAAAGTCTCCAGACATCTCCCAGGAGAGGACAGTCCACTAGAACTCACTTTAACTTTCTACCTAAGTGCCAGCCTCATTCAGGTCACCTTTGGAATGTGGGGTTAAGACCATAAATACTTATAACCCAAGGTAACATTTAAAAATCTGTGTTAATAGTATTTGCAAGATCACGCTTTGCCCCACATATGACAAACAGCCATCAAACAAAACACTCCATTTGAGTTTGCTGTGTTCAGAAACATGTCAAGGTGCATCATGTAGTCGGCTCTATAACCTCTTGAGGAAGTGTCCTTCTATAGTGCGTAGCATCAGAGTGGGAGGAGGGGTGTCTCATTGCATGTGTTAGCTAACAGTAATGCGTAGAAGAGTCACTTCCATGATAGGAATCACGATCACTTTTCTAATCCTGCCTTATTGCTCAGCAAGTCACTTAACTATTTCACCTTCTCTTAAACCGAGTATGGTTGCCCAAACGGTATGCTGGTGCTGGTCGTTGAGATTAAAAGTTCCCCAGCCTGCCCTTTGATGGCGTGGGCGAGGGAGAGATGGGAACCACCCCGTGCCCTCACCCTGCCCCTTGCCACCTGCAGCAGGCAGGAGAGCTGGCTCTAAGGTTATATGAGAGCAAGCAGGAGAGTGGGCCCTGTCCTCTGCCTGGGCAGCACAGTAGGGCTGGCCCTGGTGATAGGGGTACGAGCAGGTGAGCCAGCCAGAGGGCAAAGAGCAGGAAAGCTGGCCCTGCCCCTTGCCAGCTGCAGCACTGGGTGAGCTAGCAGGGCAATGCTGGAGAGCTCACCCTGGTAGTGCAGGTGTGGGAGAGCTGGTGGGCTGCCCAGCTCAGCTATCCAGGGCTTTGAGTTGGCCCACCCTAACATACACCTCATCTGTGACATGCTGGAGTGTGTGAATGGGCAGATCCTACAGCTCCACCACTGCAGGCTCTCCATGACACAGGCCTGCAGCAGGCTGGGTGAGGGGAGTCCCTGTGAGGACCCAGTATTGATGGAGTCACCGAAGCCAAAGGCCTCAGACCAGACCAGTGGCCCATTGCAGTGAACATTTGCAGGGAAAGACGTGGGCCAAAGGGTGTACTCTGGGACACACTGCAGCTTCCATGAGATGAGTTTGCGGTTTTGTTTGGTTTAGGTTTGGGTTTGGGGGCGGGAAGGCTGCAAGGGTGGAGAGGGAGGGGATGGGGAGATGAGTGGGATTGGGGAGTGGGACATGAAATTCACAAATAATCAAAAAGCTTAAAATGACAATAATAATAAATGTTGCAACTATTAAGGAAAAAAATCTTTAAAAGCTGGCATGGCTCAGTAGTAGTGTGGCTGGTGTTCTTGGGACCTTAAAATAGTACCTTTTTTTTTTTTTGAGCTTTCCTTCAAAGAGTCAGCATTTTTGTCCTTAGAAACAGACAACTATTTAAATATTCAGTGATTTCTGAACTGAGTGGTTTTTTTTAAGTACATGTTAAAAAGAGAAGAGCTATAAACCTGAGGACTGGGGACAACCTGTGAAGATTGTCATACATGACGTGGAGACTAGCGCACCTAGTTTTCTTGCTGCTTCCTGATGGTTCTAGAGATCCAGTGTGGTAGCACGCAATGTGAAGTCACTTATAAAATGGTTAAGCACCCCATGTAGGGGGATACCATTTTGAGTAAAGAAGGGATGAATGTGTGTATATGTCAGGCAGCTGGCTGCGCCTCTTAACTGTTTAATTACCATGCCTGAGCTCTACCAGAGGTCAAGGGTCCCTCCCACAGCTACTGGCTGTGCGGTCCTTCACCCTCTCCCTAACCATCAGTCATCACAAAAAGGCCTGAGCATGGAACACATTTCATATTTGGATTTTTCTAAGCATTGATCAGATCTTAATTGCCTGGATTTGCCCTTTAACAGGCCATTATTTATATTCTCCTCCACAAAAACAGACTTTGTTATCAGATTTTCCCTGTATTTGGAATCTCTGAAAGTCATGTTTCACTCCCCAGAAGAGCGTCTTAACTCCCCAGTGACTGGTGTTAATGTACCAGTTAATATTCAAATTTAGCCCCATTTATAAGTGATTCATTTTAATAATGACATTATAATTCATCAATTGTTTCTAATCCTACTGATAATTCAAAATACATTCTATATGTCATTTCTTAGTTTTAATAACATTTTTGCCAGCCCTCATGAATGGCTCGTGCACAGGGAGATCAATTTATCAGGACTATACCCTACGTCATTAAATTCATCCCAGTTTTTTCAGGGGGAGAATCTGAATGCAAACTTCTCATCTAACTCGGCAGAGTCAAATGAGCTTGGGTCTGCCCATCATTTCCTAGCCAGTATGTTCTAAGAAAAATCAATTTATTCAATGTTTGTAAGGTACATATGGTTTTAGCCTTACAATTTTCAACCTTCCCCCCATCTTTTCAAAATAGGAAATTTATTCTAAATTCTTAGATCTCCGTCACTTCTTCATATGGTGGTATGTGTCTTCTCTTCAGGAGCCATCAGATTTTATCCCAGTTTCCACCCAGTGATAATACAGCCAATGAAAAGCAAAAGTGTGTAACTGAAAATTTTAAGCTGTAGGAGAAGTTTAAGTAAAGCCTAATTGGCTAATGAATATGAAAACTATGTGCCCTACATAATCAAAGTGTGAATTCAAATTATTTATTTATTCATTTATTATGTATACAGTACTCTGCCTGGGTGTACACCTGCAGGCCAGAAGAGGGCATCAGATTACATTATAGATGGTTGTGAGCTACCATGTGGTTGCTGGAAATTGAACTCAGGACCTCTGGAAGAGCAGTCAGTGCTCCTAACCTCTGAGCCATCTCTCCAGCCTGTGAATTCAAATTTTAATGATTCTTTTATTTACCTTTTCCAAAGCTTTCTATGTAATATGTTGTTTCTTGATTTATCCTGTTTTTATTCTGAAGATGTGTGAAATTATCTGCCTATAGCATCTTTTTATAGGAAGTTCAAATGTAAAATTATACGATTAGTACAAGTTGAACAGAGCTATTATACATGTGACTGAAATAAGTACAAAATCTAATCTGACAGAAAATGTCCAGCCTCTCAGTTGTATAGCAAGATACTGATTTCTGTGAATGTGGCCGAACATGGTGTGGCCTTGAGTGCCTGTGTCTGTGGTCCACTCTGCCATCTCACTGCAGAGACCAGCCTTGCGGATCTTCCTGGGGGGAAACACTGGATTCACCTTTGACACCTCTCATCTTTCCTACACTTTTTCTCCCTCGGAGTCCTCTCGTTTCTCTGTTCTAAGTCTCTCACAGCCGATGGGTTGCCCCTTCTCTCTGTGATGAGCTCTCACAGTCATGCGCTGTGGCCACCGTTGCATCTCCGAGTCTTTCAGGGCTCTGGCCGCTGAATTTCCTGTTCATTTGTTTGCATTTGTTTACGTGTGCTATGTTTCCTCCATGCCAAGGGCTTATCATTTATTTGTTGTCCTTTTCTGAAGATGAAGGACTGGTTGTAAGTATGACTTAGTTCTTCTATTGTGTGAATAACTATAGTTTCACCAGGTCATTTGCACAGCTATTAAAATCTTACATTTGTGGCTAGGGCAAATAATGTGCAAGTTTATTTAGGACAAACAGAAAGAATGTCAGGATACTTGGCAAAATGAGAACGCCTAGGACAGGTCTTAGGGCTCGAAGCCTTCCCTCTTCCCAGTGTCACCTTGGAGAGAGGCTCGGCTCTTCTTCTCCTGGGCACCCCCCCCCCCCCCCCCTCGTTTAGGCCTAGCAGCCTAATTGGCTTAAATGTTTTTACCTTTGAATCTTTCTCTATCCCAGGTTTCATTAGTTCGACTTCCCCCAGATGTGCTGGTTACATGTTGATGGCTTCTGTTAGAGCCAGGGCAGCACTCGTGTCCACTGCGGCACACACTCCCAAGGAGTGTCTGTAGCAGATGTTTCTAGTCATGTTCCATCGTACAGAAGTCTGAAGTTTCAAGTAAGCTAACCAGGGCCCTGGTGCTGCTAATCCCAGTGGCCGGCTCTTCACCCTTATCATCAGTTTTGATACATGCGGTTACTTCTTAATACCCGGTTTCCGGGACACTGCACTTTGTTGGTTTTTCTCTTATCTTGTAAGTCAGTCCTGTTATCTTATGCTAGATGCTTCCTGGTTGCTGACCTTTCTTAATAGACTATTCCTCCCAGTTCAACTCTTTTATCCCCTGCATATGCTGACATCTTTAGTAATTGCATGACTTTAAATAAACCTCAGGTACCAGTGACGGTCTGCCAACGTCCCTGAACTCCAGCTGTGCACAATCCATTACTGTATCCCTTGAGTCTCATGTGACACGAAATATCACTAGTGTGACTTAGGAACTCAGACTTTAAAACTACAGATGGCCTGTAGGTACATAGAGAACTCAGTTCTGTTCAATCTACTTCTACTTAAGTCTTTATTATCTGATCCCAAGAACATCATTTGTTAAAGAATTGTTGGTGTTTAACTGGATATGAGTAATGCTTTTAATAGCAAGCTTCCTTACCTGAGGGTTTAGAATCCTTTATTGACGCTATTTTGTCAGTGTTATTAAAGGAAATCTTGTTGCTAGGCATGGTGGTGTGTGTTTGTAAATTCTGCCTTGAGGAGCCTGAGGCAGGAGGTTGAGTTGAAAATGAGCCTTGGGTTCATGGAGTTTGAGGCCAGCCTGGACTCTGTCCAGGACCTTGTTTCAAAGAAGAACAAAAAGTCTGCTGAATGGTGTTCCCAGGAACGGCGTCTCTTTCTTCTCTTGCTTAAGTCAGTGCACGAGATTCTGGTACAGTTAGTCAGGAGACCTTAGGTACGTTCCCCTGTCACTTGTGCTACGGCGCTGAGGGGCCTTTTTCACCTTAGTGATAAAAAACGTAGTGTTAAACTTGTAGTGTTCACTGCAAGTAGAAATATTTAAATAACAATATATGCAGCCTCCAACACAGTAGAAGTTACAGAAATACAGTGTATACCTACACTCAGAATCACTGTAGTAACTGAGCCTGCTCTTAAAGTTGTCTAATTTCCCGCTCAATTTTAAAGAGGAGAAACACTATATTCAACAACTTAAACTTTAGTGAATCTCTTTTGTTTAAAGTATTCTTATTCAAAAAAACTTTAACAATTTAAAAAATAAAATATTCTTATTCCTCTGGTACATATGTATTATTTATTTCAAAAGAGAGCTTTTTAGGAATATTGTCTAAAACGTTTTAATGGCAAAAGCATTTTCTGTTCTATTATTCCAAAGTAAAAGACGAAATAATCCCTGCCCTGGCCGAAGTGCTGTACTGTTTGTGAGTTAGTGCCCTGCTCCAGCGGGAGGACGGTTCAGGCGAGGACCAACAGGGGGGGGGGGGAGCAAGGAAAGGAGGCCGCTTACAAAGTGACTAATTAACCTGACCAGGCACAACTTCACCGTTGTTTTTACACCTTGAGAATAAGACTGCTTACTGTCTTAATATAGTTCACTGACAACCATCAACTGCATTTTGCTATTTTTATGTTTTTAAACTGAAGTTGACAACTTTTAATGTTTTCACATAATACGGCGTATAAAGGAATAGTAGAGTTTACTTCAAAGTACTCAAATATAGGGCAGAATTTTTTTTACTGTCTTTTCTGACTATAAAACTTAGTACATGAGGCCAGCCTTTAATTGCTCAGTATTATAATGACTCATCTTCTGTTGTAATCAGCGCACGGATCCTTGCGCCTCCCAGTTATGTGCTACCAGCATTTCCACGTGGTTCACACCCGTGTTCGTCGCCACTCTATGATCCTACGAAAGGGGATTTTGAAAATGTTGTATTTATTAATTCACTCCAAGTGGGCACTTCTGTAACCAAGGGGGCAGCTCTCCGTGTTTCCTCCTCCACATGGGAGAGAACGAAATGTGCCCTACACAGCGTAAGTAGCAGTCCCGGCTCCCTTGTCAATTCCTGCAGCTCAAGGCGATTCTTATTTAATCTGCGACAAGATACAGTTGGCTTTTAGGCATCTTCCATTGCATCTGCCACAAGGTCAGCTAGGAAGAGCTGGCTACACAAGTCTCATTTCCTCCCCGTCAGCCGTCCACCGAGTCTGAACTAAAATACTCCCAGGGCTTCCCTGAAAGAGCCGAAGTGCGTGCGTTTGCATTCTGTGGTTTAGTCGGTTTGGGTTGAGTAGCATCTATGATATCATAAAAGTTACTGGTAGTGTTTTCTGGAAATGAACATCCACCATGTATTGAAAGTAAGCAACTAACAGTGGAAATCAGGCTTAGGAGGCAGGCCTTCCCATGAGGATAGAGACCTCAAGATCAACACAGTGTTGATGTGTATTTTACAGAATTTTAAATGTACATTTTCAGGGAACTTTTTCCTTGAATGAAAGATAAATGAAATGTAAAGTATCGTTCTTTGTGTTGTTCTGAGTCAGCACCTTGCCTCTCAGTCAGAGAGCCAGAGTAATGAGAAATATAGAAACTGGTATATGACTACACGCAGTGACTGGTCAGCATGCTAAATAACGTAAAGGCTGTTAAGTGTTCAGTAAGTAGACTGTGCTCGTTGCAATGAAATTGCTCTCTCAACGGTTCTCTCTGAAAAATACTTTTATAAAAGGTAAATTTAAGAATGACTTTTAAGGGGCTGGAGAGATGGCTCAGTGGTTAAGAGCACTCACTGGCTGCTCTTCCAGAGAACCCCGGTTCAATTCCCAGCACCCACATGGCATCTCACAACTGTCTGTAACTACAGTTCCAGGGAATCTGACACCACACACACAGATATGCATGCAAGCAAACAACAATTCATATAAAATAAAAATAAATAAAAATTAAAAAAATAGAAGAATGACTTTTGAACAATTTTCATCCTTTTAAAAAGTAGAATCAGAAACACTGTTTTTGCCAGAAATACTCTAATAAAAGCTGTTCCTCGGTTCAAAAAAATAAATACTTTTCTTATGCCTAAAAACTAGTGCATGCAGTCCATCAGGCTGTGCTTATGGAGGGCCCAGCCTGTGCAGAGGCTCAAGCTGGCACAGGGTGAAATGAACTTGAAACTCTCCTTGGGCTCCCCCAGCCTATCAGAGAAGCCAGCAGGCCAGGAAGTCACAGTGATATGACAGTGGTGAGCTTAACAGGAGAAGGCTTATAATGTGGGGACAAGAAGAAGAGAACAGATCTGATTAAATATATAACCTTTATTTGATGCTCTTCGTTTCATGGGCCTGCTGAGAAATCTGTTGTGCGTACAGTACAGAGCCATGAGGTCTGTTCAGTGGACTTTTCTAAATGCTAGCTGACACCTGAGACTCGTGAGTTTTGTTGCTGACTTTTATAAAGTTAATGTCTCACAAGTCCCATGGTGCCTTTAATTGCTGTTCTACTTTTAAAAACAGTCCTTCAGCATTCTGAGGGTGAGTAGGTCCTTGGGATTCATGTGAACATACAGATGTAGGATAGGTAGATGTGCTTGCGTGTGTTCTTGCTTTGTATGCTTGCCCTTCTTTAAAATGAGACTGAGTTCTCTATAGTTATGGCTATTGAATTTGAGAAAAATAGGAAGTGTCCAGGCTCCTTATTCCTGCTAATTAACTATCACTGGGCTCGTTTCTCTTGGGGTACTTTATTTTCTTTACTTCGGTAATAACATTATGAAGTTTGATGTCCTCTTGGTTTTTTATCTTTATTTTGAAGTAAATATTTATAGAGTTGAAAGTAAAACAGTTTAAAAGCCAATGGTAAAGGCAGTTGTAAGAATTGTAACTGAACATTTTATCACAAATAATTTCTATATAATATATTTTGATCTCAGTTTCCTTTCCATCATCTCTCCCCAGATCCTCACCACCTCCCCACCCATCCAACTCCATGTCTTCTTTCTCTCTTTCTTAGAAAACAGATCAATTTTTTAAAAAGCAAACAGACCAATAGAGAAAAAAAGGAAAAATATGACACACACACACGCACACACCATAAAAAATCAGAACCATAATAGATAAATAAAAGACAAGTAAAAAAACAACAAACACTATGAACAGCACAGCTCGATGAGAGGATGATAGAGCACAGCTGCACACTCGATGAGAGGATGATAGAGCACAGCTGCTCACTCGATGGAGAGGATGATAGAG
>OU015750.1:76443157-76464194 GCA_907169655.1 Acomys percivali
GAGGATGATAGAGCACAGCTGCTCACTCGATGGAGAGGATGATAGAGCACAGCTGCGCATTCAATGAGAGGATGATAGAGCACAGCTGCTCACTCAATGAGAGGATGATAGAGCACAGCTGCTCACTCTATGGTGGCCAGTGAGCAGAAAGACCTTGAACCCTACAATCTCTTTGCACTGTACACCACTGACAATCTAGTTTGTTTCCAGTGGCCCCTCCCTCTAAACCACTGCTCAGGCTTTCAACTCATGGTATGTAAGGACAGATTTAAGAGCCAACCATAGCAGGAGGGACAGAATCACATACATAATGAGGATGGTTGCTATTTACTTGTTTTAAATTTCATTATCATATGTGTTGTGTGCGTGCTTTGTGAAGTTGGAGATGGTGCATGTGTGAGGTGGGAGGACAGCTTTACGTGGCTTCCAGGATTGAGCTCAGGTTACCAGCTTTGTGCAGCAAGTGCCTTTACCCCATAAGCACTCACTGGCCCAACAGTTGCTGTTATAGGGCAGTCAAGGAATACTCCTTAAGAAAAGCTAACAGCAGAGTTTTAAAGAAAGACAGTAAGAAGACAGTAAGTGTTATCTAGAAAATAGTGTCTCCAAGCAAGAGCCAAGGCAGGAATGGAGAGAGAGAGAGAGGGAGAGAGACAGAGAGACAGAGAGAGAGAGAGAGAGAGAGAGAGAGAGAGAGAGAGAGAGAGAGAACACTATCATCTGATTTAGTAAAAAATACTACTTTGTAGAATAACTTTTGTATTTTATGTGCATGCATGTGTGTACGTCTTTGCACCATGCCCATGGAGACCAGAAGAGGGCATCAGACCCCATGGAACCAGAGTTACAGATACTTGTGAGTGTCCTTGTGCAGTCTGGAAACTGAACCTGTGTTATCTGGAAGAACAGGCAGGGATTTTAACCACTGAACCATGTCTCCAGCCCCAAATACTACTTTTGAGAAAGTCAGTCAGCATGTAAATATAAATATATATTATAACAACTATTCATTCATGCATTTGTCATAATAGGCATGTGGCTGATAAATCCAGTGTTGAGACAAAAACTAAAACAGTGCTGCAAGTTTATGATACCTGCTCTTCTTTCTGGAAACTTCACCATACATCTGATGAAAATAAGGACTTTAATAGTAACCACAGTACCGTTATCATACATGAAAAATAATAATGGTAATATAAAACATCTAATAAGTGTTGACATTTAGATATCCCTAGTTATGTCCAAAATTCCTTAAATAATCTTTGTATCCCCATCATCCATTCAAGATTCATATTTTCATTGATGGTTGTTATTTAATACCAGTTCTGTTAGTATCAGTTTCAATGAACTGATTGGGCTAATTGTCTTTTAAAATGTCACTGTTTTAAATTTATCTGTTTCACTGTGGTTTCATTCAGGCAAAACCTGTGGCAATACTATGAGCGATATCCACTTTTGCACATCTTATCACGTGTCATGTGTTGTCGGGGTGCCCCACTGCTGATGTGGCCAAGCTCAGTCTTTGATTAAGAGGTGGACATCAGATCTCTTCGTTATGAAAATAAAAGTTCCCTCTTTCAATTACTGAACATCCTGTACAGGATGAATGCATAGGAATGCCTCTCCCCAACAGACTTCCTTAGTAGTTTGAACATCCATTGATGCTTTTCCTCAATTAATTGTCCTAGAGATAAGGAATACAAAATGGTGCTTTTCCAGAGTGACCATCCCCTCCTATTTTGTTGGCTTGTGTTCTTCAGTGAGATGCACTGATCCCTTCTTCTGAGTTCATATGTGAAGCTGCTCCAGTGTGTGCAGAAGATAATGCTTCCCTGCAGTCATCCACCACTTCCACACTGACCTTAGAACATTGGTGTGTGTGTATGCGTGCGCACATGTGTGTGTGTGTTCGTGTTCCTTTTAGGGCTGAGCATAGTTAAGAATCTATGACCACCATGGTGGGGACCATGCATTGGAGCATTGGTAAGGACTGCACTGCAGACTGCATTTGGTAGGATGGCCATTTTCAATCCTTAAGCATAGAAGGTCTTCCTATCTTCCAGTTTCTTCAGTTTCTTTCTTCAGGGTCTTAAATTCTTAACTATACAAATCTCTGACTTCTTTGGCTAGACTTGGTCCAGTTCTTGGGGGTCCGGGGTAGGGGGTTTGCCTTTCATTTTGTTTTGACGCTGTTGTGGATGGTGTTGTCCCCTTTATTTCCTCCTTGCTATGCTTGTCATAACTACTTTCTTATTCTGATACAATGCTAAACATGTGTATCAGTTGTAAAAATTGGTAACATCTCTAGGGTCTTTACATAGAAGAATCAGATCATCTGCACCTTTCCTTTCCTCTGTGTGTCCCCGTTCATGTCCCCCATTTGTCACACTGCTCTAGCTCAGACTTCCGGGTCTGTACTAAGTGTAACTGGAGTGTGCTGTGCCTTTTCTCATGACCTTTGCTATGAGCCACGGGGCCTTTGCACACTTCTTTGTGTGTGCTGTGATGCCCAAGGCTCACTTTGTGCTTTTCCTGCCCCAGCGGTATTTCTTGTTTTAAGTAGTTTTGATGTTCTAAATGGATATTGGGATCCCAAAGCACATGATAGGTCTCAGTGTGCTCGCTGATGCCATTGCTCCCAGACCTTCTCACTCTGTAAGCACAGCTAGAGAGAAAAGGTTTAAAATGAGTTTATAGTGAAACTGACCCTTCAACTTTGAGTTACCTTCCTAATTGTATACTTAGGCTTTCCATTTCTGCTTTGGTTTGGTTTTTGGTTTTCTGAGACAGGGTTTCTTTGTGTAGCCTTGCTGTCCTAGACTCACTTTGTAGACCAGGTGACCTCAAACTCATAGAGATCTACCTGCCTCTGCCTCTGAGTGCTGGAATTACAGGAGTGCGCCACCGCGCCCGGCTACTTCAGCTTTTCATAACATGAAATTTCCATTTCTCAGAAAGAAAGGTTGAAATATTTCTCCTGCTTTTCCATTTAACTTTGAAACAAAAAAGCTTTGTTTAGAAAAGTTTTCCCCATGCCCGAGTTTGCAGCACAGTTTACACATGTTTATCTAAGATTGGGGTGGCTTCATTTTTACTGTTTAATTAACTAATGCACTTAGAATTTTTTATACTGGTATAAATTGTGAGGTATAGATGATTTTTTTTCCAAAATATTCATCTCGTTGTCCAACACCACAGACCAAAATCAATCTCTTCATTCTCGTATGCTAATATGTACTTGGCTCTTTTTTGGGGACAGGGGGTTTCAAGACAGAGTTTCTCTGTGTAGCTTTGGCTGTCCTGGACTCACTTTGTAAACCAGGTTGGCCTCAAACTCACAGCAATCCACCTGCCTCTGCCTCCCAAGTGCTGGGATTAAAGGTGTGCGCCACCACTCCCGGCTACTTGGCTTTTTTTTTTAACCTTTCTGTTGGACTGTATGTCATCTCAGGCCAGTGATGCCCTTTTTCACTTGAAGAGGCTTCCCTCACCCTTAAATACCCATTACGTTTTCTGTTTTGTTTTATTTCTGTTTGGTTGATTTTTTTTTTTAAGAGGTAATACTTTTTAGGTAATATAATTTTAAACTAGACAGCCCCAAAACAATGCTAACATTAACATAATAACAGAATAGAAATTCAGAAAACATAATATAAAATTGAGCATATAAAACTTATGTCTTTTACATATTCAAACAAATTAAACGGTGAAAGAAAATGCCCATTTGCATGAGCAGTGTAAAAGATGAAATGTGTGATAATGTAAGAAACATACAAAAGAGTATGAGGAAAGCGCTAATATATTTCTGAAATGCACAATTATCTTGAGGATTTCCTCAAGACATTCCTTAAGACATTCATTGTTTTGTGACCAATGTAACACTGTATTGTCAGTTCCACCCAAAATAATATGTAAACTTAATAAGGTTTCAGTTGAAATAGAGGTCTCTTTCCTCATTAGACAAACTGATCTAAAATTCATATGGATCATGAAAGAATACTAAGAAAAATCTTGATTGGGAGGGAAAAAAGGAGACAGAAAAAAATAAACTAAGGTAAACCCCGGTCCAAAATGAGGCTGTGATGAGCGCAGGGGTTAGCACTGACCCGGCAGGTGTGAGGCCCTGGTGTGATGTTCGGCACACACGTGCTCCTTCACACTGCCGTGTACATTAGCACTGGCCCGGCAGGTGTGAGGCCCTGGTGTGATGTTCGGCACACACGTGCTCCTTCACACTGCCGTGCACATTGCAGAAGCACTTGCAGTTTAAGTACTTCAACTTATTAAACTCTAAAAGGCTTCCTGCCTACGAAAACTATATTCTACTGGAATATAATGATTTTTGTTACATTTTTCACAGGCAAAAGTCTTAGTGTTCTGTTTCTGTGAAGAGACACCATGACCACAGCAGCTCTTATAAAGGAAAACAATTAACTGGGGCCAGCTTACAGTCCAGGGGTTTAGTCCATTGTTGTTATAGTGGGAAGCGTGGCGGCACGCAGGCAGGCACAGTGCAGGAGAGGTACACTCTACATCTGGATCAGCAGGCAGCAAGAAGAAAGAAGGACACTGTGTCTGGCTTGAACTTCTGAGACCTCAAAGCCCACCCCCTGGGGCATACTTCCTCCAACAAGGCCACACCCACTCCATCAAAGCCACACCTCCTCACAATCTACTCCCTGTGAGCAGATGGGGGCCATTTTAAATCAGATCACCACAGCCAGTAACCAAAGCATAACTCACTTATTCTCATCTTACTGTGCCGTCCATGTAGTCTTTCAGGAAAGGTCAGTGGTTTTTTTTTAGGCCTTCAAATGGTTAGATGAGGCCCACTTACACAGTGAAGAGTGATTTACCTTGTTCGGGTCCTTCTGATTTTAATGTCACTACCATCCAATAAAATGTCTTCAAAGAAATATATAACATCGTGTTTGACAAACTGTCTGAATACCATGGCTTAGCCAAGCTGACATGTGATGTTAACCAGCACAATGAGCCATGTGTACGTTTTCAGCTGTGAACTGATGAACATAGAGCCAGATGTAGATGTAGACGTAGAATAGGAAGCCATTTCCGGTTGCCTGTTGGTTACTCCTCTGTGTGCGTTCCTAACTTCAGCCGTCAATAAACATACTACTGTGTTTTCAAACTGTTACTTCTATATGCAGTTGAAGTGTAAAACTAAGATTAGCTAATCCATTTCTAAAATTTCTCTTTTGGAGGCCTGAGGAGATTGCTCAATGGTTTCATATTTGCCATGTGATCCCCAATATGGCTTCCTGCCAGTGATCCTAGGACCCCAGAGCGGAGGCCGGAGGTCATAGAGCAAGCTGGCGAGCTAGATTAGCCAGTCATTCATGTCTGTGAGCTCTGGGTTTAAGTAAAAGACCCTGTTTTACAAAAGGTAACAAGCAATGGAGGAAGATGCCCAATGTCTACCTCTGGCCTTCTATACACAACACACACACACACACACACACACACACACACACACACAAACACACACAACACATACACACTAATGCATTCTATTCTTGAAAACTGAAATCAAGAGGGTTTTTTCCCTCAACGTAATTGTTATGCAAAGTCTACTGATGTAAATGAAGGGACTGATTTGTTTTTATCATTTTGAAACACATTTTCTGTCTCACTAACCGAGCTCACGCTCATTTGAAAGCAAGGGAGCCATACAGAACTCCTCTCAGTGATTGCAGCCAGGAGAGTTAGAAGTGGGAGGCAAGAGACAGCCCACAAATCAACAAGAACCAAAATTGTCGAAATGTTTTTCAATATCTGTTTGTCTTTTTCTCACCAAGAGGTATGATTAATCGGTGAATGAATGTCCTCTTCTCAGAGTTACCTTAAAGACTTTACATGTAAGAAAAAAACCTTGCTTCGTTTGCTGTACATTTTTCTTCAGTATAGAACAGTTCTGTGTGTTATACTCTTTTGTCCTTTATCTCTGGGCACCAACTAGCTACTCAATAAACATGCGTTGGCTGGACCAAGGCTGTGTGGTACTTCGTGTTCCGTTGGCGAACATCAGGGACTAAAAATAGCAGGGTGTTGTTTCATATTGCTTGAAGGCGTGTTTCATTTTGTGACTGGGATTTACTGGACAGTTGGGGCTGCATCAGATTCTTAGTTCTCTGGTTGCAGAGCACTGTGACAGACAGACACGCTGGCTCCCTCCGAGCTGCGCCTGGTGGCCTGCCTACACACCGCCCAGCTCTGGAAATAAAACATTTAAATGAAGCAAAGCTGTATTCTCAAATATATAATGCTTCATCTTAAAGATAGCATTTCAAAGTGATATAAAGCTGGAGTTCTGTCTTCATCTCCCCTCATCCTCTTTAAGAAGAGCTGGCTAAGCACTCACAGAAGAAAGGAGCATCGCCTTTGGCTAGCTGCGTTAGTAGACACTGCAGTTCTCACCTCGGGTCTGTATGGCAGCCGTTAGTGTCCTCTGAACAAAACCATCTAGCTAACTGCTAAATGGCTCACTCACATGTTAGTTTGCTGCTGGGTAGACATTAGAAAGTAAGTGAGATCTACACCCATGTTCACTTGAAGCTCGAGCCCGGCTTTGAACTAGTGTCTTACAAATCAGATGTGGGTGTTAGATACTTCACAGGCTACTTATCTCAAAGAAATGCAGTAAAGAACGCTAAGAACAAAAAGATAAATCCACATGTGAGAAAAAGATATTTCTCAAGATTAGCCCTCTTTGTTACCATTGTAAAGAGAGGAGTCAGAACTTTCTTTCTGACGTTCGATGGTGATTGAATAAGTCATAGAATGTAGCACAGTAGGATACAGCAAAGAGAAATTCAAATCGATTTACTGATTCTTTTGAGAAAATAAGGAAGCAGTGATTCTTTCACGGCTTTTATGGTGTTGCGTTATAAATATATTGACCTTTCCTGGAAGAATTGCAGCTGAGACCAGATAATAGTAGAACTTCTGTGCTGAAAGCAGGATGTGAATACACCCTGAACTATTACTGGATAAGGCTTGCATGGGGAAACTGGCTTAGCTAGCCTTCAGTTGCATTTCCTAGCTGAACTCACCAACTGTTCCTGACCAGAGAGTTTGTGACAGTTTGGAAGGATCCTGCCATCTGAGGAACACTTCTTTCTTGTAAACTTTGTGAGGCATGTCGTACTGACATAAATGTCTTCAAAGTAAGTGGACATAATAACTAAATATGGTTCTTTTCTCTCCACAGCGTTTATCAGCATAGAGAGAGGTCCTTTCGTCCGTCAAGTCGATGCACCACCAATGGTAAGGCAGTTTCTCTCACTCGGAAGTGTTAACACTGGAAAGAAATTACAAAATGGTGCTGGCCAATGACACAAAATGCCATTGTTAAAAATTCTTTTAACTTCTCTTTTACAAAGTTAAAGTCCTGCAAGAAAATTAACTTCATGTTTTCCAAAAAAAACTAATTCTTGCCAAAATATAGGAAAATAAGATAGACTCTTTTACAGCCACTTGTTCATATTTTAATTTAAGATAACTTTTAATAATGTAAGTATAAGATAATATTTTCATTTAAAATGAATTATTTCTGGAATAGTATTATTTAGAATGAATGTTTTATAATAGTAACAGAATTCCTTAAAGGTTATTTTTACTGTACTATTATGGAAGTAAATTTTTACCTTTATCCTTTTTCTATTAGTACAGGATAACAAAAGGCATTTAATTATACTATTCACTATAATAACATACATAGAACAGTAGTTCCTTTTAGTCTTTAAACATGCTTGTAAGAAACACACCTAAGTAGCTAGTTTCCAAGTGAAACTTTCATATGATGATGTAATCTAATGTACACCTACTTTCCCTTCACCAAAACCTACTCATCCTTTATCTAAGTCCCCTGAGCTCACCACCCAGCTCACCATTTCCTATTGTGAGTGACAGCTCACAAAATAAAGACAATATTGAACTGCATTTGGTTCCTTTCTTATGGTTAATAGTTTCCTTCTAGAAAATTGACTTTAGTTTTTTATTTGATTAGTTTAATGTGGCTTCTCAGGTAAGGTATGGCATGTATGAGATGTTAGTCACCATCATACCATAAAAAGTATTCACCTGGCTGGCCTGGAACTCACAGAGATCCACCTGCCTCTGCCTCCATGAGTGCTGGGATCGTAGGTGGCCAGCCAGGTCTATAAAGTGAGTCCAGGACAGCCAGGGCTACACAGAGAAACCCTGTCTCAGAGACCTGCAAGAAAGAAAGAAAGGGAGAAAGAAAGAAAGGGGAGAGACAGAGACAGACAGAGAAGAAAAGAAAGAATATTCAACACAGTTTCCTTTATGTACTAGAGAGCGTAGCCATGGCACTGTGTTAAGTTTCATTTGCTACTAAAATTAAAACCTTAATTAGGGAAATGTATTACTTTTAACATATTTGAGCAAAGTACTTGGTCCTTGGATTATTTACATCCTTTTGAAATTTATTTTAACCTCCCAGGCCCTGTGGCACCTGTGTTCGTATCTGTATTTCATTTATTGATTCTAGAATGCTAAAACGTGCAGCCAGCAGTTTTCTTGTTCTGCAATGTCTGGGATGAGTGTAAACCAATCCGTGTTATGAACTGATGGATACTAGAACCTAATGCACACGAAACCAAGCACAGTGATGGCGTTAACATTTACTGTAGTGCACTAGTGACCGCAGAAACACATGCTCACGCCTGTAATCCCAGCACTTGGGGAGGTAGAGATAGATGATCCCTCTAAGTTTGAGGCCAGAGGCCAGCCTGGTCTAGAGTCCAGGACAACCAGAGCTGTTACACAGAGAGAAACCCTGTCCCAAACAAACAAACCGTTCAGGTGTTACTGTCTTATGTGCCTTCTCTCTGGCTGGATCACAAAGAGATAGAAGTACTCACACCATTTTAGCCTGTGCAGTCAATACAGTTTTATGTTCCTGCTCTGTATGTAAACATCCCAAACCTCCAGCTTTGTTTTCAGAGCTTTTTCTGAGGTAGGACCAGCCGCTCTGCTGCTCCTTTGCTGCAAACTAAAGGATGTTTGGGGCACCCCTGCAGTCCTTCAGCCTGCTGACAGTCTTGACCCTTCTCCACAGAACCATAATGTCCATTACCTGGTACCCTGGGGTCCTCAGGACAGATTGACTCTGACTTTCACAGAAATACAGTTCTACATAACTTTTGACCTTGAGCTCTTAAATTGTTTAAGACACCAACATGTTTATGAAAAATAGAGACTAATCAGTCTTTAAAAATTATCAAGATGAGTGTTATATGAAAGGAGAGAAGGTTAGCACTCCCCTTGACAAGGATGGAAGAGGCCCTTGGGCCTATCAACACGCATACGGTTAAGGCATTGCCACCTACTTCGTGGCATCTAACCACTGTTTTACAGTCATAGGGGAGGGGAATAAGGGGAAAATGGGAGGGAGGGAAGAATAGGAGGATACAAGGGATAGGATAACCATTGAGATGTAACAAGAATAAATTAATAAATAAATAAATGTATATGTAAAAAATAAAAATACCTGTAATAATACATTTTTTAAAGAACCAAGAGTTCCGGCATTATTAACACATTTTTCCTGTGAAGATTGCCTGCACAGAAACAAGATTCTTCTTATATAGATCTCTTTCAAACACAAATACTAAAATAGCCATTAATAATCCCTAAGGCCAACATGAATTTGGCCTTCCTCCTTTTCTACCCATGAACCTGCCATTTTCTGGGAATCTTGTGTATAAGACTACAAAGTTTGTTTGTAGTAAAAATGTAAGTCTTTCATCTCCAGTGGCCCTTATGCAGTTCACTCTTATAACCTGTGGAAACAGCACATTTACTATAAGAGAAGAAACAAATCTAACAGAAGAAAACAAATCTCCTTAGCGATCCCCTGGGATGTAACTTCAGAAGCCACCAAACGTTATACAATGCATTCTCAACACATCTAGCGTGGATCTATGAGAATCCCAGAATCATATTTGGGCATATACAAATCCTTCTTTGAGTGTCTTTCTATTAATGCTGTTCTTAATTCTACATTAAAAACATTCCTTAATAAACTTGAGATTTGCTTCAAAAAAAAAGAATAAATTAATAAAAGTAAAAAAAAATTATATATATATATATATATATATATATAATCCTTAAAAAAAATTATCAAGATGAGATATTTGTAAATCCAACCCTTGTATTCTTCTGACTAGAAGCGAGTCCATGCATTAAGCCACTCTTTTGTGGCTTATAAAATATAAAATAAGGGGCTGGAGAGATGGCTCAGTGCTTAAGAGCCACTGCCTGCTCTTCCAAAGGACCTGGGTTCGATTCCCAGATCTTACATGGCAACTTCCAACTGTCCGTAACTCCAAGATCTGACACCCCCACACCAACATACACAAATTAAAATTAAATAAACTCATATATATATATATATATATATGAGCCAGGATTTGAGAACAGCTGATGCTGGGCCCCAAGTGAATTCTTGTCTCTGTTCAGAAGCCTCAGCGCCTGTTACTCCGTTCTTCCCGCTGCCGCCCATCATTCCCAGTGCAGCGAGCCAGATGCCTAGCAAGCAAGAAACTAAGATGCCTCAAGCCTCTGCTCCAGAAATGGGATGTTTCCTCATAGTCCCCGGTGGAATTCTGAGTAGAATTTTCAGTTAAATGTGTGGCTACAGGGGAGATTTTGCTTCTTAAATCACTATAATGTTGTGTCACATAAGTAAATATAGATTAGCCTGAAAACACCACCTCTGTCCCTTTTTCTGCAGTACTTAGCCCTCTTTTCAATCTTATTTAATTTTTAATTTTTCATTTGTTCATGAACTTTGATATGTGGGGGCGGGGTGTTTGATTGTCTCTCTCTGGCATAGAGAGCGCCCTCTTGTTGTATGACCTTCCTTAGAAGTTGAAGGCCGCGCCTGCATGGATTGATGACTCTGACCTCCCCTTTTTATTTTTGTGCTGAGCAAGTATTTTGTTTTGTCTTGTTTTAAAACTGATGATTGGGTCTGTGGCCTCACACGTTAGGCAAGTGCTCCTCTACTGAGCTACACTCCCAGCCCCTCTACATGTTCCTACCAAAAAATCCATTTCCAGGTTATTGTTTTCAAGAAAAAAAAAAGATGAATCACTTAAGCATGCATATTTAAATCTGTCCCTCAATTGTCTGCATAGTCACAGTGTAAACCTTTTGCCTTCTAAAATGTGGTAGCAGCTGACCACCTCTACCTCTGGCAGTTACTGTGGAGGTGAGTTGGACTAAGTAATTGGACTAAGTAAGGGCTAAGTACTGCAGAAAAAAGGGACAGAGGTGGCGTTGTTTTCAGGCTAATCTATATTTACTTATGTGACACAACATTATAGTGATTTAAGAAGCAAAATCTCACCCATAGCCACACGTTTAAGTGAAAACTCTACTCAGAATTCCACCTGGGACTGAGGAAACATCCCATTGCTGGAGCGGAGGCTTCAGGCATCTTAGTTTCTCACCTAATATTCTTTTGTATAAGTAACCTGTTAGGCCTGCTTTTTCATTGTAGAGTTTTATTTATTTATTTATTGGTACCTATCATTGTAGTTCTGACTCGTTGATTAAAACCGTAACTTTCTTTTTGTTGACTTTTGATGAGCAATATTCATTAAACATGGCACTAAAAAGCAAACAAGGCACAAATTGATCACATTAGTAGATTATATGAAAATAATTAGATTCTTCCCATTAAAGACTAATCTCCACACCTGCTGATAGCTCGTGGTAAGTTTAAATTATCAGCCTCAGACTTTCCAGAGGTCATATCTGAGCTCTGAGAGGCAGGTGTAAAAGTTAGTTAATAGTTAAGTCTGCCTGGGCGGGAGTGCTTTATTTGCTTTAAACGAAGGGCTTATTTGCAAGTCAAAAAGAAACACCAACTAGTATAAGTAAATGTTCCTGGGAGCACAGTTAAAACATACCTATCTGCCTTTTAATATGTCGTCATATGCCTAGCATATCATTTTGTGGCAGATTATTCTGCTCACAGAAGACACTGAAACACAGTGAGCCAAATACGCACGTGCTCCCTAGTGATCTGAGATTTGGTTTTTAATCTCCTCAATAAAACAATAATGCAAATGCAATGATATTCGCATGCCCTGTTGTGATTAATGACTTGAATTTTTGCACAATTCTGCTTTTCAATTTTGTTAACAATTACTAATACGCATGGCTCTTAATTTGCTCTGTCATCCTGTTACTGAGAATACATTTTCTCTTAGCAAATGGATTTGGGTAGTTTATAAAATTACAGCTTATATTTTCTAAGAAGTTTTTATTCATCCATCTGCCACAGCAGGTTCAGACAGAGCAGTCTGTCTTGTGAGGTAGCACCTGCTCTGGGTGCTTCTGTTGGCCTTTCCTCAGTAGGACCTAAACATCCCAGCTTGACTTGGAACTCACTGTCAGCTCAGTTGTTGTTCGTCCCTTCACTCTATAGTTTAGCATTGAATTTTTATCAGCTTAACTGATAAATTTTTGTCACAAACTTATTAGTAGTAACCCTTAGTGTTTTAGACAAGACCCCTGCATGTTGCATTCCTCTACTTAGTGTAATAGTCTTTATACATATACTTAGGTAAAATATGGCTGTTTCACATTTAGTGTATTTTTTGTAATATCGTATTTGTAGATAAAAGTATGGATTTTAAGTGAATTTTGTTGATTCAAAGGACGCACTTTATTTCCTCCAAATTAAAGCATTTTCCAGGAATTCATAGTGTGTAAACTGAAGTGAATGTGCCTCTGTAAAACTCATAAACTAGAGCCCACGGCTGATCTCTTCCTGTAGGTGACGCAGAGTGGAGAGGGAACATGGCGACTGTAAGCTTTTATACTTGTTGTAAAGGAGCCTGTTTTCATTTACCAGTGAAGGAGCAACTCAAATGCAAATGCAAAATACTGTCTCTTTTACAGCCGTGTAAAGGCTGTTCATGATAAACATTTTTACTAGGTATCTTCATGATTATCTCCTCTGAAATTATGAAGCCTGTGTTAACATTGCCCATCGTCACTTCACTAACATTTAAGCTTTTTGTATATTTCTCCCTCTTAATTTTCTTTTTGCTTTACTAAATGTTTTTACTCTATCAAAGTTATACCAAGATTTTCCATCTCTGGATCACTATAAAGTAATAGTGGCATGCCGTGAATTCTAAAGTGGCAGCAGATAGACAGTGTACATGCAAATACAAAATGGCGAGTACTGTAGAAAGACCAAAAACAAGCCAACATACAATGCATGTCTTCATAAACTAGGACACACGTCTTTGACTACTTCTTGTGTGTGTAAGGAAGGCGACCTGTATAGAGCTAAGTCAGTGTAAGGTGACCAGCTATGGAATGGGTTTCACGTCACCATGGCAGCATGCATGCAAGTATGGAAATACAGAAGAGGCCTGAACACGCTTAAGACTTCCCAGGACTGGAGGCACTTAAGAATGCTGGTTGGAGCAAGTATGTGCTAAACTGGATCTTAAAAGGAGGAGAGAATTTAAAAAGCAATAGGAGATTCTATCCAAAGTAGCAGTGTGACCAAAGGCTACAGGGGAAAGCACACACAACACGGTTTATAGACTGGTAGACAGTTTGGCTGGAGGAGAGTGAAGAGGATGGAGGATCAGAAGAAGGTGCTTTGGAAATGACTCTAAGGACCACTGAGTTTTGGGTTAACAAATTAGGAAGCGACTGAGGGAATCTGTTTTGAGAGGAATACAGTTGAAGCAGCTTTTGAACTAAAAGCAGACACTGGAGTTGGGAAAGGTGTGAGCTGTGGAGCTACTGCAGCTCTCATTTGAAGGGGCGTGGGTTGAAGGAGCCCCGAGGTGCAGGTCTACTTGTGGATAGACTGTGACTGGAGCTGAGGGGAGGGGCTGCTGTTGTGCCTAAGCTGTGCACATCAAAGGCTGGAAGCAGAGCCCTCCCACCAGGAGTGTGGGGAGCGGAGAGAGGCAGGAGATGAGGGGTGGTAGAAGCCGACTGGCAAAAGTGTCACATGGAGTCAAAGCGCTCTGGAGTGCTGGGAGCAGCGCACAAGCGAGTGGGCCAGGTGATGACACTAGGGCAGGAGATAAGCAGAAGAAATGCAGAGCGCCTGTTAGAAGAAGCAAGTTGTATGTTGTGTAGCTACTAACTTACTAAATGAAGAAAATGTTACCAAAAGGAGGGCAGGGGTGTGCCGTGAATTAAATCTGTACACGATGTGAAGTAATTGTATCTTTATTTCAGAGTCTTTAGGTGTGAAAAATAAAATGTCAGTTATGTAACATTATTTCACTCATATTAACATTTTGGGGTAGAAAGAAAACTCCAACAAAGGAACAAGGAAAGTTCCATCTGTTCGTAGCACAACAGTTGAAGTTTTCTAACTTAAACCACGAAAAAGATTGAAGAAACTGATTCTTTTTTTAGGTTGGAATCTCTGCGAATATTTTTGCTTGTTTTTACTGCTCTAAGACACAGCAGAAAAACACAGCAAAACTTTTGTCATACTTTGGACACTCATCATCTCAGTCTTTGCTTCTGCTCCCAGGAGTAATCAGAAGCATCCCACATCATACCTGAGACCGCTGACTCCTACAAACGAGGACACCACCATGGCTGTTAGCAATTCCATTCTGTCTAGCCAGCATCTGGGCTCTCTGGACCCAGATGTGCAGCTGTGCGCCTCAGCCAGCTCAGGGCACGGAAACGGGAAGGCCGTGGATGTTCAGACCACATCGGGCTTACTGGACGGGCACCTAGCAATTATTTTAAATTTCTTTCAAACTATCATTTTCTTAACACAATAACAGGGGATATTTACTTATCCTGGCAGAAGTTGAGAGGCAAATCAAAAAATATCAGTATTTCAGAACATCACACATCAACATTGGAAACCAAAAGGAATTGACAGCATTCAATATCAGACATTTGCTGAGGTGTTTTCTTAGCTTAGCGAGTGAGACATACAAGGCGCACATGCTGAGGATAGTGTCCGGAACACTGTGATCTCAGCCACTAGCGGTGGCACTCCACCTGAGTACAGAGTTGTCTATTTACTCTGAATCTCATCAATTTATTTTTCACCTATTTAGCTTTGTTTTGTACTTGATATTAGCTCAACATTTATTTTTGAGAAGTGATTCTAATTTATTTTGAATCTTGATTTTTTTTCCATTGTTTATAGTTTTTTCCAGTCTCTGTGGAATTGGCACATTTTATAGTGTCCCTTTTTTTAAATTCTCTGCTCAAAACATAAGGAAAACATGAAACAGATGATGGTTACTGCTTTAGTTTTAGGCAACTTACAGTTTTTCGGTGTTTTGTTTGAGGTTATTATTTAATGGTATTTTCACTTTTATTTTGTGTTAATGAAATTGTAACTGCATGTCTTTTAAAACAGGATTTGGTAGTTAGTTAAAATTTACCTTTTGTAGAAAAAAAAAAAACAAAATTAAATTTGATCATTTTAAAGAAGTATCGAAATATTGCACAACAAAAGTAAACCAAGAATATATCATGTTGAAAAAAAATCAGTGAAGAAAACTTTCATTTAGAAAAGAAAGCCATCATCTGGCAGTGGTGGCAGAGGCAGGAGCATCTCTGTGAGTTTGAAGCCAGTCTGCTCTACAGATCGAGTTCCAGGATGCCAAGGCTGCACAGACAAACCCTGTCTTGAAAGGAAGGAAAAGAAAAGAACAGAAAAGAAAAAGAGAAAGGAAAAAAGAAAAGAACTAACATGAAAATTTCCTATTTAGGGTAAATGTAATTGAAGGCTATCAAACTAGAGACAGGGACCCAGCTTTAGTGCTAGAACTTGGCATTGGTAAGAGCCCAGGTTTATTCTCCAGCCCTGAAAAACAAGAATAAATACTATCAATCTGGTAGTGTATCACCTGCCACAACTAATGTTCAGACAAAAGTGTTCTTATTTTTATTTTTATTTTTGACAAGTACAAGCTGACCAAGCCCCAACTGCCTGGGTGCTGTGGATCAGCCAGCACCCAGCTGTGTCTCGGCCAGAGGTGGCAGCACTGCTGCAGCAACACAGACACCCTGGGTAGAGCCGCGTAATGGAGTCACAGATTAGCTACATGTGTAGAGATTATGATAAAATAAAAACCCAGTGCTTACCCTGTGATTGTATTGAATCGTTAGCAAGCTTTCTGAACTGTATCAGACTGCTGGCACCTCAGTACCCCTATGCAGGCGCCACTGGGGCATTTTGGGCACTTAGGGGATATTTTGCCAAATACAGGAATGAAGCAGGATTATTTTCAGATTTGTAGTTGGAGTTAACAGGGACCTATCTGTAAGGTCATCCTTGCAACTTTAGGTGTTTTACAGAAATATTCTACTTGAAACAGTATTCCTCTGTGATTTGAAGAATTTCTGAAAAGTTGAGTAACAATAATTATCTCCAGCATATCGGGCACTTTCTTTGCACCAAGCACTGTGTAACATGTTTCTTGTAGGGGATTTCATCTTCTATCATAATTTTGTAAAATAAGGGCATTCTCATTTACATCATTATTTGCCAAAGGAGAAACTGAGGCAAACAGTCTTTTACTGTCAGCTAGAGACACTTCAATTCAATGTGTCAGTGCATTGTGGTAGATGAGACAATAGAATTAACTCTAAAATCAGAGTTCGTCTGCATTAATACTCATTAAATTCCTGGGCTACTCCATAGCACAAGGCATAACGAAGGCTTTGTGGAAATCCTGAGTTGTTCAGGTAACAACAGCAGTTAATCCTCTAACATAGTTGATGTTTTAAACATCTGCCACATAAACATCTGTTGCCTCTTCTTAGCTGCCTGACATCACTTAGGAAGTGTAGCATGGAGAGCTGTGGCAGCAGGGCCTCTAGACCACTGAGCTCCCCTGCACACAAGAGAGGCGTCAGGAAGACCTAGATTTGGGACATAGCCCGGTACAAATGCCTTCCAGGGACGCTTCCTTGGAGGACTGTTTTCTAAAGCATTTCTTGGAAACCCACAGGGAGGTTTCAAGCAGATGATGATGTGAGATTAGTGGCTATAATCTCGGTGATTTCCTAGGAAAAGCGGCCTTGAGTTTGTCAGCGGCTGAGGGTGAAAGACACACAGTCAGAGCGATCTGGATGTGAGAAGGGGATCTTGGGGTTTGGTGGGGAGAACGAGGCCCAGAAGCTGCGGTTTTTCTAGTGCACAGGCACAGTCACCTGTGACCTTGAGAAAGGAAATTACAGGCACCTGCTGCCTGCAAGCCTGCTACCCACAGGCAGCTGTGTGGCAGACAGGAGTGGAGGGATGAGGAGCTGGTTATGAGTGTCGCCAGTGAGAGGGAGGCTTGGGCCTTCTCGCACTCTTCCTTGAGACCTATTTTGAAAGCTCAGTAAAGCACTTGCATCTAACACCTAAGCATGAATGGTCCTCTGGCTGGTATTCATATGTTAATTAATTTTTCCATTCTACTCAAAAAAAATCTTTATAATCAATATTTAGGGTGTTGTCATTTGAGAACCTACCAAAAAAAACTAAACTAAAAATAAGTATTGCTCAATATTCCTGTCTTCTCCAGGGCCTTCCATTCGCTCTAATTTTCTGTGACAATGCTACCAGCCCATTGGCTCCTACAAAGACGCTCTTGCTGATTGCTGGGCTCTTGTACTTCCCCAGGGTCCCACCCATGTCGCCTTCTCTGCCCCCTGTATCTCTACAATCCAGTCTCTCACGTCTGCTGTCATGGCCACAATCAAGAGTCTCCTCTCTGACATAGAAAGCCAGGTCTTCGCTTATGTGATTTATTTTCAAGATGTATTTATTTATTTTATGTAGATGGCTGCCCAGTCTTCATGAACACTAGAAGAGGGAATCGGATGCCATTACAGGCGATCATGAGCCACTGTGTGGCTGCTGAGAATTGAACCCAGCAACTCTGGAAGAGCAGCCAGTGTTCCTAACATTGAGCAATCTGTCCAACCCATCATTTTTGTAGTTTTACCTGTAGTGTTACTTTGCTTATCATAACTTTACCTTCCACAACAATTATAACAGCTTCATTTTAATATGCTTCCCATTGCATAAAATTTAGCCTCTTATTATATTTACTTGTGTGTATGCACGTGCACGCATGTGTGTGTGTGTGTGTGTATGTGTGTGTATATGTGTATGCACATCTTTTCTGTAGCCTCTTGTGTCTGACTTACTAAATGTTTTCAAGGTTCAACCCTGTAGAATATATCATAATGCATAGGAATGTATCCTTCCTATGGCCAAAGAGTATTGTATCATTTTGGTATTTTACATTTTATCTAATAATCCACGGTGGGCATTGGTTGAGTTGCTACTGTTTTCAAGCTATTATACAGTATAATGTCTTATACTGCATATATATATATATATATATATATACACACACACACATATCAGTATATAGTATATTATACAGTATAGTGTCTTATGCTGCATATATATATACACACACATATATATCAGTATATAGTATATTATACAGAATAGTGTCTTATACTCTATATATATCCATACACACATATCAGTATATAGTATATTATGCAATATAGTGTTTTATACTGCATATATATATACACACACATGTCAATATATAGTATATTATATAGTATAGTAATACTGAACATACAGTAATTCAAACATAGCCTTCAATTATTTTTAGGGAGGCGCTAGAAGTTTTTTGGTAGTTTGTTGTTGTTGTTGTTGTTGTTGTTGTTTTTCAAGACAGGGTCTCTCTGTGTAGCCTTGGCTTTCCTGGACTTGCTTTGTAGACCACGCTGTCCTAGAACTCACAGTGATCCACCTGCCTCTGCCTCCCAAGTGCTGGGATTAAAGGCGTGTACCACCACGCCTAGCTAGTCTTCAGTTTTTTTGAAATTTAAGAACAGGAATGAAACATGGCTCTGTAGGTTAATAAAGTACTTGCTTTGCAAGCCTGAGGATCAGAGTTCAAATCCTCAGCACCTGTGTGAATGACAGACAGGCGTAGTGGCTCATCTTTATTTATTTATTTATTTATTTATTTATTTATTTATTTATTTTATTTACATCCAGAATTTTATTTTATTTTATATTTCTCTATTCTGTGGCTCATCTTTAATCCCAGCACTCCAGAGGCAGAAACCCTGGAGAAAACAGGCTAGCTAACCTACCAAGTCATTGAGTTGTAGGTTCAGGTGAGAGATCCTGCCTCAGTATATAAGGTGGAAAGCCATCAAGAAACACACCTGACATTAACCTCTGACATGCACCCACTCACACTCACACCCGCACATATGTATTCCCTCCTAGAAAGGAAAAGAAATTTAGGAGAATTGTTGTAATGTTAACATGGTAAGTTTATGTGTAATATTTTAAGGAAGTGACAAAATTATTTCCAAAATACTTGAATCATTGTTAAATCCTAGCAGACATGAATAAGGATTTTAATGTCTATGCACCCTCACTTGTTACTGATTATTTTTCATTTATTTGTTTAAATTTATCCTGTGCTTTCTTCTTTGATCGAGTGGCTATTTGAAATATGTTATTTAATTTTCACGTAATTGTGGATTTTCCTAATTTTACCTCGTAACTGATTTCTACTTTCAGTTCATGAGAGTTCTAGAACACCTTGTATGAGTTTGGGTTTTAGGTTGTATATCGTTAGGAAGATGTAGTTTACAGTCTAACACATTGTCTGTTCCAGAGTTTCACATGTACATTTAAAGACATATAGACTGCTTTCATGATGTAGAGTATGTTAGAACCATCATCACATTTAGTTAGCCTGGAATGTTGATTCAGTCTTCCATTTCCAAGTTGACCCTCCCTGGATTCTATCCAGGAGGATGCTGGGACTTGAGTGCAGGTTCCCGACTGGGGTTGTTGAATCCCCTGTGTCATTTTTCATCCCGATAGTGCTGTCTTGGATGTCCTGGGGCCATGTGCAGTACGTACATGCTTGTAATTACCTTCATCTTACTGATTAGTTGGTCATTTTATTTTTATAGAACATCAGTTGTTACCTACAGTGAGAGCAACAGCGCTTTTGTCTAGTACAAGACAATATACTTTGTGCAGTTATTTGCTCTCTTTATGTCCAGTTCTTTATCTGTTATTATCTAGATAAGATTAGTTAAAAATAGCAGGTCCTTGATTACTTTTACAAATATTCTCAGGGTTCGCTTATGTGGTATTCATATATATAACTAGAGGGCTGACTTTGCTTACTGTACTAGGAATGGGTATGTATTTCTCCATTCCTCTTATGAAGTAAAACAAAATCCTGGCTGACTAGGTGGAAAGTGGTCATATAACACTTAATAATAGGTTTCTATACAGTGCAGGATTTATCAATACACTTTCTTTTAGTATATTTTATCCTCTTGTTTCTGTTTTAGTAACAAAGACACAATATTCCTTAATTAGTATTAGAAACAATGTTCTTAAAGTTTGTTTAATTTTAAGATAAATACTAAAAACTACTTTAAATTTCATCTTTTATTACTTAATTGGTAATAACCTGCCAGTAGCCATCATAAGCCCTGTAAGTGTTAGCTTAATGAACTCCTGTCCATACACAGGATGAAGGACCATCAGAGAGTTGCCAGTCCACAGCAGCATGAGAAATTTCACATTTTTTATAGTAATAGTAGGAATGAGTGGATGGAATCAGCAGCAGTGTTGTGTCTTGGCACTGAGGCTAATTCAGACCTAAAGTTGTCTATTAAGTTATTCCGACAACTTAAAGGCGATCATGGAAAGGGTCAAGATAACCTTAGGTCAGAGGACAGCAAGGTCTAATTCACATTAAAAAGGATACAGGAAAAACCAGCTCATTTGCAAAGCAAAATGCACATTTTGTAGTTCCCCGGGGGAGTTGTAGCTGCAGAGTTGGTGATTAAAATACACAAAATGTATTCTCACAGTTCTGAAAGGACATGTGAGATCGAGTAAATTAAGGAGAAAGCCTACACAGAGAAGGCGGTAGAGCTCAGGGCACAGAGAAGGTGGTAGAGC
>OU015750.1:76464204-76482255 GCA_907169655.1 Acomys percivali
AGAAGGTGGTAGAGCACAGGGCACAGAGAAGGTGGTAGAGCTCAGGGTACAGAGAAGGTAGTAGAGCACAGGGTGCAGAGAAGGTGGTAGAGCACAGGGCACAGAGAAGGTGGTAGAGCTCAGAGTGCAGAGAAGGTGGTAGAGCACAGGGTGCAGAGAAGGTGGTAGAGCACAGGGCACAGAGAAGGTGGTACAGCTCAGGGCACAGAGAAGGTGGTAGAGCTCAGAGTGCAGAGAAGGTGGTAGAGCTCAGGGCACAGAGAAGGTGGTAGAGCACAGGGCACAGAGAAGGTGGTAGAGCTCAGAGCACAGAGAAGGTGGTAGAGCACAGGGTGCAGAGAAGGTGGTAGAGCATGGGGGCATACTTGGTTTAGTCTAGCAGATAAAATTCTCTGATGATTATGAAGCCAGCTGAAGGCCTGATTCTGGAGCATGTAGCAGGATGTAACCTGGCTTGCTGAGTGCCTGAGGGCGTCATGAATATTGACTCGCAGTGGATTGCTGAACTTGATTGCTCAGTGTTCCTGCAAGGGTCACTGAGATTCAGTCCTTCAGGGACAGCTTTAGTAATGCTTAATTTCTTGGAAGATATTACAAAGAATACTCTACCTACATTTTATAATAACTATGCTAAGTTTTTAAAAATACAAACTAGTACCCAGTTGGTAGTGCTATTCAAACTGAAAATGTGGGCTGGAGAGATAGCTCCGTGGTTAAGAGCACTGGATGACCTCGCAGAGGACCGAGAGATGGCTCCGTGGTTAAGAGCACTGGATGACCTCGCAGAGGACCTGGGTTCAGTTCCTAACACCCACATGGGAGCTCACAACTGTCTATAATTCTAGTTCCAGGGGATCTGACACTGTCTTCTGGCCTTCACAAATACCAGACAAATGAGCATAGTACATAAGCATGCATACAGGCAAAACACTCATTCGCATAAAAAAGAAGAACAAGACTGAAATTTTTATGCATCAATAAGCAAAGCTAAAGCCCCAGTTGGAGTCATGCACAGCGAGAATACAGGGGTCCGGGAGGTTGAGACAACAGGAACGTGAGTTTAAGGCCAACGTGGGAGCCATAGTAAAACCCTGTCTCAAAAAAAACGTGTGGCTAGAGATGTAGCTCAGTGGTAAAGCCTACGCCAAGCACATGTATGGCCCTGTGTTTGGTCCCCAGCACCACCCAGCCCTCCAAATCAGGAAGGAATGGGGAAAAAGAGTCAGGCAGAACACTTGAGCAGCCTAACCCAGTGTAGTCCCACCGTTAGGGACACTGAGGCAGGAGGATCATTTGAGCCCATCTTGGGTAATGTAGTCAGACCTGGCCTCAACATAACAGACAAATAGAAACAAAAGCTTTTCGTGGCACTCACTCCAGATGTGCTTAATTGACGTGGCTTTGAGAAAGAGAAGAAAGTCTGTTGGAATATCCAGTCCTCACTGAGGGTGGCACAGGAGGTACTCGTACAGATGTTCTGTCTTCCAGTATAATATTCAACATTTTATTGTTAATAGACTAGTGTTAGACATTTTTCCAAGTGTAGACTTAATATAAATTATTAAAGTACATTTAAGGTGTGTCAGGAAAAGCTGTGACATGAGATAGATTAGATATACAAATGCATTTTCCAGTTAATGATATTTCAGTTTCCAGGTCTGTTAGGAGATAACACCAACAAAATTCAAAGACCATCCGATATAACAAAGAGGATTTTATGAAACATTTCATTTCCGAGATCTTTCATTACCAACATGAGCACACTAGCACATATCTTTATCTTTAAATGTTTGTTATAGAAAGGTTTCATAACTGCTTTTTTCAGCTCAAGAATGGAATTGTATTGCAGAAAGCAACATGCAGGCGACATGCATACGCAATGCCATACGTAAGTAGTAGGGCACCAAGTGTTGTGTTACACACACTGAGAGCCTCCAGACAGCCTGTTTATAGGGAGTCCCGCTGCAGCAAGAGGGGCTCCAGATACTGCTGACTGCGGGCAAACCTCTTGCTGCGATTTTGACTGCAGCTTTTTTTTTTTTTTTTTTTTTTTTTTTACAGTTTTGCTTCAACACACAGACAATGTAATCGTACAGATAGAAAGGTCAGGATTTATTCATAAGTACCGAATTCAACCAAAGAAGATTACCATTAAACTATGACTATCAGGAGAGACTATGAGGCTACATTTTAGATAGGCGCGCATACCTGGATACCATACTACCACCTTCTGAGCAACTCGTTTCTGTAGTGGACTTGGAGTATAAGGGTCATACCCAAAGACCAGAGTGCACTGCCAGAATGTAGGTGTGGGCATGGCAGGCACACCAGGTCCTCCTTGTGCAGCCACTCTGCCTTAGGGTCAATAATATCATATTGGCATGCCCCAAAGACTGTTCATTGCTCAAGAGCAGTGGTTCTCAGCCTCCCCAGTGCTGCAACCTTTTACTACAGCTCTCCATGTTGTGGTGACCCACTCACAACCATAAATTATTTTCGTAGCTACTTCATAGCTGTAACTTTGCTACTGCTATGAATTGTGTTCTAAGTAGCTGTTTTCTGATGGTCATAAGTGACCTCTGTAAAACAATGGCTGCTCAACCCTGGTGGGGATAGGGGTCATGACCCACAGGTTGGGAACCACTGCATTAGCAGCTGATACTTCATCAAGTATTCCCCTCCTAGGGATGCTCAGTATGAAATGTAATGAAAAATATGTTGTCTCTGCCTCGGGAGGTAGCACTCTGACAGTGCAGAGACAGAACCTCAGCTCTCCGGGGCTGCAAATAGATCCTTGGGAGGCATTATTCGTGTGTACTTCCAGGACAGCATGGTGGCAAGGGGTTTATCTGGAGCCATAGAGTTGTGGAGCTGCATACCAGAATACCACAGACTGGTAGCTTAGACAGTCAGCATGGCTCTCCACAGTCCCAGAGGCTGGAAGCCCAGCATCAAGCTATTTGCAGTGTTGGTTTCTCCTGAGGCCTTTCTTCCTGGCAGGCAGTCACCCTCTCGTTGTGGCCTCCTCACATAGCCTTTTTGTCTGCGTGCCTACGTGCTTCTGGCATCTCTTCCTCTCCTAAGCTTAGTAAGTCTGTTGATCAGGATAACTTACAAATGACATCCTTCAATTGTAATTGTCTCCTTAAAGGCTATCTGCATAGCCAGGCCTGGTGGCACTTTAATCCCACTCGGGGAAACAGAGGCAGGTGGGTCACTGTGAGTTCAAGGCCAGACTGCTCTATAAATCGAGCTCAGGTCGAGCCCAGGACAGCCAAGGCTATACAGAGAATCCCTGTCTCAGAAAAAGGGGGGGGGGGGAATATCTGCAGATATATTCGCATTAGGAACTAGGGGCTCCACCCTCTCATGTTGAAGAGCGTAGTAGGTCCATAACTAGATGTACATAACAAGCTGTGAGGTGATAGCAACCAGAGCACTGGGTTGCAGCCTGTGAGTCTCGGCCCCTTGTGGGATCACATAGCAGATGTTTACATTAAGATTCCTAACAGCAGCAAAACTACAGTCATGAAGTATCATTGAAAATAACTTTGTGTTTGGGATCACCACAGCATGAAGAACTGCACTCAAGGGTTTCAGCGTGGGGAAGGTTGGGGACCACTGAACCAGTAGCATGTAATCTGATGTGCCTCGCCTGGATCCTAAGAAAGTATCCAGGAATAGGTGGGTACGGTAGAAGTGTAGTGGGCAGGCTTATGCTAGGCCTGTGGAACCCTGTCTATCAAGAGAGTCTTTAATCAATGGACCCTTGTGCAATTTTAGTGCAAGCTTTAATATATCTGTATTATGAGTGATCCACCAATGACATAAACCTGATGTGAGGCTTCCTATATGACAGGCATGCCTAAGACTGAGTTCCCTGCTTGCCTTTGGAAGAACTACAGTGATCTGAGGCTCACACAAATAAGCATGCTGACCTCGCGCCGCCACTGTCCTCCACTGACTAACTACCATAGCTACATTAGCTTCCCTGACTTTGGCTGCCACTCATAGTGCTGGCTTCACCATATTGGACTACTTGGAGTTCCTCTTTCCTGGACTCAACATGCTGTAGGATTTGGCTGAGACACACACTCGCACGCTCTACCTAGCTAATTCCTAATTAACCCTCTCCTCTCTACAAAGCCTAAATAAAGAGCCTCTTCTAGAAATAGGGCTATTTAGCACATCAGGGTTCAAACAGCTGTCAAAGAATCCATCAACCTAGTTGCAAAGGGCTGTAACAGTATGCTTTCATTGCAGAGTTATGTCGCCTGTACGTGGTGAAGCCCTGTTTCCATGAAGAAATGGAAGAGAAATCATACTCACACGCATGCGTAATACCAGCCCCCCACCCTCCCACCCCCGCTTTCTATAGTGTACCGGATCTGAGATGGACCGAGCCCCTTCCCCACTTTCTATAGTGTACTGAATCTGAGATGGACCGAGCCCCCCACACTTTCTATAGTGTACTGGATCTGAGATGGACCGACTCCCCCCACCCCACTTTCTATAGTGTACTGGATCTGAGATGGACCAAGCTCTCCTTTGAAATATTATAAAGAAGTTTTAACCATCTGTGCCATTCTGCAGCATCATTTTTGACTTGTGTCTTTTTACAAAGAAAAGCAAGTACAATACAAGGAACAGTGTTATAAGACATAGGAGAGGACTCTCACAGAGACCTTTCCTCCTAATTTGTGTCTAGCAAAGATCAGCGTTTGAAGGTAAGTCAGAAGAGTTAGGTTGTTGGCAATAAAAGTATCAAACACAGTTTTCAAGAAAAGTTTCTAAAAAAGAGACTTCAGTAAAGTTGGCAATGGTAACAGAATTAGATGATCAAGTGTCCCATTGGGCTTTCTTATTTTGAAAAACTGATAAACTGGCATGTTTTTTTGTTTTTGTTTTTTGTTTCCTTTCAGATGCATCTGCTTAGCACAGAGAATGGGACCTAAAGGTGTACCACAAAGCACTTCTAAGAAAGGGAATAGTGTGTGAGGCTTGGGGTTGTTTGGGTGTTTTGGTTTTTTTTTTTTTTTTTTCCTTTTCTTTTTTAATTTGCTTCAAAGTAATTTACTTTAAAACTTTAACATCTGGTATTTTGAAGCTAATCTTTGTGTGTTGAATGTTCTTAACCATTTCTCAATCCCACAGTCTTTTATCTTGCTCCTCCTGCTGTGTTCCCACCACCCTGATCCTATTAGCCACCCTTGAGGCAGCCTCAGACTTACCAAAGTCCTGCCTTGGTTTCAGCTGTTGTTCTGCAAGAGGAAGTGAGTGTTGGGGCTTTCTCTGTGGCACGGTTGTGATAAAGCTGTGGTGCTCTTATCTCTCTCTTAGGTAGTGGCTCTCTATGACTACACAGCGAGCAGATCAGATGAACTAACCATCCATCGCGGAGACATTATCCGAGTGTTTTTCAAAGATAATGAAGACTGGTGGTACGGCAGCTTGGGAAGGGGACAGGAAGGTTTTTTTCCTGCTAATCATGTGGCTAGTGAAAGTAAGTGCTCTCTTCCTGGTATGCTAAGATGATATAACTGAGCCCAAGACTTGAGCATTTTCTGCCCTTTAACATAGTGTCTGTCCAGCACTGTTTACCAGTTTGAAACACTTCATTCTCACGACGGAAACGCTGAAAAGATGAGACCCTGGTATGCCAGACAGCTGCTCAGCTCTGAGATTGGGATGTCTGCGACTGCCCTTGTCATTCCTGGGGACCCTCCAGCGGCTACTTCCTCCAGCTGCTTCTCATCGCCACACCCCCACACCCCCATACCCCCACACCCCCACACCCCCACACCCTCACACCCTCACACCCTCACCCACACCCCGGCTTCACACACTTCTGTCCGCTCTTCTCTCACTACAGTGACTCTTAGCGTCTTAAGACCCTCCCGGGCTGGAGAGTTGGCTCAGTGGTTAAGAGCACCGTCTGCTCTTCCAGAGGACCTGAGTTCGATTCCTAGCACCCACATGGCAGCTCACAACTGTCTGTAACTCCAAGATCTGACACCCTCACACCAATGCACATAAATTAAAAATTAAATAAAAATATTAAAAAAAAAAAAAAGACCCTCCCATCCCTGGGCTTCCCGCGCTCCCAGGCTCCCGGGCTCCCAGGCTCCTGGGCTCCCTGTTTGTATACCTCAGCTCTGGCCATGTCCCTGCTGACACAGGTGAAGGGGCTGTTTCAATCTCAGGTTCACTAAGTGAAAAGAAAGAAGAGCAGATTCCTCATGAGTTCCGTAGTTTTACTGTGAAGCTTTGAAAGATGAAAACAGAGCTAACACAGAAAGCCTAAGCATGACGTAAACTGTCCTGAGAGAGGGGCACACGGCCCTGCTTCTCCAGAAATGTGTCCCCTGGCAGCTGGCCTGGTGGCATGTTAGGAGAACCAGCACTCTAGGACGGGACCAAGAGGGCTTGCCCTTTGAAGTAAGGACACTGAGCTGCCATCAGCTGAGCTTCCTTACACAGACACTGATGTGGTGATTTAAAATGAAGTAGTGAAGTAGGAAACACTGAATATGTATTGTTTTTTGTTTCTGCAAAGAATTATTTATTTCTAATAGTTGATTTTTGTGCTAACCTTTGAACCCCCATTTAAACCAAATTATGACTGAACAAAAATACTATTACTTCCTGGTTTAGGTTCTGAATTTTGAGAGTAAAAGAATATATTTCTAAAATTAAAAGGGGGAAGAATGTCTTCCTGGATTACCATGCTAGGCTACAACTAGATGAGGTGACTTCTCTTTAACGTCCGTCGTCCCCTCTCCCCCCACCACCTTCCCAGAGCTGCAGCCCGAGTCCTCCTGTAGCTCCCTCCCGGCCTCAGCTTGGCTGTTACCTCAGCAAACTGTGCCCCTTAAAAGTTCCAAGGATTGCAAAAATTGCCCACTTCTCTCTCCTGCAACACACTTGCTAGTTTCCTGTTGTCCCTGGCTTGCTCATTCTCTGAGGAACAACTAATAGCTTGAAAGGCTCCTACAGGCATGTTCTTTGGCTTCAAGAAAACGCGCAGTGGAGAAAGCTTAAGGCAGCGTGGAGGGAAGCTTTTAGGACAAGGTAGCTCCCACACACTCAACACCAGACTGCCGGAAACACCCACAGGTCCCTCAGCCTTGCCCCCGAGCCAGCTCAGGGGAGGGCAGGCTGCTCCTCAGTCACAGTGGCTACCTGCTAACTGGGACTATTAGCAAAGTCTGCGATTTGACAAAGAATTAGAGCTTGTCCCTCCCAGATAGCAGTGGAAACAGTAGCAGATACGCTCTTACTTGACAATGTGAAAAGATCACACACGTCTCCCACAGCACATTCTGCAGAAATAAACCCATAGGCTTGCCCTCCGAGAGGCCACAGATGTTGGCTCTGCAGTGGGTTAAAAATCTAAGAAAATGTATTTTCCTTCTCTGGTAACTGGGACACCTCCTGCCATGGTGGTGGATGCTTTGTTCAGAATTGATCTCTTGCTTCAAGTCACGAGCACCCTGCAATTGCCATTTCTTACTGCGCCCTCGAATAATTAATGCCTTCTTTCTCCGATGCTTGTTGTGAGGGCCTTGTATAGGTGAAAGCAAACAGGAGGGAAACCTCAGGATCTGAGAGCATAACAGCCGAGTCTCACACTCCAGCAGGCTCTGTTCTTTCCTTTTTATCCTACTTGTTGTCTGACTTTAACAAAAATTCAACTGCCGACTTACTCATTAACAGGGAGCGTGAGTGTCAGCAGCATATACTATTCTAAGTATCGCCGGGGAATTGTCCTCGATCTTTATCTGAAGTCACATGTGCAAAGCGAATGGAAGGGAGTTACATATGAACGGCATCGACCCACTGTTCAACCAGAACAGCCAAATAAAAGAGGATCGTGCTCCCCTGTTGCACAGTAGTGTGGCTCTGCTGTGAGTTACTGGACAGACAACAGGGTGGTTTCTCTTACATCCAACACCCTTTTCTCTACAATGTAAAGAAACTTAAGAATAATTCCAGCCCATACCCATGTCCACTAATGCCTTAGAATCTTAATTGTACACTTTCAATTAACTACATCTCTGGAATTCCTCAATTCCAAATTATTCCTAATTAAAATAGATTTTTCATTTCAGCCCTTGAGGATTCCCACGTGGCTTTTTCCGCACACACGCTCTGTGTAGATCCAGTAGCTCCGTAAGGAACCATCTCAGATGAAAGCGGCTACAACCCTCAGTCCATGAGTTTTATCTCCCTTCTAGCCCCAGGCCTACTGTTCTTCAGAGCTTGACACTCCATCCCAGGCTTTCATCCCCACATAACTTTACCTGCGGTAGCAGCTGCCTTTCCAGTGATGCCGCCTGAAGGGGCTTGACTGCCTCGAGGCCAGTGGTTGTCAACATGTGGATCTTGTCCCCTTTGGAGGTCGCCTGAGACCATTGGAAAACACAGATTGTACGTTGTGATTCACAACCACAGCAAAATTATAGTTATGAAATAGCAACAAAATAATTTTAATGGTTGGGGGACACCACACGTGAAGAGCTGTATTAAAGGGTGCAGCACTGGGTCGGTGGAGAAGCCTGCTCTAGGCAGACAGGAGCTCCTTGAGAGCAGCGTGTGCTGCTTCCCAACAGCCGGCCCTGCACACAGCAGGCCCCTGGTAACTGGAATGAGAGAGACTGCAATGCATGTCGGTGCCCATGTAACCACACAGTGCCTGGCCGATGCCCTCTGCAGTTGTGCTGTCTTTGTGGTTAAAGCTCTCCAGTCATGACTGATGGTCAGACAGCAAACTACCTTAACCAGTAGGTGCCGCATCACCTGCTGCCACAACAGAGAACTGAATGTGACCTCCTCCCATTTAATCATCTGCTCCTGGGTAAATGAATCCTTTTTTCATTCCAGCCCTGTATCGAGACTCGCCTCCAGAGGTAAAGGAGCGATCCCCTCCTTTAACCCCCAAGGAGAAAACTAAAACAGAGAAGCTCTCGGCTTCTCAAAAGGTACGCACTGTCGGGAACGTGCTCAGTCTCCGTGATGTTTTGCTGTGCCTCAATCTGTATGAAATATCCCTTTAATTTTCATGCTTATGGTCTTCCATTGTTTACATATTACTTCCTTTGATTTGGGCACCAATGAGAAATATATAAAGCAGACATTACAGCCATTTTCCAGATAAGGAAACCAAGGAGGCTCAGAGTGGATAAAGTCCTATACCCCCAGGTCTCTGCCTGTGATGCATACAGCCCAGCAGTGGAGCTGTGACTGTGGGTGTGCCGCTGTCCACACTGCCCTTGCATTTAGCTAGAAGGTACACAGTGATGCTAGAGTCCACAGAACAAATACATTCTAGCTCTCGCAGAGCGTTCCTTTCACCTGACAGTAACTGAAGACATTCCCAGCTGCTGTCAGCCAGAGAAAAGCCATTGCCTTTGAAGGTCTGTGCCAGCAACAATAGCAGGCAACGTCTTTCTGGTAGGAGTCCCTGTGGGTATTGCTTACTAGACTGTTCATTATGTGACATTAGCTCTTTCCTTAGGCTGAGAAGCCCTTTAATTCTTGACTATAAAATCATATATATTCTTTAAACAAATATATATAGCTTGCGTATATCATTATAATGTCATGGTAAAAGGTTTTGGCAATTGAACATGTATCAGCCATTCAACAAATAGTTACTTAGTTGTTCTTGTTGAACGTTCGTCAGCCCCACACGAAGCTGCCATAACAGGGCACTGACCCCCAGGGCTCTGCCAGGCCGGGGTAGGCCTTGGAAGCAGGTGCTTTCAACAGACTCTTGGAACCAGAATGGAAATAATGTGCACGTTGCATTGGGAACACCTGGGGACAGAACCGTCCATTCTGTCCTGGGAAAGCCAGGAATAGTCCCCAAGGACCTGAAGAGCCTAGGATTTAAAAAGCAGCGCTGTGTGAAGTTAGGACAAGACATCCCCAAAGAGGGAGAACTTAAGTACGGTATGCGTGTTCTGATCCTGTCTGGGGATCTGCCTGTGATGCACGCAGCCCGGAAGTGGAGCTGTGACTGTAGGCGCACTGCTAGTGCACTCCGCGAACTTGCTGAGGTTTTATCCTCCAGACAAGGGTCCCCCTGGAGGAGGTGACACAGGAAATGACATACAGAGATTTTCATGTTCAAAAGGTAATTACAGTGTTAGCACAGGTGGTTAAAATAGAGGCAGCTAAAACCCAGCAGAGGAGCATTAGTTAGGGATACATGGAAATGAGATACAAAAGACGGAAGTAGAGGAGGCGCGGGGGAGGCAGGGCGAGGGAGCCAGGCCTTTCATTGGTTCAGTTAATTAGTGACATTAGAACAATTCGAAGGTTGCCAGATTATTATACAGCTGTATAGTGACAGTATACAAAGTCGGTGAGCTGGGAAGATTAGAGAGCATCCAGGTGAGGCAAGGTGGACAGACAGAGCTGCGTGGCTCAGGGTGGGATGTTTGACTTGGCTGCTCCTGTCTTCAGTGGCCCCAGGAGTATTCACAGTAGAGCTCCAAAGCCGATCGAAGAGGAATTAGTGTAGTTAGTGTGCTGTGCTGGAAAGCGGGATTTGTGCTGAGGGCAGTGGCCCTGAGTGAGGTCGGTGCAGTGAGAAGAGAAAGAAGCCAAAGGCGGGACCCAGAGGACACTAATGACGGGACTCAAAGACTAGAATAGAAGCACCAGAGCAAGAGACCTGGAAGCTGAAGGTGCAGCAAAGAGCACATCTAGGCATGTCCAGCTGTGACATTGTGACACTACCTTGCTGTCTGCAAAGTTCCTGCTACAAGCCATGCAGCTGGGTTACAAAAAGAAAAGAAAAAAATCACAAACATACATGCACACACACTAACAAATCTCTCGTGTTCTAATTAAGTTTAGAGTGTTGGGTTGGACCACCCTCGCAGCTGTCCTTGGACACTTGGCTGCAGGCTGCAGGCTGCAGGCTGCAGGTTACATAGCTGCTAGCCAAGCAGTTGGACTATCTGAGCATTTGGTAGTCAAGACACCCTGATAGCTTTATTCCAGGATCAAAGTGACAAGCAAGCGGAAGCCATTCTCCAGGTTTCACCTCAAAGAATGGAGGGATGGAGGGGGAGCAAGCAGCAACAGGAGGAAGGCCAGACACCCGGTTATGTTCCACATACTGAAGAGACACAAACTGGCATGCAGTGGAGGCAAAATCGGGATGCAGTAGATTGTGGAACACACAGGAGAGTTTGTTTTATCGTAGAAAAACAAAATGATGCATGAGTCTTGGCATAGACCAGTGCTTCTCAACTAGTAGGACTTTGCCTCCCAGGAGACATTTGGAAGTGTCTAGAGATTTGTGTGGTTATGTCATCTAAAGGAGGGTGTGGGGTGCTGCTGGCTTCTCCACAGTGCTCACACTCACCATCTTCCTCCTGCGGCACAACACAGAGGCATGACTAGCAAGTATGCCAACAGAGTCCAGCTTAGAGCAGCATCCCTTCCAGTGGAGGGGGATAACTTGGGAAAGTGGAGGCAGGAAGTAAGGAGTGAGAGGTTTCCACAGGACACACCAGCTTGGAGAGCATGGCGAAGCAAGAGAAGGCCGGCAGACATAGAGAGCCAGCTTCTCCGCGGAGTTACGGCAAGCTGCTACAACTCTGCTATTCAACATCAGACTTGGGCAGGTGGCAAATGTCTGTCTAGTTCAGGGATGATGTATCCAGTGTGCAGTGGTTATCGTGGCTTACATAACAAGTGGATCTCACCGTGTGGAGACTGGGAAGTCCACACACGATCAAGGTGCTGTGGCTGTGGTGTCTGTTGAGACACAGAAGCCTCTCTCATGTTCTGAGAAAGCACAAATCCCGTTTGTGACGGTTCTCTCCTCATCACCAGCCATCTCCAAGAGCCCTTGTGCTGAGGCGTAGAAACTCAGCACGGTAACTGAAAAGGCGCGGAGCACACTGACTCAGGACAGTACCATGCTAAGTTTCCTGGGTAACCTGATGCAGGGGAGACATAGTGTTAGCGTGCAGCAGTAAGAAGGCTCTTGGTTTAGTATGAAATGCAAGGACACATCAAGCCTTTCCGGCGTCCCCGGCGTCCACCGTCCTGACCATCGAAACAAAGGCCATGTGACTTCTCCGTGGCTCTGTGTCAGGCGGAGGAGGTAATAGGAGTTTCCTATACTTTACTGCTCCTAGGAAACTGGCCTTGCCCTTCCTCAGCCTGACGTGCCAGTGTTCCTGAGACCATTTACTTAAGAGAGCTGTCACTGTCTGCACCCCTCTTTTTCTTAGGTGGACGCACTACACTGCGGTCTTAGTTTAGACTGTAGTTGATTTTCCTGTTTTGCTCTCCAAACCTTTACACTCATCTCCCAGCGTAGTAGTTATTCAGATGTCTAGCTTAGCTCTTCAAGGCTGTTTCAGGCTCGTCTCACTACCCAAACCCTAATTCTAGTAGAGCCCAAGAAGACATAACAATATGCATATAACTGAAATAGCTCGGCCAAGGACAGAGTTCTTGGTTGTGGAACACTTGCCTACTAGCATGCACAGAGCCTTGGTCTGAGTCCCTCCAGGACCGGGATGGCTAACAACACTAATACGTAAAGCAGACCTGCACAAGGCAAGGATCCATTGGGGCCAGAAGATAGGGTGTCCCCACAGAGAGGGCCAAGCTCAGGGCAGGCTGGAAAGTTGAAGTGACCCGTCGCCTATGCATCCGTGTGTTTCACCAGAGTCCACGGATAGCAGGGATCTGACGCAGGTAGAGTACTTGCCCAGCTACACACACGTGCACGCGCGCACACACGCACGCATGCACACATACATACTTCTCTGAGGAATTGTTGTATGTGTGTTAGACAGCATGATGATTCCTGGAGGGAGAGAGTATGTGAAATGACTGTGCTAGTGTAAAAAGAAGTCCCTGATAAACATAAATGTCGCCCCAGGCACTAAAATGTTGTCCATACTGAGTCCTGAAGCTGACGGCCAACCTTGAGAAATGCAAAACTGAGTTTGCATTGCACCTGGTTAGTTGTATTTCTTAGTTAGTTCTTTGTCAAAATGCGTGTGGTTTGATTTTTATCACGATTCTGCCTTATAAACGCATCAGAGATCTAATTTCACTTGCAAGCCTTTTCTTATCATCATATATAAGATAAGCCTTTTAAAGAGTGTGAGGTTATTAGGCTCTGTGGGCGGTCTGAGTTCATAGCTCTGTGGAGCTGGTGCCAGGAATGCTGTGGCTGGGACTTCAGCTCAGTTGCTTCATTGTGCGGGTGAAAGATGACACTCAGATGACACTGCTGGCTGTGGGTGTGGCCTTCAGACTCTCAAGCCAAGCCCTCCATCCCCTGCCACCTCACTATATAGTCAGGTGTAATAGACAGGCCTCCACAGCCAGGCGTGTGTCACTATGGATATTTTTACATCCCTATTTAATGCTTGCTTCACTGTGATTTCTTCACATGGAACTTATAAAAATTGTATTGTGTGTGTGTTAGTTTGGGTTTTGTTTCTGTTTACGAGACGGTGGCCTCACTATTGCTCAGGCTGGCCATGACCTGCTGGGTTGAAGGAGTCTCCCACCTCAACCTCAGAAGTGCCTGGAACTACAGGCACGTACCAATGCAGTCAGCTTTACCCTCTGCACTTCTAAGGTGGGGGCGGGGGGAGAAGCCCCAGTAGCTGTCCTTTTTAAATTTACTTCTGTTCAAACTATACAACAAAAAGCAAAAGTATGCCTTTCAGTGGGTGGCAGCTGCGTGTCCTCCCAGTTCTTCCCACTGACACACCTGCTCCTTGTGCCAGGTCCCTCCAGAGCACCTGGCACACGGGGGTGGTAGTGGCTGGCAGCAGCATTAGTTGCCTGTGTGGAGATGGATGTTTTCCTCCAGGCTCATCTAGGGCTTCAGTACCAAGATGTGTTGCCAGTTCATATCTGATACAAGGGAGGGAGGGAGGGAGGGAGGGAGGGAGGGAGGGAGGGAGGGAGAAACGTTGGTGCTGTCAGAGAGTAAAGAAACCTGACAGCTTTGAAAAAATCATTCTAACAACTTGGTCTTACTTTTCTATAATGTGATCTGATGCCCTCTTCTGTCATGCATGCAGAGCACTATATATATAATAATAAATAAATATTTTTTAAAAAGACTTTAGGTACTTAAAAAACAGGATGCCTTCAGTTTTCATTTGTATCTCTTAGTCTTAGAGAAGCTTACAATTGTGCTATATTACATTATTTTCAAATATCACTTTATATAGAAAAAAACTAGGTCCTTCGCTGAGGTGAATCTGAATTATTCTTAACCATAAGAATAATATGATTTTATTTTTATGTCAGATACCCAACAAAGATACTTTTGCAGTGGTAATTGATATAGTATCCAAACATATAGAATTCAGGAACTCTAAATTATTGAAAGTACAGTTATAAGCTGAGCGCAGTGGAACACACCTGTAATCCCAGCGCTCAGGAAGGCAAAGGCAAGCCAATCAGTGTGAATTTAAGGCCAGCCTGGTCTACAAAGGGAGTCCAGGACAGCCAGTGCTACACAGAGAAATCTTGTCTTGAAAAACCTAAAAAGAGAAAGAGAGAAAAGAAAATACAGTTACAATTATTGTCTCCTTCCTGTTGCTAAAGAATAATTTTTTTTTTTTACTTTAGTAATTCTGAGAGAGGAAATGTAGTGATGTGTCGCTATAGAATTTGCTTTAAAGTTTCAGAAATGTTTTATCTCTTATCTAGAAAGAACTATCTTAATATATAATAGGCAATTCATAAACTTGAGCTGATATTTTTGCTTTATAGTTTAAAAAATATCTAGTTATTGAATTTCATGAAGAACTGAATGCATCCTGGACTGGTGTTTTTCTTAATGTCGCCATGACTTGTTACAGTAACTTAACAACTACTGTAATGAAAATGTGTGGACGCCATGTTGGAAAACATGTGCTAGTCTGTAAATAGCACTCTCCTAGAGCGAATGCATGGAACACGGGTGATGCGACGGGAGAGCCAGGGCAGACCCATGCCCCTCAGACTCCACCCTCCCAGCACTACACAGCGGATGCAACCCCACAGCCTCAGAGATGGAGGCACATGGGCAAAGGCGGCCAGAAGCTCTTGCTGTCTCGAGTACCAGAGCTGGGTCTGCACCTCGGCCCCCACCTCTTCTCTATGTGTGAGCATTCCAGAATCCTCTGGCCGCCACAGGATGAGGCCCGTGTGCTGCAGCCTGTCTTCAGATTGTCTAGGGAGTTCAGGAATAAAGAGTCTATGAGACAGTCCCTGCCTAGTCTGACCCCAAAATTAGGTTAGAAAACACTCCCTAATGTCTGCCTAATTCCATTAGTTAAATTTTTTTTAAAGGGAAAACAGGCTATCTAGATGAGACCTGATAATCTGTGACCATATGGTGAGGGAGGAGGTCCCCTTCTGTCACAGGTCTAGGGGAGAGGAATAGGGCAAAAGAGGGAGGGAGGGGGGAACGGGAAGATACAAGTGAGGGGAAAGTAATCAGGATATAATCTGACTAAATTATTTTTTAATTAAATTAAATTTTTTAAAAGGTATGTGAATTGTTTCCCATTTAGCAACTCACTCATAAGTTGAGCCTGAACTCTCACATTCCATTTCATTGTGCTGACCTTCCATTAGAAGTCAGGTTATAGAAGAACATAGATTCCCAGTGATAATTCTGTGATTTTTCTAAGGACACACAAATCAGTATTTTAAGACATTTATCACAGTTCTTCTCAGAGTATATCATGGGCTGTGGACTGTTTTCTGCATGTGTAAAACCCATTGATTGCTCTGAGGTGAGGAGTCTAGAGTAAGGCACATGGCCCAGGGCTGTCTGGCAGGAGAGCACAGTGCTGATCTCTCCCAGGGTAATCTGAATATCAGTAACATTTCTCTGAAAACCTGTTAGAGATCTACAGTATGAGAGATGTGCTTGCAAGAACTCCGCACCAGTCATCCTGTCAGAAATGTCCCTTAGATAGTGGTGGGAACGATGGTAATCAGCCTCACTGGCTCTGATGTGAGAAGCTGCATGACCTTTCCTGGAAGGTCGCTGCCACCCTAACCCTGCTGCCCTCCTCCATGGCAGGGCCCCATCTTCCGCACTGTTGGCATGTCCGGCTGATGATGCGTCGTTTTAGGGATGTGCCTAGTCAGGGGTCGGGTTGCTTTTATCATTGTTGTTTTCCCTTCTAACTCACAAGCCACCAGACCTGGCCTCATCACATTCAGTGCCTGTCGCCTACTGCATGGTTCTTGTTCTTCAGGAATCCATGCTGGTCTTAGGAAAAACCATGAGAAATTAGCTATGCACAGTGCTGTAGTCATTACTTAGCAGTCACGGGCATGTGATCAGTGGTAGTACTAATTTTAACAATTTTGGTTGGTTGGTTTCCTTTTCTGTTTGTTTGTTTGGAGGAGGAGTTTTTTTGGGAAACTTAAAAGAGAATAGACCTTTTCGTATTTAAGGATATCTTTTTATTATTCAGATGAATCATGGAATAAAATGTCTTTCTCAACATACTGGAACAAATTTGCTCTAATCACTCTTTGACTTGACCATTTGGCACCGAGGGAACTCTCTTTCCTTACCCTGTTGTTTCCCTGTGACTTTAGGTCTAAGCAGCCTGCACCTACTTGCTACTGTATCTCACAGCAGAGGATTTCCTTATAGTCCGTGTGACTTGATTTGGGGAGAATTATTCCTTCATGACGGGAGATGAGGAAATGAGGAAGTAGAAGGCTCAAATAACCCTACAGTTTTTAGGAACTGCAAAAAAAAAAAAAAAAAAAAAAAAAAAATGGGGGTCAGAGGGCAGCTGGGCAAGATGGCTCAGCTGGTAAAGGCAACTGCTACCAAGCCTGGTCACCTGAGCTCAATCCCTGTGATCCACATAGTCAGAGGAGGGGACTGATTCCTGCAGCGTGTCCCTCGACCTCCACACTTGCTCTGTGATACACATGCCTCCTCACAAGTGCATGCACATTTGCACACACAGATATTAATTGGTACACTTTTTTAATGGACACTTTCTACCTTCTGGCTCACCTACAAGCTGTTTCTGCTCCTCCCAAGCCAGGTAGGTCACTTGGGCCATGGGAAGTCAGCGCACACCATTAGCATGCAGTGTGGTGCCAGCTGCATGAACAGTGGAGTCTGTAACTGTCTCAGCAGTCTCCAACCCTAGAGTAAAGCATGTGTCCTTTTTGCCACTTCTGTTCTGTGATTAGTCAGTGTCTTTAATTACCGTCACGTTTAGTGTCAGGCTGTGGTTACCTGCCTCCAGCGTGAGGCCCGCTGTCTTGTCAACTGTTTGTTGCATTTGGTTCCCTAACACCTAGTCAAAGCAAACAGCACCCACATTTCTCAAGCTGCTGTTCCGGTACTCCAAGCATCCCTGACCTGAATCCCTCAAGTCTTCATTCTGGTTTTCTCTGTATTTCTGTAATTTCACCCTTTCTGCAGCTGTTTTGAGAGCTCGGCGTTTCCTCTTGTGGAAAACTCTTCTTCAAGCTTTGAGCGTTTTCTGTTCCTCAGCCCTCCCACACACACACACCCCTGCACTCCCCCACCCCTACCCCACCCCACCCCCACCCCCGGGATCCCAGCCTCACTGCTCAGCAGCTTTGCCACCTTCCTTATTTGTTTAACACTTGTAAGAATGCCTATTGTTGTTGGTTTTCCCAGACACTGCTAGAATGGAGTCTGGTCGGTGGTGGCCAATAAATCAGAAATCATCCCTGCGTCATTGCCTAAAGAATGAAAGTGACAGTAGTCATAAAGTCAAAAATTAAACATAATAAAGGATAGTGACAGGAAAGTGCTGGGTCATTTGTGAAAACTAGAAGTTCTGAGTGGGAGAGTGCCTTTGAAACATTAGAGCCAGCCTGTGAAGAGCCAGCCAACATGGCCCAGTGCAGCATCACCGTGGGTGGGGGCGTGAGGGAGAGGAGAAAACACTGCCCCCAAATACATAAGCAGGGTCTTGGAAGCCTTCGTACAGCACATCAGGGAGTCACAGTGTGTGGAGCAGGAGGCGACATGATTGCATGGTTACC
>OU015750.1:76490198-76505646 GCA_907169655.1 Acomys percivali
GTGTGTGTGTGTGTGTGTGTGTGTGTGTGTGTGTGTGTGTGTGTGTGTTTGCATATTTATGTGTGTGGGCACGCAGGTGAGCATTCATTCACATACCTTAGTGTGAAGGCCCTGGGTTGGTGTTAGGGGTCTTCCTCAATCATTCTTCCTCTTTACTCCTCAAGGCAGAGTCTGTCAACAACCCCAGGGTGGGTGACTGTGCCTTCTGAGACTGGAATGACAGGTAAGCCCCTTGACCATTCAGCATTCATATGGATCACATGATTTTGAGAGGCATGTTAGTTCTCCGATTTCAGTTTTAAATTCACCAAAGAGAAAAATCAACAAGACTGATGGAAAGATATTGGAGGAGCCGAGCATTTGCTGAGATCTTCATGTTCATGTGAAAGATAAAGGATTATTTTTTTATTGAAGACAACACTAAGATGAGCCTCGTGCCAGGAAAAGCAGACTGTCCTGGGGTTGGCCAGTGTGAGCCTCAGGGTCACACCCATGACGATGCTGAGACACTGTTAGCACACCACAGGTACTAGCTCCTGCCTGTACTCCTGCATGAACTAAGACAGCACAGCCCCTGGATTTATAGCACATATGGTTTTTAGTAACTGTTTTTATCATTATTACACTATCTGTTCAGATGAACAGTTTGACGCCATCTCTGTATCACAATGTGTGCAGTATCAAAACTATACTGTGAATAAGATTTTCAAAACTTTAATAGTATGATAAGAACCCAAGATATTTTGCCAGGATGTGTGTGGATGCACCTGTGTAGAGCTGGCATACCCACCCAGTGGCATTTACATGGGTCCTAGGGACCCAAATTCTAAGTTTCATGTTTGCATGGCAAGTATTTCATCCATCAGGCCATCTCCTCAGCCACCTAAAAAAAATCAAGTTTTTATAAGATTTCAATCATGGGATATTAACATAAATGCAATTTTTGGTATAAAATATATATTTTAACTAAAATTAATATTTTAACAAGCTAACACTTGCTACATACGAAGTTTTATGCATGGTTTCTAGCACATAAAAACATGTTATTGGGTTTAACTTGTAAACCCAAGAGTTACTGTAAAATTTTATTTGTGACATGTTCTCTTCAGCACAACTATACCCAGTAGTCACACATTATAGCTGAATGTGACGTGTCCCTTTTGTCATATATTAAGTTTTTAAGAAGATAAGCCGGGTGGTGGAGCAGCACCGGGAGGCAGAGGCAGGTAGATCGCTGTGAGTTCAAGGCCAGCCTGGTGAGTTCGAAGCCAGCCTGGTCTACAAAGCGAGTTCAGGATAGCCAAGGCTACACAGAGAGCCCTGTCTTGAGAAAGGAAAGAAAAAGGAACAATAAGACTATAAAATGATAGCAAAAATTAGTGATAATTTTATATGTTTTAGTTGATTTCCATCTGAGGCCCCTATGGTATTAGTAAAATAGTAGATATTTTTTAAAAGATTTATTTATTTATTTATTATGTATACAGTGTTCTGTCTGCATGTACAGAGGGCGCTAGATCTTATTACAGATGGTTATGAGCCACCTTGTGGTTGCTGGGAATTGAACTCAAGACCTTTGGAAGAGCAGCCAGTGCTCTTAACCTCTGAGCCATCTCTCCAGCCCCAGTAGAAATATTTTTAAACCAACATTATGTTATCAGTTTTTACCCAACTAAACTTGACTACAGGAAATATTTGCCAGATCTTCATTTTTTATTATTACACATAATCTCCATTTCCCTTTGCATCAGATCTTTGATGGACACAGAACCTCCCTGTTTTACAATAAGCAGCTCGTGGCTCTGAAGTTAAGTAAGTAGCTCTCCCAGGCGCACAGCCTGTAAGTGCCCGTGCTAAGTGTACTGCAAAGGAGCAGACGCCGTTGCAGGTCCTTGTGTGCTGTAGCAGACAAACAGGTCAGCATTTCAAGTTGGAGACTGCTACACGTGTGACTAGAGCCACATTCCGCCCAGGTCTAAAAATTTGTATATACCTACGTGAAAATCGTTTCTAAAGCTGGCCATTTGTGATCCTATAGTTATTTTTAGCCACCCCTTACTCCACACCAGAGCCCTTATGTCTCCTGAAGTAACGGGTACTGTAGAATCAAACTAATTACATGTACAGTAACATTTTATTCATGAAACAGAAAAGGCGCCATTCCAGTCATATAAAGCATAATAAAAAACATCAAGCAGAGTGTCAATCAAGGTTGTGTTGACTGAAGAGCCCGGGTCTGTGGATGGATCCAATTATCTGCAGGAGCAGTGAATGTCGGCATCACTTAAGGCTCACAATGGGCTCAGTGGGCGGCAGCAGACAGCTCCTCTCTGCAGAGACCCAGGAAGTAAAGTTAGTAATGAGGCACCTCATTCACCATTGCCCTTCCGCTCTAGTTACTAAGCTGAATAGGGAATGCTTTAAGCTAAGGCGGGAACTGGATAACATAAAAAACATTTGTTTTGTACACGCAAAGAATGCTGCCTTCGGATCCCTCTCATGACTAAGGACGACCTGTGAGCAAGCTCCCCTTTCTAGTCTTCCTCTTCAGCACCTCCAAGTTCACACTGTTCATGGACGGGTTAGTTTTGCCTCAAAAACTTGATATGGTTACTAGCAAGAGTCTATAGTGTTATTTGTCCAATCTAAAAAACGGGGAGACGTGCGTGTCATAATTCGTAATTCCTTTTTCTCAACTCTCATGACTTAGCTCAAAATGGCTTAATTGCTGGCGTGCATCAGTGTTGACTCTGAAGGTAGCCAGCAAGCTAATGTTGGTGTACTCTAACTTAATTCACCATTTGATTCTTCTCCAGGACAGAGAGAGCATAGGAAACAAGAAAATGTAAGGGAGGAGTTCTTACAGACAACGCACGAGCGCCTGCCAATCAAAGGACACTTTCTGAGCTGTCCTTGGAACGGAGATGGTTTCTTAATGAAAATAAGAGCGGGAGGGAGGATAAGACATCTAGGAAGACAACTTGTTGAAAAGGAAAAAAAGCAACGGAAGGTTAAAAAAAAAAATTGAGAAGACTGAAGGAAGAAGGTTCCCTGGAGAAAAGCTTGGTAGATTCAGTTCAGTTTTTGGTGTTTTTAGAAGAGAATCAGTTGGCTTTTTTGTGGGTGCTAAATTTGCTCACAGGAATGTGAACAAATATAAATGCCTCACAGAATTTTTCTGAACTACAGTCAGTGTAAGTGAAGGGTGGCTAAGCCCCCATGCCTCTAACCAGCCCTGACTGCTGCACAGAAGTTAACGCTCAGAGGTCTGCGTCGATGCAGCTAAGTGTCTCATGGTGGAAAGGAATGTCAGTCAAATCTATGCACTTTAAGAACATCAATTCTTACTATACTTATGTGTGCAGGCCGACTACATAATACACTAGTCTATAGCAGCTGTAAATTTCTGAGGATTTATCTAACCACAAATACATTGAAATGGGGAAATGGGTCTATATTAAACCATGCAAGCTGCTGCTGGAGCCTTGCCATTTCTGCAACATCCTGTAATTAATTTATCATGACAGCTCTGGCAAACTGAAACATTCACTGAGCTTGCAACAGACTGTTACAGACTACAGTGGTTGCTGACCCACAAGCATGCTAAGTGAAGGTAGTTTTTCTTCTCAAACGTGACTTCAGGGTACCTTGTATCCAGGATCAATTTGTCTCTTTCAATCTCAAAAATATCTAGAATGTAGAAACAAACAACCCAGGCTCAAGAAATAAACCTGACTTGCTTTGTGCTATGTATATCATCTTCCCAGATAGGAACAGCTCCCTCTCGGGGGATGACACAGTGTGCTCCACCCTTCCCCCACAAGGTGCTTGGCATTAGGTGTAATGGGATTGTCCTGTGGGAGAACTGAATCAGTTTTGGAAGCCTCTTAGAAAACTCCTTTTCATATGCATAAGGCTATATTTGCTTAGCACTCTCTTCTGAAATTTGAAGGTTCAGAGAAGCATACTTTTTGTTATCATTAAAATGGATCCTAACAAGATCTTTTCCATTTCCTAACAGGGTTATGGAATGTAGAACCCGGGCACCCACTGGCACCCACAGAGAGGAGAGCTGTGCCAGGTAGCACTCACTGGCAGCCCAGTTCTGGGGAACACAGACAAGGATCCCAGGGGCTTCCTGACTAGCTAGTCTAACTGAAAAGGGTAGCTCCGGGTTCTGTGAGAGCATGTCTCAAAATATAAATGTACACACGTGGGTGTACACATGTGAGAGATGAACAGAGAACAGATGAGAGAGAGACAGAGAGAGAGAGAGAGACAGAGAGAGAGAGAGAGAGAGAGAGAGAGAGAGAGAGAGAGAGAGAGAAGCCATGGTAAATGAGGAGGCCCTGCCCTTTGCTGGAAAAATACAGCGACCATCTGCAAAGTGAGAGTCACACTGTACAAATGTACAGAGCTTGTTGGGATCCCTAGGAGAATTCAGAGTTTTTCTGTTCATGCACAGGAGAACCTGACCCATCCAGAGCTGAGTATCTCAAAGTGTCAGGAAGAGAGAAAGGTCCCAGATGGAAGAGATGAAGCTGGATCCTACTCAGTGGGAAAGAGGTGAGAAAGCAGCCAGATCACAGTGAAAAGAGGAAGCAGCCTTGTCTTACCCTCTCCACGTCACTAACTCCCTCTAAGGCTGATCTAAAAGCCTTTGGAAACTGTGGAGAATCAGAGGGTGGTTGGAAAACAAACATGAAGATCTTGGTGTTTGGCTGGTTTCTGTTGAGGCAAAGGCTCACTATATAGTCCAGGCAGACCTCAAATTTGCAATTCTCCTGCCTCAGCCTCCAAAGTTAGAACGTGGGCCAGTGTACTTTAGGACATGCAGCTAAGTGCAAAGCTACCCCTAATACCAACACAGGCTGTTTCTTGGGTCACAGTCTGATAGAGCTGCATTTTTTTTTCCAGCTTTGTTCACAGTCAAAAGTAAACATCCCTTACATAGTATGACATACATACATACATATGAATCTAAGTAAGCAAGAATTCAAAGTTGGTAGGCATGTAAATAAAGCAATAACCAGAGGAGTTGATTCCTCTACACACATGTAAGATTTTTGTTTTTAACAACTGGGTACAGAGAGAGAGAGAGTGGTTAGAGCACTTGCTTGGCACACACAAAGCCTAGGGTTCAATCTCCAGAGCTAAAAATGTAAGTAAAAACAATTTTTTTTTTCAGTTTGAGACCCTTGAAGACGTTTGCACATCTCTCTGCTCTTAGGTATGTATACATGCTTGTATGCACATCTGCATTAATTTATTCAGCAGCTGGTTCCTAGACGCCTGTTTTGTCTTGAGCTGGATGCAGTTGAGCCAGGAGGGCTCACCTTGAAAGGCCCTCCTGATTGCCACCACACAGTGGTTTTTTTAGAGAACTTTCCCATGAATTACCAAACTTGAGCCCCTTAACAGTATTCTTCAGGAGGACGTCCCCCCAACCCCAGCCCAGGGTTTCCAAGCCAGTCGCAAGATCTTGTCACTTACTCAACAACTACTGACCAGCATGGGCTCCTCCACCACACACTGCATTCTTTCCAAACAGGAAAACTCCTTACTGACATCTGAAAAAAAATATGGAAATAAATGATCAGAAGAGCCGTTCCGTGGCCCCCATCTGAAGGGCAGCGAGACTTGCTTACACGTGTGTCCCTTAGTCATTTCTAGTCGCTCCAGTAATCAATTATGAAAAGGTGCCTGTGTTCTTGTTGACATCTTAAGCTTGAGTACATTTTGGCTTGAAATGTGAACCTGTAACAGAAGTCAAATAAGGACACTTTCTTTTTTTTTTTTTTTTTTTTTTTTGTTGTTGTTGTTGTTGTTGTTGTTGTTGTTGTTTTTGGGTTTTTTTTTTTGAGACAGGGTTTCTCTGTGTAGCCTTGGCCATCCTGGACTCACTTTGTAGACCAGGCTGGCCTCGAACTCACAGCGATCCGCCTGCCTCTGCCTCCCGAGTGCTGGCATTAAAGGCGTGCACCACCACGCCCGGCTTAAATAAGGACACTTTCAAGCGTGCAAGTTATGTTTTCTAGACAGAGGAGAAAGGGGGTACACAGAAAATTCAAGAGCCCCTTCTCCAAAAACCTTTATTTTGCATGCAATGATACTGAAAATGGAGGCTATGAACTGGAAGAGGAGGTGAAATGGGGGAGAGCTGAGAAGGGGGAAAGGAATGGAAGAAACCTAATTAAATTGCAATCTCAGAAGTAAAACAAAATTAAAGTCAAATTGCTTCCGTGCTTTATAGATGTTAGCGGGGGACGTGGGGATGTCCAAATGCCGGTGAATTATACTTTTCCCTTAATTATTCTATTAATGGGCAGCCTAAAATTTCTTTAGATCAATTCACCAACTTGGAAGGACCACAGCGCATTCATAAAACGCTGTCTCACAACTCTTTCTAGACAGACACTCCCATGCTCAGCTCCTTTCTAGACACTCCCCAGGCTTAACCCTCCCATCATTAGCCATCCCTCATGGCACTGGGCTTTTCCTGCTGGTTCAGGGGCTCTGGTAGCCCCACTCCTCTAGGGTCACAGGACACTGGAAGGAAAACACAGGCACTTTGGAGGTGACAGCAGAGAATCTGAAGGTAAGGATAACTAGAGTCGCCCCACGTGGCAAAGGAAGGACCTCGATGTTCTGCCAAGTCCCAGGTTTTCCATGCCTCCAAGGACACGGCTTCTTCAAGCCCTTGAGCCGTTCTGGTGGTAGATGGTTTCCCAGTAACTAGGGGGATGGGGGGGTGGGGGGTGGACGACGACTCTACTTTCATCACAGATGTCACTAACATTCCTAATTAGGAAATGGGAGCGTGGCCTCCTCCCTCATTGCTCTATACGTGGTGACCTTTGACAATGAATGATACCAGAGTCATCATATGCCCAGAACTTACCACTGATTGCGCATGATAGTGGCAGATTAAAAAAACTAATAATAAAATAAATGCTGACTAACCTGGTTGTGGAATCCCAACAAGGAGACTAAAATGTAGGGACTAAAATGGAGCCCTGTGGAACAGCACTTCTCTAGCATGTGGGAGGGCCTAAGTTCGGAGCCCAGCACAGCAAGCAGCCAAGTGGAATGTAATACCAAACCAGTAATACAACTACAGTAGCACCTATTTCTTAAGTATGGTCCTTTCATTTCTACCTACGTGGCCACTATCACAGGCTATTGTTATATTTCCTCTTTATTTTTTCTTTTAGACAGGTTCTCACCATGCAGATCAGGCTGGCCTTGAACTCTCAGAGATCCGCCCACGTCTGCCGCAGAAGTGCTGAGATTAAAGGCCTGTGCCACCACACCCAGCTCACAGGCTCTAGGAACACTGTCAGCCTTTTTTCAGCTACACCTGGCCATGATCACAGCTTTCTTCCCTTTTCAATTCTCTACTCTTTCACACTCTTCCCTTTTCCAGTTTTCAGGTCCTTTCTTCATCTCTTCTGCCTGAATCAGCTAGTGGTGTCAGCATAGTTAACAGTAGTTAAGCTCTTATTGGCCTCCCAGTGTGTCACTGAAGCTAGGACTCCACCTCAGAGCCCTCACCTTGGATGGCATTCCTCACACCCCTAGGGCAGTCTGAACAACTCTTATTTACATAAAAACATGATCTTCAAATGTGGATGTAATCTTTTTGGGTCTTTTGCTTTTTTATTGAGGCAAATGAGCCAGAAGGTTAAATCTAATTTGCATGGCATTTTGCATGTCTTTTTCATGGGGTACAAAGCCTTCAAACGGTGCTGAAATGTGTACAGTGCTCCCTGTGAACCTGAGATGCTAACTATTCTTCTTTTGCAGCTTTCATAGTTTTCTACGGGAAAAGATCCCAGACCCATAGAAGCACCACCATCGTCGCTGGGTCTGAGCTCTCACTGCAGGAATCCAGGGCTTTGGGAGCTTGTTTTGTTTGTTTTCATATCACCCAATAAACTCTTGGCAGCCTCATTTTTTTGACTATTTGTGTGTTTGGATATGTGTGCATATATGGTTGCAGCATTAAGTACCGTAGTAGCTGTAGCCATTACATGTACAAAATAATCCCCAGTATCCTAATTCACCATCTTCTGTGCAGCGATCTTTGAGCAAGGAAAGGGACGGTGTTTATAATTATCCATAATTATGTGCCAATTTTGATTAAAAAAAAAAAAAAAGCTAGCATTCACTGAGCACAGGCTAGGCAAAGGGGGAAACAATTCATTGCCAAAGACTTTACACATATCATCTCAATTTTAAAAACAAGCTTGCAAGGCAAGTGAGTGTTACTCCCACTTCAAAGCAAAGCAAATTTAAGGTTAGAAGTGTATCTGAGATGGTGTGGCTTTTAAGCTAGGAAGGCAGGATCGGATTTCCAGTTTCCAAAATCCAAAATCCCCTTCCTTGGCATGAGATTACTACCCTTGGCTTGCCAAGCTGTGTAGTCTGTTTTCCCGAAACATAAACCTGCTTATTTTCAAAGTGCGCCTTCCTACCACATCTGATGAACTATGGCACTCTACTGCTGAACACTTGAGTGAGAAATCGAAACATTTAATATTTCCCAAACTTCTCATTTCTCTTGAAAAAAACAAAAAACCAGCCATTTGTAAAAGCAAAACACGTCAAACAAGATCAAAACCGACCTCGAGACTGCACTTGCTCTGGAGACACTGACTCCAGCCTTCAACATGCAGTAAGGAATTCCTTGTTTTTCCTGTAATTGGAAGGCTGGCTGGCCACTGACAACGCATTCCATGGCCTGTGGAAAGAACGTCTGTTGGGGTTGGTGGCACGAGACTTGGGTGTAAAGCCCGCCTTGGTGCACTCCCATCACTGTGTCCTGAAGACGCAGCTCCTTACACTCAACCCTTAGGTCTGCCTCAGCTGCGGGCACAAGTCTTATAGTGTCGGGTCTGCTGCTTCTCTGCGTGACTGGCGACAGGCTTTTACCACTTAATCCCAGTGTTTACGTAGTGCGTACAGTGGGCGTGGTTATTAAATACTGACCTAGGCAGATTCAGGCCGTCGCCGGCTTCCTATATATGGCTGAGGATGAATCGTGTGCGGAGATCATAAAGAGGAAAAAACAACAGGTTCACATCCCGGCACAAAGATGACAAATGCCAGGCAGTTCTGTTTCCTGTGGAAATTTGTCTCTTCAACTCTTGCACCTTTCCTCCCTCTCCTTCCTCCCGCCTCCCGTGTTCGCATGTATGCTTTCTATCTCTAGAATTTAGCTACAGCAGTCCACCCATTAAACTCTTATATCTCCTGTGTTATAGTTACATCAAACACATTTGCAAGGCTGTCCTGCGGCCCAGCTGGTAAGAGATGCAAACAAAACCAAGACCAGCAGATGTATCTTGAATCTGCCTCCGGTCCAGGTGGTTGGAAGGACTCCCCAAGGCACCCGGGATTCAAGTGGGGACCGCGCTGCTTCTAGTCCAGCCTCCTGTGCTCCCCATATCCCCCGTGCAGCAGACAGCTGAAAAGTGCACGAAATTGACCTGCACTCTGCCAGATGTGCGCAGCTGGGGCGTGAAGCAACCATGGGCTGACTGCCCCAAAACTTTAGCCCTTGTCTTTGATGGGGCTTCCACAAGCTCGGGTTTTTACATCCTGCCATCTATGAATTTCACTCCAGGCATTGTGCATGGGACCATCCCTGAGCTGGTGGTCCTGGGTCCTATAAGAGAGCAGGCTGAGCAAGCCATGGGGAGCAAGCCAGTAAGCAGCATCCCTCCATGGCCTCTGCATCAGCTCCTGCCTCCAGGTTCCTGCCCTGTGTGAGTTCCTATCCTTTGGTGATGAATGGCAGTATGGAAGTGTAAGCTGAACAAACCCTTTGCTCCCCAAGTTGCTTTTAGTCATGGTGTTTTGTCACAGCAATAGAAACCTTAACTGACACAGTGTCCAAGAGCCTCTCTGGAGCTAGCCCGTGTGAAGCCACACACTGGGACATAGGGTGAAAACCTCCTGACTCTGAACCCCAAGGCTGCTGCTGCCAACACCTTTGTCACTGACTGCTAGTGATTCTTGACACTAACTCAGACTATCTCCACCCTTAGCCGTGGCCGGAAGAGAGAGATAGCACAGTCAACACGAAGACACGGTGTGTAAATAGTCATGTTAGCTGAGGGCTTTTTAACTTGTAGAACCAGATGCACCATGGTGTCGCTGAGTCCAGCATGGCTTTAGATCTTTCCCTCAAGTCTCTCTACCTCTCTACCTGAGTGAAAAAGAAAACGAAGTTAAAACTGAAGTGGTCATTAGAAAGTTAAAAGGAAGCTGGGAGGTGGTACAGGTGGCGGGCTGGAGGCGGGAGGCAGGGGCAGAGGCAAGCTGATCTCTGTGAATTCAAGGCCAGCCTGGTCTATAAAGCAAGTCCAGGACGGCCAAGGCTGCACAGGGAAACCCTATCTCAGAAAAAAAAAAAAAAAACTAAAAAGAAGTTGGGGATTTTACTTGGCATTCCTTTCTGTGGAAATTTTTTTTAAAACTTCATATCACTTTTCTAAGCATTTCTCATTTTCTTAATTCTTCCAAAACCCTTTTATTTGAAGTTCAGTCTTAAACAAATCAAGTAAGAAGTCCATTTCCTTATGGCACAACACAGGAGACCCAGGGAGGGGAACTTGCCTCTTTCTTCCCAGCACTGTAGGGGGACCCCACTCAAGATGTATGCAGAACTTCAAAGGTAGCCCCTCCCTGCACACACCTCCCCTGGTGTGGGTGTTTCTTCAGCCACCACCCCCCAACAGGGTGAGCTTTTAGGTGAGCATAATTGTGCTTTTGTCTTGGACTTGGCTCACCCCCACTACACTCTTACTCTGAGATCCCCTGGCCTGAAGCCCAGGGTGGGGCTTTGCCCTCAGTACTGTAAATAATGGTAATTACCTTTACAAACTTTTTAAAAAAATCGTTTTCCCAAGGTCAAGAATATCCAAAGTCTAGAGCAAGCTATCGCCCTTTGTGTGCAAATCACCTAGAATATGGGTGGGATTTAAGGGTGTTTCCCTCTTGGAATAGCCAAGTGGAAAAAAAATTAAAAAAAGAGAGAGGTATATACCAGCAGCTCTCTCTCTCTCTCTCCACCGGCCTCTGCACTATTCTTGCCAAAGCTCTGACATTGTGCAGTGGTCACATAGGTGCACATGAGAGTGGGAGTGGCCCCCCCAGTCTCACAGGAGTCATTGGGGATTCTATTAAAGCAGAGGCCTAGTTTAGGGGGTGCCCTTTGTTCTGAAGAAGGGAAGCAGGTTTGCCCGCCAAGGCTGGGGTGTCTCCAGGAGGCATCGCTCCCCACAAATGGCTTAACATCGCCTATTGAGCCCATGGCCCTGTGGTACTCTGGCTCGTTAGATTATCTCCGCAGTACCACACAATCTTGGTATTTTATTTCATGTGCAATCACTAGCAGCTCTTATCTGTGTCTAAGATCAAAATGATTAATGAAAATTCAAACCTTTTTTTTTTTTTTTTTTTAATTCAGTAGCTTTGGGCCTCAGAAATCTATTAGGTCTCACTTCCAAAGGTTTGATTTATGAATGGCATAGATTGCTTTTTCAGCCACAAATTTCCCCAGATTGTTTTATTCTAGATTAGCTGATTTGACTGTGGAATCTTGAACATCTGGACAAATCTCTCCTGCCTGGCTCATATGGACTTTTCAAAGGCTAAGTTAGGACCAAAGATACAGAATGGTCGCTCCTTAAGCTTATGTGATCTGGACGTTTATTAAGACTCAACAGACATGTCCGGGTTACCTGCCTCCCATTCTTCCCAGGCACATGTCAGATTCCCTCTGCAGGACTGTAAGAGGCGGCAATCAAGGTGGTGGTCTGTGCTGGCTGTGGTCCATTCCCAGCATTAAAATCATCAAGAATGCTCATTTTTTTGTACTAAGAGATGTTTGATAAAGTACCTGCCCAAATGAGGGAGCATGCATGATCCCCCCAGCTCGTGAACAAACCACTTTCCTGCTCACTTGGCCCTGCTGAGAATGCCCAGAAGGTCTGGGGTTACTGCAGGGCCCTGCCAAGCTCGGAAGCCTTCCCCGGAGTGTCAGCATGTACCGTGTATCCGTGTACCCACAGTTACTACTCCACTCCTCTCACTAGGAAGGCTCGCTGTTTCAGAAGCAAGTCCTCCTGTGCCCTTGGCCTCTTTCCAGTGTTTAACTGTTGAGGTGCTGGAGAGGTCACAGCTTTCACTTATGAGTTTGTCTAAGGTTGAGCTTGCCCTTAATTGACCCCTCGGCTCACTCTCACCCTGACCACCTTTAAGCATCCCTTCCAGCTCCCAAGGACAGCCGCCTGCCCATGATCTCTCTATCTGGGCCCTCACACAAATGTGGCCCTCATGTCTTCACACACAACTGGCCCTCACACAAATGTGGCCCTCATGTCTTCACACACAACTATGAAATGTCATCCCAGGTGAGGGTGGCTCCTTAAAGGGGGACCCAAGCAAACTACAGAGCCAGTGAGGCATCCCAGGCAGCCGTAGAGTAGTTCTAAACCTGGCCACAGGGCAGTGCCTCTTCTCCGTTCTGGCTTAGCCTGCAAAGTAACACATTTGATGGCACTGAGAGCAGCTGCAGGCCAGAGGAATTGGATTTCTAGGTCAACTAGTGTCAGGCACATCAAGCACCACGCGATGGCCCACATTCCGTCTTCACCTAGGTGTCTCTTAAAAGAGAAGAAGTATGTCAGCCTGATCAACTTCTTCTTCCAAACATTAATTTTGTATTTTTATTATTATTTTTTTTTTACATTATATTCATGCCTGGCAAGCAGCACTGGGACGAAGCCCTGCTCCCATCCACCCGGAATGCATCTTTTTGAGATCTGCAGTGGGTAGGGACTCTTTCTGAAGCCCGGGGCTTTGCTGTGGTGCATGTAGGGGGAAGAAAGGGTTAATTCGGCTGGGTAAAACATTGTCAATCACTAGTGACTGCCAGGGAGATGAAAAACAAGCTGCACCTGTACCCTGGCAATTTAAGAGATTCTGGTCAGCTATTTTTCCCTGGTGCTTTGTTCTCCCAGCTGCCTGTGTGCGCCGGGTGCAGGTGGAGGGGCAGGTGGGGGCCTGGACTTTGCTATCTATAAAAAAACTTAATGGTGAAGATCAACTTCCGTTTCACCTCCCCAGGGATCAAAGTTTTTTGGCTTTCTTTTCTCTTTTCCTCCCCTTTCCTGAAAGACTGACAGAGCAAAGCTTAAAAAATTAAAAAATAAAAAAGTTGTTGAGGCTTCCATGGTCTTCCCCCACCCCCACCCCCAGTAGCAGATCATCTTTGGTGGGTGCCCTTTCTTTAATTCCCTGCTTGGAGGAAAGAAATGAAACATGACAAAGAAAGGAAAGTGGCGACATGTGGCTTGAAAGAAACCAAGGTTCTGCTGAAAGGAGGGCTGGAGGACCCCACCAGCAGCCCTCAGAGGTGACAGACAGAGACCTTGTGGCTTCCATTGCCCCGTGGGAGGCAGCGTCACAGATTTTCTATCTGGCCGTGTTACTTTCCACTCCACAACAATCAACCGGTGTAATATGTGGGTGGAAAAACAAGTACAACCCCACGCGTGTTCCTTGACAATGACAACCTCACAGATCTTATAGTAATTCAACCAACAGTTATTGCCTGCTGCACATTGGTACTAAGATTTTGGACGGGCAGTGGTTGCTACAGACTGATTGGAGACACCCCAAAATTCATTTGGTGAAGTCCTAACCCTTAGAACCTAACGCTGTGACTGTGTTTAAGACATGTCCTGTAAGGTGAGGACTAAGTTAAAAATTAGTCTATTATTCTAATATGAGGCTTGAATCCATGTCTCTAGTATCCTTATTTGAAGAGAAAACAGGGACTCCAGGCACTGATGAACAAAGGAAAAAAAAAAAAAAAAAACACCATATGAAGACAGGGCCAGAGAGCAGAGGCCTCACAGTGCTAATGACACCTTGATCCTGAACATCTAGTTACCAGAATGGCGAGAAAACAAACATTGACCTGTGCTTAGGCCACTCAGACCATAGAATCCTATGCAACAGTCTGGTAAACCAGTAAGCAGGGAGTCAGGCAGGGCCTGGAGCTCTCTGCACGGGCAGCTTATTGAAGAACTCAAAATCTCAAGCCCACAGGGACAGAGGAGAAAGCGTGGGGACCCGGGGCAACCTTTAACCTTGCCTGCGTTGTGAGAGTCAAAGACCCAGCTCATCTTGGGGTGGTGCTTTCCTTACAGCACCATGGCCATTATCAATGGGTACACAGAGGGACACTTCGCTTCAACAGGACAGAAAAAAAAAAAAAAAAAAAAAAAAGAAATCCAGAATTGATGGCATGTGGCCAGGAAGGGAAGGGACCTACAGCAAGTCTAGGAGGTTAAAAAAAGCGAAGAGCTATGTCCTGTGCAGGCACATGGAGAAGGCGTGGGCTTCGTTAGCAGCAGAAGCGAAGGGCACCTGTGTGTTCTTATGATCGCTCCATGGATTGTTTTCTTGAAAGAACTCAGCTGTTTCTTCTTAAGCTGGCTGCCCCATAGATTAGCTGCCTCAGAGGAAACATGAGACATTGAGAAGCTACTCCTTGGAGGTTGGCAGGTTAATGCAGACCGAGGAATCGCTCCTAGGCGTGTCCTCTAGTGGCTGAGTACTTAACCCTCTGATCTTCAGGAGACACTAAAGGGCTCCAGTATGAATCTTCTCCAACTCTCTGGGAAGCTTTACCATCCTCGGGGATTTTTTTTCCAGCATGGTTACTGGGGGAAACTAAACCTCATTTTTCAAAGAAAGAAATGTACAAAAGGCCAGGTGTGGCAATCCCAGATCCCAGCACAGGACAGAGAAAAGTGAAAGGATTGGAAGTGTAAAGCCAGCCTCGGAGGGTACAAGTCGGAGGCTAGCCTGAGCTATAAGAGATCATCTTAAACAGCAGAAAACACTCACAAGGCTTTTGTATGTCATCCAGAAAGAACAAGAACGATGACACAGTGTTGGTGCCATCACTCAATGTCATCACTCAATGTATGATTCAGAGAACATGCTTCTACCCGGATAGGCAAGGATGCCTGTATATACAGAAATGGAGATGGAGTCATATGTGGGGACTGTTCTAGAAGCTTCAGCCACTCCTGGGTGTGTGTGTGTGTGGTGTGTGTGTGTGTGAATGTGTGGTGTGTGTATATAGTGTGTGTGTATGTGTGGTGTGTATGTGTGCGGTGTATGGTGTATGTGTGGTGTGTGTGTGATGTGTGTGTATGTGTGGTATATGTGTGTGGTGTGTATGTGTGTATGTGTGGCATGTGTGTATGGTGTGTGTATGGTGTGTATGTGTGGTGTGTGTGTGTATGTGTGGTGTGTGTGTGGTATGTGTGTATGGTGTGTGTGTGTGTGGTGTGTATGTGTATGGTGTGTGTGTATGGTGTGTATGTGTGTGGTGTATGTGTATGGTGTGTGTGTGTGGTGT